>CP053123.2:23782142-24412500 GCA_022674325.2 Grapholita molesta
ATACCTGACCTCAGATTCATGCAGGGACCCAAAAAACTACTTTGTAAGTTTATTAAGTTTGTTTAAGCTTTTCTACACCTCGCTAGATGGAGCGAGCTATCAAAATTCTTATTAAGAACATTGACGTGTCATAACGTCGGTCTAGCTCTTTCACGAAAACGTTCTGGTAACAACTGACAATTGTCTATGAATTACTGAAAAAGCAACTTGACATTTGACGTAAGGAATTTTATATTGTCAAAAGAAATATATCATACCGAGGAAAATATACATTGATTGTAATTCATTTGCTAAAATAATATGACATCGTTACGATAAAGAGGTAACCTATATAGTTTTATTCTAAACAGATTGAATGCCTAGAAAGGCCTTGAAGAGTTTGAAATTATTTTCCTTGACTACCGCAAAAGGTATGAGCAAAATCTCTTTTTGGGAAGAAGGTATGTGGTTACAAATTCGATTAACTATTAGCACGCTTAATAGTAGGGCAGGCCCATGGCAGTAAATCGATTAAAAAACTACACGTCCTAGTTTTGGATTCCTTCGTAGACTAAAATCGTAGTTATTATAATGAAAAACTAAGTGACTAATTTCAAACATTACGTACGATCAACACATTGATCAAGTAAATTCAACTATATATCATCATCATCATCATTTTCATCAGCCGAAAAACGTCCTCTGCTGGACAAAGGCCGGGTACTACTATTATCAGCAGCTTTGACCACATCGTCGTTCCACCTAGTTGAGGGCCATTTCGGTACATAGTCACAACTCAAGAACCTTTCTGTCCTTCTTCGTGCAATGTAAACGTGCAATTTGGTACTTAATGCTTCTTTTGTACAATAAACCGCAAATAAAAGTGGTTTAACACTAAATAGTTACCTACTAGTTGTATTCTATATAAATATAAGTGGATGAAAATGGATAGGTACTTAATTATATTTTATACTTTTCCTGGTACTGCATACAATGCCTAGGAGTTGTATATAATAATTACATTATGTGTTTATTTTATAATTTTTTTTTTCAGGAATATTGGTGTCCAAATTGCCATAAGAAAGTTCTAGTTTTATCAGTATGTTAGTAAAGTTTTCTCTGGAGATGGGTAAATAGTCATAAATTATAATATTTATAGCCTTTCTTGCATCTTTTTGCCAAACCTTTTGTGTAAATCATATTATTATTATTCTTGTGTCATACCTACTTATAAGCGAAAAACCATTAACCACTCTTTGTGTCGGTAACGTGCGAAGGTGTACTTACCAGAAAATAATTATGTTTGTATGTCGTTGATATGTCTAAGAGGAATTTACACGAAGATCTAATAAGGTGCCGGTTCGAAACCTACTTTAACCCTTTGTGTAGGTAACCAACTATGTTCGAATGATGTTGGGATAAGCGTAATCCACACGTGGATCTAATATGTGCAGGCGCCGGTTCGAATCCCGCCGATGCTCTTTGTACCTTCGCAAGTGTGCTTGCTTACCAGAAAATATGTTGGTATGTAATAAATACAGGTGCCGGTTCGAATCCCGCCATAGCTCTTTGAGTCGGTAACCTACCCAAGTGTACTACTTACCAGAAAATATATGTCGTTGGGACAAACGGAATCCACACGTGGATCAATACGTGCAGGTGCCGGTTAGAATCCCACCATAGCTCTTTGTGTCAGTATCCTACCCAAGTATACTACTTACCAGAAAATATGTTCGTATGTCGTTGGGACACACGGAATCCACACGTGGATCGATATGTGCAGGCGCCGGTTCGAATCCTGCCGTAGAACTTTGTACATGCAAATGTGCTTGCTTACCAGAAAATATGTTCGTATATAATAAGCACAGGTGCCGGTTCGAATCCCGCCGTAGCTCATTGTACCTTCGCAAGTGGGCTTGCTTACCAGTAAATATATTCGTATGTAATAAGTACAGGTGCCGGTTCGAATCCCGACATAGCTATTTGTGTTAGTAACTTACCCAAGTGTAATACTTACCAAAAAATGCGTGAGTGCAGGTGCTGGTTTGAATCCCGCCATAGCTCTTTATGTCCCCCTACCCAAGTGTACTACCAGAAAATATGTTCGTATGCCGTTGGGACATACGTTTTTGTATGAAACACTATTTACCCCGTCTTGTTAATGCCATTCTTATACAAATTGTTAATTTAATTAAGTTTTCAGAAAACTATTGAACGACTAATGTTGCTGCGAATTTAAATGGACCTAGAATCGATGTCGGCATTTATCTTTATAGTTGAAGACCATGAGCACTAAAGATGGATTTATTTACATAATAACTGTACCTTTACAGCGTCCTGTAGGTAGTACCGGACTAGTAGGTAGATAAATAAATAAATATTTTGGGACAATCTTACACAAAACGACCCAGCCCTATGGTAAGCTCAGTAAGACTAGTGTTGTAGGTACCTACTAGAGGACGAAATATATAATAGACATATACATATAAATAACTACTTAAATACATAGAAAACACCCATGACTCAGGAATATGAATCTGTGCTCATCACACAAATAAATGCCTCGACTGGGAAGAAAGAAAGAGAAAGATAGAAAGCCGACGAAACATGGAATATTGGGTATTGTCCCTGGGACCAAAAACAGGGAGTAAACATGCACTATTGCCACCTGCCAAGCGTGGAGATAATGGACCCCCCCTAGTCAGATACCCAATATCCAGCACTGGGTGTCTATGACTAGTAGGTAGTTAGAAGTGGCGGCTTGACTAATTTTCATATACTAGAGCGATTTACCATTAGCTCTTACAGGAAAGGAAAGCCATAATGGCTATGGTTTGCTTAAGAAAAATCCTAACCCGCCGCCATTGATAGGTAGTATAACAAATCTGAGTGATTATTATTTTATCATCATCATTTCAGCCATAAGACGTCCACTGCCGAACATAGGCCTCCCCCTTGGACCTCCACATGTACCGGTTGGAAGCGACCTGCATCCAGCGTTTTCCGGCGACCTTAATACTTAAGATTTTATAGTACTTTGGTATTTTCAGGCATATCTTAAGCGCATGGCCACCAGATAACTGAATTACTTTTTAACAGCCTCTGGAGGAGCACCGCATACAACATTCGAGTGGCGTGTAAAATTACCCAAAACAATGTATATTAAGATAGTAATAATATAATGAACCCTTTTTACGTGTCATTGCGGAGATATATCAGACATCATCATCATCGTCATCATCATCAGCCTATCGCAGTCCACTGCTGGACATATTCTATATATAGACTCCCCAATTTTACGCCATCGTGTTTGATCTTCGGCTGTTTGCATCCAGCTCCTGGCAGCCATCTTGCGCAAGTCTTCACCTTGCCTGAGGGGGTCTTACACTACGCTTTCCGAGGCGCGGCCTCCACTCAAGAACTCGTTTACCCCAACGGTTGTCGGTTCTACGGCTAATATGGCCTGCCCACTGCCACTTCAACTTGCTAATACGGTGGGCTATGTCGATGACTTTGGTTCTCTGCTGGATTACCTCATTTCTGTTTCGATCCCGCAGAGAAACGCCGAGCATAACCCTTTCCATAGCCCGCTGAGCGACTTTCAACTTGTGGACCAGCCGTACCGTCAGTGTCCACTTTTCGGCTCCATACGTCATGACGGGTAGGACGCACCGACTGAAGACTCGTCTTTAGGTATATCAGGATGTTAGGATTTATCAGTATTATAGAGATATTTATGAACCTAAGTCCACTTTGGATTTATGTCTTCTATCTACATTTTCATCTATCGTCAGCCGGGATAAATAATGGGATATTTTATTAAAATTGCTACCTAATCGCTTTGAGATATATGAAACTAATTGTTTTTATTATACCCACTTACATTATCAAGGATATTTTAAGAATTGCTTATAATTTATAATCATATGGTGCGTGTTTTGCAAGAGCTATTTAAACGGATACAATATTATAATCACTACCGAGTTTATCTAAAGTATAAGAGTATTACATATAGATTATGCTAGTTTCTAGGGTTCCGTAACCTAATGGTAAAAAATGAGACCCTATTACTAAGACTCCGCTGTCCGTCTGTCTGTTCTTCATCAGGCTAAATCATGATAGTTAGACAGTTGACGTTTACAGATGCTGTTGCCGCTATAACATCAATTATTAAAAAACAAAATAAATTAAATATCCCATGCAATAAACGCGATTTTATAGTAGTTTTTTTTCGTACGTACGCGGAGGCCGCAGATGATTTCAGATTTATTTTTCAGTTTACTTGCATAAGAAGTAGCCTACTAGCTTTATCACGTACGCGTTTCTCCTTTTTCTCTGTTTTGGACAATATTCAAGATTCACAGAACAAGATGGGGCGCTAATTATGAAGCAGGTTTTGACGAAGAACAACTTCTGTAGAGAAACTACGACTGTGCAGAACAAGAAGTGCTCTTACTCGCGTATGAAGAATTATTATATGACAGAGTCTGAAGCTGCTACCGATTGCGACCGCCGAATTTGTAGTTGTTTAATACATTAATAGGCACCTAATTACTCGTTACACCAACAATATCTACAGAATCTCCTGAGAAACACGAATCGAGTTTTAGTATCATTGTCGGCGAATTGTTGTTAAACCTCACTTTTACCTGTGGCCTTGTTGCCTTCTGTTTCTGTTATTTATGAACCACGGATCAATTGTGTTAAGTACGCTTATTTTTTGTCGTTTCTTGTGATAAATGCAAATATTTTATATAGTCATATTTGCATTAACCGTTTTCCATGTCCCACCAATCCGAATGGTTTTCGTAGAAAGCCAAATACATTCTAATTAGTTCGTTTTGCTTATTTATTTTAAAATACATTTTTAGGATAGTCCAATTTAATATGAACTTTAATGTAGAAATAAAATTGACACGCATTTGGTCGATATATCTGACCAAGTATGTCTGGAAAAGAAAGCTTTAAGATCCTTTAAATGCAACTAGGACATGTATACCAGACTTGATAGTAAGTTCCATGACAACCAACGAGAACAGTGGTCTTCACGATTTTTTATAGACGAGGTGACCCAGCAACACCAGCGCGTTTCTCACCACGGCCACGCTGTAATGAGGAAGCTTGGTAGGTAGTCTCACCCGATAGTAATTAAACTTTTTTTTGCCTGCCTGCCTGTTCTGTCTTGTCTGGCTCAACTGGATCAACATGGTGTAGGATGTACGTCGTAGGTCTCCGAGTACCAGTACCGCGGCCAAATCACTGCAAAATGGCTGTATATATCAATAAATGCTTTCTTGTATTTGATTTTTTTTAATAATTTTCCTAAACTTGGAGTGTGGTGTCGGTTCAAAATCTCTACGTGGTGATGTGAAACTATGAATTTGTGTAGCACTGAATATACTTTTACCGTTTGAACGTTTTACCTTTCGCGTAAACACATTCGCTGCCACCCCCTCCAAAAATGTATGGAAATGAACGCACATGTGCGTTGGTGGCAGTGAATGTACGCCACGTTGGTACGTGTACGCCAAGGCCTCAATCAGTAAAGAGCATGTTTAACACGTTCACAGTCCAGTGCCCCGCACTTGGGTCACTATAACCGACCAGGTGCGCACTGAAATCAAATCATTTCTACTGCCTTCAATAGTGCTCATAATATAAAGATAATTCTGATTTCTCTATTAACCCTTTCGCCGCTATTGACTTAATATGAAGTCTGGACATTTTGTGCCCCACACGCTATGACTTGATATCAAGTCGAAGCCTTGGACCTAGGTACTGAGAGTTAAGGCTTTGGCGTGTGGCGCACGTCAGATTTTTTTTGCCGTGGCCGGCGAATAGGTTATAACCCATTGAATGCGGAAGGCACGAATTCGCGTCCCATGAATGTGCAAGCGTAATGCCGAAGACGGGATTTCGCTTCCCCCAGTTATTTGTTTTTATTCGCGTCTTTGAAAAGTCAACGTAATGCCGCGGACGCATATTCGCTTCCTTGAAATGTTAACCCTTTACCAGGCGAAGGGATATATTCCTCCCACATCTTATATCGGTTACCTAAGTCAGGTTTTAACTCCAAACCTCCTACAAAATATTTTGTCAATCCCTGAAAATTGTATTTTATAATTTACATTCACAACACGCTTCTAAATCGCGTAATATATCTTTGGCAGACGTTTAATTTCAATTGAACGCTAATTTCAGTAAACTACAGAGAAATTCGAACACTTTCCTTAATTTCTCTGAAACAGAAGTACATAAGGTCGAACAATTTTTTGACATATTGTAGATTTTGAGTGTTGAAAGGTAATGTAATCGTAAACATTGCTAAATATTTACGCATTATTGTGTATGACCAGAATTAGGATGTGGGTTGACATTATCCCATGGGCTTATTAGAGTTTAACTGTGTGGGAGCTATTATTCCCATGGCCCGGTAAATTGTCTTGCATGTCACAAAAACTCATGTAAGTAATTAAACTGAAGATCATAAAATAATGTTTTTAGTGATTGATAAATATAATGTTTCGTAGTAGGTTTGGAGTTAATCCTTGACTGTGAAAACCGATATAAGATGTGGGAAGAATATGTCCCTTCGCCTGATCAAGAATATAATAAGACAAAATCGAGTATGACAGTTAATTACTTAGACAGGTGATGGGATAACCGTAACCCACATTTTTATTTCTGGTTTAAAGGAGCATATCCGACTTTCATAAATGCAGTTTTTACAAGGCGTTCAATACGGTTGTAACAGTATATACAGTACGTATGAAGACACGGTACTTCCTTGGAGCCTGGTAAAGGGTTAAAGTAATGCCGAGCAGTTTTGTTTTTATTTGCTTCCTTGAAAAGTCAACGTAATGCCGCGGACGCGAATTCGCGTCGTCGCGTGGATGGCGGCGGCACTGCGTGATGACTTTAGTAAAAATATGAGGCGTCGGCAATGAATGGGTTAATATTCCTGTTAGAGAGAAGAACATTCTATTATATATATCTGTAGTAATACGAGGGCGTACCTGGGCGTTTCTTAGTGACCCATATGTGGAGCACGGGTGTGCAAAGTAATTTGCTTGGATGTATGAGTAGATCAAAACATTGTGTACCTATATCTTTAATTGCGTTGACAGCGTCCGCCATAGCCACTAGGGGTCGCTGGTGTGAGAGGCAGTGTTGGTGTAGACACGACGACATCAATACCACTTTTGGGGTTCTTGGCGTTCAGTGTTAAAGGTACGAATTTCATATTGGGGCCATATAGATCAATTTAACCACTTCGACGCCATTGACTTGATATGAAGTCGGAACATTTCGTGCCACACACGCCACGACTTGATACCAAGTCCATGCCTAGGATGTCGTACCTAGTTATTTACAGGTAAGGTTTATTTTATTATTATTCATTACTTACAAAAACCTTAGGCATGCGACGCACTTTAATTTTTTCCACTTGACGGCAAAGGTCGAAACTCCTGTCGAAATTGTGCCTAGAAGGTGTCAGCCGCCATAGCTGGAGATGGGTTCAAATCCTGCCTCGGACGCAGGAGGACGTCAGTTTTTCATAAGTATATGATATCTATTTTCAATTTATAAACCTAATCTGTCGGCAGGAAAAAGGCTATCACAGTGTCCAACATAGCCAATATAGTGTTCGGTGGCATGGTAGACACGACATATTCGGCACGTTCTTAGCGTTCAAAGGGTTAAAAACAAAACTAGTCTTTCCTGTGGATGTTAACCTTTTGAACGCTTTTCGTCTCGCGTCAAAATATGACGTCGTGTACGCCATGGTATGACTTGTGAAGAACAAATATAAACCTTATCTGTCAGCAGGACTATTGCTTTGACAGCGTCGGTGGTCGGTGGCGTGGCAGGCACGACATCACGCGACCATTTTAGTGGTGCTTGGCGTTCAAAAGGTTAATATATAGCATTACATGTATTAACTGCTTCTTCTCATGTTTAGTATTGCCAAATATAAGGCTTAGGAATTCTTGGTGTTCACAATGTTCATAGAAATTACTAACCTAAATCTATATAATCATAATATCATTGAACCGTGGCAGCAGTACGTTCGCCAGATCTGGTTGCCTTTTTTAGTTTTTTAGGTATGTTGAGACTGAGAACGTGAATACTAACTATTAATTAGACTTCTCGTGTAATGTGAGTGATGTTGTAATACGTGTAATATTTATTATATTGCAAACTAAAATAAATAATGTCATTAAATGTATTTAAAATGTTTTATTAATTATGAACCATATAGTAACAAAAATATTAACCTTTTTGTCGCTTTCCCGCCAAATATGTGGTCTATGCCAACATCTCTACTAGGTAGTCGTTCTTTGTTAAGAAGCTAAAAGATTAATCCCTTATCTGTCAGCAACAATGTTGCTTTGACAGCGTCTGCCAATTTTGGCCGAGTATTTTGCGTGGTAGGTAGGCACGGGAGTGCACAATGTCACCTTTAGATGGTCGTGACGATAAACGGTTAACCTCATAATCGCCATAGGCATGCTGTACGCCACGAATTGACAGTTATATTTTTGTCATGTAGTTTGCTTGCTTTGTGGTCTTTGTCGATATATGAATCATAGGCGACCAAAAGCTTAATTTTTTACTCCCTCTAAAAACGTAATGCTCCTATAATAGTTGCCGCAGTTGGGGAAAATAAAAAGATTTGTAGTGTGCACAATAACCTGTATTGTTGTGCTACTTACTATCAACGTAAGTAACCTAGGAAGAAAGAGACGACGAATTCCAATTATGTATATATCTTCTTCAAGCAGGAAGAAGCTTGATTCACAAGATGACAACTCTTTGTCTTTCTATATCCCCTCTCTCCCCCTATCATTTGAAAATGCAAATACAATACAATAAATAAAATTAAATAAACAGAATGTCGATTAACGCAGATCATAGTAGATGCCCCTAGATTAGTTGTATTTTTAATATTATCTTTCAGAAATAAGCAACCTAAAAGTATTTCTTAGCGTTAAAAAGTGACTATATGGACATAGCATTATTAACGCATGTCAAGTACACATATTTGACGCTTACTTGGTTCATCTATTGCGTACAAGATGTCGGCATTGAAAGATATTTTTAAATAATTAGGCTTGTAATTGAGATCTTAAACCAGTTTTTAGTTACAATAAATAATGCTTAGCGTTACAGATCATGATAGGGCTAATAACAATATCAGGGGTCACAAATATAAATATATTTGATCAAGAATTTTAGTTCCAGTATTCGCCGTTATGCCATTGAATTTAAATAATAAATATTATCTTCTCGGTACCCTTTCTTCACCCATTGTCATATATGCAATAGAAGCTATGGTTAAGACCTTTTAAATAAGATACGCTACAAGGATAAACAAGACTGAAAAAATACATTTGCTACCCAAGCTCCATCTAGAGATGAGTAGATGAATCAAAGGGTTGTTAATTAAGGCAATTATCTATCAATTAACTCTTAAAAAACTCGTTTATCGCAGTCCCTGCATTATTTGAAGGAGAAGTGTCTGTTATAAAACATAGCTTATAATAATGCCTTTACTATATAATATATGACTACTGTATACACTTTAGCTCCGTTGTACAAGAAGCATTTGATCAGTTAAGCAAATCTTCAGATCGTTAATTCCAGCCCTGTATGCGCTTTAGCTTTGATAGTGGTATATAAGCGTAAAGCATTTTTCATATACTTTAATTTAAGACACACTTAAACTTGTTAGATAGCAAGTATTTTGTAAAACATGGGTTTATATGAGCTGACTTTTTTTTTAAATAGCTCGGCCCCTGCACGCTATCCAATGTTGGTGCCATACAAATAAATAATGCTATGATTAAGACCTTTCCAACGATATATGTCTCAACTGTATACACTCATGGTACAAAATGCCCATTCTCCTTTTACATATAATGAGGTAAATAGGCAATTAGAATTATTTTTAATTTTGCTTCCATAGTAAAATATTACATGTACAGTCGGCCAAAAAAGTGGCTTACTCACTTTAGATACTTTATTTTTCAACAGTAAAAAGTTTCTCTTCAAAAAAATCGAGATGGTTTAAATTGAAGAGAAGCATTGCAAACTAATACATTATCCTATTGATAATAAAAGTACTCGGATACCGGGTAGGTACTCGGATAGCACAATTGGTAGTACACTGGGCTAGTGATCCAGTGGTTGTGGGTTCGAGTCCCGCTTCGAGTCAAATTTTTCTATTTTTCTTTCGATTTAAATATCGAAGATATTCGCTAGCAGACGTTACTGCATAATAAAAAATAATATATTCATCTTCAATTGTGCATGTCTTAAACTCCGTTAAAAATGTCACCCATCACCATCATTAGAACTCTCAGAAACTTTTGTCAAGGCTGGTAGACTACTTTCTTGGCCGACTGTACATTAGGACTCCGTTATACTAGTTAAAAGTTACATACATGTACTGCGAAATGTAGTGTGAAAGTGGCAATTTAAATTTGGAACTAAAAATTATTCTATTCTATTCTAGAACGGGTTACAGGTTTGATGACTACATCCCGTTATCTAACACTCATTTTGGGCGCAAGCTAAAATAGTGATGTTGCTTCACATAATTAGTCGATCAATACTTTTTCTATAAAAGTTATTTGGCAAACTAAAATTCTTCTTCATTGAACGCCCGAGACATAACTTATTCATTCCTCTTTTTAATCAGATCGGGTTTGGGGTCCGATTTTTGAAATAGCAACCGAGTAATCTTCATAGAGAATCTCAATCATTCTCTATGGAAATCACTTTGAGACTATTTCAAAAAAGACCCAAGATTTTTTTACATGTTATTGAATGAGTAAGTCAACTTAATTTTTTATCGATTTAGATTATCGTAACTGCCCAATCACTTGCCCCTAAACTGAGCATAAGATAACGGGGTGTACAAGATTATCAAGCCAGCATCTGTTCATGATTTGGAACAATTTTTACTATGGGGTCAACTTTGTAAATTGTAAAAATAAAACGACTCTCTCATTTTCGTCAACTTATACTTGACCTTTTCTATGGTACAGCTCATTTTTTATTTCATTTTACAAACCTGACCCCATAGTAAAAGATGTTAAAAATCATTTTGCCGGTTTGATAATCTTGTATCACGTTTTTTATAGCACCCAGTAGTGATAAGTTTATAAGTATAACTTTTATGTTAGCGATATACTTCGCAGCAGCACTTCAAACTCACCGTCAAATACGGCGGCGACTCCTCCCCTCCCCCGTCGCTCCCCTCCCTCCCCTCCTCACCCGCCTCCTCATTCAACGCTCTATCCACATTCTTCAACAGCGTCTGCGAGTTCCTCACCAACTTCTCCACCTCATCACTTCCCTCAACCTCTTCGGTCTTCTTCATAGGCTCACTGAACACGTTCTCCAAATTGACTCTAGATGGCGTTGTTGGCATAGACTTGACATAGTTTTTGATGTAATCTACTAGCCTTTCGCCCGGAGCGTACGCTAGTATGAGGAATATAAGACTGTTGGTTTCGATGTAAGCTTGGAGTGGAACCATGTATGGGATGCTGGTGGGCAGGACAAGTTGACGGGTCTCGTTGGTTCGCTGGAGGAAATATTCGTCGAACTCCGTCAGGTTGTTGGGGATTTTCTGGATGACCTGAAGAATAAAGGCATCAATTTTAACAAGACTATCGTGAGAATCAAACATATTAATTGTATAGAAGCGGGTAACTCACGTTTTATAAGTCGAAAATTGCTTGACATGTTTCACCCGTAACGAGGAGCATAATCATGAGCCGTTCACGTTGGTTGACCGACACAGACTGCAGACAGTTTTTTTATTTTTTTTATGACATAGGCGGCAAACGAGCAGACGGATTGCCTGGTGGTAAGCAATTACCGTCGCCCATGGGCACCCGTAACACCAGGGGAGTCCAAACGCGTTGCCGGCCTTTAAGGGGGGTTGGAGCTCTGGGAACCTTACTCACCATCAGGAACACAACACTACATACCTGGAAGGTAACAGTGCTATTATGGCTGTGGTCTTCTGTAAGGAGGAGGTACTTCCCCAGTTGGGCTGCCCCAGATTCAAGCGTGATGGTCATCGCTGTGCCCTACCTCTCATTGTTGGACGTAGTTTAAGGACATACCCGGGTCCAACAGTGAAACATGTCGAGCAATATTCGACTTACAAAACGTGAGTTACCCGCTTCTATACAATTAATAAGGGCATCATAATGGTGGAAGATTTTTTGGGCGTATTGCATGAAGAAGTGATGGCCGTTGGGGTGGTAAGGTGCTCGAATGGCGACCGTTATACCGGAAGTTGCGTTGGTAGGCCTCCTACAAGATGGACTGATGGCCTAGAGAAGGTAGTTGAAGCTTGCTGAATGTGGGTGCCAGAGGTCTTTGTGGCGTTCAATCTGGGAGGCCTATGACCAATCAATGAGTCAATTTGTGTCAGAATGTCTTGTAATATTTATTGTATATTTATTTATGATCAGCAGATGAGGAACTTGTACTGGAGTTCGTTCATGACTCAGAAATGGTTACCTTCATGGCGTAGCAGGTCTGCTCAGTCTTGTGCAGCACCAGCATCATGGTGTCGGCCAGCACGCCCAGCACGCGGTACTGGGAGAGCTCCTCGTAGGGCCGCCGCAGCATGCACAGCGGCACCGGGCAGTGCTGCGCCGGCGGCGGCTCTGGTATCTCCTGTTTATAGGGACAGTTAGGTTTGGTTAGTTTTAATATTTGGTCAATTTCATCATAATATAATTATATAATTAAAGGTGAGCCATGTTACTACTACTTGGGACTTAAACGGATAAACTCACGTGTAATTATATCGCACTAGGCGACATGTTTCGGGTGTTCAGTGAGTGATACACCCGCCACGAGCGGTGCGACCGACTCGGCTTGAAAATGGGTACCACAGCTTACCCGGAACATGTCGCCTAGTGCGATATAATTACACGTGTGTTTATCCGTTTGTAACTACATAAATAGTAGTTTAATCATAATCACCCCTCAAAAATGTATTATTATTTATTTTAAGTTATTATAAATTATACATATAGACTCTAGTGTTTTACTAGAAAATATTAAATTTTATTTAAAGCCTCTCGTTTCCACTCACGTACCCAGTAAGGACATTAATTTGTGATAAACTAGTGTTCGACTAAGGTTCGGTTTCGGCTTAAGCCAAAGGTTCGGTTTCGGGCAAAAAAGAGCCGAACCTTTCGGCCGAAACTACGGCGATCGGCTATCAGAAATGTAGGACAGATTGCACATAGAACCTATGGCCTTTGGGGCGTAAAGATTCTAGAGTGGCGACCACGCACGGAAGGCGCAGCGTAGGCAGACCCCCCACAAGATGGACCAACGACAAGGTAAAGATCGCGGGAATCCACTGGATGAGGGTGCGGAGGGATGGCGCAAAACCGGTCACTTTAGTTCGCTATGGGCCGGAAAAAAATTGTTTGGTTTTAACCACTCTTAATTACGTCCTCCTGCAATGTTTAGGTACATAGACACTTATTCCGAACTCTGCTAGTTAGCCTAAGTTACCTTACAATGGTGGTATACAGTCAGCAGCAAAAGAGGCTCAGCGTTTGAAGTGTTCAAAATGACCTACACGCGCTCTTATTCTCTTGACAATTGATATGTGTTGACCTCATTTTGAACACCTCAAACGCTTAGCCACTTCTGCTGCTGACTGTACATGTAAAACATCGAAAATACTTAGCTTACACACAAACATACAGGCTACTATGTAAAGTGTATACTGGTAGTTGCATCAATTCACTGCATTGCACTTATGTTACTTTAAATATGTTGCTGATATTCCATATTGTTCACAAAGGATAACAACTTCTTTTTAACAATTTCTAACTCGTACTCGGAAATATCTTACTGATAAAAATTCAATTTAATTTAATATGATTTCATTTAATTTGATTTAATTTAATTTAATTTTATATTTTATTTCTACATATGTTTGTACTAACATTTAGTATATTAAGATTATTTTTTATGTATTACTAACAAATAATATGGGCTTATGGGCCTGAAATAAAGTATTTGAATTAAATAAAGTATTTGAATAAAAGCGATCAGCAGCAGTGGGCGTCCTTCGGAATGGTGATGGTGTCCAACAGTGGGTGTCCGTAGATAAAGGTAACTCACGCTTTCCTCGGCGTTGCAGAGATGGTTCTTGTAGATCTCCTCGGCGTACGAGAGGTACTTGTTGGTTTTCTCCTTGATGAGCGCTCGCCTCTGCGCGTCTGAGTCGGCTGGACAGACACGACATCGATAAATACTTAAAATCATTCATTTATTTATTCATTTATACATGGATAAATTTTAACCCTTTTTTTCTTACACAGATTCACTTAGTCCTACAGTAAATTAATAAAATCGCAGGTATATACAGTAAGCAGCAAAAGTGGCTAAGCGTTTGAAGTGTTCAAAATGACCTACAAGCGCTCTTATTCTCTTGACAATAGAGATGTGTTGATCTCATTTTGAACACCTCAACCAGCAGCAGTGGCTAAGCAGCCACATCTGCTGCAGACTGTACTGGATGACGGTATATGTAATCAGAGCCCGGAAATTTCACGGCAAAACAAAAGACTTACTAGTGTTAGAAGCATTTTTCTATCGATATCGATAGTTGTGTAATAGCAGTAAAAGAGGACCACCAAATAAACGAAATATTTATTGAAATAACAAACGCCTAGTTACGCATTACAATAACTACTCTACCATAAATCTATAAAAGACTTTTTCCTAACTAGTGCGTAAAAAGTGCACTTTGCGTACGCTTCGCGTGCGTAAAACTCACTTTTTAAGGCACTTGTTATGAAATATTGGGTTCGATACACGTGTAAAAACTTCTTTAACACTCGGGTAATTGTCACGCTCGTTTCACTCGGGCTCCAACTTTCAACCTCGTCGAAAAAAATTTTTTTTTTCACTAGTATCGAAATGTACTATTGAGGCACCAAGGACAGCAATGCTGATACGTTGTGCGAGGAAGCGTTGTGTTGAGTTAGTTTTTCAGTAAAATCTCGTAATCAATTTCCTTATACTTGATATTGATATAATTGGTTTCTATTCTAACACTAGTAAGATTGTGACATACTTTTTGTTTTGTCGTGACAATTCCAGGCTCTGTATATAAATATAGTATACTGGTAGACAACGGTTTATGCCATTAAAATTTTAGTAAGCGTTTTCTACAAGTCAAAAATAATAAACTAATTAATTAATTATGCAAATTATATTTGAAATTTTGATATGTGTTAATTGTTTGTGTATGTCGAAAATTGCACAACAAATATCTGTACTCATCGATTTGAACCCAGACCTGTAGTCAAATTATTAATTATCATAATCTTACTTATTGACATCGTTAATTGTTCATATTCAGTCTGTACATATTCACACAAGAACAAAAAGTTCATTTTTAAAATACTTTTATCACTTAATTAATCACAAATATTATCGACAGTATTAATATGACTATATGCGCCGCTGTCGATTACAACTGTTATGAGTACACGATATCGTGTTTGGCGCGTTAGCGATAGTGTTGGCAAAGATTCGAGTCTATAGAGTCATCGTTTAAGACTCATTTCAGTTTCCACTCAAATTACAATATTACGAGTACTTAACTATTTACTACATCAAATTTAAAAAAGGCCCTTGAGGCATTGTACCAAGGATGTTGGCGGCATTTCCTCGTTGTATCGCAATGCTGATACGTTGTGCGAGGAAGCCGCCTGCTCTTCGGTCACCAATTACGTCAACTCATTATACTTTAATGGTATCGAAACGGGTAGCTTACGTTTTATAGGTAGAAACCAGAGCCTGGAATTCTCGTAGCATTTTAGAGCTGTCATAGGGACTTCTCGTTTGTAGACTTCCGATATACAATTCTATCGAAAATATGTATCTCAATCCATGACCTCAATCTATGTCAGCTCAAAAGTGCTACGAAAAATCCGGGCTCTGATTTGGAGGCTGCCTTAAAGAAGCTTGATAGTTTCAGACAAACAATATACAAACTCTCATTATAAATAATCGCTGAGTTATGAGTAGAGAGGTAAAGCATCGACATTTAATTTATCGATAGAAGCAATCTCTAATGATCATTAAATGTTGTCCTCTAAATTGCAATGTCTGAATGAATTTAGATTGAATTGAATTGATCCATATCCTATCCCCTGCGGGTGTCGTGAGAAGCCACAAACGGAAAAAAAACGGATGGGCAGTAGCGATCGTCGAAACAGAATCGACAGCCACTACGGTCGCCAATCCACCTACAAGCATGGTGACTATGACAAATCCCCACCAAGATGATACAAATCATACTTGGGTTAGGCCTATGTCCAGCAGAGAACGACTTACGCTGAAAACATGATGATGATGAACTCAATTGAACTAATGGCGATATTTAGAGTCTAGTTTTGGACTCATAAGACTGGAGCAATATCCAACTCTATCGGATTACTGTTATCAGTAGAGATAAAAGGATGAATAACTGTTAATTTTAAACAAACACTGTTTCAAGAACTGGGTAAAGATAAGACTAATGTTATCTAGACAAGACTTGTTGTACTCGTATAGAGAACAAAACGTCGAAATTTTTGTAAGCAACTTCCGAGCAATTACTTTGTTTATTTTATTTTTATTTTATTTTATTTTTATTTTATTTTAATTTTATTTTATTCTATATGTGCTTTTGTGTTGTTGCCGTCTGTGTATTGTTTCACTAAGTGGTTTCTTCGAAAGATCAGCACTGGCTACCGGTGGCAACATGCTGAGAAGGGACCAATTCGTGACATATTTGTCTTATTTTATTTTTGTATGATTTGCCTCTTTTTTATGTCATGAATAAAGATTTTTCTTTCTTTCTTTCTTTCATTACACCAATTTTTTTACTATAAAAATCAACAGCTAAAGTAATAGACAAATTATGTTACGGAGGTATCAGCGAAGCTTATTAATTTTTCCAGACCAGATACAATAGTAAGGGGTTGACGGCCGAGTGTAGACGGATTGTCACAAAGCCGACAACCCCTTTTCACGCCGAGTTATGTAGTGTATTTCTAAAACAAAACTCCAACCAGAATCTAAAAAATATCCTGAAAAATTCATGTTTTTTTGTGAAGTGTTTTTTCAATGACTTTTGGGAATTGCAAACTTGTGTGTAAATATTTTTTATTTATATTTTTGGGACAATTTTACAAAAATCGACCCAGTCCTACGGTAAGCCAGTAAGGCTTGTGTTGTACTAGACGACGATATATATAATAGATAGATACATATAAATACTTATATAGAAAACACCCATGACTCCTGAACAAATATCTGTGCACATCACACAAATAAATGCCCTGCCTGGGATTTGAACCCAGTACCGACTTATCGTTGAGTTTTGGGACAGGTTGTATACATATTTCGGAAGTTAAGTCGTGTATACATCTTTGACCTTGACTGTACACGGTTAATTATCATTTGCAATGACTACCAGACTACTAGTACTACTCACACTGAACTCCAATCAGCATTTTCTCAATCCCCGACTTGTAAAAATCAAACGCCCGCTGATACTCCCCCATATCCTCACACCTCGCCGCCATATTCAACAGATAACCCGCCTCGAACACGTAACTGTCCTCCGTCTTCGTCTTACTATCCACGTTGGACAGAGACGTCTTGCTGTACAAGGACACACGACTGTCACTTCGACTAGAGATTAAAGAGGACGTCTCAGATTGCCTCGGTTGATTGTAGTTTTCTAATCTCGAACTAGATGGCGCGTCGAAGTTGATTAGGTCTGGTAGTGTTTTCTTAATCGCGCTTTTGCTTTGTACGCTGAGTTTGCTTAGTTCGTCGTAGAGGTCGTCGTGGAGGCTGTCCAGGGAGGTCAGTGACTCTGTGGAGGAGTGAGATGGCTTGATTTCGACGTCGGCCGCTTCGTAGATGGGGATTTTGGGGATAGATGCGAAGTCTGTCTCATCGCGGGTCTCGGGCTGATCTGAAAGGTAATTTAAATTATTTTTATTATCCAACTAGCTTTTTCCCGCGACTTTGCGTAGAATGTACGCAAAGTCGTGAAACGAGTCGCAAGTACGCATAAGTTAATTGATTGACAACATTTCATATTTTAAACACCTGAAATTTTACATGTGATTCAGAAGTATTTTGACTCTTGAACACTGCAATATATTTTGATAAATTTAATATTGATAATAATGAAAAATACAAAATAATTTAAAAAATTCAAGCCCTAATGCAAACAAAAATTATGACCGTATTCGTCTTTTCAAACAAAATATAGAAAATTAATAAAATTATAGGGTCAGAATTATGAAATGTTGTCAATTAAATGTGTCATTTTTATAAATATAACCTTAGAAATAATTCATTGACAAAGTCTATAGTCTATAATAAGAAGTAGCGATATTTTAACATTCTGGTTATTCCTCTGTTTTCGGTACAATGTAGCGTAGTTTGCAGCTGTAGGATTAGGTCGAGTTGTATCAGATTGGTTCAAAATATTTATTTATCAAGGTTTAAACCTTCGAATCTTGCAAGGGCTCACACATCTCAAGGGCTCGTTCAGAAATTATGTACATAATGGTGTCCCCCTCCTAGTTGTGATATTTTTTTTACTACCTCCCCTCACAAACGATCCCATTTTGGGTCGAGCCCTAACCCTATCGAAAAGTACAGCATTAAAAATATAAATAACTAGCAATAAAAATGTCTCTACAACTCAGAGAAAAAAAACGCTTTTATTAAAAAAACGTATCAGCATATAATAGGTACTAAAGTCGAAACCATAATTAGGCGAACTAAGCTGACAGCTGAGAATGATACCAGGAATAGACAAAAAATAATAGTGACAAGAATATGTCGATACAGAAATATCGATATAAGTTTGTACGGTCAAGAAAATGAAAATTCACACAAAATCTATGTAGCTTCGAGCTGACCGCATGACTGAAAGTGGAATGGAATAAATATTATATCACTCGATTGAACTGTCAACAAAACCAAATGGCGGGCAGCGTTGTTACCAATGTCCAAATTCATGTTTAATAATTTTATTCACAGACTTTTTAAAATTATTATTTCCTAATAAAACTATTAGTTTTATTTCAAACTCAATAACGCTACTCGACAAATTATCTAGTTTGAATTTAATTTTTAAATGTGGATATTAACAACACTAGCAAATCTGCGGCAACATTAGTGTACAGTCGACTACAAAGATATGTATACACTTTTGAACCTTATTACAAAGGATTAAGGTGAAAAAATGTATACATATCTTTGTAGTCGACTGTACATTTAACTGTCAAGTTAGTTCGCCTAATTATGGTTTCGACTTTAGCTAGATGTGTGGAGGGTGCCGTGTGATGCCGGCTGATTAGAATAGCACCACCCCATCTCCTCCCGCGGGTGTCGTAAGAGGCGACAAAGGGAAAAATCCTACGGACGGGCAGCAGCGTCTGTCGAAACCAATCCGCCTGCCAAGCGTGGCGACTATGGCAACTACCCCCAAGATGACACAAGTCATATTTGTGGGAGGCCTATGTCCAGCAGTGGACTGCATACGGCTGAAATGTATGTGTGTGTGGAGGTGTGGGCGTACCTGCGGGCGGCTCGCGCGGCGGGCTGGCGCGCGGCGCCGGCGCCGGCTGCCCGCTCTGCGACGTCAGCAAGGTGACACTTAAGTACAGAATACCATCTGCCTAGCACACCAGAACCATAGTGGCAGCGGATCAAGTTTATTGCCAATATGGCTTTGGAAAACTATAATGAAATTTATGGTTTAAGTTTAATTTCTCAAAAGATTTACATAAAATCACTTATTGAGAAAACAAATACATAAGGGCTGATTTAGACGGCGCGCGAACTCGCATGGGATTTTAGTTACATTGCGAACTATTGGTTATGTGCATTTCAACCACCCGATCAAAACCCGCAATGTAATGAAAGTCGCATGCGAGTTCGCGCGCCGTCTAAATCAGCCTTAATTTGCTTAAATCTAAGTAGGAGAAACGACCAACGACTTAAGTACAATGGCAATGTTAATTTAGTTCGGGAATCGGCTTATACAGTCGCCATTAAATATATCGGAGCTGTGGAGGTGGTCGCAAATATCGGAACAACGCCTCTATTGTCAAGGCGCTAAAGTGCATGCTCCGATATTTGTGACCAGGTCCACAGCTCCGATATATCTCATGGCGACTGTACAGTCAACATATAGTTAGTTGCAGTCAGTGTGGCCACATATATCGTATCGTAACACATCCTTATTGCTATATAAATGAAGATATGCATCGATATATTTGGTCACTAGGTTACCACCAACTATTTAACGCTGTACACATGGGATGTGTGTATGTATGATATTGAAACAAAAAGGTGCAATATACATATTTGTATACATGTTTTGGAACTTTGTTCGTGTCGATATCTCTGAGACTGCACAATGTCGTATATATAAAAAAAAATGTTTATCTCACAGGTACATACCTCCTCAGCTCCCCAATAATATTTAATAGATTTGACAATATTTACAACATATTCATTTTCGTATATTCTAACAACTTTATGCGCATAACCTAACATATTTGACAGAGGGCACCGACGCGACTGAATCGACCTAACTAGAACAGATACCCTAATTTAATAGCTCGTTAAGAGACATAAAAATAATAAGAAACGCTAAGTTTTATTATCATCATTATTCTAGAGTAGGACGCCCTCAGGCAAGGTGGAGTGACAACTTGCGCGAGATGACTGGCAGGAGCTGGATGCGAACAGCCGAAGATCGAACACAATGGCGTGAAATTAGGGAGGCCTATGTGCAGCAGTGGACTGCGATAGGCTGATGATGATGATCATCATCATTATATCATATCAGCCTTAGGATGTCCACCGCTGGATATAGGCCCTTCGGAGTTCTACGTGCAATGTGTCCAATGCCATTTAAGTTTAGTGATCCGGGAGGCTATACCGGTTACATCCATCAACCCCAGTGAGCAGCAGCGGTGAGTCCATACAAGCCGATTCCCGCCGGCTTTACTTGCCCACATTATAACAGGGCTTCCCAAACTTTATTTTCACGCGACGCCCAACCCCCCCTAGACAGCCAAGCTACGCCTCGCGACGCACAGTTTCGAAAGCCCTGGCTTATAAGGCTCATGTGTGTTTTTTAAGGGTATCAGTCTTTGTAAATTATTTGTCTCTGGCAAAGAACTATAAAGTATGTTGATCATAATGATCATAATTAGTAACAAGAAATTACTTAACCGATAATTATTATCGATTACTTCCAGAAATGGAACTTATTAGAAGTAGACCGCAGATCCATCGTGCGACATGCCTCAGTGCCTCAAGACGAATGTCTTCAATCAATGTGTGTTACCAGTGATGACTTACGGCTCCGAAACGTGGTCTTTCACTATCGGCCTCATCTCAAGGCTCAAAGTCGCTCAACGAGCTATGGAGAGAGCTATGCTCGGAGTTTCTCTACGTGATCGAATCAGAAATGAGATCCGTAGGCGAACTAAAGTCACCGACATAGCCCACCAGGTTAGCAAGCTGAAGTGGCAATGGGCAGCCACATTGCACGTAGAGAAGATGTCCGATAGCGGTATCCGATCCGGAGGTCGCAGGTTCAAACCCCGGCTCCAACCTTTGAGTTTTTCGGAACTTATGTACGAAATATCATTTCATATTTACCACGCGTTTCGGTGAAGAAAAACATCGTGAAGAAATCGGACTAATCTCAATAAGGCCTAGTCTACCCTCTGGATTGGCAGGTCAGATAGTAGTCGCTTTCGTATAACTAGTACCTACGTCAAAGCCTGGGATTAGTTGGAAAGTGGACCTCAGGATCCTAGGAGCCGTGGCAAAATGCCGGGACAACGCGAGGAAAATGAAAATGATTAAGTATTTTTATGTTATATTATATACATCGTTGGCTGAGTACCCACAACACAAGCCTTCTTGAGCTTACAGTGAGACTCAGTCAATTTGTGTAAGGCTACGTCCGCACTGGCAGGTGACTTGCTTGGTGCCTAGAGCGTCATCTAGCGAGTAGCGTAGTAAAACAAACTTCCTTGAATGTTTGCGACAGGGATCGGACAACCCTTTCCGCGGCAAAAGCCATTAAAAGGGCAACCCTTAAATACGGCTAACACATTGAAAGACTTACCAGTTTGAACTGCTAGCCCATATATTTGACTATCCCTTACCGTACGACTAAGCCAAACATAAAACTAGCCCTTTACAATCACTAACCGCTTTCCTTTATGCCTTGCTATCCCTTATAAAGGGTTACCCTTATTACTTAGCGCTTTTTATAAAGCTTTCCCTTTAGTAATGTCGTAGTTAATCCTTGCGTGAAAGAGACGGGTTTAGTACATACTATGACATATGTCTACGCTAGTGTTCGAAAAGCGCGCGTACATCAAATCAAAGAAGTCAAAGAAAACGCCAGATCAGAGCAATGTGTGCTTTATGAACAAGGCAGACGATTTCATTTAGCACGCTTGTATGTAAAAGGGAAGCCCTTTTATAAGGCTAACCCTTATAAGCAATATGTAAGGTTTTGGTGAGCGGATGATTAGGGTTTTGTTAGGGTATTGGGATAGCGCTTAGTTATAAGGGTTAGCGCTTTTATAAGGGCTTTAAAAGCAAAATGAAAGGGTATTGTCAAATAAGGGTATGGTGAGTAAAGCCTTATGTAAAACCCATACAAAACCCTTTATAAGGGATAGCGGGCCGGTCCCTGGTTTGCGACCGGCCGCACTGCGCACGGCGCCTAGCTAGTAACTTAGCGTGTGTCCAGAGCCCTGAGTGTAAGTTTTTAACGTAACTTTACTTCACGAACGCGTTTGCGTTTCCCATATAAATAACATTATCACTTACGCATTCGTAAACGTTTTCTTACTTCAAAAGTAACTTACCTGCCTCAGGTAAACAAACGTGTTGGTTTTTTTGTGGCGAGGCTACTATAGTACAGTCACGTCTAATAATATGTATACATTTGAGAACGTATGTCTGAGGCATAAGGATCGAAATCGTTAACATATTTTTGGAGGCGACCGTACCTATAGTACATAGATACCTTCGCACCGATATTTTTGCATGGCTATTTGGGGCTTACATATTCATTGATCTCGCGTGAGAAAAAAAGTCAATACAGCTGAGCCCACACGAAAATTATTATTATTTTGGTACTTTTAATTAACGCTGGCAACCCCTTCCCACCAACCGATAGATTTTTTTTGGTGCACAGGGAGTACAGAGCAACTGTTAGAAAAAAAAAAGTCGCTGAGCCCACATTTTTTTTCTACCGCCCGCGGCCTGCCTCAATACAGCTGAAGCCACATGATCGATTTGGTCGCTAGCTCTCCGTCTACTAGGCTCTAGGCGCCAAGCAAGCCGCCTGCCAGTGCGGACGTAGCCTAGAGATCTATATTTATATTGTAATCAAACATTTAGTCAAACAGTAGGGGGAAATTGCCAAAAATCGATAATCGATGTATCCCCATGTTGCATCCCCAAATCATACTCGCAGTAAATACGGAGGGTAATGACAGATCACCTGCAGGAAGTTGACAAACTCCGTGCTGGTGAAGAGAAGCTGGTGCTCGGCGATGAACTCCAGGACCTGCTTGATGGCCTTCGCGCGTTCCGCCACAACCTGCGAAGACGTCACAACCAGTCATCAGTTAAACTTGCTCTTCTGTAGCGTATGATGTACCTTCTCGGAAAGATCTATAATATTCTTTAAAAACAGACCGCATATTTTCAATAATTCCAATTATATAGGTTTACTCTTGCATTATTTTAATATTGAAATCTGATAATCTGTTGTCCTTACCTAAATATTGGAAAATAAAATACACAAAAAACAATCACAAATAATAAACAATTTTTTGTATGTCAGTTATTATGCTTGTCACGATCACTGTTCTAAACGTGGTTGTCATTTTATCGTCTATCGCGCTATCCGACACTTTCGCACTCATATACTTGTTGGAGCGTGACACATATAGTGACAAATGATAAAAACCCGACCATATTAGACTAGGAACATAACTTAATAATTTATCGACACTGACAACCGCTCATTTAAAAAGTAGACTAACGATTAACCTTATACAATACACAACCTACAAATAAAAATAAAACTGTAGCAATGGCAAAGTACGAAAAAAGTGTATATATAATTATGCCCTACAATTGCAATGTAAGTACACAGTCACAAGTTAGGTACCAGTTCTGAACCGTATTTCATTGCGCATAAAGTCTATATTAGAGTAACAAAAAGAATTCGTTAAAACAAAAAACGGTAGAATGATGAACGGTAGTATTTTTTCGTCTGTTATTGTTATAACCAACGTTCGAAGCAAGTGGCCTCGCTTACTTCCTTCCGTACCGTTTGTCAAACAATTTGTCGCTGTCGTTGCTAACTTACTAGCCGACTTAACTGATTCGGTGCGGATGACACGACAGACGAGTCATCAATGTTTTTAACGTGTGGCGTATGACACGAAAGGAGTGTCATCAGCAGGGGCCGGAACCGGTTACCAAATAAGGGGTATTACCCTTTTTTTTTTTTTTTTTTTTTTTGTTGTCGGAGTGGGGAATGCCTTTACGCATCGTCTCCCCTGACCACGGGGAGGCCATATTGGGGGGTATGTGGGGCTCGCCGCTCTTGTCTCCTCCTCTGAGGAGGAGAGGAGATTGGCCCTACCCACTAAACCCCACTCCGGCGTTTCATCCTCTTAGCCGTTTGCGAGGGCGCCATAGGATCGCGAACATTCTACACTGGCGCCCTCCGGCGGCCCCAGCTTAGCGCCAGGGCATCCGCACAAAGGAGGGAGAGATCAGAAACGCTTGATCTCCCCCCCGACGGCATGTAGGGCCGTGCAGTGCGGGTCCCGTACCCGCTGGCCCAACTAAGGGTCTTGGCGAACGAACGCTCGTCGTCTACGACCCTGCCGCCTGCGTCGGAGAGGCAGCGCGTCCACGTCCGCTTCTCGCACTCTCTCCGCTGCCTCCTTCTGTGACATAACCTCTTCACAGAAGGATGCAACGGCTTTCCAATTCCTCTCACTGCACAACATTGCCGCTATTATGTTGTGCAGAGAGAGGTCTACCACTCCCGTAGCCGCCGAGAGGGCCGCCCGTTCCGCAGCCCAGCGACTACACATTTCCAATGTGTGCTGGGCCGTATCATCCGCCGCACCGCACTCGTTGCACCGGGGCCCCGGCTCCCTCTTTATTCTGTGCAGGTAGTGTCCAAAGCAGCCATGTCCGGACACCACCTGCGTCAATCTAAATGTCAGGGCCCCCTTCTTGCGTGTCACCCACTCATCCATCACTGGGAGGATGGCCTCTATGGTTCGAGTTCCGTAGAGGCCAGCCTCCAGAGCGTCCCTCCACTTGCTCTTTAGGCGCTCCACGGCTGCTCGCGCCACCCTCTCCGCCTCTTCTCCATCGGGGTACTCCCCCTGCCTCCTAACCTCCGCCCTCTGTTGGTACCTCTCAGCCATTGCCACCGCATCCAGCTCCCAGGGCGGAGTACCGGCAAGAAGGCAGGCCGCAGCATGGGAAGTGGTTCTATAAGCCCTCGTCATCCTCTGAGCCACGATCCTCTGCGGTCGACGAAGAAGGGCCTTCGCGCGCTCCGTCAGTCGTCCGGCCCATATTGGCGCCCCGTACAGTGCCATACTTCGGACGACTCCCGCGTAAAGCCGCCTGCATGGGGCATTCGGCCCTCCTAAATTGGGTAACAACCGGCCCAGAGCCGAAGCCGCGCCCACGATACGAGGAGTGAGTCTCCTGAAGTGTTCCTCAAAGGTCCACTTTCTGTCCAGGACAAGACCCAAATATTTGATGTGGGGTTTGACCTGGACAGGTTCACCCTCCACCCTCACTGCAGTGTCCGCTCTAAGCCTACCCCAACCTCTTCGGCCACCAATGACCATAGCCTCAGTCTTCGGCAAGGCGACACGAAGTCCAAGGAGACCTATGCGCTGCACAGTGAGCTCAGTTGCCACCGCCGCCCTCCTAAGCACCTCCTCAAGCTTCTTCCCTCTGACAGCCACCAGTGTATCATCTGCATAGCACAGCGTGACCATACGCGGAAGCTGAGCAGCCCGGATCACCCAATCGTATCCGAGATTCCACAGGAGGGGGCCCAACACTGACCCCTGTGGCACCCCGCACATCATAGCCCTCGCCCACTGGACTCCCTTCTGCTCGTAGAGAACCACACGCCCCGTTAAGTAGTGCTCCACCACTCTCCTGAGGTAAGGAGGCACGCCATGGTATCGCAGGGCCTCCTTGATTACCGTATAGGGGAGGGAGCCAAACGCATTGGCAATGTCTAACGAGACCGCTACCACTCCCTCTCCTTTTCCCTCAGCTAGCTCCCCGAACTCTCTCAAGGATCCCACCGCATCTATCGTCGACCGCCCCTTACGGAATCCAAACTGATTGCTATTGAGGTTCGGGCCCGTCTCCTCTAAGTGCCGCTGGATGCGACAGGCTAGGATCCGTTCGAAGAACTTCCCGATCTCATCTAGCAATACAATAGGGCGGTAGCCAGCGGGGGAGTCCGGAGAGCGACCCTCCTTTCTGATAAGGCACAGGCGCCCCTCTTTCCAGCAACTTGGGAAACGCCCCTCCTTAAGGCAGTCTTCAAGGAGCGTCCTGAGTCGGTTTCCAAGGTGCTTGAGTGCCAGGAAAAGGACTTTTCCGGGAACCCCATCCGGTCCAGGCGCTTTCCGCGTTGCCCTCAGCCGGTCCATCGATAACTTCAGCTCGTCATCGGTGATGGGGGGAACGACGTCAGGGCCCACTGGGTCCACGGTTGGAGGGGTCATTGCTGGTGGGACGAAGTCTGGTGCCTCCAGGAAGAGGCTCTCTACCACTTTGTGGAGAAGATCCGGCTCCATAGACTCCATGGGGGGTGCACACTGCAACTTGTTACGCACCATTCTGTACGGACGCCCCCATGGGTCCCTATTCAGGGATACCAAAAACTCCTCCCATCGCTCGTCTTTAGCCTTCCTGATGGCCTGTTGGAGGGTCTGTTTTCTCTCCGCCAAGGATGAACGAAGGAGTTCCTCCTCCTGGTCAGTGTGCCTCCTTTTTCGACACCGGACGTAGGCGCGCCTGGCTTTATTACAGGCCGTACGGAGGGCGGCTATTTCTTGCGACCACCAATACATTTGTTTCCTGCCTCGGAATGGTCGGGCCCTGGGCATGGAGGCGTCGCATATGGCCGTCAAAGTCTTGCGAAATTTAATCGCTTCCTCATTGACGGCTCTAGGGGCCCGTACAGGGGGGTTCCAAGCCTCGATGATGGCAGCTTCCTCAGCTATTTCCCTGTCAAGACAAGTAATGGACCATCTTGGAAATTCTCCTCTTCCGACCCTCCGGCCATCCGAACCAGGTTGTTGTGCGGCTCTATGTTGTGGAGAGACCTTCATACGGATATACAGGTGATCCGAGAGGGTCTCCTCGTCTTCCATAACCCGCCATTCCGCTACACGCGCCGCTAAAGCGGGGGTGGCAAAGGAAACATCTACAATAGACCCCCCATTCCAGCGGACGCACGTCTGCGTGTTACCCTGGTTTAGGAGCACTAAACCCGTTACCGCTGCCCAGTCCTCAACTTCGGCCCCTCTGAGGTCGGTATTGGGAGACCCCCAAGCTCGGCTCTTGGCATTCAAGTCCCCCATGATTAGAATGGAAGGGGTATTACCCTAGGTTTTTGATAGGGTTGTTTTTAAATACCCTATCAGTTTGGTAAGCGTATCATTGACTTACCCGGATGATAGGCTAACCAATTTAATAGACATAGTTTGAGTAAGCGCTTACCAAATTCAAAAACCCTCAATAAGGTTACCCTGTCAAGTGTTTTTCAAATGCGTTTAAGCAATTTTAAACTCTATGACCACGACGTGTGGTTTATTATTACGGCACTTAACGAGCATATTTAAGACCGTGACGTAGTGACACTTCAGTGACTGCTCTAGTGACTGTTCTAAAATGAATAAAAAATAACATCGATAACTAAGTATCTTATATTTAAACAATTCCCATCCGCTACTGTTTAGTTGAAAATGAGAAAGCTAGAACTATCTGCCTACGTGGAAAAGAGACGCCCTTAGGGTAACCCTATGAAATGGTAAGCTCTAAAAAATAAAGCACTTTTTACCCCATCCGACTCGGTAAACATGTGAAACCCGGGTAGGGTAAGCCTATCCATAATGGTTTCCATATTGATAGGGTAACCCTATTATAGGCTAATCACATCGTTACGGTAAGACTTCTATAGGGCTACCCTACCGATATGATTAATCAAATGAAGGGGTTTTCCGGTCTCTGGTCATCAGTCATAACATTCTATGGCGTAAGGCAACGCCTGCCGTATCATGAAATAATTGTTCGCCGCCACATACAAGTTTTTGAAAATGGAAGACGCAACGAATCAGTTAATATTGTCGGGTATTTATCATTTCAAGTTAAGTTGTTAATACGCCATATTTGTTTACATTATTTTGGTTTTCTTTTGACCCCGAATCTAAGTACCTACAGTCAACGGTCAGTGATATCGACACGAACAAAGTGCCAAAATATGTATACATGCACCTTATTGTTTGAATATAAAGCACATGTATACAGATTTTGGTACTTTTGCCCTATCGATATTTTTGTCCTTGACTGCACATATTGCAGGCCTGGTATAGTCGCCATCAGATATATTATCGGACCTGTGGAGGTGGTCACAAATATTTGAACAACACCTCTATTGTCAAGGCGATAAAGTGCATGTTCAGATATTTGTGACCACCTCCACAGGTCCGATATATCTGATGGCGACTGTACCGCGAACATCGAAGTTCGTATATTTCAAGCATCTTTTTCTTACTACTAAAGCCCGGACTTTTCCAAAAGAAAAGTCAAATTAAGGCGTCATGAGAGTGACAGAGACAAGTGCCGTAGGTGGCAGGCGTACCTCGGGCTGGAAGCGGCGGAAGTAGCTGGCGCTGGGCAGCGAGCAGCCGCCGCGCGCCGGCAGGTGCAGCCCCGCGTGCAGCGCGCACATGGCGCGGTGCAGCCGCCGCACCTCGCTGTAGCGCTTCCACACCGACACCACCGTCACCGCCTCCGGCGCGCCCCGGGGGAACAGCTGCAACACGGCACCCGCACCAATGTAGCGGGCGTAGCAACCTACCACCCTCATCATCTACCTCGCGTTGTCCCGGCATTTGCTTGGGAGCCTGGGGTCCGCTTGGCAACTAATCCCAGGAATTGGCGTAGGCACTAAGCGACTGCCATCTGACCTTCCAACCCAGAGGGTAAACTAGGCGTTATTGGTATTAGTGTGGTTTCCTCACGATGTTTTCCATCTGTAAGGTTTCATACTTTTAGAAATAAATACTTGATTAAAAAAAAAGAGTTGCATTGACCATTCTGGTGACGTCACGTCCGATTACCGCTAACCCCAGGTGGGGCGACGTGCCAGGACTGGCAAGCAGGACATTCTCGGTCGGGCACTCCTAACGATCGGTCGTGTTGGCCAGATCTAAGATACTTTAAATAGCTTAAGATTGTTATTAACCTGGCATTAAATCTTGTTAAGTAGATTATACCGAGTGTTGGATTAAATCTTCCTAGAAATAAATATTATAAACTATCCAGCCTGTGTTATTTTACAACTCAGAAGTGGGATAAAGAAATTCCGTAAGTACTCGTCCATGTTATTTTTGTTCACTTAAATAAGATAAAACGTCATTATTTTCTTAGTTCAGATTACTTAACCGAATTATACAGTGATATAAACATTACATTCTTATACTCACGTGTAAAGTCAGACCGTGTGCCTGAGGGTAAAAAGAAGCTACGTGTATGAAATCAAATTAAATTTATTATTGTTATTTTCTCAAAATCATTCTACAAACTTAAGGAAAGGCTAAGGTTCTTGTTTTGTTACCAATATCGAAAATTGTACCTAAAAACGGGGGTGAAAAAAAAAAAAAAAAAATCATGGGGGGGGATTAAAAAAAGGGGGGGGGGGACAAATTTGGATCGAAATGTTGCGGGAAAGGGGGGGGGGGGTTAAAGGGGGGCAAAAATTTAACCGTTTTTGCTCTAGGACGCACCGTTTAAGAGATATTGCCAAAAAGTATTATTGGGTCGTCTCTACCCTCTATTTCGAAACTTCTGCTTTTATTACTAGTGTATTATTATAATTACTGGTCTACTAATACCATTTTGTGATAAGTTCGCAGACAATGGATGGAGAAAGGAAAAACAGGAGTTTAGAAACTCCCCGGCGTGATCGCTCGAGATCAAAACGCAGTGAAGCAAGCGTTCGGGACAGAAGTCGTAGTCGTAGCCACAGCCGCCGGTTGAGGGAAAGGGACCTAGCCCTCAAGAAGGAGAAGGAGCGAGTTCGACAGCTGGAGGAGGAGTTGCAGCGACACCAAGACAAGCACCGCCGTTCGCGGAGGAGGGAACGCGACCAATCAGCTTGGTCGAGCCGCGAGCGCCGCAGTCGAAGCCGGGCACCGAGGGCCGGAAACAGCCGCGAGCCCCGCAGCCGCAGCCGGGAGTTCGGCGACAGGCCGAGGCGCAGCTCAGCGAGCAAGGATCGTCGTTATGAAAGGTCATGTAGTCCTTCTTTCTCCTCAAACGATATCGTTAAAATAATTAAATCCATTAAGGACGTTTTGCCGTCTCAGCCGTTCACACAGAGCCAAACCCCTTTCAACAGAAACCTTGATCACAAAAATATTATTCCAGAATTTAACCCGTCTGAAAAAAATCAAAGGATCGACGTCTGGTTAAAGAAAGTAAATGAGTGCGCTAAAGTTTACGGCTGGGACGAAAAAACTGTTATCCATTTTGCCATGCAAAAGCTGGCAGGTCTAGCTAAAACTTGGTTCGAAAGTCTGAACACCATCTTATTCTCATGGGATGAATGGCAAACAAAATTAGTCAACGCATTCCCTTCAGAGCAAAACTATGGCCAACTATTAGATGACATGTTGAAACGTAGAAGCAAACCTCAGGAGCCTATAGAAAATTATTTTTATGAGAAACTAGCCTTGCTCAACCAATGTGACATCTCTGGTAGACGCGCGGTCGACTGTCTTATTCATGGTATCGGTGAACGAACAATGCGGTCCAGTGCGTTAGCTTTACGCTGTGAGGAACCCGAGCAACTTCTAAAATTCTTACTTAGTAATAATAAGGAGCCGTACTTTTACTCACCGTCCACCAAAGATAGAAACGGAACCGCGGGACACGAAAAGACGTTTAGCAAGACTGGTAGTAAAGTTAACCCTAACATTTTCTGTTATAATTGTAAGGAGAAGGGCCACATTTATACTCGTTGTCCGCGGCCTCTAGTTAGATGCAGTATTTGTAAGCATATCGGCCATAAATCCGAAATGTGCAAGCCTAAGCCAGACTCGGGGTTGACCAAAGCTGACACAGCGCCTAAGGTAATGCGTATAGGTGGATCTAATCCATCCGATAAATTTCGAAAGCCAGTTCAAGTAAATAATATGACAATGGAAGCATTTGTCGACCTAGGTAGTGAGGTCACTCTTATACGAGAATCTAGTTTCGCTGTCCTCAGAATATCTCACGATCATGTTCCTTCTGCGATGATAGGATTCGGGGAAAAACTCGTGCACTCTCTAGGCTCAGCCGAGCTGACTATAACAATTGACGGTGTGACTGCTACTGTTGTGTGTAGGATTGTTACTGACGAATTGCTAGAGAAACCCGTACTCATAGGTCAGTCGTATACTGAGCAGCCGCATATTGTGATTTATAAAGATGTTAATAAGCTGCAATTTTTACATATAGGTAGTGAACTTCCTTATTTAGACGAACGTGACGACGAGAAATTAGAGAGAGTGAGGATTGTAGCGCGTAGTAGGATACATGGGGTAGCTAACGTTAGAGCAGCTACGGGGACAGTCTTTAATGGGAACATAGTGCTAAATACTAAGGTTGTAGGTAAACCTCAAGATCAATATATAGTTTGTGGCGGGGTATATGAAGTAAAACAGGGTAACCTTTTCGTAATGGTCATACCTTGTGCTGCAACTTGTAATCTACAACAGAATTTTATTTTTGCGCGGGCGGAACGTATACAAGCGGTGTATAGGTTAGCGGATTTAGATTCTAGAGGAGACGAATATACAAATGATATTATTGAAAGAGAAACGGGAGTTCCTAAGATAAACCGGGATCAACTTCATTTCGGTGAGAACGTTACCGAAAACGATAAAGAAAAGCTCGTAGAACTTCTCAATCGTTATGGAGACTGTTTCGCTTATAGTCTAGCTAGTTTGGGGTGCACTAATACGACTAAGATGACCATAGAGTTAAATAGTGAACGGCCTGTTGTATATAGGCCCTACAGGTTATCACACCACGAACGCGAAAAGGTCCGTGCTATGATAGATGAAATGTTGAAAGCCGGTGTGATTAGAGAGTCCACATCTAACTACGCCAGTCCAATTATTCTCGTCAGAAAAAAGGATGGTGATGCAAGACTTTGCGTCGATTACAGATTACTAAACTCTATAACCGTAAAAGAACGATACCCAATACCCGTAATAGAAGACGAGATTGCACGTTTAGCCGGTCAGGCATGGTTCATCACGCTGGACCTGATGTCCGGATACTATCAGGTACCAATCTCGGAGGGTAGTAAACATCTGACTGCGTTCGTCACACCGGACGGTCAATACGAATATAACCGTATGCCGTTCGGTTTGGCAAACGCGCCAGCCGTATTCCAACGCATGATGAATCGTGTCTTAGGTCCGGCTAGATTCAGTAAAGCCACCGTATATATTGATGATCTTCTAATTTATGGCAAGACTTCCGCGGAGTGTTTAAGTAGACTTGAGGAAATTCTTTTATCGCTAAGAAAGGCAAACCTTAAGCTTAACCTATCTAAATGTAGCTTCTTACAAAATGAAATTAATTATTTGGGACTAGAAATTAGTGCAGCAGGCATGCGTCCCGGAAAAGCGAAAATTCAGTGCGTAGTCGATTTCCCACAACCCAGTAATGTGCATAATGCTAGACAATTTCTTGGACTTGTTAGTTATTTTCGGAAATTCATTAAAGGTTTTGCTCAGTTAGCTCAGCCGATAACAAAGTTACTCAAAAAGAACGCCGTATGGGAGTGGGGAGAAGACCAGGAAAATTCTTTTAAAATCTTAAAGAATAAGTTGATTGATAGGCCAGTATTAGCTATTTTTGACCCTGATGCTGAGACTGAATTGCACACAGATGCAAGTAAGTTAGGTGTTGGCGGAATCCTTTTACAGCGAGCCGCAGGTAGTGGGGGTCCTTTTCACCCGGTGGCGTTCTATAGCCGTCAAACTACGCCGGAGGAAAGGAATTTCCACTCCTACGAATTGGAAACATTGGCCGTGATTTGTTCACTTAAAAAACTAAGAGTTTACTTATTAGGAAAACCGTTCAAAATAGTCACAGATTGTAGTGCATTACGCTCCACATTTGAAAAACGCGATCTCATACCTAGGATAGCAAGGTGGTGGTTAGCACTGCAAGAGTTCCAATGCACAGTGGAATATAGGGCTGGGACTAAAATGGGACACGTTGACGCGCTATCCAGAAATCCCATTGTAGACTTAGATACCGCTAGTCCGGAACAATATCCTGCTGTCATGATGATTTGCGATGATGACTGGCTCCTCACCTTGCAAATGGGTGATCCGGAATTGTGCCGTATCCGAGATATAGTTAGTAGTAATCTTGACCCCAGGGGCCTAGAATATATAAAATCAAACTACCTTTTGCAGGATAATAAATTATTTAAATACGTTGGAGGTGATAAGAAATGCACAAGATGGGTTGTTCCAAAAGGAGCACGATGGCAAATATGCAAGCGTAATCATGACGATATAGGCCACGTAGGTTTTGAGAAAACGTTAGATAACGTATGCGGAGTGAAATTTGGACAAAGTTTGAATATATAAAATGTAAAAAATAAAAATCTAAAAAAAATATGTGTGTATGTCAATATCAAGTCTATATATCTGTCAATCAATCTGGTAAGTTTCATAAGAATTGGATGTTTGATTTTGTAATTATGGTAAATAACCAAGAACGCCGTCGTAAAACTGTATGTAATTTCTACAGTATACATCCCCTATGGCCGAAATCGAAGGTGGTGGAACATTTTGTACAAATGGGTGAGAGTCGAAGCATCATTTATAATATTTTAGCGTCTTTGACCTTAAAAAACAACCACTGCTAGAAAGCCTGGTTCTGGAAATTATCCCAGCTTGAGCAAGTTTTCTGAGAGAGCTCGACTAAAGAAAATTACCGCCGGCCGTGTTGCTAAATCTTACAGAGAGCTCGGAAGAAAATTTAAATGTGACGGAAAAACTGTCAAAAAATATCTTGAAGACATGGGCATCGATAAGCGGTGTAGAAAATTTAAATCCACCGTCTCCGAAAATCAAAAATCCACTCAGAAAATACGGCTGCGTAAATTGGTCAAAGAAATATTTTACGCCAAAAACAATGTGAGTTGCGTCATGGATGACGAGTCATATTTCACGTTAGATGGAAACTAGTGGCAAGGCAATTACTGTTTTGAGAAGACCAATGGTCCAACTGATGAGAACGTGAAATATATTGAGCATACCAAGTTTCCTAAAAAAGTTTTGCTATGGCTTGCCATCAGGAACGCGGAATGTCCAAGGCGGTGTTCTTTGAATCAGGTTTAGCTGTGAACGCCGATCGCTACATAGAGCGTTGTTTGCCATTAGTGCGAGATTTCATAAATACGAGTCATAGAGGAGAAAATGCTGTGTTTTGGCCAGACTTAGCCTCAAGCTATTATTCCAAAAAAACACTTAGCAAAATGGCGGAGCTAAACACCCCACACGTATAGGTCGATTCACGAGAGTTGGCACGAATGGATTGAACGAAACTTTCATTGTACGAGTGACACTTGTATCGGTATGCAATCGAGCCACTATTTTATTGGTTAATGTGACACACACATAGACATTTTCATTCAGTCATTCATTCCATTCGTGCCAACTCTCGTGAATCGACCTATACCGAAGACATCAAATCCACCTAATGTTCCGCAACTTCGCCCTATTGAAGATTTTTGGGCAAATCTGAAGAGGCGAGTATATTGCGATAATTTTCGGTCCAAAAATGTGCAAAGCTTGATTCGTAAAATAAAATTGGAGTTGTATAAAATGCCCACATCTATGTTTTCGACAGGGATGGACAAAGTTCCTCAGAACTACCGTAAAGCATCTCGCATGGGAGTAAACTTTTTTTTACATTAATCATTATTAGGTACTTTATTATAAAAACATAACTATTTAAAAAAATAATGGTGTTTTTTTTATTTAAAACAACATTGCACTTTGTCCAAATTTCACTCCGCATACGTTAGAATAAAAGGACATTATTGGTTCGCAAAAATGAAAAGGTTTGTAAAAAAATATGTAGAAGCTTGTATAGAGTGCGCATACGCGAAAAAAGGTACAAATAATAAAGAGGGTCTTTTACACCCAATAGAAAAGATAGGTAAACCATTTCATACGCTGCATATAGACCATCTTGGTCCTTTTGTCCGGTCGAAAGCAGGAAATACACACATCCTCGCAGTAGTAGATGCGTTCACAAAGTTCTTGTTCATAAGGCCCGTTAAAAATACCAAAACTCAGAACGTGATTAAGGTTTTACAGGACATATTCGATACTTTCCGAGCTCCTGAACGTGTTATTAGCGATCGGGGCTCATGTTTTACGTCCCACGCGTTTAGAAGGTTCTGTCTAGACAGAGGCATCAAACACGTTCTTAACGCAGTGGCGAGTCCAAGAGCGAATGGACAAGTCGAGCGATACAACAGAACGATCCTCGACTCGCTCACAGCTCAAGGCCTCGGGACGGATGAAAAAGAATGGGATCGGGAATTAGGGAGAATTCAGTGGGGTTTAAATAATACGTTACAAAAGACTATTGGTAAGGCACCAGCCGAAGTCATGTTTGGCGTAGAAATGTCAAGCGAATATAACCCCGCGTTAAATGAAGTGATCGTTAAGCCGCAAGCTGAATTGTCCCTAACGTCCGTTCGCAGTGAGGTTAAGGAGAGGACTGATAAGGCTCAGAGTGCTCAAAAATTACGTTATGACCGTGGTAGGCAACCTGCGCGTTCTTACAATAACGGCGATTTAGTAAAAATCACCAAGGTCGCTTTCCATAATAATGGCAACAGTACGAAACTCATGCCTTCATATGAGGGTCCATATAAGGTCACAAAGGTATTAGGCAATGATCGTTATAAAGTGGCTCCGATTTCGGGTTTTGAGGGAATGAAGAATAAGAGAAAAACCACAGTAGCCGCGGACCGAATGCGCCCGTGGATCCACATAGCCTCATTAGAGGTCGATAACGATCTTGATAGTGATAAAGATGCCTCTTATGATACAGATGAGGGGAGTGAGTAAATTAGTTAGCTACAAATGTATTTTGTTTGTTTCGTTTCAGGTCAAATGCTAGAAGACGCGGAACCGGTACGAACCGGCGTGTTCAGCTTGGCCTGGAACGAGATTATCACTCAGACATATGTTTTATACATTACGATTACAAGGTTACAAGGTTACAAGGATACATGGTTACATGGTTATATGGTTATATGGTTATATGGTTACATGGTTACATGGTTATATGGTTATATGGTTACAAGGCTACAAGGCTGATTAGATACACGGATATATGGCTATCTGGATCATGTACTATATAGTACTTAGGAAGATGTATAAGGAACACATAATTGGCTATTTTATTTAAATCATTAAGATACTGTGTTGCTTGGATGTATGGTTGGTTTTTAGTATTATATTTTTAGTATTATATGTAATACTTTGCTAACATAACGTAGTTCAGAATAAACTTAAGTACCTAACTAACAGAAATATACTTAAATAACTCAACAAATTCACATGTTGTAAATATGTAGGCGTTATAATTGTCATGTTGTTATTAGACGTACAGGAATCACTATTGTTACAATATCTTACATGAATAATTTTCATTGGAACACAGTTTTCTCTTGATAATACAATTATTACTTCCTTGTACTGGGGATGTCCTGGGCGCAGTGTAAGGTTTGGTTTCACCGGATACGTGCCTGGGGACATGCACGTCATCAGGATGGTCGAGTGTAAGGTTTCATACTTTTAGAAATAAATACTTGATTAAAAAAAAAGAGTTGCATTGACCATTCTGGTGACGTCACGTCCGATTACCGCTAACCCCAGGTGGGGCGACGTGCCAGGACTGGCAAGCAGGACATTCTCGGTCGGGCACTCCTAACGATCGGTCGTGTTGGCCAGATCTAAGATACTTTAAATAGCTTAAGATTGTTATTAACCTGGCATTAAATCTTGTTAAGTAGATTATACCGAGTGTTGGATTAAATCTTCCTAGAAATAAATATTATAAACTATCCAGCCTGTGTTATTTTACACATCACCGAAAAGCGACTGGTTAATATCAAATGATATTTCGCACATAAACTCATTGGTATGAGCCGGGGTTTGAACTTGCGGCCTCCGGATTGCAAGTCGCACGCTCTTACCGCTAGGCTACCAATGCTCTTACAACAACAACATACCACCCTGGCCCCTATTTCACCACAGCGACAATTGTCACGATTCCCGACAAATGTAAATTTCTGACGTGACAGGTGTCCATTGGTTACATTGACCGCTTACCATCGGGTGGGACGTGTGCTTGTTTGCTACCAACACGTTAGTTTTAATAAGATGCTGTTATTTTTTATTACATCGACAATAAATAGGTACTAGTTTGGTGAAGAGCTCTTGACAATTGTCACGATCCCCCGAAGGAAATTCGATATTTTTCGACATGTGATTAGTCCTCTGTCGGAATTTAGAAATAGAAATAGTTTATTCATGACAAATACAAATACAGATAAAAACACAAAGTACAATTTGGACATATAAACGACTTGTCATGAAAGGGTCGCAACTCAGAATTTCGCGACAATTGTCGTATTTCTTATGACAATTGTCAAGAGCCTTTCCTCTTACTACTACCTATCTATTGAAATATAATAAAAAATAACGGTATTTTATTGAAACTAACGTGTTGGTGGCAAACAAGCACACGTCCCACCCGCCAGTAAGCGGTCAACGTAACCATGAACACCTGCAATGTTAGAAATTTACATATGTCAGGAATCGTGGCAATTGTCGCTGTGGTGAAATAGGGGCCTGATACATTTAAAATGATATTAAAACAGTACTTGCCTAGCAAACTTAATATAATTATTAAGTTTGCTAAGCAATTACAGAAGTGTATAATTACAGAGCTAATAATATTGGCCTTGTTAGACCTCATTGAATTGATCACAATAGCCACAAGGCTAACACACCTTAATAAACAGTTCTATATTCACACATGTTAAATGAGCATCCAGATGACTCACTTTGATGTTGTGCAATACTTACTGGGAATAACCTCTTGTCAATTCTTTATCAATTTGAGTGTTTGTACAGATAGATAAACCATGGAAGTCGGCAGGAAACATACACAGACGAAAGGACCATACAAATTAACAAATGGCCAGGACCAAACAGATAAAGAAGAGTGGGTGGGTAGGCAGAAGAAAAGATGGGCTGATGAGATATCAAAAGTTGCAGGAAGACACTGGTTAAATTTAGCCAAAGATAGAAATAAGTTGAAATGTTTTGGAGGCTTTTTATCCCACAGGGACCACATAAAATAAAGCATATTAACAGATAAAAAAAATATATTTTTATGTCTACTGTATGCAAACTACTGTTGCTATTAGATTCAGAAAGCCAAATTTTGCTTTCTGGCTCTAACCTCCCAGAGAGAAAACCTGCTAACCCAAAAGCAGTTTTGATTTGTCATAATTAAAATTCAAAATTATATTTAATCAGAGACCTTTTTATAGGTCAATAATATTATGCTGTTAAAGGACATGGGGTCTGTTCGACCTCATACAAATATGCTTAACTGCAATTTTAACTAATTGCGCAAAGGTATTGAAATCCACTGGCTACTTTTAACAAATAGCGTACAGCAGCGGAAGTGGCTAAGCAGTTGAGGTGTTCAAAATAAGGTCAACACATCTCTATTGTCAAGAGAATAAGAGCACATGTAGGTGACTTTCTTCAATCGCATAGTCACTTTTGTTGCTGACTGTATATAATATTTGGTAATATTACACTTAGAATAAAGTTACAGCAGCGAAAGACAAGGTTCAAATTAATAGTTAGCACATCAATTAGAAATCACAATATAATAAAGCAAAAAGTTATAGCAAAAATATTTTGTATTGCACAGCATATTATAGAATGCAAAGTTTACGGCTGTATTAACTGAAAAGTAATAAAATAGTAATTGTCGGAGAAGGAAATTCATAAAACTACAAGAAACGGCAACTGATCTAAACTGATTAAATAATGCTAACAACGTATCACAACTACATGTTAAGTTAAAAACTTGTAATTATAATACTTACAACTGAAGTTATTTTGTAAATGGTATAACCATTTTTGTGTTTAGCCGTTTCATCGACTGAAAACCGGCGTACCCACTTGTCTTTTCCTGACATTTTGACTGTTTTATCACTTTTACGTATTTCACAACATGCCTGGACACTACAGAACACTCGCGCGGTGAGAGGAAATGTTAATTAGCGACATTAATTGAAAGAATTTCGCTTAAAATATTCGTTAAATAATAGTGAAAACAAACATTTCACTGATGTATGTACATTTTCTTTCACTTTGGTTACGGAACGGAACTGTCAAATGAAACGAAGGTTTAAGTAGACGCGTCATAACATTAACGAAGAAGAAAACAAGGGAAGAAAAACTTATAGTGTGCAAAAACACGAGTAATAAATTCATTACACATAAATCTGAGTTATTAAATGTATTTCTTGTCTAGTTAAAATTAGAATTTTAAACTTAAGCAAGTTTAACTACCGCTGCAATCCTCACTGCTATTTTTATGTGTTGAACATAGATGTCACTAGATTCAACTAACCTTAACAATGAAATGAATGTTGAACCTTTGCTATGAAATCATAATGTACATATAATGTACTTCTAGCTACACATAGATCACGCTAGATGGCATTTATATTAAACCATTTATATTACATATTTTACACTAGATGTCGCTAGTATACACATCATTGTTTGTAAACAACTAACAAAAATTGTCAGTCAGAAGCCAGATTAAAGCGTGCTAACCCAGATTATTAATTAATTTGTTCGCATTTCATAAAGAAAGTGGGAAGTTCAAACAATTGTCAACCTTTTGAAATGGGATTAGAGAAGAGTCAATAGGTCAAGCCCGAGCCTTTATCCCCACTCAGTGGAATGGCGCACGGCGAGAGGTTGTGTTCGCCTTGTGCGGGTTAGTATTTTGCTGCGTCTGTGTAGTGTCGTGTTCCTCGCGTCCTCTATTGTGCCTTTTGAGACATGAATGGAAACAGTGTAACTTCAGAAAAGACATTATAACCTTACACACCGCACAATATGTGTTAATTAAGTGTCACAAGTTATAGTGTTGTGAAATACATCCAGCATAATGGGTTCTAAAATCGAGTACGTGGATTCGTCACATTTGTACGCGACAAACTATGTCAGAAATTCGAAAGCTATTGGTGTACTTTGGGCGATTTTTACAATCTGCTACGCGATAATCAGCGTTGTGGCGTTCGTTACTCCTGAGTGGATCGGTGATCTAGAAACCGAATACCCGAGGAAGTTTGGCTTATGGCAAGTCTGCAGGACAGATGATGCTTTGGAAGACTGTAAAGGGCGGTTGGACGACTTCTTCTCAATAAATGGGCTGGTTTTTAAGATAGCGACTGCCCTCGTGGGTATAGCTGTCGCAGCCGCCCTGTTTACCATCTGCACCATGCTACTCTTCTTTTTCTGTCAATCCACAACCGTGTTCCACATCTGTGGGTGGCTGCAACTTTTGTCTGGTAAGTAAAATCGAAAGACTACAAGGACATGATCACTTAAGGAACCATTTATTTTCAGGTGTAAAATTAAACAGCACAATAGTGCAATTAAGTCAGTACTCAGTACACGTTACAGTATACGTTTTGGCGGATGGCCTTTTTTAAAATGTTTAAGTTCAGAAGATGGCACAATCAGTAAGTAATGCCTTTTGAACCTTGTGGTTTTAACGTTAATCGTTAAAGCCCTCAAATATCGTCAAGTAGGTATGTAAAATCTAAGTTCTAGTCTTTTTTTTATTTAAGACTGACCAGCGTTTGACCTCAGTCTATAGTACCTAAGTATCTATTTGATGTTGACTATACATACAATGTGATTAGTCAACTACTTTTCAAGCTGCTAATAGAATTACCTACTGAGACCAATTATTAGTTAGCTAAAACCTAAATGCCAACCATTGTTAACCATTGTGAAAATGTAAAATAAAAGCCAAGGTCCTAAGTGACAGCGACCCAAGACAGCCAAGACATTTTTTTACAAATGAATGCCTAACACCACGCGTTAACCACAGTGCGAATAAGGTCATTCTGCTTTTCTTATCTACAGTATCAAATAAGTATCGATGATATGTAGGTGTCACTTATAGAAAGGTATTTTAATACGAACCAAGGCTATCCTTTTACTCAAAACATACATAGGTAGGATAAAAGTAAGGAACTTATTTTCATAAAAGATCACAAATCGCATTTTTACACTCGTACTACATATCATATTGATTGGATTGGTTAATATGTTCCTGCTACATTGCTATCATTGTAGTACCTAGATGTGATGATATTTCTCATGTAAACATCTTCGATTTCGATTTGGATTCGAAAATGGATTATCGTCTTCTCTATCGCTCTTGTGTATTCGAGCGATAGAGAGGTAAATAGACGAACGAACGAAGTCGTTTGCGGTAGGTCTTCAGGTGTATGCCCTAACATCCGGCTGAGGCAGGTGTGGCAAACTAGATTCCCACATTTTTGATCCTTGAGTCAGCCTGAGCGTTGCATACAAAATTGGTTTTATAGGTACCCACTTAACTCGATTAGCACAAAATTGCTTCTGGAATTTAGCACATGCCTTACCTACGCATATTAAAGTAAACAGAATGCAAAACTGTCTCAGTTTTCTGTGTAATTGAGCGCTGTAACGTAATTGTAGGTAGTTACCATAAAACTAAAAGTTACTTGTGTAATACTAATTTTAGCAAATATGAATACCTAACGTAAACAACATTTAGTGTAAGCAACTATAAACAAGATTAAAGACAAGCAATATCATGTAACAAGTAATGACAACAAACATAAATATTAAATACGAACTAGGTGTCGGATAAGGAACAATCCAATTACGTGATGTTAGCTTGTCCAACCTACTGAAATAGCGTAATCGGATCGGCGGTTTTACAATTGCAATTCTGCAGTCAGAAAAATGTCACATATTACACTACAAAATATTACAAATCACCGCAAACATATTTGCGCCATATTGCGAGTTAAAACTGGCATTAGAACAATGAGAACAATCTTTAGAATAGGTATAAAGTACCTACTATGATTTAATGAAAAAGCTAAGCTATAGACAGATATGTAGGTACTTCAGTATTAAAATGAATGTTTAATTTGAAGCACAATGACATAAAAATGAGACTACGACACGGATATATAACATTACCGGTCACGTAAGAATTACAAAATGTCTGAATTAATTACAGCTGTTTAAAACATAAATTCCACTCAGTAATTATCGTCCATATAAAATTATGTAAAAAGAAAACATTTACGCATTGTCATTAAGTCATTAAGTTTGCATAATACTAACTACAAAAACATACAAAAATTCATTTAAAAACGTTTTCATCACTTGCATATTGTTATTTGCTAGTTACTTATACATATAGGAAATAATAATATTTCTTCTAAACGGGAGTGGGATTTGAAACATAAATTCATTTTATTTATAATATAATTATATAAATAATATAATTAATATATGAAAACCCAATACAATTTATTTTTTAGGTTATAAAATGTATTACGATGACAGCCAGATATAGGCGCCAAAATTTTACTTATAAATGACACGTTTAAGTAGACATTATTAGTGCGTGCTGCTTATTTGCCGTCTTGTTTGTCGTATAGAAAAAAAGCAATTGCCGCCATATTTGATCTCCCATTCATTTTATACCTTTCGTGAAGATTTAATGTTCAGTTTATAAATAATCAAGTCCATCTGAAACCTGAAATCGAACGTTTGCGCAGACTTGAGAGTTAAAATAATCTAAATAATACGCTTATTCAAATTAAAGTCATGTTAGTCATATTTATTTAGAACATGACTACGTGAGAAATCCGCATGTGGTGACCTCATACGTTCACGTACCGCTACATGGCCGGAAAAAGTTTGCTTACGATCAGTAGCGATTCTAACAAGATAACGATAACATACCTATATGATGTTGGGTGTCCATAAGTAGCTACCGGAAGTTACGTAGCACCATTGCATTCACATAATGAGTTCTCATTTTTCCAGATCGATACAATATTTTGTGTTTATTTTTAACTAGCTTTTACTCGCGACTTCGTCGGCCAGTGCCCTTTTTTAAAGTATGTACTACTACTAGTAGCTCAAACTCTCTCCATACCAAATTTCCATACTATCCCAATTGGTTCAGCAGTTTAAGCGTGAAGAGGTAACAGACAGAGAGAGTTACACAAGATTCTTCTGGTCAACAATAGTTAGTTTGTCGCAGAAACTACTTAGTCGGTTTTTTATAATATTTATTTTATTTTATCATGAGCTAGCATATAATGTTGTCCATGTTTGAGAGGTTTTACTTAATTTAGAATCATATAAAGTGTGATACGACCTTGCAAACAGACTAAAATTAAATTCACTTTATCGATATTTATATTCTAAGTCGATAAACAGGAATGCACTTAGTACACTATGACTCAAAAGTCTCACATAAATTTCTGCAGCGCTACCGCGATAATCGATATTCGTAAATTTCGAACAATTGCCTCTGTCACTCTCATGGCGCCTTAATTGGAGTAAAAGAGAAAGATGCTCGAAATGTACGAACTTCGATGTACCGGGCCTGACTGTAAAAGGTGTAAAATATATTTGTGATATGAAACATGTGTGGGCATTGTGTAGCTATCTCGTATACGACGGGGAGTGAATGGCATAAATAAGCTTATATATGAGCAAAAACTAGTTTTGGACTAGCTCACCTTCCGTTTAGCCTCCGTTTGATTTGACTGGCTTTGCTTTTCTAGACATAGGCACGACTATCGAAAATTGAAAAAACAGATAAACTTAAAACAATTTGGACCCGGGTATGTCCTTAAACTACGTCCAACAATGAGAGGTAGGGCACAGCGATGACCATCACGCTTGAATCTGGGGCAGCCCAACCGGGGAAGAACCTCCTCCTTACAGAAGACCATAGCTATAATAGCACTGCTACCTTTCAGGTATGTAGTGTTGTGTTCCTGATGGTGAGTAAGGTTCCCAGAGCTTCAACCCCCCCTTAAAGGCCGGCAATGCGCTTGTGACTCCCCTGGTGTTGCCCATGGGCGACGGTAATTGCTTACCGTCAGGCAATCCGGCTGCTCGTTTGCCACCTTATATCATTAAAAAAAAGATAAAATTATAACATATACCTATTTATTTTATTTAAGTATACCGTTGGTTAATCGTAATGATTTAATCATTGCTAAAAACACAACTAAATCGGAGGAGCGTTTTGTGAGATACGAGTAAATAATATTTTTATGTAGGCACGCATTTGATACCAATCAAGTCTGTTAACAATATTAGAAGTCCGGTTTTACGAAAGTTCGAATCTTGTTTGTTGCGGTGATAATGTAATTAAATTATGTATATTATAAGAAAAACGATTCCTCTAACACAAAACCCATCACGCATTAATCCGTTCTACCATTTCTGTAATTTCGTAAGAACCGAAGTAATGAAGATGAAGTAAACCGCAACGCTATTTTACTCGAAACTGTATATTAGAAGGAACCAAATAATTAAGGGATAATATGAAATATAGCAAACAATTTTTGCTGCTGAATGTATGTACAATCAGCAACAAAAGTTGCTAAGCGTTTGAAGTGTTCTAAATGACCTACACGCGCTCTTATTCTCTTGACAATAGAGACGTGTTGACCTCATTTTGAACACCTCAAATGCTTAGCTACTTCTGCTGCTGACTGTACTTAGTCAGCATCTATACCAGTGTGTGAAACACCGCACCAAAAGTGTCTACCGTTTTTTAATTGCGTCACAAAAAGAGACGGACTGCGTGTTTATCAATTGAAAAGCGAAAGAAACTCCGAAACACGAACTGTAGATAATAATATGCCATATGTAAAAATTACACAGGAATAGAGATACTTTTTTTTTCGTTGATTCATACGTTACTATTGATGCTGATTGTATATACGAGGAGTAACATACAGACATTTTGAACTCAAGATAAACAAACTGCATAGTACTTAATATCATCTACTTATATATTGCCGAAACATGGCTGCAATTATAATAAAAACTGTATGCCCAACATAAAAAAATGACTTAAGTACTTGTCATTATATTGTCAATACATATTCATATTTTTAGACCATTACTATATTTATTCCGTTAATAAAATGAATACGACTTTAACATCATTCCCGGAAGACCCTAAATGTCCTAAAGTTTGCAAAGACATTGGCGCATTTAAAAAAGTGGAGATAGCGGCAGAAGCGCCTAAAGAGTACACAGCAGCAAAGGCCGCAGCTCCTCCAGCTGAACCAACTCCGCAAGATGTAGAAGAAAGAGCAGCGATCAGACCTCCTCCGAGCGGTGAGCAGTATCTGCCTAACCTCAAACCGGGACAAGACGGTAAGGTGGACTGGACTCCTCTTGGAGACATGACGGGCACCAGACCCGGCGTCAACAAATACTCTATCAGCAGGTACTCACTCGGCGAATGGAGGAAACACAACGACCACGTCCTCGATCCCACAACTATAACGGAATCAAACATAGTCGACTACAACGCCAAGACAGCCATTATGCAAGCTTTCGGCAACATTGACAAGAAGCAGCTGGAAAACAACAAGAGATTAAAACAGAAAGCAAAAGATATCTTCAGATGGAAAGTCGAAGTCGAAAAAGCAGTTAAAGCGATCACTGATGAAGTGGAAATGCTCGAGATTGACCGACAGCGCCTAAAGGGAGCTTCAAGAGTTCTAATGTTGCCTGAATCTATATCAAAAGAGTGCCTAGATCTTCGTTCTAACCGCTTCGTACCAGATTTAGTTGCAGATTTAGCAGAACAAGAGCTTATAAAAGAAATGAACTTGGTCAGTGAAGTGAGAGCTACCTTGGCAAAGACTCTAGAGAACATTGAAGCGCAAATGGCTATTAATAAAGCCGCTAAGCATAGGATTGAATACGACTGGTGCGACAAAAACATGGCTTACATCGGTGAAACAATTAATTTAGGGCTCACTCCAAAATCTTCCACCATCTTGTTCAGACCGGGATCCACAAGATTTGCGGACTACTCGGCACCTTTAGAATACTGGGAGTTCTTTTGCCGTGAGAATGTTCAGGAAGTTGAAGCCGCCAGGCAAAAATCTAGTGACTTAAGAGGCAGTCTGAACGCCATACTCGTGAATGGAGGTAGGAAGCTTAGGAATCAAGCAGATCGGACTGACATGGCCTTGGCAGAGACCGTCGCTTTAACTACAGAGTTATGTACAAAATTGGAGGAGACTTTACGAAGCACGGTTCAAAGGATTGCTGACATGGAGTGCCTTATCGACAATCTAAAAGCTTCTATACAAAAGATGGACGCAGCTATGAAATTGGCTCAGACGAGATTGGATAACCGAAACCAGTGGAGACCACACGGAGAGGCAGTAAGAGACCAACCTCATTTGGGCTTGATAGAAGAAGTCAAGACTATTCACGAGACTGTGACGTCACTTCTTGGGCAGATGAAGAACGCAGAGAGGATACGAGAGGATCTCATGAAGAAGAGAATTGAGTTAGAGGCGGCCATAGCGTCCAAGAGGAAGACTTTAAACATAGACAGAGATAGGTGTGGTATGATCCGCTCACACTACCCGTCTGCTTCGGAGCTGGCAGGTTTATAGAAATTCAAATTTTATCTAAATTAATAAATGTTTATTTACAAGGTTGTTCATTCTTCGTGTCCTTGTCTACCTAAATATAAGAATGCTGTCTCTAGCGTCAACATAACTGCTACGTTAGTGTTTAATAAATTCACGGTTCCCCTTGTTTACGCATAATTTGTTTTGTCATAATTTTAAACAGCATACCCAGTGTTGTCGTAATTGTGTATAAGTAGAAACTGATCTCGCATAATTCTTTTTCGCAGAATTCTATTCCGCAGAACTAAACTAAGCCGAACGGTCAGTACGCATAATTTGGAAAGCCCGAATGGTGTTATTACGATTTCTTTTCAGAATCGCACTCCAGGGGATTCTGTTGTGGTCGCAGTTGTAACCTAACCTAACCCACCTTGTTTTTCTGTTGTGGTCACAGTTCTAACCTAACCTAACCCACTTTCGGACATTCGGCCTCAATAATAGTATGCCAATATATTTTCGGACAAAGTAGTATTCGGCTAATAAAGAATTAGGGTAAATAAAAATCGGCAACATTAACATTCGGCGTAAATAAATTATGCGAAACTTGGTATGCGTACTAAGATTCGGACAAAACAAATTATGCCAAATAAAGGGAACCCTAAATTCACATCACTTCAAACTGCATTTGAATGGTGCTCACGCTATATAGATAACTATCTTTTTCCCGGGGCTTCGCTCGCGTTAAGAAGTATTTAAGTTATTTTTAGCACACTATCGTTCAAAACGTAGTTTTGTATGCATGCATGCTTTTTGTTCGGAAAATGCCGTTTTATCCACAAATCCCTACGTCATAGTAGCTTTATGCATGCAAAGTCACAGCCCGATCGGTTTAAAATTGACAAAGTTTGATACAAACTTTCATCCCTTATTTATCCCCTTGGGGTTAGAATTGATCAATAGTTATTTGTTATGCAAGGCTGCAAAGTGGTTATTTGGCGCTAGTGTTGAAATTGCTGGAAACTGGAAGCTAAGATTGAACCATGAGCGAAGCGAATGGTTCAAAGATAGATTCCTGAGCGTAGCGAGGGTTTCAAGACACGAGACGCCAAATAATTTTGCAGTCATGCGGAACACACAACTTTTCACCTCACTACGGCGAGGAAAATTCAAGCGGTAAGAAAAACAATAAAACAAAACTTATCGCGCGATTTTTCAGGGAAATCATATCGGCATCGCTACTAGAATCATTAAAACACAAATCCGACAAATTTACGTGAATTGTGATAACTTAAAACTTAAAAAAAAATTTTTTTCGGTTGCGTTCAGTAATTACAATGTTAAGTACCTAAACCTATATTTCAATTTCTTTATAAAAATTGTAATAAATAACATTGTAATATTTATAAGTAACTTACACAATTTAATATACATTAAAAATACAATAATACACAAAAAACGAACACAATCATATTTAGTCAAATAACCCACCCCGCGTCACTCCAGGCGCAAAGGTGCAAAGGTGCATTTCTTTATCAAATAAACATTGAAATCGTGTTTCATTTAATGGATTAATAAAATTAGTCAAAATATGTAAATTAACTGAAATACTATTAGAATATACAATAAAACCTATTTGACATAAAATAAAGTATAGGTATAAATAAAAAAGTTAAAAATCTGTAATCATAAGTAAACATGTTTCTGATTGGTTATTATCTATGGTTATTATGAACTCACCGCGGTACTGCGAACGTCGAAGTTCGTATATTGCGAGCATCTTTCTCTTTCACTCCAATGAAAGTGACAGAGACAATCGTCCCAAATTTACGAATATCGTTTTTTGCGGTAGCGCCCCAGTCACGCGTTGAAGGAGTTTTATACTTAAAAAAAGTTACATACACCACAGAGAATTACAATCATCGGCTTCGAAATTCGAATGACTTTTCCACGCTAGCGGATAAAATAGGCTTTTCCACGCAGATTTCGCGCTATAAAGAAAGGTTTTCCGAGCGAGTGAGGTGAAAAATCCTTTCTTAGCGGATGCCTACGTCATAACATCTACCCTGCATACCAAATTTCAGCCCGATCCGTCCAGTGGTTTGGGATGTGCGTTGATCACTATGTCAGTCAGTCAGTCACCTTTGAGTTATATATATTTAGATTCTGATTTACCTGTCAATATTTTTGTAAAATTCAACAGCATTCTATAAAAAAACATTGTAATAATAAGATTGCTAACGTAGGTGTTGCTTTGTGACCTATAAGTAGAGCACGGACGTGCGATGGAGGTAATTTGCTTGGACGTATGAGGAAGTCAAAACATTTTGCATGGGGACTGTGAACGCATTAAGTACTTATTTAGTGGGTTATTTTGTTATTATATCTAAGTATGGTGGTATCGGCTGACATAGAATACCACCAACCCTTTTGTCTCCCGTGGGTGTCGTAAGAGGCAATGTCCAGCAGCGTCCGTCGAAACCCAATCTACAGCTACTGCTGTCGCCGCCTGCCAAGAGTGGCGACTTAGGCAACTACCGCCCAAGACACAAGTCATATTTAAGGGAGGCCTATGTCCAGCAGTAGATGACTTAAGGCTGAAATGATGATGATTAATGATATCTGAGTATGATGGCTTATTGAAGCCTCACCGCAAGTTCCTTCCTACTTGTACATAACGAATTACATTCTTACCTTTCACTCTCGCTTACGAAACCTGTATTCTGTACATTTTATAATCTTTTGTTTACGTTTATTGGTTAACCACGTTTAGTGCCAATGTCCTCCAGCATGGCGTCGATTTGTTGTTTGTGTTTAAATGGAATAATGCTTATGATTTTATGGAGAAATTACTGCACTTGTGATGTTTCAAGCTTCAGCAAGTCGGCATTTTAAAGGTTTGTGTGTTAAGAGACTCGGGCGATGGCATGGATAATGGATATCTCTTCTGTAGTCATTTTTAATGTAAATTGTAAGATGTGAAACGTGGGTCTCGGTAGTTTCAGCTTTTGAAAATGGAGGCTACAATCGCGAAATGAATTCAACGTTTCAAGACAAAAGTTTTTCACCTACCTACGCTGAACTTTTGCAGACATAAAAGTATAATAATAAATAAATAAATAATAAATAAATATTTCGGGACAATCTTACACAAATCGACCTAGTCCTACGGTAAGCTCAGTAAGGCTTGTGTTGTAGGTACTAGACGACGATATATATAATAGATAGATACATGTACATACTTAAATACATAGAAAACGCCCATGACTCAGGAACAAATATCTGTGCTCATCACACATATTAATGCCCTGACTGGGATTCGAACCCAGGACCATCGGCTTCATAGGCAGGGTCACTACCCACTAGGCCAGACCGGTCGTCAATAATAAGACCATTGTAAAATTCTGACTATGGCATTTCAAGACATCAATTAGTAGATTTACTGTTAGAAAACCTGCTTAATAAGCAGAGTAATTAAGTTCATCAACATTATTGGTTAAAGATGGGAACCGAATGCCAAGAGAGTAAAGAAAGGGTTCATTTTTCTACAAAGTTTTTCTAAAGCATTGGTGAAACATTTTAGTCACAATATTTATATAAAATATATCGAAAACGTTTGCGTGGAAAGGGCTATAGGTACAAAACTGAACTAAATCACCATCTCGTGCGTAGTACCATAGGTGTGCGAAGAATTAACATTTGAAAATGACAATAAGCTAAGTTTTTCACCTATACCTACTGTCAATCTGAGGATTGTGGATCCTATCCCTGACTCGGAATCTCGCATTCGTTTCGAAATATGATTTGATATTTACCAGTAGCCGTGGTGAAATAAATCATCGTGTGAAACCCATTCAATTGTACTCAATTTAAATAATGTAGTCAATGCTGATGAATAATAGCATAAATATAATTATTAAGTTCGAAAATCAAAAACAAAAAATAGGATTATGTAGTTATTTATAGAATAAAACAACCGAAACGGATTTTATCAATATTTAACTTCACCCCGACGTTGACGATTCATTAGTTTTACTTGTATTTCATGAATAATTTCATTAATTATTGCGGCAACCGAAGACAATATTAGTTATTAATATTTAACATTTATTACTCCAATGATTACCCACTTATCTATAACGTAACTTAACAAGAATGTAACAAAAAAACAATGGCGTCGTTACCAGTCTCTCACGTATTGGTACAGTTATCGACTCCAGTTACGGGATAATAGGACCTGCGGTGCTTAATAATACGGGCTATAATTAAATGGATTCGTTAAAAACTACTTTGTGTATTATGAAGTAGGTACATACTCGTACATAGATAGACTCAGACATAGTTTTGCAACCAGAGGAAAAACTAAAGTTTAAAAGTGTGGCTGGATTTTGGGTCGGATTCCGAGAAGGTTACCACTCTTTGCCCCTTGTATAACAAATAACTATAAATAGTTTTAAATCTACAACCCTACCTGTATCATTATACTGGCTGCATATTACTTACACAACATAATAAAATAAAAAACTTCGAACATCAATAATGTACGTCATTTAATTTGTCACTTTTCGACAACTTGTAGTTTTTAATTTTATATAGGTTATTTTATTATTTAATTCAGTGAAAACACAAAATTTCCGTTGTAATGGCATCCGGAGAACCCAATATGAAAGACTGCCCCTACATTTGCCCGACAAGGGAAGCTAATCAACCGGAGCAGGCGCAGTATGCCGCGGCGGGAACGGGACGGCATGACAATCCATACGAGCGGCCCTACGTGCCGGGGCAGGTTAATCCCCCCGTCCCCAAAGTATACCCCCCAGGTGCCCCCCCAAAGTACCTTCCCCAACCTGCCGACAGCACCAGCGGGGACTTCCTAGGCATGATGGGCGTAGGACCCTGGGCCGCCGGGCACCTCGACTGGACCCCGCAATCGGGGATCACTGGCGTCCGACCCGTCGTCGACAAATACTCCATCACCAGATACTCCACCGGGGACTGGAGGAAGAACAACGAGTACATCCTGACGCCAAGAGCGACCGACAAAGCTATAGCGATGGAGAAAAAGTTTAAAAAAGAAATCGCCGACACATTTGATCACATGAACAAAGCAAAGAACAACACTAATCATAATTTCAAGAAAAGAGTTAAAGATTTATCTGCGTGGAAGAAGAAGGTTGAAGCTGCAGAACACGCTATAACTGAGGAAATTAACATTCTAGATGAATACAGGACTAGATTGAAGGGCGCTTGCCGAATCCTCATGCTGCCAGAAGCTATTTCCAAAGAATGCCTCGAGCTTAGAACCTCTCGCTACGAACCGGACTTGGTCCGAGACGATGCCGAACAAGAATTGATAAACGAAGTGGCAATAGTTGGCGAAATACGAAGAGTTTTCACCGAAACTCTTGCTAAAGTGGAACAGCAAATGTTAAAAAACAGAGCAGCCAAGTCGTCTATTGAGTTTGACTGGAGCGACAAAATGCAAGCACTTAAAATAGACAAGAAAAATTTAAGTATGACCCCGAGTTCTTCCCTAGTCTTAGCCCATCCTGGTGTAGCTAGATGGCCTGAAAACTCTACCAGTTTAGAGTACTGGGAGCACTTCTGCAGTGAGAGCATAAGGAACTGTGATGACGTCAGACACGAATCTGAAAATTTGAGAGGGGACTTGATGACTGCTATCACGAAAGGAGCTCAGGACTTGAAAATCCAAGGGGACAGGACTAACATGGCCTTGGCGGAGGCCGTGTCGGCCTCCCATCAGTGTTGCGACCACCTGGAGAGGAACCTTAAAGAAAACTTGCAAAAAACTGCCGATGTTGAGAATTTGATAGACTTTCTTAAAGATTCTTTGAGAAAGGCTAATGAGAGCTGCAAATTGTCTGAGACGCGGCTACATGGCAGGAACTATGAACGACCTAATGTGGAAAATTGTAAAGATGAGGCACAATATGCTTTGATGGCTGAGCACAAGCTGATAAAAGAAAAGGCAGCGGCTCTGGTAGGGCAGGTGAGGGAGGCGGAGGGAGTCAGGAGTGAGCTGATGAAGTACAGAGGAGACTTAGAGAAGGAGATTGCTTGCAAGAGGAAGAGTTTGAGCATAGACGAAGATAGATGTACCAGAGCGAGAGCTCACATGCCTACGCCTGAAGATTTCGCTGCATTATGAAATGGAATTAAATATTATTGCTCCATAAAAAAATAATCAATGTTTTTCTTTAGACTGCTTTTACATTAGCCAGATATGTTTCCAGTTAGGATACTGTCCGGTTAGGTATCTGATTATTTTCACTTAACTACTTATTGAAAAGGCAGGTCATTCCCGCGATGTAGACAGGTGCCTACAGTTCGTCTGAAAATAAAGATTTACATTGAAAAAGAAAATGAAAAATTTGGCCGTGAGATGCCGGCTGACTAGCAAAGCACCCATCTCCCGCGGATGTTGTAGATACATAGATAGATAGAAACTTTATTTAACCACAACTTATAGAAAAAGTATGACAAACAATCTAATCCCAAAACAGAAAATTACTACATTAAAGTGAGGATACAGCAGTTTTAGTAAGCTACATAGCTAACTTGGTCAAGAGATATAAGAAGAGATAGATATAGTTGTAAGAAGCGACAAGGGGGAAATTCTGACTGATGTGCAGCAGCGTCCGTCGAACCTTAATCTACAGCTACTGCGCAACGTGGCGATTATGGGAACTACCCTCCAAGATGACACAAGTCACATTTGGGGGAGGCCTTTGTCCAGTAGACGATCGGCTGAAATGATGAATTAAATTTTAGGCGTTATAGGCAACGCGAAGACGGGGACCAATGGGCTCTTTTTACTTTCTGACTTTCTGACCTATATGAGATATAACTACATCAGATAGTCAACAAATTTGTAAACCCAGAGCGAACATGTCTTTCATAACGGAGTTATGTTCTGTTGTATAATGAGTTCACACGAACTTCTGCCATTGTCGACCGCCCCACTTTTACCACTCACGTTGCTTCTGCCTAGTTGATGCAACGCGTAGCAAAATGTAAACCGACACTATGAGATCATCCTACATATACATCCTAAGTAATATACAAGCTAAGTTAAGTATCAAAATAACTTACTCTACCTCAAAAAAGGCCCCAAGACATTAGTCGCCATCAGATATGCACTCTATCCCCTTACAATAGAGGCGTTTGACCACCTCCAGCTCTGATATATATCTGATGGCAACTGTTTTAAGGATGCTGGCGGCATTTCCTCATTGTATCACAATGCTGATACGTTGTGCGAGAGCCACCAACTCTTCGGTCACTAGTTAGTAAATACGTCAACCAGGCGCTTCGCGATTTCTGCAACAAGTTTGTGCGCGTTGGAATCCGCGGAGAATGAAGTAAAATTCTGTTATTATATGACGTTGATTACGAGAAACAACAAAGAGGCCAGATCACAAGTTCGATCCGGATTATATTATTGCACACTTTGTCAAAGATCAATTGTGTAATTCGAGAAGCATCTTGACGCTGCTATGTTTTTCTTCCGGAGACTTCCGGTTTTAGCCTTAAAGTGGCGTAGATGTCTTGAGAATATATTTTTTGTTCTTTATAACGTTGTTTAGTGTGTAATATCGATAGCTTATTGTGGAGCTAATAAAGAATTGATCTCAAAACGCGTTTCAGCACTATTTGGTCAACACCCGGCAGTCCCGAGGCTGCGGCCGTCTCGTGGTTTTTTGTAAAGTCCAGCTACCACTTTACAAAACGCAAGGCCTACTACCGAGCAACGTCATGCTCTAAGAGAAAACTTTATATGTTATTTTACTTACCTATTGTATATATTACTTTCTATATGTTACTTTACTTGACATTGGCGAAATCATCGATTGATATATTTATAGAAGCCATATTTATTCAAAAGAAGAAATTTATTCCGTGACATCGTCAAGTTTTCTTTGCCGTCACAAATAGTAATCATCATCATATCAGCCGAAGAACATCTCTTTGCGTTGAGAATAGCGATGTGACCCCATAGTGGAAGCGTGGACTCCTGAAGCTACATGGCACTAGCGGACAGGGCAATTGTTAAGCTCACCAACACCAGCCAATATGGCCATATTTGACGCCTGGCCTAGTGGCCCTGCCTATGAAGCCGATGGTCCTGGGTTCGAATCCCAGTCAGGGCATTTATTTGTGTGATGAGCGCAGTTATTTTTTCCTGTGTCATGGGTGTTTCTATGTATTTAAGTATTTATATGTATCTATCTATTATATATATCGTCGTCTAGTACCTACAACACAAGCCTTACTGGCTTACCGTAGGATTAGCTCGATTTGTGTAAGATTGTCCCGAAATATTTATTTTATTTATTTATTTTAGTAGAATGAGCCCAGATACGCTTTGATCTAGACAAAACCGGATATTTCTTAACACAGTTATCTAAGCACGCTTTTTTGCGTATAAACAACTAGACATTCTGTATATCTTATATCACTTTTCGCGTGATATAGTTTCCTTTTAATTTTCTGCAACATTGTGCAAGCAGCCAATCAACAGTAACGACTAAATGTAATTGCAACTGGACTGTGAAATCGCGTCCGTCGGATGCACTTTCCAAAGCGTCACTAGCTTGAACTTTGCGTGCAGTAAATTGCATAAACATGTACACACTCACCTTGCCTTTGCCATAAGGTTTGTTTACATGTTAATGCCCTAGAGTGTGCATATTTAGTGCTGATGGCCGCGAACCACTTCGTTCGTATTCAAGGTGTTACAAAATTCGAGACATATTTGACATCATTCGAGACATATTTGATGAATATATTTGTATCATTAAATACAAATATATTTGACATCATGTTTTGATAAGTAAAATTTTATGACGAGAAATTATTCTATTTTTTATGGAGTCGGTCGTTTTCGTGAAGTCATCCTCCATACAAATGCCAAAATTTTAAGCATTATAATTTTTTTCTGCCATTTTTTCCTATTCAGAACATGATACCGAATACCCTCTTAAACAGATCCCTACATTACATTATGTATAAAATCATCTTCCTCGCGTTGTCCCTGCATTTTGCCACGGCTCACGTGAGATGTCCAGCCGGGGGTCCGCTTGGCTTGGATCCCAGGATTTGGGGTACACTAGTTTTACGAAAGCGACTGCCATCTTACCTTCCAACTAAAAGGCTAAACTGGACCTTACTGGGATTAGTCCGCTTTCTACATAATGTTTTCCTTCCCCGAAAAGCAACTGGTAAAAATCAAATGATATTTCGTACAAAAGTTCCTCTTTTTCCACTAGGCCACCAGCAGCGCTCTACAACATTCTGTATTATAAATATTTTATTGATATCTAATTTCTAAAACTTATCTATGAGTCTTAACTTGTCAGTAATTTGCAAAAACTAATTCCAATAGAAAGATAATTTGACCGTCCTGACCACCGAGAGTTGGAAAGTAAACTCTCTAGAGAAACTGTCGCTTTTCTAACGAGCCAAGCAAACCTGATCGGAGCAGTCATCATAGTATATAGATCGGATTTAAATGGCCTTGGCTTTCCATATGCTTATGCAGTTAATGACCTTGCGAATGGTCAGTGAATCAAGAAACATATCCATGTAATATTACATGGAATGACGTGTTCCCCTCATCCTGGCAAACACATTAGCGACATCTACCATGTTTAACAGCAGTACATCTCAGTGCTATAATTGTACATCTCAGTCCTAATATTACATGGAATGACGTGTTCCCCTCATCCTGGCAAACACATTAGCGACATCTACCATGTTTAACAGCAGTACATCTCAGTGCTATAATTGTACATCTCAGTCCTAATTAAATCTTGGGGGAATAATGACTGGAGAACGCATTCGCGAGCGCCAGTAAGGGACAATGATATTTTGGCTTTTGCAGCTCAAAATGTAACAATTCAATATAGTTTTGCTTTACAGGTCACTCTTTATAGCTAACTCCAATTCTATTTGTTTGTATCCCTCCAACTTTGACAGTTCTGAAGGGTTCAGTTTGGAGTGCAACAAAAATATGTGAGACTATGACAAGGACGGACGAAAATAGCACCGTCTTTGCCATACCTATGGGAAGTTACATAAGACAATCCCTTTCGATCGTGGTATTATTATTAGCACGTTCCGTCTAGTTAAATGGTATGTCTATGTGTTCTATGGAGATGTCTCGCTGTCAAAATAACTCAACGCGTATCCATAGATGGCGCTGCACCACATATTACCGAAAAGAGAAAAACAGCCAGCATGTCGGTGGAAAGCGACTTTGTATAGACATACCTATTGTCATTCATGTCTTTTATGTTTTTTGTTGTGAATTGAGATGACTGATCAGCCATGAACTTCCACTGCTGGACACAAAGGCTCATCAGACCGCCATGCAGCTCAGCAGGCCGGTTGGCGATCGCAGTATAGTCCACGCTTCTGCTCGTCATCCAGTCGTTTCTAGTCTGCGTTTTTTTATTCGATCATCATTTTTTTTTTGTTATTATAGACATAGTTATGGCAAAATAAAAAAAATCTACAGTTAAGGACAAAGTTATGTGCACAACCAAACTGTCAAAACATGTATACATCCACCTTATTGTCTCAGATTTAAAGTGCACGTACACATATTTTGGTCACTTTGACTGTACAAAATTAAATCGATATCTAATACAACAGCGGCGCTACCGCGAAAAACGATGTTCATAATTTTCTGATGATTGTCTCTGTCACTCTCATGACGCCTTAATTGGAGTCAAACAGAAAGATCCTCAAAATATACGAACTTCGATGTTCGCGGTACTGGGCCTGAAGCATAGATATAGTAATATAACTAAATCGAGTACTAGCCCGAAAAAAGCGAGCCTAGTGAGATAGCTACCACCCACCGCGGTACCGGGCCAGTTTGCGTGGCGTCTTACGCCGTTTCATTACGTCCAAACCAAATATTCTGATCCGAATTGAACCAAAGTCCGGAACTGGCCTTGATCAAGTTCCACATACTCGTAACTTTTACTTTTTCCTCTGCCCCAATTACCAACAAAGCTTTTAAACCATAATTCACGCTTCACGGTGTGGTTACTATTATGTCGTCACACTTCACATATACCGCAGCGTCACGACAAGACTACTATTTATGTTATTCCCATATTGAAACGAATTCTCAAACGCGTTTTGATCCAGATCGCTGCCAGCCTAAGCATGCCGCGGGTAACTATGCTATAGCTACACCTAGGCTAAATACTAGAATTAGGGACTACAGTATGAGGTTCTTCAAAAAAGCAGTGTATAGGTTCTTAAATGGTAGGCAACGCGCATGTGAATCCTCTGGAGTAAAAGGCGTTCATAGGCTACGGTAACTGCTTACCATCAGGCGGGCCGTATGCTTGTTTGCCACCGTTGTTGTATAAAAAATATTAATTATAACTGACTCTTAGCCTATCTGGTTGTGACTGCCGCGTGCCGACGTATGTAGTATATATAGTAGAATGTAGTATGTATTTATTAGATTTTTTATTATTATTCATATCATAAATAAATTACAAGGAACTGAAACTAAGATGCGCCACTGAAACCTTTTAAGGTTTAAGCGTGTTGCAAATGCATCGCTTCACTTATACTAACTACTTACTATTATTCTACGTCATAATAGTAAGTTACTCGTATTTATATGTATAAAATCATACGTAAACCTACATCAACTTTTGTTGCATAAAAACTCTTAAACGCATTTATACACATCTTTTTAAGGGTAGACGTTTTGTGTATACTTCTAGCTCCCACGTCCATTTACCATATACGTTTACATAACTCGGTAATATATAATTTATAAATGTCTATCCATTAAATAAACCTACCATCGTCCAACCAATCGGAGAGTCAATGGCCGTAGGATCCGTTGGGGCAGTTCTCGAGAGGCGACCACATAATAGGAAAGCTTAGTGTCACAGTCAGAAATGACCTCGTACAAGTCATACAGGTCGCTGAGAGTCGGATGTAGTGATCCGTTCCTGGTAAGTTTCCAATATTACTCCCCAACTACTTAGTATTCAATATTATCTCAAATGTTAAATTTTCCCATAGTATCTAATATTTACAGGGAATGGCACATCTTGAGCATTGGTCTGAAATCTGAAGATCGCTCCCTGTAACTTCAGTTTGCGTAAGATTTTGTCGAAGTTTTTCATTATTATCTTGAGATAAAGTTACACTGGCTAAATACAGTCTACGACCGCGTTATGGCGACATAATAACTATATGACAATACTGGCGTGTGCACTGGACCTTTCACATTTTACCAATTGGTGCTTCCGTATTGGCAAGCAATAAAGTCAAAAGGCCTACTGCAATCTTCGACAATTCACTGTTTATCTCTCTATCGATCTTGCGTAGGTATACGTGCGATAGGGAGGCCACTAAACCTCGATTTCCGTATGTTGGATTTGTCACAGGTTCGTCAGGAATGTCGTCTATTAAATCGTAATTTGAATTTAGAATATTTTACGTGAAAATATGATAAACAATTGAATGATTTTTTCAATAAACGTGACGCGTTCTTATGTGTTCTTTCTACTGCAATTGTCTGTATTTAACTATTTAGTCTTATGGAAAGTAGCGTATCTTGTTTAGTATTAAAATTACAATGTTTTGCTACAAAACTGCCCCAGTCAGTCAAAAAATCAAATATGGCCGCTTGGGTAAAGTAGGACGAACATTCAGCTGGATGCCATTGATTTATTTTTTAATTTATCTAAACTTCAGTCCTATGGCTGTGAGTTGTGGTACAGCAAAGCATGTAATACATACATTAATATATTAACAATACAGTACGAGTTAAACTCCCACGGCAAGCACGGACCGTGACTTAATGATGTCGACGTGATTTGTAATTACAAACTTTTCGCAACTTATGCTAATTACAACCACGTTACTGTGTTTAAATGATTTCTTTGTAATTTGAGGTCGACCGTCGAGATTCCTGTCTTGAATGGGGAGAGTACTGTCTTGTTGATGGAAAATAATCATGCTAAGTCAGCTGTTTAGATACTTGTAAGGCTTCGGTGTTGAACGGCGTTCGTGTAAACTCATTCGAGCCCTGGCCCGGTACCGCGAACATCGAAGTTCGTATATTTCGAGCATCTTTTTCTTTTACTCCAATGAAGGCGTCATGAGAGTGTTAGAATATCTACAATAAAATATTCAAGTAGTAAATGACTTTGTTTCTTTAATCCATTTTACTTTATAACTTTATTTTCTCTCCCATCTTCTACCTCCCGTGAACTAACTGACCGTTCCCCCTTTTTTTTTTTCTTTTTCTTAATTGTCCAAATCGAACTTCGAACAAATATGTACTTACTCATTATTATTAGGTTCAAAATTAACTTTAAATCTGTAAAAATAATGACAACAATGTGTTTAAAATAAATCAAACCTTACATTCGACCATCCTGACGTCGTGTATGGTCCCCATACACGCGCCTGGTGGAACCTTACATTCGGTCAGTTAATTCTGTTTAACAATTGCTTATTATACTTATATTTACTCACATTTTACATATTCATACAAAACAGTTACACAAAACCGAACAGGCTGGTAATATTCGCAAAAAGTTATTAATGTTATTATTATCCTCTTACTCTAATAAATCGTTTTACATATTCAAAGTATCATTGATTAATCATCATGTCAATCATCATTGTCAAGTTCTTTTAAAAGAGCTTTGTGATGTGATCCTAAACTCGAACCATTCTATTATCGAGTGATTTAAAATAAAGTCTCGAACCAACGACTTATCTACACTACAACCTCGAACCGATCACTTCTCGAGGGACTTATACTACAACCTCGAACCGATCACTTCTCGAGGGACTTACACTACAACCTCGAACCGATCACTTCTCGAGGGACTTATACTACAACCTCGAACCGATCACTTCTCGAGGGACTTACACTACAACCTCGAACCGATCACTTCTCGAGGGACTTATACTACAACCTCGAACCGATCACTTCTCGAGGGACTTACACTACAACCTCGAACCGATCACTTCTCGAGGGACTTACACTACAACCTCGAACCGATCACTTCTCGAGGGACTTATACTACAACCTCGAACCGATCACTTCTCGAGGGACTTACACTACAACCTCGAACCAATCACTTCTCGAGGGACTTACACTACAACCTCGAACCGATCACTTCTCGAGGGACTTACACTACAACCTCGAACCGATCACTTCTCGAGGGACTTATACTACAACCTCGAACCGATCACTTCTCGAGGGACTTACACTACAACCTCGAACCAATCACTTCTCGAGGGACTTACACTACAACCTCGAACCAATCACTTCTCGAGGGACTTACAGTACAACCTCGAACCAATCACTTCTCGAGGGACTTATAAAGTCAAGTGCAAATCATTCAGTTTTCACCCTTAGACAGTCTGGCGCATTGAAATTGAGAAAAAAAAACATAGTGTAAATAATATTTAAGTTTCATCGCGGTGTCTTTCAGTACAGTCACCTCACTGCCAAAATCTACAAATGCATGAATTGACAAGCCATTGATCGTCAGTTTCTACTTTACTAGATATATTTATCATTCTGATTTATTTATCATCTTCGCAGCATTTATAGATTTTTCTTCCAAATAGCAGTTTTCAGTGACATGTCCTACTTTGTTACATCGACTGCACATTAGCAAGGGTTTCGTGCACTGTGAATATGTATGCCCTTTTTCCTTACAGTTAAAACAATAAACCCCATTAGTACTCGAACTTGATGTTTTCTGGAACGGGGCCCTATTCATTTTATTGATATCAATCGAACCGGGTGCAACATTAGCTGCTTTATTTTTGAATAGTGTATAATGATCCAAATAAGATTCTTTATTACTCATAAGAAACTGTAATAGAACATCTGGTTCGGTACACCTAAGCGCCAAAGCACTGGACTTCGTCGTCTTATCCATAATTCCATGAATCAGGCAATCTACAGCCCGTTTTCCTTTTATGTCACAATTATTTAAGAGGGCGAGCTTTTCATAAAAATAAATTTCGATCGGTTCATTAAATCGGCTACGCCTCTTAAGCATGTCCTCTAGGGACTGGCCGTAGTTTTGGTCGCAAGGAAAAGCACTCGTAAGTTTCTGTTGCCACTCTGGCCAAGTGAACAAGATGGAACTCTGACTCTCATACCAGGTCTTAGCCAGTCCCCGAAGTTTTTGCAATGCGAAATGTACAGTAGTTTTCTCGTCCCAGCTGTAAACAGAGGCACATTCATTTACTTTTCGCAGCCAAACGTCAATACGTTGGTTTTTAGCTGATGGGTCAAATTCCGGTACTATATTTTTATAATCGAAACTTTTTATACTCATTGGTGTCGGTGAACTCTGATTTACAGCTTGCGACGTTAAGCCACTTTTCAGTGACTGAATAAAACTTAAAATATCTTTACTAGAAAATACTGGACTAGGTGACCTTGTTTCACGATGTTCCCCGCTTGGATGAAGGTCCCGCTGTCTACATGGCTCTCGTTGCTCCGAGTATCGGCCGCGACTGGGTTCGCTGACACGAGTCGGACACTTGATTCTCTCAGCGCTGGGACGTAGGCATCGCCGCCGGATCCTTTCTGTGCTGGGACGGCGGCTCCGGCGTTCGGCGGGCTCAGTGCTGCATTGCCGGCTCCGGTCCGCGTTGTCCTCGAAGCTGTAGCGCCGGCTCAAGCGTTCACTCCTCCTTCGATCTTCGTCGCGTTCACGTAACAGGTCCCGTTCTATCTGGAGAATACGTTCACGTTCGCGATGAAGTTCTCTTTCCCTGCTGTGGATGCGACGGCGGCAGGAACTTGGGCTTCGCCTGGCCACGCGACTCCGGCTGCGAGAGTTCCTGTCACCCGACGTATTGTGCTGATCCCGCAATGGAGTCATCAGTCCGTGTTTGTCGCCATTGCAGTGCTTGTCAGACTCATCACCCATTTTCTAGAACTTAGAAATAGAAAAGTATGAGCCACGTTTAATTGTTTCATGATTGATAACATATTTTGTCGAATAATGACCTAATTTTAGCAAATATTTGTTTTTAGTTATCGTCGCTAGAACTATAGTTAAGCTGAATATTATAAAGCAGATTAATTTCCGTACATATCGTTCGCTATGTACCTTACAGGATATAAAAGCTTATCAATAAGTTCAATTACAACAAATAGGTACATATAATACAGCTTAAATAAGCCAGCAAGTTAGTAAGTAATCACACTAATCACGCACCGAAAGTAAAGGACCTATGAGTATAACTATGTATATTATTGCCAACTCGTATATTAATTATTAAGTATAAACGGTAAATGTTCATTAAATCACCCATAATGAACCCACGAGATTGAAATGTAAGTATTATTTCAATTTAACAAATCCCCAGTGACTACTAAATCTTTTCTTAGTCACATATTCGGTATGACCTAAACTAAACCCATCATTAAAATTACATGTAAGTATCGACTGATCACTACCGTAGGCGTAATGGAACTCAAGAAACAGTAGGCACCTAATCATATGATACACTACTCTAAGTAAATGTAAGTATAAGTAGGTACTTACCTGTAGGTACAGTTTGCTTACACGAATGCACTTTGTACAGCGTAAACAAATTATATCTTGTAAAAATAATATGTATTTAAGTATGCTTAATAGCAACAATTATAATTACAATTTATGTTATTAATTAAGTATTTACATTAATTCTTTTAACGAAAAGTATTAGTTAATAAATGTTCAAACTAAGTTTTTCTTAATAATTGACAACTGACATCGGTTTTGCCGCGGTTTCGAAAAAAAAAAAAAAAAAACTCACAGGCGTTGTTAAGGCGAAAAACAACAATATTTGTGTCTGTATATAACAGAATAAAATTATTTGTTTGAAGTATTTCTATGTATCTATACTGTACTTAACAATAAACTGTCGTGTTTTTATACCATCAGTATAATATTAGTTAAGCATAACTAATATTATACTTAAGTTCCTTAATCATCTATATCTAGGTATAAAGTATCAGGTGTGCACTTACGTTTGTAGGGCTGGTTCTGTCACTTCTGACTTGTTAGAATATCTACAATAAAATATTCAAGTAGTAAATGACTTTGTTTCTTTAATCCATTTTACTTTATAACTTTATTTTCTCTCCCATCTTCTACCTCCCGTGAACTAACTGACCGTTCCCCCTTTTTTTTTTTCTTTTTCTTAATTGTCCAAATCGAACTTCGAACAAATATGTACTTACTCATTATTATTAGGTTCAAAAATAACTTTAAATCTGTAAAAATAATGACAACAATGTGTTTAAAATAAATCAAACCTTACAAGAGTGACAGAGACAATCGTCCGAAATTTCCGAATATCGTCTTTCGCGGTAGCGCCTCAGTACGCTTACCATGAGTTGTGACATAAGTGACATTGAGGTTTTCGATAACGAGTATCGAGTTTACTATCTGTGTATCCCGTTCGCACTAAAATAGTACAAGCGAGATGCACAGATAGTAAACTCGATACTCGTTATCGAAAACCTGTAAGTTCGGCAATTTCCTGCATCCTTCTCTTTTACTAAGCTTAATTAGAGTGACAGGCAATCGTTAGAAAATGACAATTTTCGCGGTAGCCATTTAGATCTGTTTATTTCAGCCAAGTTTTAGATAATTGCAAGTGCCACAACGCTTTGCTTTAACAAATATACATTGACGCACTGTTGATAGTACACATTAAAAAAACAACTTCCCGCGCAAACATGATGGCGGCAAATTAACGCGGGCAGGTAGTAATCGTTTCCTCCAATCGTAAAAGAAAGTGTTTACCATAGACGATAACGAATGTGAGCATTGTCTGTGGTTATAGGAAGTTCATAGCAACCGTTGTGTATTGTTGTATCTACTTTTGTGATTAGATTTGAGCAACAATGCGTTATTGTTTAGTTTTTAGCGGTTTGTGTAGTTTGTAAGCTAGTAATAACCTTTAGATAAAATTACAAATTGTTATGTAGGGTGACGGCGCCAGTAATGGACCAGTGTTGTGCATTTGTTGGAAAATTCAAATTGTAGTACACCAATTTGTCCAGAGATGGCGCCACCTCCGAGTTAGATCGCGCTAACGATGTGTCAACGTAGAAACATCAATACCGAGATGTAATTTATCATTCGATGTCAATTGTTAGGAGCGGATAAGCGCTTGGTTGGATGCATTCAAGTCATTGAACACCTTCCGAAGCTAATCTCGCGTGAACTACTGTGGTAACGGTGCGGTGTCTCGGTCGAAACGCCCACCGATGCCAGAGCAGATCCGATAGTTAGGAGTTATATCTGAATCTCTGTAAATATTGTCAATACACCACTTGAGTTAACTGCGTTGTTTCCATCTGTGCCGAGTAACCCCTACTACAGTGGCGTCCAACTCGGGCTCGAACGAACCCAGATACGTGGTTACAAGACTCGGAAGGAAGACAACTTATCCAGTTAAGGCTCTCCGGGGAAATACTGAAAACAAGATGTCCGTTAATCTGACTCAGGAACAGTTCCAGCAATTATTGGCCAGCATAGGAGGCAATCGGAAGGGCAGTATGACGTTATGCAAAGCCACTTACAACGGTCGAAAGGACAGGGAGACGGTGGAAGCCTTTCTCACGGCTGTGCAAGTGTTCAAAAAACTTGAAAATATCAATGATAGCGACGCACTCGCCGGGATACCATTAATTCTGCGCGACGAGGCTGCGATCTGGTGGCAGGGCAGTAAGAGCATTATCACTACTTGGACTAAATTCGAGGAGGCGTTAAGGAACACTTTCGCCCCGAAGAAACCCGTGTATGAAATTTATTTGGAAGCTTGCGGGACCAAACAAGGATCAGATGTTTCTACAGACGACTTTGTGACCAAGAAGAGAATGCTTTTCTCCGAACTTCCTACTGATGAACTACTTAATCAGAAACAACAGCTGCACATAACGTATGGGCTGTTAAACCTGAAAATTAGGGAGAAAGTCCCTATAGAGAAAGTAAAGGACTTTGAAGACTTACTAAAGCAAGCACGCAGCGTAGAAGCTCTATTGAAAGAGAAGGCCTTGGGGGAAGGGGAGAAAGAAGACAGCGATAAAGCAGCAGAGACTTCTAAACCAGACCAAAAGAAGAAGGCACCTCGGTGCAATTTCTGCAAAAAGCTGGGACACGTTCTAGATGAATGCAGAAAACGCAAAAAAGTTATGGAAGGTGACAAGGAACAAACAGATACAGCTTTGCTATCAACATCAAGTGCTGTGAAGTTAGCTTGTTATGGCTGTGGTGCACCAGGGGTGTACCGCAGTAACTGCAAAGTTTGCTCAAACAAACCAGCTGATTCGCTCGTGAAGAAGGGCAATCTAGGATTCTGTGCTATAAACATAGACTTGGAGATGCGATCTCGGCCCATGGTATTCCTTGAGGTAAATGGAATTAAAGGAAAGGCTTACGTAGACACTGGCGCTAAAATAAGCGTGGCTTCATTTGAACTTTATGGATTGTTGAAGGCACGTGGTCAGGTTTTCTACGAGCAAATGGCTACAGTAACCTTAGCAGATGGCGAACCAAACCTACAACGAGTGCTCATATTCGAGGCTCAAGTTGACCTTGGCGACCGACGTTTATATGCCCCTTTCATCGTCCTGATACAGTCCCGCGACAACCGAACGTTGTTGGGAGTTGACCTTATGCAGAAGGCTGGTGTCATCTTGAATCTTGGTCAGTTCACATGGAGCTACATAGACCGACCACAACAGGAGTTCGAACTATACCAAGAAAAGTTTGTCATGTTTACCCAAGCGGAGGTGACTGCTCCTGAAATCGCATTTGCTCCTATTAACATGGATGGAGGGAAAAGGCCGCCAAAGCTACCACTGACTGCTGACCAAGCAGTGTCAAAGACTGAAGGAGCCGCACTACCTCCGAAAATTAACTGTTCTCAAGACAGATTTCTTTTTGACGGATACTCACCAAGGATGGAGTATATGATGCGAGATGCTATTCAGAATATCGAGGAAGCGGAATTCACCTTATCACCACATGCGGCAACACTCTTCGACGATGTAGGCCTGTGCGCCTTAGACGTGTCCGTAGCTATGGACGACGTAGAGACTGCACGGCTCGATGGATTGCTCCAAGAGTTTAAGGATATATTCGAACCAAATGGCAATCCTGTAAATAATGTGGAACATGCGATTGATACACAAAATCATCTACCCATATCAGTCCCTCCGTATAGGATGTCGGAACAGAGGAAAGAAATCTTGAAAGCTGAAATAACGAAAATGTTATCAGATAAAATAATCGCACCGTGCACGTCTCCGTGGGCGGCGCCAGTTGTGATGGTCCCGAAACCAGGTGGGAGCGTACGAGTCTGCATCGATTATCGACGATTAAACTCCATTACGGTACCCGACACTTACCCCATCCCTCGGATCGACGACCTGCTATATGAAGCAAAATCCACTGCATACATGACCGCTTTAGATTTGAAGGCTGGTTATTGGCAAATTCGTGTAAAAGGATGCGACCAAGTTAAAACAGCTTTTATAACGCCTTTCGGCATTTACATGTTTCTGCGGATGCCATTCGGTCTCCGTAACGCGCCGTCTACATTTCAAAGACTAATAGACCGGTTCCGCGTTAGTCTAAGTCATATCAAACTCCTGGCTTATCTAGACGACTTGATCATATTCTCCACGACGTTCGAGAAACACTTGGCAGATCTAAGAGATGTTTTGCCAAGATGAGAGAGTATAACTTCGTTGTAAACAAAGAAAAGTGTCGCTTTGTTTGTACCAGCGTGAAATATTTGGGTCACCTGATAACTCCAGAAGGATTACAGGTCGATCCTGAGAAAGTTTCGGCTATTTTGAATCGGCCGGCTCCAACCAACTTAAAACATCTAATGTCCTTTCTACAGACCTGCTCCTGGTATCGGCGGTTCATACAAAACTTCTCCAATATCGCCGAACCTCTTACAAAACTAACCAAGAAGACCGCTCTGTGGAGTTGGGGTTCTGAGCAAGAGAACGCGTACCAAGCTTTGAAAACCCACCTCACTTCAACCCCAGTACTCGCTCAAGCAGACCACACCAAAGGTTATACAATTAAAACAGATGCAAGCAATTATGCACTGGGTGCAGTCCTAGTACAAGGTGAAAAGGATGAGGAACATCCAATTGAATTCGCGAGTAGGCTTCTGACATCGGCAGAACGCAACTACTCGACAACTGAGAGAGAAGCGCTCGCTGTTGTGTGGGCCATTAAAAGGTTGCGGGCTACATCGAGGGAGTGCCTATTACAGTAGTCACGGATCACCAGGCCTTGCAGTGGCTAATGAAATTAAAATCACCGACCGGTAGACTTGCCAGATGGGCTCTACAACTACAGGCTCACGATATCCAGATCAAATACGTCCCTGGGCGAATAAATGTGGTAGCAGACACCCTATCAAGACCACCATGCACGGAAGACTCCAAAATTGAATGCGGCGTGTGCACAGTTACAGTAGACTTGCGACCTCGCAGCCCCGCTGAAATAAGGGCTGAACAACTAAAAGATGAGCGACTGGCAAAGATAATACACGCATTAGAGGATACTCAAGGCAACGAAAACGCTCTATACTGGAGTAGCAAGGGATACTTAATGAATGACGGTCTCCTATACCGTCACAAACTGGAATCGAATTCAGACGAAGCCCAATTAACTGTACCCGAACACGAATGGGCCAATGTGTTGGCCGTTTATCACGATGACCCTAAAGCAGGACATTATGGGGCAGACAAGACGTTCCAGGCAATATCGCGAAGATACTATTGGATCGGCATGCGAAAGTACATCGAGAGCTACGTAAAGCTTTGCATCAAGTGCCAAAGGTACAAGCCATCTAATTATAAACCGGCTGGACTCTTACAAACTCATGCAATAAGTCAGCGATTTGAAGTCATATCGTTTGACCTATTTGGGCCTCTACCTGCTTCGTCTGACAACAAAACATGGATCTTCATTATCGAAGACATAAACTCACGCTGGGTAGAACTCTTCGGTCTGGAAGATGCCACAGCAGAAAGATGTGCCATGATTTTAATCAATGAAATCTTCCTTCGTTACGGGTTCCCTAGAAGGATGGTCAGCGATAATGGACCACAATTCATTAGTGCCATTATGCAGCAAGTGTCTTTCTGTTTGAAAATCAAGCATGGTTACACACCCGTGTATCATCCTGAGACAAATCCCGTGGAAAGAAAGAATCGGGATCTTAAGACTCAGCTAGCAATGATCGTTGGACAAAACCACAGGGCATGGCCAGAACACCTCCCGAGTATCAGATTCGCTATGAACACGGCGGTTTGCAAATCAACGTCCCATACTCCAGCGTACCTGACGTTCGGCCGAGAACTGAGAACCATCGATGACAACCTTAATGATTTTCGGCAAATTGTACTCTCTGAAAATTTTATACCAGAGATAACACCTAAGTTGTTACAGCTAGGAGATATAATAGAGAAGACTAGAGAAGTACAAGATATAGAAGAAGAAAGGAGGAAAGAGCTAGTGGACCGACGCCGCCAGAAACGACCAGATTACGTGGAAGGGGATATGGTCATGGTGTCGCTACACCCCCTGAGTTCTGCCAACAAAGGCATCAGTGCCAAGTTCGCCCCGAAGAGAGATGGCCCGTATCAGATCACCAAACTACACGAACCAGCCTCATACGCAGTGGCGGACCCGGTAAACCTCGACGTGTGCCTCGGTATTTATCACTCGTCGGCATTGACACCCTACACAGGCCCAAGAAACGACCTACCTGCCCCTGCTCAACCACTCAGGAAGAGAGGACGACCGCGTAAAGCAACTCAGCAAGATCGTCCTACCCGCGGTCGTGGCAGGCCAAAGAAAAACTAAACCTACCTCGCTGAGACATCTCGGAAACAAACGGGGGGGAATGTAGTACACCAATTTGTCCAGAGATGGCGCCACCTCCGAGTTAGATCGCGCTAACGATGTGTCAACGTAGAAACATCAATACCGAGATGTAATTTATCATTCGATGTCAATTGTTAGGAGCGGATAAGCGCTTGGTTGGATGCATTCAAGTCATTGAACACCTTCCGAAGCTAATCTCGCGTGAACTACTGTGGTAACGGTGCGGTGTCTCGGTCGAAACGCCCACCGATGCCAGAGCAGATCCGATAGTTAGGAGTTATATCTGAATCTCTGTAAATATTGTCAATACACCACTTGAGTTAACTGCGTTGTTTCCATCTGTGCCGAGTAACCCCTACTACAAAATTATTTATTCAAAATCAATTTATAACGTTATGGTTTTTGAATTAAGAACTAAGTGTCCATCATTGGTGCCATCATATGTTTTGGTATTTGTATAGACTAAAATAAAAAATATTCTGGAAAATATTATAATAAGTACTATATAACATGTAGGAATACGAACCATGGGTATTTTATTGATTATTTTCTACAAAATAAATCTGGATATCTAGGTATTATCCTTAAAATTGTTAGGAAGGCAGATGGTTTACCGCGAACCACGTTCGTTTGATCGTCTATTTGTCTCTTTATCCAATGAATATGCAAGAGCGATAGAGATAGACATTTTTCGAATTTCTGCGGTATGTTACCAGTTAATTACATATCTAACTACCCGCACAAATGATTGCCAACCACAAAATAGAAAAAATAACAATAGCAAACAATATCCAAAAAAAAATACATGTAGACATTTTTGGTCGACAGATGTGTCGACCTAGTTTTTATGCCTAATTTTTATGTCGACCTAATTTATATTTACCTAATATTTCCTATTGTACTTAAATATATTCTATGCTTTTGGTTTGTCGACTTCTGCCCTAACGCAAGAGTTTTTTTACACTATTTGGAAATGAATTAGGTACTCCGGTGTAAAATTATAAAAATCGTCGAAGCATAAATTAATTTCCATCTTCACTGACTCAGAACATTTTCCCTTCGCTTTCGAGGTGGCCTGATCCGAATAATTGCTAAACACTTTCGAAGTAAATTGCAAGCAAGAAAAGTTAATTGATGACATTGCAACTGACGGAGTTACTTTTCTTTATGGTTAAGGTTCTACAATCTTTGTTATACTATGAATAGTATTTGCATATAAACTAAAAATAAAAAGTGTCTGTCTTGAAAATATATTTTCCTTGAGTTACGACGGTATTTTATTTTTCACTTTTCCTACACGTGTGCCCTTATTGTGGCCTGCTTACTAAATAAACGTTTGAGTTCGAGGTAGTTTCACATATTTTCGTTGTTGAACAAATTCTGTCTCGCAGCTATGGTTTGACATTTGGTGCGACATCAGTTATCCGGGAAGTAAGAGGTAAAAAACTTAACTGAAGGACCATGTCTATGTAGCTGTGCAGAGAATAGGGAACTTACGTCGAAATTTTAATATAGAACGCCGACATGCGTATACAGATACACACACGTTACTACTACATACGCCAGGTGCTAACTCAGTTTTTCACCTATAGTTTTTAAATAATAGGTAAATAAAATTTACGACTTTTTGACCTTCATATCTTTATAACCGTTTGAGCTAGCTCCATGAAATTTGGGCTTCTTGATGTCTTTATGGATATAATAAAACACACGTCGTTTTATATGTTAACGGGTTTTATTGGTCAAAATGGCACCAAGCGGTTCGTGTAATATTACACTCGGCGCTGGCTAGCCAGCTCCTTTGCTTGAACTTGGCTTGACACGCTGCCGCGTGTCTAGATGTAGAATTCTGAAAGGCAAATTATGGATGTCACGCGACTTTGTCTAAAAGGTTTAGCTGTTAGTACTGATTGTAAAACATGAAATATAATTATTGCTTTGTATTCTTTCAGCGGCGTGTATGATCGCGGGAGTGTGCGTGTACCCCGCGGCGTGGGGCGAGCCAGCGGTTCAAGAGACATGCGGTCCCACGGCTGACCAGTACAACATAGGTACTTACTTACTTGTTTTTCTCTGACAACCCATGGAATGGGAATTTCTATAGTCGTTCCGCCGACATGCTGACTAATTTCTCTCTGTTTGGTACTATGCGACACAGCGTCATCTATGGATACATGTTGAGTTTGGACAGCGAGACATCCGTAGAACTATTATAACACTGAGACGTACTTCTGTTAAACATGATAGATGTCGCTAATGTGTTTGCCAGGATGCCGGGGACGTAGTAATGCTGCTGTATAAATTATAATTTAAATTGATGACATATACGAGTACTTTAAGAAGAAGTGACGAGGACCTCCGGCATCCGGGGGTATGGAAAATAATAAAAGATTGTTATTTTGATATAGTTTTCAATTGTCAATTGTATGTATTTTTTATTAAAATAGAAAAAAAAACAAATGGTACCATTTTTTTCACATTGAGCTTGTATAACTGAAAATGTTAACGTCCTTAGATTTTCATAAAACCTTCTTTGCCCATGACTCAGGAACAAATATCTGTGCTCACCACACAAATAAATGCCCTGACTGTGATTTGAACCCAGGACCATCGGCTACATGGGCAGGGTCCACTACCCACTGGCTAGCAGATGGGGTTGAAGAGGAGAGAGTCTCACATACCCCCTGTAAGACCCCTCCTATGGGCCTCCTCTGCGTCAACAAAAACGGGTCCACTATCCATTAGACCAGACCGGTCGTAATGGTGAGATTGTGTCATTGCAGGTCGCTGCCACATCCGCTGGGCATACCTGCTGGCCGTCATCGGCTGCCTGGACGGCGTCGTGCTGGCAGCGCTGGCCTTCATCCTGGCCACTCGCCACGTGAGGCTGCAGCCGGACAGCCCCTACCCTCCGCCATCTCTGTACAAAGGTATGTAACTGAGTGCCAAGCATACTTGAAAACCCACGCTCTCTCTTCTCTTATTTACAATAAGAATTGACTTTTAACTGGTTAGTAAGTCGATGGAAAACTGTATCCCAAATGACGTCAGCATGACATGATAAAACTTTTTACATACCAATGCTTTAGTTCTTCGTATAAAACTAATAAAACACAATATATGTACAGTCAACCAATTTGATTTCTAGGCCACTTCGAACCTTGTCACAGCGACGTTAATAAGAGATCTTTTGAGTCTTTCATATATATTTTCACGGTGACAAGGAACGAAGTGGCCTATAAATCAAATTGGTTGACTGTACTTACATAACTAAAACACGAATAATACGAATATCTCCCTGTTGAAATTATTCTGACTGCACTACATATATTCATAATTATTCTGGTTACATTGCATCTGTATCTTTTGACCCCAACCCCAGTACCCTTTGCCAAGCTGCAGAGCCGAATTTCCCCTAACCAAACCAACCAAAAATGGAATTTGAGATGCAGGACCCTGCCAAGTACTTAGGGGATATATCTCTCTTTTTTTCGCGGTTGGATTGATGAAAAAGTAGTTCGTGCGAAAACTGTGCCCCATTGCCATGCCGTACTTTTTTTTATACACGATTGACCAGCGTTTGACCTCATTCACATCTGATGGTAAGTGTCGACGAGGTCGAGGGTGTAGCACGCTGGTTCAGTAACAGCCTATTCACTCTTGCCTTGAAAAGACCCAAGTTATATCTTTCCGGGAATACAGCAGAAGGGAGCGAGAGTTCCATTCCTTAGCAGTCCGCATTAGGAAGGTTGAAGCGAATCGCTACGTATGACATAAAAGCGGGATAATTTGTGGTGTCTGGGACACAGTTTCGCTGACGAGATATGTTATTAAAAGGTTAGAGATCGTATATATTTCCGAGAATATTGTTGATTTGAATAACCAGTTTGGATTAAGAGGGCCAAGTTCGTAGTTAGAGAAATCTCCCCAACGATTAGCGGCCGCGAAGATACCATTACTTGGCCGTTGAACCTTTGAAAGAATGCTATTCTAAGAGTTGGCGTAGGAAAGGTACATGGTACATCAAGAATTTGTTGAGGCAACTGAAAACCAATTTTAAATCGAAGTCGAAAATTTCGGGCATCTTTCTCATTTACTTTTATTAGAAATACAGAGACAGGTAGGCCTTCTAAGACCATATTCCCGCGTTTGATGAATTCATCTTTACATAATAGTTCCACCCTGATTCCCGTCACGGCACTGGTCTTGAGAGCGACAGCATACTTCGGAGACCACATTCTGTGTTTAGACACACAATAATATGTTCTATTCATCATCATCATTTCAGCTGTACTTCCACTGCTAGACATAGTCCACTAAGTATGACCTGTATCTGCTTGAGGGGTATTGCCATAGTCACACTTGGCAGGCGGGTTGGGGACCACAGTAACTATTGATTGGGATTGACGAAGCTGCTGCCCATCCGTCAGTTTTTCTGACGACTTACGACACCAGCGGGAGGAGACGGTGTGATGCTATTCTTAGCCGGTACTATGGGAGTTTAAAAAAAGTCTAATTACATACAATTTCACTAATTGGGTACACTAGTTTTTTTAAACCAAAATGCTGATATGGGAGTATTTACCGGCTGTCTATTTTCAGACGTAGCAATCTTAAATTAAAAAAAAAACTAAATTGAACGTCTTTTGTTCCAGGCGAAGTGAACAACGCGTACGTGACTGACGCGGCGTCCGTGGCGTCCCGCAAGTCGCTGGCGCTGCAGCCCGTGCTGCTGGTGCCGCACGCCCGCGCCCGGGACCTGGACAGCTACTCGCACTACTCCCAGCGCTCCAAGCACGGCTATGCCAACACCATGCATAACTACCAGCTGTAACCTGGACTTCTACCGCAACTACTTATTGCGAATCGTGTGCTGTGTTAGCAATTTACTTCCGTCAAATCTATCAGTTCTGACAAGCACTTGTACCAGGGTAACAGAACACGCTAACAGTATGTATAACTTCCAGCTGTAAACGTGGAGTGGACAACACTCGGACTTCAACCAACTATCTTATTGCGAATCACATTTTGACAATTTACTTTTGGCAACCCCGTTAAGTCTGATAAGTTCTCACTAGCGCTTGCACCAGGGTAGCAGAACACGCTAACAGTATGTATAACTACCAGCTGTAAACCTGGAATGGACTACGCTCGGACTTCAACCAACTATCTTATTGGGAATCATGTTTTGGCAATTTACTCTTGGAAAACCCGTCAAGTCTATCAGTTCTGACAAGCACTTGCACCAGGACAACAGAGCTATTTAACAGTATGCATAATGACCAGCTGTAAACGTAGAGTGGACTACGCTGCCGCTGCGACTTCTACCAACTACTTATTGCGACTATCATGTTTTGACTCAAATTACTCTTAGCATATGCTTATATATATTAGACTTGAGTGAGCAAGATTTTATAATTGCTCACTCAAGTCTGTATCATTCATGGCAAAAACGATGTCAACAAGGCAGTAGGATAGAGTAGGAGAGACTACGCTTACAGCATATATATATAATATAACTGTATACCATTTGTAAACATAGTTTAGACAGCTACTTATTGCGGCTATCATCGTGTGTGGACACAAATTTTCTCTCACCCTCAGCGCCATCTATATCGTTTCAGAAAAGCCTTAAAACTTCGAGCGTCGTTCGCAAGATGGCGCTTTTATAAATTATTTTGTAATTATTTTTCTTAACATAGAAAGGAGAGGGTTATAAATTACAATTACAACGAATTTTGCAATGTATAAAACAAATTGTACCATAGATTTTGATTGTGTATCATTGGCGATTTAGCTGTAGTGTTTTATTTCTGTTGTATACTTAGCGACTAGCGCGCCATCTAGTTTCATGTTACGGATTTTTAAGTGCTGAAATTTTATTAATAAACCCTCGGTTTAATTTAAGTATTTAAGTTTAACAATTATTATATAATGATAATGATGTACATAATTTTATACATAATAACAATTGGTCTGTCATCGTATAGAAGTACAAAAAGATAATCCGCCAAATGTTTTTTTTTTATTATTTTGTATTTTTTATACATAATATAAATACTTTAATAATTTTGAGGTATGTTGTACTTACTTAAGAATCTTAAGATATAGTTTTTCATCGTCTGTATTACCGTCCAAGTTAAACAATAAGATATAAAAAAAATATTTTCTCGTGATAAGTTAACAACGAACGCATTTGGTTTACGTAAATGCTTTTTATAATTAATATTATAATAAGACAATAAAGTAAGATTATTTTTAATGATTTTATTATTATACCCTAATACTAACCTACATTTTTTTTTAACTTCCATAGCGATTATTTTCAAAAACATTCACACTATAAAAATATGTTTAAGGCATACAAAGCCCCAATTTTTTAAACGCCTATCTAACGCTAACGACACCACACGATTTAGGGTTAATTTAAAAAAATATATCCCCGCCATTCATGTCTACCCTTAAAAAATCTTTGTTTATTTTACAAATTTATCCGCCTAATTACATATTAATATCAAAGTACAGCCCTCTTGCCTCTAGGTTTAACAGTCACTGAGTAAAACCGGGGACAGACAGTCAGACATAGTGACTTGGAGAGACTAAGGGTAAGTTGACTTCTAAGGCCAATAAGTTAACAAATCATTTAATATCAAGCTGCCAGATTGTGGTGTCAGCGAAGCCCCTGTTCTCGAGGCAGCAGTGCGGCGGCAACACGTACGAGGCCAGCCGCCGCAGCCCGCGCCGCCGCGACAGCCCGTGCCGCCCGGGGTCGCCTACCAGCACCTGAGATACAATTTCAATTCTATTTCAATTTTTTTTATTCAATTACGTCTAGCAACTAGCACTTTCCAAACCCACACAGAATCAACCATGTAACCTTATACTAGCTTTACCTCGCGACTTAGTCGGCCAGACTCAAAGTATGGTTGCGGGATAAAAATTATCCTATGTCCTTCCTCGTAGCTCAAACTCTCTCCATATCAAATTTCATCCCAATTGGTTCAAACGTAAAGAGGTAATTTATAATAATTTATAATATTATAAAAATGGGAAAGTGTGTCTGTTGTTTGTCCGTATTTCACCGCAAAATGGAGCGACGAATTGACGTGATTTTTAATTGGAGGTAGTTGAAGGGATGGAGAGTGACATAGGCTCCTTTTTCCAGCGGGAAAACATCTCATTCCCACGGGAAGACTCAATATGTTACATTCCCTCTAACCATTCCGGCGAACATCTAGTATTATATAGTATGGAAGTATGGATAGTATAATAGTATTAAATTATTAATAGTATATACTATACTACGACAGTCGCAAACAAGTATATGGCCTGCCTGATATCTAAGCAGCAGCAAGGAACATACAAGACATGCATTGACAATGTCTTTATAGTGGATATCAAATATATCGGAGCGGCCAACAAGTTCAAATATATCTGAACATGCACCTGAACAATAGGGGCATTGTTTAGATATTTGTGACTGTATAAAGTCGCGTGCCTCCGACATTTTCAATTATTTATTCAAAATAATAGATATATACGGCATACCAAAACACTAACATGCTAATAAAATATAGAATTAAAAAAAATAACAAAAGATACTACGGGTGAGAGAGACAAAATAAACAAAAACACACAGACTTGGCTATTTCTCCCTTTTCGGTACTATGTGGCGCTGCGCCATCTATGGATACATGTTGAATTATTTTGACAGCGAGACATCTCAGGACTAGTATAGCACTGATACTACTACTGATAATCATGATAGATGTCGCTAATAGTATGTTTGCCAGGTTGCGAGGAACGCGGTTTTGTATAGGAATATTGTCATTCCATTGAATAATGTTAATTTTCGTGAGCAAGTGTGAGTACTCACAGTGGTCCCTTTAAGGGTCATAAGCCAAGAGAACAGAGTCTCAGCGAACTCGGTGTCATAGAACATGTCGCCGACGAGCAGAACGTCGCAGCGTGGTCTCCCGCCGATCAGGTTGGCTGCACTGGTCTCCACGCAGACCTCGTTGAGGGAAGCGTTTATCAACGTGGCTTCTAGAGCATCTGGGGATATTGATTAGGCACTTATCAGCATCAATATAAATGAATCACATACAATATGTTTGGAAGCAAAAGCTCATAAGTCATAATGCGACTGATCCGTACCGTAGCTAATAAAAGCACACAATAATGGTCAGAGATATCGATGCGAACTAAGTGCCAAAATATGCATACATGCATCTTATTGTCTGAATATTAAAGTACATGTAGAAATATTTTGCTATTTTATCTTTTACCTTAACTGTACAACCGCTACCGCGAAAAACGACATTCGTTTTCGGACGATTGTCACTGTCTCTCTCATGACACCTTAATTGGAGTAAAAGAGGAAGATACTCGAAATATAAGAACTTCGAAATTCGTGGTATCAGGGAAATTGATTTAGTAGTTTGAATTCAGTCCTCAAGGGCCTATTTCAGAAGCTAGGTTAGTATTTGTACAATTCCTATAATACTTCTGTATACCTAGGTGAAAAACTTAACGAAATCATCATGTCTATGTAGTTGTGCGGAGAATTAATGTGGAACTTACGTCAACATTTGAATTTGGAGCGCCAATATGCGTGTAGACACGTTACTACTACATAGACGTGGGGACCGATTTTTAAAAAGTCCTGCACTCGAATTCACACAACTTTGAGAACGAAAATAATCACACACAAAAGTTTCTGACCATTGTATTTGCACAAAATGTATAGTTTCGATACCCACGATTATTTATTGATATCGTTCATGCTTCTTCAAATAAAATTTTTTTGCGTTTCATAGAGTTTAAAATGTCTCGATTCGAGCGCCGAGTGCTCAAAAATCGGCCACCAGGCCCTTTAGCTAAGTTTTTGACCTGGGTAATATATTATTTGAATAAATATAAAAATTAGAATTAAAATAACCCAGAGTGTCAAAAATTACGAAAAACTGAACCTTATTGATTTGAAAGTTAAAATAATGGCGGGTAATAAGTATATTCCCTGCGCCTAATAAATATAGTCGACAATTCCGTATTACATTCTACATACAAGTGTACAAAAGTTAAACTAATAAAAACACTATGAACACAATTGTACCGTTATTTTGCAGCAGCAGATATCAGGGGATGTAGCTCAGTGGTAGAGCGTTCGCTTTGCATGTGAAAGGCCCCGGGTTCGATCCCCGGCATCTCCAACTAATGGTTTCTTTTTGCACTTACACGAGTCGATGTCATTGGCCAATACGCTTTTTGCTTTCACTCTTGCTGCTGCAATGGCGCCAGCTCCACATCCACAGCCTAGGTCCAAAACTCTTCTATTTTCGACTATTTTAGGATTGTCCAAGATGTATCTGTAACAATTACAATGTATTTTTTAAGTGCTGTGTAATTTTTTTCATGTAATATTTTAATTTCTGAAATTTAATTAAGAAACAAAAAGATAATAATTAAAAAACTACGTAAACATTTCTAGACTTTATTAAATTAAGCGTTGGTGGTGGTGAGTACTACAGCGTAGATTTAAAACTACAAAATCCGTGTTCTACTTGATAACAGATGGCGCTGTAAACCAAACCAAACCTTCAACTATTCCACAATAGATGTCAGACATTAAGTAAACAGAACTTTCACGGATTTTTTTGTTTCGGTATTGTTAAATATGTAGTTCGTTATTTTTGATTAGTTGCTTAGGCTAATTCCGGAGTATATTATCCAAGTACATACATTATTTTCGTTAAAAATATGTTCGAAGTTATTTCGGTGTTTAAATATTTATTTTAAAAAATCTCTATTGTTTTAAACTTCTTGGCAGCATTCGCAGCCACGCAGTTTCTCTTGATTATAAAATGTGCTAATTTTGCTCCGAAAAACCTAATTGAAACCTAATTTATTTAGCACTACCACATTGTTCCAATTACCAACAAAACTAGCCACATCGAGTACTAAGGCTTTATTCATATTCGGTCAAATTTTGTTAATTTGCTCAGTTAGGCTGGTTCTGCAAATTCACGGAAGAGGCTGAAACTGTAAAACTGTTCTACGAAGTTATTAAGGAAACGGCACGTTTTGCGGGTTACCTACATGAAAATCTAAAAAATTAGAATAAATGGGTCAAAAACTAAACTTTGTTCGGGTCTTTCCTGTGGACATTACCAAAGTTAAGGGATCCTAATTTTAAATAATATGTTTTTAATAAGATGTTTTTGACCGAAATATTATTTATCATCGGGTTAAAAAAATGTAAAAAACTGCAAAAAGCCAACGACACGAGGTGTTCCCAGGCGGTCACCCATCCAAGTACTGACCTCGCCCGACGTTGCTTAACTTCGGTGATCGGACGAGAACCGGTGTGTTCAACGTGGTATGGACGTTGGCAACAAGCAATGTAAAAGTACCATGCATATTACACAATTCAAAAGGTAATTTGTATTACTGTCCAATTTTTTTGTGTGCAATTTGTACTTTATCGTCACCTATACTTTTCTATCAACTACAGATAGTTCTAATTGACATTGTCACCACTGTCACCAGTCGCTCTTTCATAAATACGGGAGTAGTATAATTGGATACGACTAGGGCATGGTAGCAAAATGGTTTACCATAGTATAGGTACATTGTATAGAAATTTGACTTTTGAACAAATTTTCGAAATTCCCTTTGGGCTGAACGACTGCATCTGCATGGCCATCGACAGCCCGCCTGATTTAGCCACATATCTAAATTATACCCTAAAGAAACAAAATAGTCCTACATAAGTAATTAATTTTCAATCAACATGCATCTCACAAAAACGCATGCACTATGAATTTCGCCGTACCTATTACAATAAAAAAAAATTGAATGCAATTCGCTCCCTTCGTCTGTATTCCCGGAAAGATATGTGAAGTTCCACGGGTAAAGGTACCTTATGGCTATTGGCGCTTACGCTATTGTTAACGACGCTCCAATACCAATGTGATGCTTCGCAACGTAAGCGCCAAGCGCCATTAGGTGCCATTGGCCGTGGAACGTCACATATAACTTGGATCTTTTCAAGGCAAGAGTCAATACGCTATTACTGAACCAGCGTGCTACACCCTCGACCTCGTCGTCACTTACCATCAGGTGCGACTCAGGTCAAACGTAGCTCTATCTTGTATTTAAAAAAAAAATCTACCTTCACTGTTAAATTTCCTAAAATTCCCCGTATTCAAATAAGGCTTCCTAAAACTAGGTCGCAACGTCGCCTGTCAAGCTCCCAGCAGCGACTAAAATGCAGATTCCCTGAACTCGGTTTTCCGGGTACCAGCTGGCAACGTCGCTTATGAGAGGAAATTCTCTGAAAACTAATCTAATTGCAGAATTCACTTTAAAGTTCAAAAATAAAGACAGCAAGCTTCTCTCGGAAATAAGCCTATATATATAAATGGTTCAAGAGTTACTGGCCATAGGCTAGGGTGACTGCTTACCAGTAGCGACATGTATTACCTTATTGTTTTCTTAGACAAGACGGAGTCAATACTGTTGTGCCCTTTCTTCATAATCCCGAGGAAAACTGAGGCGCTACCGCCAAAAACGTTATTCGTAAATTTCGGAAGATTGTCTCTGTCACTCTCATGACGTCTTAATTGGGGTAAAAGAGAAAGATGCCCGAAATTTACGAATATCGTTTTTGGCGGTATCGCCTCTGTTGAACTGTAGGATTGTTAGTTAAGCCGGCGGAATTCCGCTCGTATACAACAAGCTGATGTCGTAAGATAACATTTTGTAGTAAACTTTTTTAACTAAGTTCTTGCTTTTTACTTTCCTCACATTCGAAACGAATAGTCGAGTATTTAACTCGGGCAAAATTCATCCATTTCCAAATCGCACTATGGGAGTAAGACATACCAACCCGCCTGCCAAGCGTGGCGACTTTGGCAACTACAAGATAATACAAGTCATATTTGTGGGAGGCCCATGTCCAGCAGTGGACTGCATACGGCTGAAATGTGATGTATGTATGATAATACCCACAATTTGTCCAAGGCAACCTTGGACCACGGCACGCCTGACCCCAGTTAGTCAGCCGATGACACAATTCTTCGAAGGCCGTGACCTTCAGCGCGTGTGACCTTGAACTTGATGGTCGGCGGAGGCGCGGATAGCAACGATAGCAAAATAATCTAATATGTCAATAATATTTGAAAAACCATTTAGAGGTTCACTTCAGATGTTCCTTCATTGGACATTGTGAGAGTTAAGGGATTTAAAGCCAAATTTTTGATTCTATGAAATATCAACATAAACCGTAGGTACTCTTACGTAACACTATACCACAAGAATATGACTTGTAATTGTAATTACATAAGCCGTTAACTATTGACCACAGAAAAGACAATTTTTGTTTATCGTATGACCCAAGTATGATGTGTATTGCAAAAGTCATATTTGGTTCCTGGGTTAGTTGCAGAATTTTTATACCTTTGCTTTTCCTATATATTTTCTCAGTTGGAAATTGACAAAATTATGGGACAAATGGTACAAAAAATCTGCAATTGACCCTCATAATTTTTAGGGTTCCGTACCTCAAAAGGAAAAAACGGAACCCTTATAGGATCACTTTGTTGTCCGTCTGTCCGTCCGTCCGTCTGTCAAGACCCTTTTTCTCAGGAACGCGTGGAGGTATGAAGCTGAAATTTATAACAATTACTCAGGTTTACTGTCCCTTGAAGCTGTGAAAAAATCAAACTTCTAAGCCAACGCAATCAAAAGATACAGCCGTTTATGCCGCAAATTTTCGACACTTGCAAGGGAATCAAAACCTACAGGGTGCTTCCCGTGAACTCAGAATCTTGAAATTTGGTACGAAGCAACGTCTTATAGCATAGATAAAGGAAAAATTACGAAAACCATAAAATTTTAGTTACATCACATAATATATATTTTTTTAATAATTTTAAACTTACTACCCATTTCCTCATAAACGCGTAGAGGTATTAAATTGAAATTCATACCAAATACTCAGGTCTATAATACCTTTAAGCTGTAGCAAAATCAAACTTCTATGTCAACGCAATCAAAAGAAACAGCAATTTAAGCTGCATATTTTGAAACTCGCAAGTACTCGCAAGGGAATCAAAACCTAAAGGGTACTTCCAGTCGACCTAGAATCTTGAAATTTGGCATGAAGCAACGTTTTATAGCACACATAAAGGAAAAATTCCGAAAACCTTAAATTTTTAGTTACATTACAAAATATATATTTTTTAATAAATATAAACTTTGTAAACCTTGCAGGTTTGTACGGAACCCTCGGTGCGCGAGTCCGACTCGCACTTGGCCGGTTTTTTGTAACAAACTCAGAACGGCTGGATAGGTACTCGTATTTCATTACTTGGATTCGTTCCCTTCAAGTATAGTAACACAACTATGAAAATATCTAAAAATGTAATCAAAAATACTGTTAAGAGGTAGTTAAATTCACAGGATCAGCTAAAGTAGCTCAACAAGAAGTCATGGCTAATTAAATATGTGTCCTGATATTTATTTATTTAGAAATAACTCAGCATTACAGTATATACCAATGCGTATAAAGGTTCTTAAAGGGCATGTGCAAGGGCAACGCGCATGTGAATCCTCTGGAGTTGCAGGCGTCTATAGGCTACGGCAACTGCCTACCACCAGGCGGTCCGTAAATTTGCTTGGCACCGTCGTTGTATAAAAAAAACTAAACTTGTTGTCCTGGCAACCAAGTACCGGCGACGTTACTCAGTGCCTCGGTGCCGACGGAAGCTGACATAATCCCTGAAGGGCGCCCTTGCGAGGTCGACGCTCTCGACCTTCAACTGTTGACGACCGTTCTGACCTAGTGGGCAGTGACCCCGCCTATGAAGCGGATGGTCCTGGGTTCGAATCCCAGTCAGGCCATTTATTTGTGTGATGAGCACCAGATATTTGTTCCTGAGTCATGGTTGTTTTCTATGTATTTAAATAAATATTTATATATATCTATCTATTACATATATCGTCGTCTAGTTACCTACAACCTACAACACAACCCTTACTGAGCTTACCGTAGCACTAGATCGATTTTGTGTAAGATTGTCCCGAAATATTTATAACATTGCAAAGTACATTATGGGGTAAAAAAAAATCTACGCAAGTATCCAATATGGTGTTGAGATGAGATTATTGCCGTGTGATGCCGGCTGACTACAATAGCACCACCCCATCTCGTCCCGCGGGTGTCGTAAGAGGCGATAAAGGGAAAAACCCTACGGACGGGCAGCAGTGTGCGTCGGAAACCAATCTACAGCTACTGCGGTCGCCAACACGCCTGAAGATGATACAAGTCATATTTGCGGGAGGCCTATGTCCAGCAGTGGACTGCATACGGCTGAAATGTATGTTGAGATGAGACCAAGAGACTTCCTTCGTGAGACCGGATAACTGTTGAACTGTGTTAGTTAAGCCGACGGGATTCGGCTGAATTGAGCAGCTGGTACGATTACGGTCACCATCATATCGGAGCTGGCGTTCACAAACATCTGAACATACATCCACTTTACTGCCTTAACAATAGAGGCATTGTATAGATCTTTGTGACTACCTCTACAGCTCCGCCGGCTTAACTACAGCCTTGGCCAAAAGTATTGATGTGCTCAATACTTACCTCTTCGAACCGTCTGTTTCTAAGTGCAGTTAAACAATTTTCTGATATTTCAAACCTACACAACAACAGAACGTTGAGCTAATTATACTAAAAGTATGTAAACCAGAAAGCACCAAACATTCGGATCTACAACGAAGTGACTTAATGCTTTCTATGCGATCACCAGCGCCCGCAACGACCAATACCTAATCAGTTCAAATTAATTGATAATATATCATCAGAAATGATGTAAATACTACACTAAACGAGTTTTCGTATATTTAAAAAGCATGGCTGCTCAATACTTCTGGCCTTCTGTATTCCCCGCAGTCTTCCTCGTTGTTTTATCGTGTCTCGCGCGATAAACTGTACCTACTCGTATGTATCGCGTTCTGGGTCTGATGTCAAGGTTGCCCTTGCTCGGTCAACGGACTGTAACCTTGGGCTTACACTACGACTCGCAAAATATTAACCCTACGCGCTATACGACGCAGCCTTGAGCCGATTTCGCAGACGCTCGTCAAATCCTTGATTCGTCAAGTTAGACACTCGTCAAATCCTGAACTTACCAAAACAGATACTTGTCTAATTTTGGACCCGGGTATGTCCTTAAACTACGTCCAACAATGAGAGGTAGGGCACAGCGATGACCATCACGCTTGAATCTGGGGCAGCCCAACTGGGGAAGTACCTCCTCGGCCTCCTCCTTACAGAAGACCACAGCCATAATAGCACTGCTACCTTTCAGGTATGCAGTGTTGAGTTCCTGATGGTGAGTAAGGTTCCCAGAGCTCCAGAGCCCCTTGAAGGCCGGCAACGCGCTTGTGACTCCTCTGGTGTTACGGGTGCCCATGCACATGCCCACGGTAATTGCTTACCACCAGGCAATCCGTCTGCTCGTTTGCCGCCCATGTCATAAAAAATAAAACCTGATTCGTCAAGTACGAGACTCACCAAATCCTGGATTCGTCAAATTAATGACTCTCCAAATGCTTGATTCGTCAAATTACATGGAATGATTTCCCGTCAGCGGTAATTCTGGACCGATACGACCCTCATACCTTGAAGAAAAGAGCGTACTCCTATCTTAAAGGCCGGCACGCGGTTGGAACTCCCCTGGTGTTGAGGGTGCTCATGGGCGACGGTAATTGCTTACCATCAGACAATCCGTCGGCTCGATTGCCACCTTTTTGGACCCGGGTATGTCCTTAAACTACGTCCAACAATGAGAGGTAGAGCACAGCGATGACCATCACGCTTGAATCTGGGGCAGCCCAACTGGGGAAGTACCTCCTCCTTACAGAAGACCACAGCCATAATAGCACTGCTACCTTTCAGGTATGTAGTGTTGTGTTCCTGATGGTGAGTAAGGTTCCCAGAGCTCCAACCCCCTTTAAAGGCCAGCAACGCGCTTGTGACTCCTCTGGTGTTGCGGGTGCCCATGAGCGACGGTAATTGCTTACCATCAGGCAATCCGTCTGCTCGTTTGCCGCCTGTCATAAAAAAAAAATCATAAAAAAAGGTTTGTTTAGTGTAACATTCTCCCGAAGTATATTTTCTATGTCCTTGTGAAGGTAACCTTCACATTTCTCTAGTGTCAACAACAATCAAATTATCTCCAAATATTTGTTTCCAGCTACACATTTTCCCGAGAATTTCTATCCTTAGTATGACTCACTTAATTTATTCCCGAATTTCAGGATGACTCACGCTACCTGTCCCTTTCTATAATACTTTCTCTGTCACCAACACACATACATCTCTTTCTTACTTACAACCTTAACCCATTATATTAAGGTGTAAAATCGCATACATACATCGCGTCCTTTTCTTTCGTAGGTAGTTTTACGGTTGTCCTTGTCTTAGTCCTTCAATGACTCATACGAACGAAGGAATGTAGGTTAAATATTTGTAAACGAATTTGGACTTTATTGCATTGTAATAAGGGGGAACAAAGTATGTGAACATTCCTTACCGTTATGTAGCTTATCAGTTATTATTAAGTTATCTAATCGAGATGGTGTGTGCTCATATGGAATGCGAATATTGATAACACTTTTTACAAGCGTTGCAAGTATGTCGCACTTGGCAGTACTTACATATTTGCGGCGTTTGGGGTTGAAACCCAGGTGCCGTGGGGCCCAAGTACGCGCCGACTCCGCAAAGAGATATCGGCGCGTCTTATAGAGGTTTCTGGTGACCAGAGGGCTGGCCACTATTTCGCCCAACGGATTAGCATTGCTATCCAGGGCGGAAACGCGGCCAGCCTTCTGGGCACCCTTACCAATAACCAGGACCGAGGTCAATGTTTTTATTTATAGTTTAGTTTTTAGTTAGTAGCCTTGTTGTTAGTTAATAAATAAATAATATATTCTTTTAAATGCATAAATTACACCACAAGGTTTCACTTTTTGGTTAACAGTTAACACAACTCTGACATTAGAACTTTGAAAGCGTTGATTTCCTGATCTATAACTAGCATGCATTTCCTTACAGCAAGATCTGTGTAATAAATAAATGATATAACTTCTTTTTTTAAGCTAAGGTAAGTAAAGGAAGTTAAGTAAACTATTACTTACAACGGGATAGTCACCATGACACCATGTATGTTTATTTAAATGATTTTCCGATATTCCGGCGCTGCGCTGTTACAAACGCCATCTTAACTATCCCGTTTCAAGTCATAAATAGTAGTAATTTAAAATCTGGTCGTTTAAATTACTTAAAAATATATAACTAGTAATTTGATCCCAGACAAAGATTTGTATACATTCCGAGCGACATAAAAAAAATACGGAGATAAAGGTAATCAATAGTGTTTTGCTCCATCCTAAGAAATCCTCGTTAAGCAATCGGTTAAACAATTCCATTATCATTTCAATAATTCACAGATAATACTGTCGTGAAACCCCAGGTATATGACTCACTCATAAACTCCATTGGAATTTCAATCTTACCCACTATGTATAAAGTTCAAATTTGTTTGAATGTGTAATTTGTAACTGATCGAACTGTCGGCCAAGACTAGCTACACCAAATTGAACTCTAAGTTCAATAACATTGATTTCAGATTCGTAGAAGGTTACTGGTCTCGTGAGATGATTTCTGAGAATGTTCATTCATGGATAAACGCGTGCACTTGACTTGATAGTTTCGTAAAAACTTGACAATGCGTCATAGACCATAAATAGAAGATGAATAAATTTTGTCTATATTGATATTTCTGAGTACCAATTGGATTGAATGGCCTCCAAGATCTGTCGAATACTGTTAATGATACCTCATATCTAATACGTTCTGTTGCGTAGGTAGAGTGGTAAGAAGGTTGGTGAGCGTAAGGTTACAGAGCCTTGAGCATCGTGGAAGGGTCGCTAGTCTGTCTGTGTTTTACAGGATTTTGGAGAGTGTGGACAGGAATTGCACGATTTAATTCCGCCATCTCCGTTCCACCACCGGACGTTCAGGCGAGGGGAGCGGTTTCGTCCTTACGTTGTGAATATTCCATTTATTAGCACGAAGCGATTCGCTTCTACCTTCCTAATGTGGACTGCTAAAGAATGGATTTCGCTCCCTTCGTCTGTATTCCCGGAAAGATATAATTTAGGTCTTCTCAAGGCAAGAGGCTGTTACTGAACCAGCGTGCTACACCCTCGACCTCGTCGACACACGACAGGTGTGACTGAGGGCAAACGCTGATGATGCATAAGTCAAAATGTAAGAAAAAAATCAAATATCGCTTTTCGAGGTGGGCCTTAAGGATTAAGGAATCGTTGCGATCAATTTCCTTGAAGCCTAATCAGATGTATAGCAATCCTAAGGCAGCTGTTTCCGAGATAACAGACGTCACGAGATACGTAAGTGGACTGTAATGAGATGGAAGTTCTTGAGGAAACCGGTTGGAAAAACCCTCAAGTTGTATCGAACGGCAAGTTTATGCTTAATGTACAGTCTACTTCTAACATATACGTTAATTATAGGAGGTAAGTAAGTAGGCAAGCACGTAGTGTTTCTTTTTTTTATGATACAGTTGGCAAACGAGCGGACGGATTGCCTGATGGTAAGCAATTACCGTCGCCCAAGTCACTCCGACAGCGGGCCTAGAGTTTCTTGCTGGAGTCTTCTCAGCGGGCTAGGGTTAGCGAACCAGTGACGAAACCATTAGTTCGATACCACTACACACCACTCAGATTCGGTTGAGACCGTCTCGACAAATCTCGCTGGATCAGGCAGACAGGCTGTGGTCTTCTGTAAGTAAGTACTTCCCCAGTTGGGCTTCTCCAGACTCAAGAGTGATGGTACTTCGTTGTGCCCTCTCATAAAGCCTCCATAAAGTTCATAAAGTTTCGCCTTAGAGATGGCAAACGGTGCCCGAAAACCGTTAAAAACAAGATTACATATATACTTGACTAATTTCGATGGGTTCCGCAGTGTTTGAGTGATTCAATTGGTCAGACCGTCAGCTGCAATAGCTGGATATGGGTATGCGAGTTCAAATCCTGCCTCGGACGTTCAGACATATTTACACTAATATTACCTATAAAGGCGAAACTTTGTGAGTGTGTGAGTGTGCCTGTTTGTTACTTCTTCACGTCTAAACGGTTAGAGCAATTTTGATAAAATTTGGTATGGAGTTAGCTAATAAACTTGAGCAGAACCGTATTACGTAACACCACCCCATCTCCTATGTCCAGCAGTGGCCTGCATACGGCTGAAATGTATGTAAATGTATGAACCGTATTGATCGTTAATTAATATCGTGTTATAAAGAACCGACTGTACAGCGAATTAGCAATTTGCATACGCAGTAACCGGGGAGGTACTGAGAGCGCAACACCACATGAATATTAACGACCGTGTTGTTACTAACAGTGCTAGTTTATGTACTAAGTATGTATAGTTTCTGGGTTTCAGTTCTATATCAGGGGGCCGATTTTTGAGCACTCGACGCTCGAATCGTGACATTTTAAACTCTCTCAAACACGAAGAAATGGTATTTAAGAAGCATGAATTATATAAATAAATAATCGTAGAAAACTCTTATGTCCGATTTTTTTTGGCTTCAAAATTTTGTAATTCGAATACACGACTCTCAAAAATCGGCCCCCTCAACCGTCGAACAGCCCTCAGTGGCAGCCTGACAGGCCCGGTACCGCGAACATCGAAGTTCTCTTTTACTCCACTTAAGGCGTCATGACGGACGGTTATCTCTGTCACTCGACAGAGATAATCGTCCGTTCACAAAAATATTTTTGCGGTGTTTTATTTCAATCAATAAATGACAATATATACTGTATTTACTGAATATTAAACACGAAAACAATGTGTGCAAGGACTAATGTCATGGGTAAATTGTGTAGTATTTTTTCAATAAGGTCAACATTTTTTGTAACGACAAGCCACGATGGATTTGGGTTTTACCGCTGATTTGGGTAATAAGTAATTACCATTGTTGGAGCGTGTCTCACTTCTTTGGTTTCACTTCAATTGTTTTTCGGCTTTCTGTGTAATTGTGTCCCGGGTTGGGTTTTCACACTGAAGGTCAAATTGTCACGACACCCTGTATATTAACGAAGTCTACATAAAAATCATCATCATCTTCCTCGCATTGTCCCGGCATTTTTCCTAGGCTCCTGGGAGTCTGGGGTCCGTGTGGCAACTAATATCAAGATTTGGCGTAGGTACTAGTTTTACGAAAGCGACTGCCATCTGACCTTGCAACCCAGAGTGTACTAGGCCTTATTGGGATTAGTCCGGTTTACTCACGATGGTTTCCTTCACCGAAAAGCGGGTGGTAGATATCACATGATATTTCGTACATAAGTTTGTTAAACTCATTGGTACAAGCCAGGGTTTGAACCTGCGACCTACGGATTGCAAGTCGCACGCTCTTACCAGATCAGCGCTTTTTTGATGTCTATATAAGAATAGTTCATACAAAACAGTCGCGCGGTGTATAAAGACTAACCACAAACGCACAAACCATCAAATAAAATCTTGATTTAAAGAGCTAATTAGGTATGGTTATTAACTCCTAAGACACTCTTGAATCTATAAGTTTATGGCATTTCCAGTCAAAAAAAAATTGCGTCCCTAAGGTAGCCATTTGCTTCTTCTATCAACGGGCTGTCTTAAGCATAAACTAGTAATGAAAGATGTCTTCTAGCAAACTGCAAATTCCCTCCTGGCTGATGGGTCAGACAGACCTATCATCATTAGAACAGGAAAGGACAGTTCGCCCCTCTTCACCACCGACAGGGGGTCAGTCTGATCACACGTTAAGGTGGTATTGCACATACCTGGCAGTAGCCTGTCCCCCGGGCCAGTAGAAGCCCCAGAAGGGATCAGGGAAGGGCAGTTCGTCCCCCTTCGCCGTCCACAAAGGGCAGGCCGGAGTGATCAGGCGAAGAGCCAGCTCGGGCGTGAGGTGCGCGCGCGACGTTACGGTGTGATGCATTATCAGAGAGGCAGCTTTGCGGGACATCTGGAAAAACATCATATATCGTACCTTAGTATATCGTTAAAGTCGAAAGTCTAGAATTAAAGTAAACTGGACGGAGTACCAATTGATGGCATTATCAGATTCCAATAACAAAATACATGTTGAATATAGCGTGAACTTGTCACAGTACGCGCTAAAGAACTATAAAGACTTGTATTATTTAGTTACATAGCCCACCTCATTCGTTAAACTCAATACATACCTAAATAAAAATAAATATATTACTGGATTCTTACATTTCTTACACAAATTATCTGAGCCCCACGGTAAGCTCAAGAAGGCTTGAGTTGCCGGTATTCAGCCAAAGATATATATAATGTACAAATACTTAAATAAATATATGCCCTTACTGGGAATCGAACCCTGGACCGTCGGCTTCATAATCAGGGTCACTACCCACTAGGCCAAAATTAATGAATTGGCATTTGAGATTTGGGGTGCTCGATGCTCGATGAAATCCTAAAACGATTTAATATGGTAGAAATACAAAATTTGGTCACTGGAACAGAAGACATTCCTTTGGCAGGCTGTATAGGTAGACCATCTTAATTGAAGAAAATTCAACGGCTCGTCATGGAATGATTTTGCGCCGTTATCAGATGCTGTTGACTCCTGACGCAAGTCAAAGACACACCTACTTTGATTGCCGACTGACGCGACTGCTCTAAAATTAGAAGCAACACACACAATCAAGGCTTTAGTGTACGCCTCCATTTAAGACTTAACTAGTGTGATTGTGTGTGTGTTTACACGCTGAAAAAAATTTCCATCAAGTTACCGTTTCGCCTCGGTCTTTTTCCAGATCCAGAGATTGGATGAGAACACTATCAGGGAATGAATTTTTGATGTTTACTCCTTTGAGAATTCAGTCTCAACTGAACTTCCTGGGCCTACATACTCGTATATCGACAACAAAAACAAAAGGTTTCTCTAGACTTGATGTGATCCTGATTAGTCTTTAATCATTTATCGGATGCCGGTTTAGGGACATTGAAGAAACTCTATCGCAAGCAAGAGAAATCGAAGGCGTTATAGGTGAAACACATAGCTAAAGCAACTGGCCTATGTAGTAGTAACGTGTGTGTACACGCATGTCGGCGTTCTATATTCAAATGTTGTCGTAAGTTCCATATTAATTTTCTCTGCACAACTACATGGACATGGGCGTTCAGTTAAGGTCATATGGGCAACATCCCTCCGATATTAACATTATATTTATTAGGTTTCAACCTAAAATGTCCATGTTCCAATAAATTAAATAAAACGGTATCACGTCTGCGCCTACGCACGCCACGTCTGCTAACTACAAATAATTGATGTTCGCGTGACGTGAATGGTCTAATATTAGACCAACTAAACCTCGTCATGATCGGACGAAGTATTTGCTATGTATAAGGTTTTCTGCGCAGTGCGAATTCTTCTGAGTTTGTTACTAGCGACGTAAAAGGGTTTAGTTTAACTTTTGTGAAAAATTAATAGTACTTGTGGTTATTATAATATTGTTTTTTAAAAATATCAAAGGGCCACATAAGGCAGGCGCGGATTCAGCCCTCAAAAGAGGCTGTGGTCACTAAGCTACATTAGGGACACTAGACTGAGTAGATAGGTATCTTTACGCTGTCTCAGGAATCCTAAGTATGACTTCACAAGTCTATTAGGGTTGTGGGTATGCCTATCAAGCCCACGACGGTGGATCCGCCCGTTTCCTGATATTTTGACGCAAAGTATTCTTAATGATAGATTTATATTGTAATAGAAATAATAGAACACTGATAATAGAAGAATATAATCGCGAAAAAGCGTGGAAATATACAGAGACAATTTTGGTGTGAAAGCCGAACGGAGAGTGTGTCAATACATGGCCGTTTATAAGGCTAGTTTTCAACAAAGTTTGTGTTTACGAAGCACATTTCTAACACTTAATATTGTTTCATTAAAATGCGCAAGATCATGTTAGATATATCTTCAGAATATTAAATTACGTCTTTCATAAACTGGTGGAAAAAAACAGGCTAGTGATAACACTCGTAGGCTGCGTCTGCGTCTGGTGTCTAGCCTTGGCCAAAAGTATTGAAATTTTATTTCCCTAATATAAAAATATCAGATGACATAGAATACAATAAATATTAAGAAATTAAAAAAAAACTAGGTAGAATTTAATTAGTATTCAAAGTAAAGTTTTGTCAGCGAAATAAAAGACATAAAACCGAGACACAAAACCGAGCTATTGTAAGTTTTCTATACAATTATTATAAACATTATTCAAGTACCTATACCTTATTTTAAGAAAATAGTAAAAAAAACATTTTTTACAATAATAGTCCATTTCAATTCAAAATTGGACGTCAGAAATTTACATAATGTTGGGAATCGTGACAATTGTCGCTGTGTGAAATAGGGGCCTGAACAACGCTCGGCGATTGTCAAGGCGATAAAATGCATGTTCAGATATTTGTGACCACCTCGACAGCTCAGATACATCTGTAGGTACTCAAAGGACCGATAGAGTTGAAAAAAACTACTCGTCTTACAACTGAAAAGACATTACATTCCACACGGAGGTTACCATGGGATTCCGCTGAAACACATAATGACAAGTCTACAGGCTGACTCACCTGCCGATTCGCACTCTACCCGACATCGTTGTCTCTTTTACACTGCTCATTGAAGAACGGGACGGCAATATTAGACGGATATCGTGCTACGCTACTACACTTGGTCGCGTGCGACCTAGAAGGTCATTGACACGGCCGTTTGTGAGTCAGGTCCATTAGCACGCTAACGATGTTAGATTAGACTTTACCGATATAGATATAAGGTTCAATATCGAGGGTACCCGTTGTCGACTTGGATTGTGCAATGAAGATTATCCATAATTTCATTGAAGTGCGACTTACACTACAGAACAAATAGTGATAATACTCTCAGAACCTGTTTATTTTGATAAATGCTATGTATATTTATTAGATAATAGTTATTTGTTAAATGAGGGAGCAAAGTTAGTGTTTACCTTCTCGTGATAATATTGAGACCCGAGTTAGTGAAAGATATCAAAGAATCTTGAGCATTTGGAGGGTATTAAAAGCACGAGAGGGGAACACACTTTGCTACCGAGTGAAACACACATCAAAAAATATACTGTAATATTCATGATCATCCAATATTTTTTCCATATCACCTTTGTATGAAATCCTACCTCACCCTGCTTGTTCAGATATTTGTGACCACCTACTCAGCTCCGACATATCTGATGGCGACTGTACCTAACTGCCGTTTTATTGCGTAAATGGGTTTTTTTGTCTATTCTTAAAACACGACTTAAGTTATATAATTCCTGTCTCTATGTCAGTTTTGTGACGATATGTATCGTGTTTGTCATTGACCGTCAGTTTAGCGATGGATGCTAACTGGCCGATAAGGTACCTTACCTTATCGGCCTTATGGAGTGTAGGTAGGTTAAGTGGAAATGCACTTTTTACAAATAATAAACGCCGCCTCGATAATCTGTACGGCATCGCCCCCTTTAGAGATAAACGTTATGCGCAGATCTGTTGCATTTACGTAGGAAATATGATCAAGTGACTACAGTTTGATTCGATTATTTACAGTTTTGTGTATGGGCCATGATGATGAGGTATACATTTGGAATTCCTATGGCCACCTTCTGGCATCTTTGATGGGCTACCTTAATAAAATAATATTACATACATTGTCACCGAACTTACATAAGTGTCTTAAATTTCACCTCAATCGGTCAAAGATTGAGTTGCTAGATTTCACCCGGACATTTATACTAATATTATAAATACGAAAGTAACTCTGTCTGTCTGTCTGTTACCTCTTCACGCTTAAATCGTTGAACCAGTTGAGATAAAATTTGGTATGGACATGATATAAGGACGAGAAATTACATAGGATCATTTTTATGTCCCCGCAACCATACTTTAAAGGCATAGCAGGCCGACGAAGTCGCGAGGAAAAGCTATACATATTAATATTAACATACTTAGATGACATATTTAATTAGAAGCTTGTAATGACAACGCATACTTTTAAATTTTAGTTGGAATATTGATAAGAAATGAAGTTCCAATTTAAGATCCAAAATCCTGTTTTTATTTCCGAAACCAAGCGATTTTTTTTTTTTGTAAACTCGACACTAGGCTTGTCTGTAACGACTAAAACCGCACACATGTGCGCATAGCCCATTTTATTCCCCACCGATGAGATATGATGCCGACTGTACTGAGAACATAATTCTGGAGCATATACGCGGCGGCGCCGGCGCAGATGTCGGCGACTGGCACGGAGCGGCGCGCGCGCTGATAACCGCGGGAATACCGAGGAGGCGGACAGCCGGGAGCAATGTTCATGACGATTAGATAATTCGGCCAGTAATATAGGACAAGCATGAAAAATAATCCCATGTCTGCGTTGGCAGACCCTCCACAAGGTGGACCGACGACATAAAGAATGCGGAAATCCACTGGATGCGGGTGGCGCAAAACTACTGTGGGTCGCTTTGGATGCCTATGCTGATATGTAGATGAACAACAAATGCAACGAGCCTGTGAGAGAATAGGATTAGATAGGCTGGTGATTCCGAGGTGGCCCACCAATTAGAGCAGCAGTAGACCTCCAAAGCTAAAAGACATTTTTTTTATGACACAGGCGGCAAACGAGCAGACGGATTGCCTGGTGGTAAGCAATTACCGTCGCCCTTGGGCACCCGCAACACCAGGGGAGTCATTAGCACGTAGGGGGGTTGGAGCTCTGGGAACCTTACTCACCATCAGGAACACAACACTACATAGAAAGGTAGCAGTGGTATTATGGCTGTGGTCTTCTGTAAGGAGGAGGTACTTCCCCAGTTGGATTTCTCCAGATTCAAGCGTGATGGTCATCGCTGTGCCCTACCTTTCATTGTTGGACGTAGTTGGACATACCCGGGTACAAATAAATCCATGGAACACATCTCATGGAATTCTGGTAATAGAGTGAAGGTGATCGCACTGCCATAACGGTTGTAGAGGCCGGGTCTATCAGGTCAAGGATACGTTACGCGCAAAACGATTTACGTCAGCAGTCACGAGACACATCACAGCCGACCTTTATGTTATTTGTGAAAAACTTAGCTGAGAATTAATATGACAGTATAATCCAAATTCGGGGTCAACAGAAACCGAAAAATTTAAACCAACCCATTTACTTTTATAGCTTCGCAATTGCGCGCTTTTAAACAATTACCATGGTTCCATAGTCATTGTATACAGATTAAAGTTAATAATTAACATTCTTGTTAAGTTCAAATATGAGATAATTATATGTTCAGCGTAAACGAATTTCTATAATAATATTTTTTCATGTGTCATTCCGCCATATTTGTTTTCCTTATTTTATTTTACTGTTGAACCTGAATATACATAAACTTATCTTTTATCGTTAAGTTTTTCACTTTGCCCGCTAAGAAACTTCTGCTGCCGAGGACCTGTTAAAGGGCTCTCGCTAGCAGTTCCACTTTTCCAACTTACTTACAGTGAAGGTCAATTTTGGTACAACAACTCTTTCTTAACTCTCTTAAAACAGGATATATTCCTTTCTAACCACAGGTCTGGCCTAGTGAGTAGTGACCCAGCCTATAAAGAGCACAAATCCCAGTAAAGGCATTTATTTGTGTGATCAGCACATTTATTTGGATGGGTATTTGTATTATATCGTTGGCTGAGAACCCACAAAACAAGCCTTCTTGAGCTTACTTTGTGGCTCCGTCGATTGGTGTAAGTATGTCGTGTAATAATATATCAGTTAGTATATCTTATCTTGCCACTTTTCGCAACAATAGCAATCATTGCCAGTTAGCGCCACTCGCCGCGCCGGGCAGCGCAGTGATCAAACATTGCAACTCAGCGTGACTCACCACATATCTAAATCCACGTTAGCTGCAAAACAACTGTCGCAATGTGTGCCCTTGTTTCCTCATCCTTGCTCTTTGGACTTGAAACATATTTTTTTATAAATTTCTATAATTAATTGCAATATAGCTAAATATAAAATACTGAAACGTGGTCGCCTATATAAGAAGGATCAAAGACACCCAAAGGGCAATGGAGAGGGCTATGCTGGGAGCTCTACGCGATCGCATCAGAAATCATGTCATTCGCAGCAGCGCCCAACAGATATAGCCTCCCGGATCGCTAATCTTAAATGGGCGGGACTCGACACGTAGAACCGATGGCCGTTGGGGCGTAAATGTTATCGAGTAGCGACCACGAACTGGAAGGCGCTGCGTGGGCAGACCCCACTACAAGGTGGACCGACGACATCGACATGGTAAAAATCGTGAGCATCCACTGGATGCGATTGGTCCGGTCACTGTGGGTCGCTTTGGGGAAGGCCTATGTCCAGCAGCGTCGAGTCAGCTATGTCCAGAGACGTCTTTCGGCTGACATGGTGATGAGCTAATCATTCATTAATCGCATTTTAGATCTGTCTGATTCAGAAGTAGAGCCATTAAAAATGCCACTAGACCAGGACACACTCAGATTTAGACTAAATACTTAATTGGCTAAATATGAATCTGGCACATCCCGCCCATGCTTAAGGTTCAAGTTGTTATAACTTTCTTTTCTAACACCGGACTGCCCTGTAAGAAGATACGAGTGGTCAAGTACTTTGGCCCTGTCGGCCGATATAAAACGAACATAACATAAACCTACCTATAGGACAGTGGGTTTACTTTTCCACATCTGGAATTTTTTCGTATGTGACTAATAGTGTTGTTGTCATTTTGTTTCGATCTTTTTGAGTTATTGACGCCGATGTAGCCCTTATGTGTGTGTGTGAGACCGAAGCCATGATTGTCTTCCTTCACAGTCTGACCATCATGTCGGCGATCTTCCAACCCCTTTTACCTTCCATGTGACCGACGACTGTAAGCTTCTCCAGGTTGTCTGGCTCTCGTCTTGTCACATACGTACTGGCTGGACAAGTGGTCGACAGGCATTGATTTTTGATTCGAACAGAATCGAGGCGTTGGTGCGGCGCACCGTCCATGGAACGGCAAAAATTTTGCGCACTACATTTCAATTCACGTATTATACGTACGGAATATATAATTGTAATTGTAATGGAAAAAGTGTTAATATCTAAACTGTTAACAGTAGTATACAATTACGCATCACAACACCGATTGACCTAAGTTGGTCTTAAACAAAGAATAATAAGCCATGCCACATAAAGTCCTCGGCTGTACATCGAATGAGGTTAAGAACGGGACTACGTATAATAATGAGTCCGCGTGTAGACTGTTACACTGCTGAAGTATGTCAGCTAGCGGTACTTGGCGTCGATTATTTACAGTAACTGTAACTATTCAATTTTAGATCGAGGAAAGTAATCCTAGCAATGTACAAGTTGCGGAACAGTGTCAGAAATGCGAGAAAGTTCTCAAGTTCAAATTCTAAGGATGAAGGCGGAATTTGCTCGTTGAATTGCCAAGCTGATACATTGAGCGTGGAAGCCACCGACTCTTCGGTCACTAGCGGCACTACCGCAAAAAATTTACCTCGTGACGCCTTCATTGGAGTAAAATAGAAAAATGTTCAGAATATATGAACTTCGATGTTCGCGATACCAGGCCAGTTGCGCCAACCAGATGCTTGGTGATTTCTGCAAAAAAATTGTGCGCGCTGGGACCCTAAAGCGTTTCTACGCCAAACGGTACGAAATACTACTCTCTAGTCTCTACCCAGGACCAAAAGCTCTGTTACGTTTAAAAATTTTGGCGTTCCGCCGCTGCGCCCGCTTTTATATTAGTCCGTTGGTGATTGGACGGCGCTAGTGTGGGTACGCAGGTCGCAACCCACACCAGCATCCGTCCCAAGCTCCAAGGAATCAAAGACACCTTTTTCCAGTAGCTATGACAATGCCAGTCGGCTCAAGAAGAGCAGGCACATTGACAGTTGCAAGAGACCGACGGATTATCTCAATAAGCGTTGCGTGTCGAGAAAAACTGCCTGCACTTTTTTGACAACTTAATGGTGATCCCCAGGTGGCGTACATACCGAAACTCCAAATCATAAATCAGTCATCAATGTCATCATTATTATAATAATATAATAATCTTATTCTGCAGTAATTAAATTCAGAAGGTGTTAAGGGTTATTATAATAATATTCTAATTTTCAGTGTTACATTCAGGATATATTTAGATCTATAATACTAAGAAGAAAACTACGAGTAAGGGGACAATTCTTACGAAACATTCACCTTCCAATTCCGACAGTACACGCCGGTCCGTGATTCACATCACGTGGTAAACAGCTGAGTGGCTTCTGTACACTTCAAAAATGAACTTTCATGCATAGGTTTAGTGTCCAATTTCGACTAACACGTGTTACGTGTTACACGTCACTTTATGTTACGTGAGTCGACGCGCACGCGCCGCTGACGTCGCATGCCGTCTGATCCGGCACAGGGTCTTGGTATGTGTGTCGATTGGTCTTTCACTGGTCGAGGTTTCATTAGCGAGATTTCGTCTAATGAACCAATTCTTTTGACACAAATACTATTCTTGAAACATCTTGGAATTCGTATTAGTGGTACTAAATAATGTAGTCACCTAACAAAAAACTGCTAAAGTATTTATTGAGTAAAATGGAATAGAAAGTTGTTCATGGTTTCTTTTACATCTGTGTTACATTGAAGTATGTCTGCAAAAGGGCTCATAATGTAATATTTTAATTAAATTGGAAGGTGAAATCTTTTTTGTAATACATACTTATTTGTCGCAGTAATTGTATTATTAGTGTTACAGTTCTAAATACGAGTACATCCTAAAAAGGGAGCGCGATGGGGGCCTATCGGGAGAGAGCGACCTGCGGCGCTACCGCGAAACACGATATTCGTAAATTTCGGACGATTGTCTCTGTCACGGTTATGATGCCTTAATTGGAGTAAAAGTGAAAGATGCTCGAAATATACGAACTTCGATGTTCGCGGTACCGGGCCTGAAATCCGAAATATCATTTGATATTTCCCAGTCGCTTTTCGGTTAAGGAAAACATCGTGTGGAAACCGAACTAATCCCAATAAATAGTTTACCCTCTGGGTTAGATGGCAGTCGCTTTCCCAACTACTGTGATTAGTTGCCAAGCGGACCCCACCCGGCTTTCGTGAGCCGTGGCGAAAATCCGGGACAATGCGAGAAAGACTACTAAAATACTACCTGAATACGCAGGATTGCAGGTACTTACTCTTACTCGTAAGCACGATACGCACAAATGCAAGTTACATACAAAATACAAGTTCAAACTCGAATGTCATGTTTACACGAGACGCTATCTTTGATCCCAAAACTAATGCTATTCATTAAAAAAATCCTTTTGTTTGCCAACATAATCACCGGTGTGAAGTTAGCAGCCTAAAGTTAGCTGCCTTTGATAATCCGACCAAATAAAAAAGTCTCATATTTGATTCATTAAAATCAAAGAATATATATGATTTATAAGGTTACATAATATGTAAAATCACAAAACAATTACAAAAATTAACAAACCTATCAACAATGGCGCGACAGTGTCCCAGAAACTGGAAAAAAACCATGAACATCTTTTAGGCTGCTAACTTCACACTTTTACAATATAAGTTGAAACTAGGTATTTGTTGCATCTCTGTCAAAAGTAATAGAGATCACACCTTTTAATTGGTATCGTTAATACCGTCATTAGACAGGCTATCAATGAGGCCAGTTTGGTGAGGATTGAAAGAACCTGGCTACCTTAAACTTAGGTTTCAAAGTAAGCAGCCTAAGCTGAAACTAGGTATTTGTCCCATCTCTACCGAAATTAATAGAGATCACACCTTTAAATTGGTATCAGTAATACCGTTATTAAAAACGCTATCAATGAGGCGAGTTTGGTGAGGATTGAAAGAACCAGACTACCTTAAACTTAGGTCTCAAAGTTAGCAGCCTAAGCTGAAACTAGGTATTTGTCCCATCTCTACCGAAAGTAATAGAGATCACACCTTTTAATTGGCATTGTTAATACCGTCATTAGACACGCTATCAATGAGGCCAGTTTGGTGAGGATTGAAAGAACCAGGCTACTTAAAACTTAGGTCTCAAAGTTAGCAGCCTAAGCTGAAACTAGGTATTTGTCCCATCTCTACCGAAAGTAATAGAGATCACACCTTTTAACTGGTATCGTTTATACCGTCATTAAACACGCTATCAATGAGGCCAGTTTGGTGAGGATTGAAAGAACCTGGCTACCTTAAAATTAGGACTCAAAGTTAGCAGCCTAAGCTGAAACTAGGTATTTGTCCCATCTCTACAGAAAGTAATAGAGATCACACCTTTTAATTGGTATTGTTAATACCGTCATTAGACACGCTATCAATGAGGCCAGTTTAGTGAGGATTGAAAGAACCAGGCTACTTAAAACTTAGGTCTCAAAGTTAGCAGCCTAGGCTGAAACTAGGTATTTGTCCCATAATCTCTGCCAAAAGTAATAGAGATCACACCTTCTAATTGGTATCGTTAATACCATCTTTAGATACGCTATCAATGAGGCCAGTTTGGTGAGGATTGAAAGAACCAGGCTACCTTAATCTTAGGTTTCAAAGTTAGCAGCCTAAGCTGAAACTAGGTATTTGTCCCATCTCTACCGAAATTAATAGAGATCACACCTTTAAATTGGTATCGGTACAACCGTTATTAAAAACGCTATCAATGAGGCCAGTTTGGTGAAGATTGAAAGAACCAGGCTACCTTAAACTTAGGTCCCAAAGTTAGCAGCCTGAGCTGAAACTCGGTAATTGTACCATCTCTGCCAGAAGTAATAGAGATCACACCTTTTAACTGGTATCATTAATAACGTCATTAGACACGCTATCAATGAGGCCAGTTTGGTGAGGATTGAAAGAACCTGGCTACCTTAAACTTAGGTTTCAAAGTAAGCAGCCTAAGCTGAAACTAGGTGTTTGTCCCATCTCTACCGAAATTAATAGAGATCACACCTTTAAATTGGTATCAGTAATACCGTTATTAAAAACGCTATCAATGAGGCCAGTTTGGTGAGGATTGAAAGAACCAGACTACCTTAAACTTAGGTCTCAAAGTTAGCATCCTAAGCTGAAACTAGGTATTTGTCCCATCTCTACCGAAAGTAATAAAGATCACACCTTTTAATTGGCATTGTTAATACCGTCATTAGACACGCTATCAATGAGGCCAGTTTGGTGAGGATTGAAAGAACCAGGCTACTTAAAACTTAGGTCTCAAAGTTAGCAGCCTAAGCTGAAACTAGGTATTTGTCCCATCTCTACCGAAAGTAATAGAGATCACACCTTTTAACTGGTATCGTTTATACCGTCATTAGACACGCTATCAATGAGGCCAGTTTGGTGAGGATTGAAAGAACCTGGCTACCTTAAAATTAGGACTCAAAGTTAGCAGCCTAAGCTGAAACTAGGTATTTGTCCCATCTCTACAGAAAGTAATAGAGATCACACCTTTTAATTGGTATTGTTAATACCGTCATTAGACACGCTATCAATGAGGCCAGTTTAGTGAGGATTGAAAGAACCAGGCTACTTAAAACTTAGGTCTCAAAGTTAGCAGCCTAGGCTGAAACTAGGTATTTGTCCCATAATCTCTGCCAAAAGTAATAGAGATCACACCTTCTAATTGGTATCGTTAATACCATCTTTAGATACGCTATCAATGAGGCCAGTTTGGTGAGGATTGAAAGAACCAGGCTACCTTAATCTTAGGTTTCAAAGTTAGCAGCCTAAGCTGAAACTAGGTATTTGTCCCATCTCTACCGAAATTAATAGAGATCACGCCTTTAAATTGGTATCGGTACAACCGTTATTAAAAACGCTATCAATGAGGCCAGTTTGGTGAGGATTGAAAGAACCAGACTACCTTAAACTTAGGTCTCAAAGTTAGCAGCCTAAGCTGAAACTAGGTATTTGTCCCATCTCTACCGAAAGTAATAGAGATCACACCTTTTAACTGGTAACGTTTATACCGTCATTAGACACGCTATCAATGAGGCCAGTTTGGTGAGGATTGAAAGAACCAGGCTACCTTAATCTTAGGTTTCAAAGTTAGCAGCCTAAGCTGAAACTAGGTATTTGTCCCATCTCTACCGAAATTAATAGAGATCACACCTTTAAATTGGTATCGGTAAAACCGTTATTAAAAACGCTATCAATGAGGCCAGTTTGGTGAGGATTGAAAGAACCTGGCTACCTTAATCTTAGGTTTCAAAGTTAGCAGCCTAAGCTGAAACTAGGTATTTGTCCCATCTCTACCGAAATTAATAAAGATCACACCTTTTAACTGGTATCGTTTATACCGTCATTAAACACGCTATCAATGAGGCCAGTTTGGTGAGGATTGAAAGAACCTGGCTACCTTAATCTTAGGTTTCAAAGTTAGCAGCCTAAGCTGAAACTAGGTATTTGTCCCATCTCTACCGAAATTAATAGAGATCACACCTTTAAATTGGTATCGGTAAAACCGTTATTAAAAACGCTATCAATGAGGCCAGTTGGGTGAGGATTGAAAGAACCAGACTACCTTAAACTTAGGTCTCAAAGTTAGCAGCCTAAGCTAAAACTAGGTATTTGTCCCATCTCTACCGAAAGTAATAGAGATCACACCTTTTAACTGGTATCGTTTATACCGTCACTAGACACGCTATCAATGAGGCCAGTTTGGTGAGGATTGAAAGAACCAGGCTACCTTAAAATTAGGACTCAAAGTTAGCAGCCTAAGCTGAAACTAGGTATTTGTCCCATCTCTACCGAAATTAATAGAGATCACACCTTTAAATTGGTATCGGTAAAACCGTTATTAAAAACGCTATCAATGAGGCCAGTTTGGTGAGGATTGAAAGAACCTGGCTACCTTAAACTTAGGTCTCAAAGTTAGCAGCCTAAGCTGAAACTAGGTATTTGTCCCATCTCTACCGAAAGTAATAGAGATCACACCTTCTAATTGGTATCGTTAATACCAGCTTTAAACACGCTATCAATGAGGCCAGTTTGGTGAGGATTGAAAGAACCAGGCTACCTTAAACTTAGGTCTCAAAGTTAGCAGCCTAAGCTGAAACTAGGTATTTGTCCCATCTCTACCGAAAGTAATAGAGATCACACCTTTTAACCGGTATCGTTTATACCGTCATTAAACACGCTATCAATGAGGCCAGTTTGGTGAGGATTGAAAGAACCTGGCTACCTTAATCTTAGGTTTCAAAGTTAGCAGCCTAAGCTGAAACTAGGTATTTGTCCCATCTCTACCGAAATTAATAGAGATCACACCTTTAAATTGGTATCGGTAATACCGTTATTAAAAACGCTATCAATGAGGCCAGTTTGGTGAGGATTGAAAGAACTAGGCTACTTTAAACTTAGGTCTCAAAGTTAGCAGCCTAAACTGAAACTAGGTATTTGTCCCATAATCTCTGCCAGAAGTAATAGAGATCACACCTTCTAATTGGTATCGTTAATACCATCTTTAGATACGCTATCAATAAGGCCAGTTTGGTGAGGATTGAAAGAACCAGGCTACCTTAAAATTAGAACTCAAAGTTAGCAGCCTAAGCTGAAACTAGGTATTCGTCCCATCTCTACAGAAAGTAATAGAGATCACACCTTTTAATTGGCATTGTTAATACCGTCATTAGACACGCTATCAATGAGGCCAGTTTGGAGAAGATTGAAAGAACCAGGCTACCTTAAACTTAGGTCTCAAAGTTAGCAGCCTAAGCTGAAACTAGGTATTTGTCCCATCTCTACCGAAAGTAATAGAGATCACACCTTTTAACTGGTATCGTTTATACCGTCACTAGACACGCTATCAATGAGGCCAGTTTGGTGAGGATTGAAAGAACCTGGCTACCTTAATCTTAGGTTTCAAAGTTAGCAGCCTAAGCTGAAACTAGGTATTTGTCCCATCTCTACCGAAATTAATAGAGATCACACCTTTAAATTGGTATCGGTAATACCGTTATTAAAAACGCTATCAATGAGGCCAGTTTGGTGAGGATTGAAAGAACTAGGCTACTTTAAACTTAGGTCTCAAAGTTAGCAGCCTAAACTGAAACTAGGTATTTGTCCCATAATCTCTGCCAGAAGTAATAGAGATCACACCTTTTAACTGGTATCGTTTATACCGTCACTAGACACGCTATCAATGAGGCCAGTTTGGTGAGGATTGAAAGAACCAGGCTACCTTAAAATTAGGACTCAAAGTTAGCAGCCTAAGCTGAAACTAGGTATTTGTCCCATCTCTACCGAAATTAATAGAGATCACACCTTTAAATTGGTATCGGTAAAACCGTTATTAAAAACGCTATCAATGAGGCCAGTTTGGTGAGGATTGAAAGAACCTGGCTACCTTAAACTTAGGTCTCAAAGTTAGCAGCCTAAGCTGAAACTAGGTATTTGTCCCATCTCTACCGAAAGTAATAGAGATCACACCTTCTAATTGGTATCGTTAATACCAGCTTTAAACACGCTATCAATGAGGCCAGTTTGGTGAGGATTGAAAGAACCAGGCTACCTTAAAATTAGGACTCAAAGTTAGCAGCCTAAGCTGAAACTAGGTATTCGTCCCATCTCTACAGAAAGTAATAGAGATCACACCTTTTAATTGGCATTGTTAATACCGTCATTAGACACGCTATCAATGAGGCCAGTTTAGAGAAGATTGAAAGAACCAGGCTACCTTAAATCAATTTTTCTTGTTCGCTGACTTGGGGCTCAGCATTCCCTCGTCCTTTTACTGATAACTTCGCACCGTTAGCGACTGAGATTTTCATGTTGCCTTTTTCAGGTTTATAGGACAACAACTTACTCCTGTCACGGCAAAGATGGCTGGAGCAGCCACTATCTAGATACCACTTATCTTTATCTATAGCCTTAGTGCCGCAGCAGACATTCGCGATCTTCGCTCGCTCTTTGCAATCAGACGCCTTATGCCCTTGTTTATGACACTTGAAACATTTATACACGAACTTCTTGCGATCGTTAGCTTTAGTTGTAGATTTGGCAACGCTCGACGCTTTGTGTGTCACCAGTGCTTGCTCGTAGTCACTATTCAACTTGCTTTGTCTACCTCCTTCTTGCAACAATTTAGTCTTCATTTGCTCCAACGTGATTGACTGACCACTGTTGTCTACAGCCATTATGAGAGGGCTGTACTCTGGGGTCAAACCACCCAGCAAAATCGATATTAACCAATCATCAGGAATTTCGGCGTCAATATCCTTCAATTGTTGTGCAAGGAAAGTAATCCTAGATAAATAGCTCTCCATGGAACTGAAATGGGCTAACTTACAGTTAAAGAGCTCTCGCTGAATGTGGATGCGTCTACCCCAACCTTTATCTTCATAGGCTTTCTGTAAATTGTTCCAGGCTTCCTTTGCAGTTTTTGCATTGTAGACATGGGTAAAACACTCTGGTTCCAACAACAGGCAAATAGTTGTTCGTGCTTTTCTGTCTGCATCAGCATTTTCTACATTTTTTGAAATTACGTCCCACCAGTTTTTATTTTCTAGATAGTTACGCACCAGGAACTTCCAGTTTGGGTAATCCGACGTACCCTTCAGCTTTTTAATACCACTTATGCCGTTTTCTTCTGACATATTTTACGCAAGTTTCACTACTACACAAAAATTATTTCACAACCACTTTTTATAACTAACACTATCTATGCCTGGGGCACATAACCTATAGGTGATTGGAGAATTAGGGCTCCAGCAGAGGTTCAGTGGCGATAGTTCAAAAACAAGTTATCGTGGTGAAAGATATATTTTGAGTGACACAATAACAAACAATACTAAAATATTGTTCTATGAAACATTTCAAACTTATGTCATAATACGTTGTATGGATTAACTATAAAACCGGCATACGCATATGCAACCTCCAATAGAAACTAGGTATTTGTCCCATAATCTCTGCCAGAAGTAATAGAGATCACACCTTCTAATTGGTATCGTTAATACCATCTTTAGACACGCTACCAATGAGCCCTGTTTAGTAAGGATTGAAAGAACCAGGCTGTTGTATATAACTGGCTAATCGAAAGTTTATACTTTTACTTTTTACATACGCTATATTTAAAACTGATGTCTTATTGTCACTTCCTTAAATAAAGTCAACAAACAATATTCGTTATCAGCACGAATGCTTATTTTAATAGATTTACACGTAAATAACTGCATATTCTCGTATTAAAAGTGAATCGGCAAATGTTTATAACATGTGCGTGTATATTTTTTGAAAATTTAGTGAAAAATTAATAGTTCACATCTTTTCAATATTTTTTGTTGTGACATTTGAACAGCTGTAAACATGTCTTGTAATGCGCTTAATGCGATAAAACCACTAGTGAACAGAGATGGTTACTCGTCGTGGAAGTTCAAAATCCGTATGTACCTCATACATGAAGAACTGTGGGAGACCGTCGTCGGATACCCTACAGGTAACGATATCTCAGCTGAGAAGAAATTACGAAACGATCAGAAGGCGTTATCGAAAATCTGTCTCACTGTAGATGGTATGGCTATTACCCATGTAAGGTCATGTAAGACAGCCAAGGAAGCTTGGGATGCCCTGTCGTCCGCTTACGAGGATAAAGGTTTAGGGCGACGTATTATTAGCCTTGAACGGAAGCTGTACAGGTACTGCCTTGACGATTTTGACTCCAATATAGAGATGTACATAAATGCTGTAATGTCAACTGTGCAAGATTTAGCCGATATAGGCAAAATTATAGAAGATGCTTCAATAGCTGCAATTCTTCTAGGAGGCTTGAGCCCTCAGTATGCACCTTTAGTAATGGCTTTGGAAAATTCCAATATAAACATTACCACGGATCTTATTAAAACAAAGTTATTGAATGAGCTAAATAAACCAGCCTTAGATAAACCTGATTCTGCTTTTCGTACCCAAATGAACCCAAAGAAACCGAATAAACCTATAGTATGTTACGATTGCATGGAGCCAGGACATAAGCGGCCCCATTGTCCCCATAAGAAGGATAAGAAAAGAAAACCCGTTTGCCACAAGAGTTCTCTATGCGCGCTGAATTTCAATGATGGTTTTGAGCATGAAAGGTTCTATATAAATTCTGGAGCGTCTTCGCATATGGCCTCCAGAGCTGATTGGATGCACAATATTAGAGGTTCTTCAAATGGGAATGTGACCCTTGCCAACGGAGAAGTTTTACCCAGCAAAGACGTTGGAGATATTTCTATTACCAGTTGCGGTCACAATACTGATGTTAAGAAGACTACGGATGTAGTTCACGTGCCAAACTTGAAGTCTAATCTTATTTCAGTAAAGAAGGCGGTAGATAAAGGTTTTAGCGTAGTTTTTGATAAAAATGGTTGTAATTTTTATGATTCTGATGCTTTTTCTTGTAAAGGTGATGTCATTATGCATGGTTCTGTTTGTGGTGGGCTGTATTCATTAGACTGTACAGTAAACCCACCGCGTCAATTATCCGCTTTTGAGACACACTCCGATGTTTCTAGCTTTAAGCTTTGGCATAGACGTTTAGGTCACTTATGTCGCATTGGAATGGATCATCTGAAGAAAGGTCACGCCGTAGGTGTTGACTACGAAGCGGTAGACAAAGAACCCTGCATCCCTTGCATTGAAGGTAAGCAAAGTAGACAACCCTTTAAGTCGGTTTCAAATAAAAAGACAACTTCACTTTTAGAGCTCATTCATTCTGACGTTTGTGGTCCCCTCTCTGAAATGTCATTTCAAGGCAATAAGTATATTTTATTTTTTATTGATGATTTTTCTCGTATGACTTATGCTTACTTCATTAATTCAAAAGCTGAAGTAAAGAAAATGTTCTGTGTTTTCCAGTCCGCGGTAGAGCGAGAAACGGGAGCCAAAATTAAGACTTTGAAGAGTGACAACGGAAAAGAATATGTAAATGATGAATTTTCAAACTATTTAAAAAGTCAAGGAATTCAGCATCAAACAACAGTTCCATACAGTCCTCAACAAAATTCAGTCGCAGAAAGAACGAATCGTTCGATTATAGAGAAAGCCAGATCAATGCTTTCTGAATGCTCTCTTTCTCGGGCTTATTGGCAAGATGCTACAGAGATGGCTGTATATCTCAAGAATCGATCGCCTCATCGCGCTCTCAACAGACCTAAGTTTAAGGTAGCCTGGTTCTTTCAATCTTCACCAAACTGGCCTCATTGATAGCGTGTTTAAAGATGGTATTAACGATACCAATTAGAAGGTGTGATCTCTATTACTTCTAGCAGAGATTATGGGAAAAATACCTAGTTTCAGTTTAGGCTGCTAACTTTGAGACCTAAGTTTAAAGTAGCCTGGTTCTTTCAATCTTCACCAAACTGGCCTCATTGATAGCGTGTTTAAAGATGGTATTAACAATGCCAATTAAAAGGTGTGATCTCTATTACTTTCTGTAGAGATGGGACAAATACCTAGTTTCAGCTTAGGCTGCTAACTTTGAGTCCTAATTTTAAGGTAGCCTGGTTCTTTCAATCCTCACCAAACTGGCCTCATTGATAGCGTATCCAAAGATGGTATTAACGATACCAATTAGAAGGTGTGATCTCTATTACTTCTAGCAGAGATTATGGGACAAATACCTAGTTTCAGTTTAGGCTGCTAACTTTGAGACCTAAGTTTAAAGTAGCCTGGTTCTTTCAATCTTCACCAAACTGGCCTCATTGATAGCGTGTTTAAAGATGGTAATAACGATACCAATTAGAAGGTGTGATCTCTATTACTTTCTGTAGAGATGGGACAAATACCTAGTTTCAGCTTAGGCTGCTAACTTCTAGACCTAAGTTTAAGGTAGCCTGATTCTTTCAATCTTCACCAAACTGGCCTCATTGATAGCGTGTCTAATGACGGTATTAACAATGCCAATTAAAAGGTGTGATCTATATTACTTTCTGTAGAGATGGGACAAATACCTAGTTTCAGCTTAGGCTGCTAACTTTGAGACCTAAGTTTAAGGTAGCCTGGTTCTTTTAATCTTCACCAAACTGGCCTCATTGATAGCGTGTCTAATGACGGTATTAACAATGCCAATTAAAAGGTGTGATCTCTATTACTTTCTGTAGAGATGGGACAAATACCTAGTTTCAGCTTAGGCTGCTAACTTTGAGACCTAAGTTTAAGGTAGCCTGGTTCTTTCAATCTTCACCAAACTGGCCTCATTGATAGCGTGTTTAAAGATGGTATTAACGATACCAATTAGAAGGTGTGATCTCTATTACTTCTAGCAGAGATTATGGGACAAATACCTAGTTTCAGTTTAGGCTGCTAACTTTGAGACCTAAGTTTAAAGTAGCCTGGTTCTTTCAATCTTCACCAAACTGGCCTCATTGATAGCGTGTTTAAAGATGGTATTAACAATGCCAATTAAAAGGTGTGATCTCTATTACTTTCTGTAGAGATGGGACAAATACCTAGTTTCAGCTTAGGCTGCTAACTTTGAGTCCTAATTTTAAGGTAGCCTGGTTCTTTCAATCCTCACCAAACTGGCCTCATTGATAGCGTATCTAAAGATGGTATTAACTATACCAATTAGAAGGTGTGATCTCTATTACTTCTAGCAGAGATTATGGGACAAATACCTAGTTTCAGTTTAGGCTGCTAACTTTGAGACCTAAGTTTAAAGTAGCCTGGTTCTTTCAATCTTCACCAAACTGGCCTCATTGATAGCGTGTTTAATGACGGAATAAACGATACCAGTTAAAAGGTGTGATCTCTATTACTTTCGGTAGAGATGGGACAAATACCTAGTTTCAGCTTAGGCTGCTAACTTTGAGACCTAAGTTTAAGGTAGCCTGGTTCTTTCAATCTTCACCAAACTGGCCTCATTGATAGCGTGTTTAATGACGGAATAAACGATACCAGTTAAAAGGTGTGATCTCTATTACTTTCGGTAGAGATGGGACAAATACCTAGTTTCAGCTTAGGCTGCTAACTTTGAGACCTAAGTTTAAGGTAGCCTGGTTCTTTCAATCTTCACCAAACTGGCCTCATTGATAGCGTGTTTAAAGATGGTATTAACGATACCAATTAGAAGGTGTGATCTCTATTACTTCTGGCAGAGATTATGGGACAAATACCTAGTTTCAGCTTAGGCTGTTAACTTTGAAACCTAAATTTAAGGTAGCCAATTTCTTTCAATCCTCACCAAACAGGCCTCATTGATAGCGTGTTTAATGACGGTATAAACGATTTCAGTTAAAAGGTGTGATCTCTATTACTTTCGGTAGAGATGGGACAAATACCTAGTTTCAGCTTAGGCTGCTAACTTTGAGACCTAAGTTTAAAGTAGCCTGGTTCTTTCAATCTTCACCAAACTGGCCTCATTGATAGCGTGTTTAAAGATGGTATTAACGATACCAATTAGAAGGTGTGATCTCTATTACTTCTGGCAGAGATTATGGGACAAATACCTAGTTTCAGCTTAGGCTGTTAACTTTGAAACCTAAGTTTAAGGTAGCCAATTTCTTTCAATCCTCACCAAACAGGCCTCATTAATAGCGTGTTTAATGACGGTATAAACGATACCAGTTAAAAGGTGTGATCTCTATTACTTTCGGTAGAGATGGGACAAATACCTAGTTTCAGCTTAGGCTGCTAACTTTGAGACCTAAGTTTAAAGTAGCCTGGTTCTTTCAATCTTCACCAAACTGGCCTCATTGATAGCGTGTTTAAAGATGGTATTAACGATACCAATTAGAAGGTGTGATCTCTATTACTTCTGGCAGAGAATATGGGACAAATACCTAGTTTCAGTTTAGGCTGCTAACTTTGAGACCTAAGTTTAAAGTAGCCTAGTTCTTTCAATCCTCACCAAACTGGCCTCATTGATAGCGTTTTTAATAACGGTATTACCGATACCAATTTAAAGGTGTGATCTCTATTAATTTCGGTAGAGATGGGACAAATACCTAGTTTCAGCTTAGGCTGCTAACTTTGAAACCTAAGATTAAGGTAGCCAGGTTCTTTCAATCCTCACCAAACTGGCTTCATTGATAGCGTGTTTAATGACGGTATAAACGATACCGGTTAAAAGGTGTGATCTCTATTACTTTCGGTAGAGATGGGACAAATATCTAGTTTTAGCTTAGGCTGCTAACTTTGAGACCTAAGTTTAAGGTAGCCTGGTTCTTTCAATCTTCACCAAACTGGCCTCATTGATAGCGTGTTTAAAGATGGTATTAACGATACCAATTAGAAGGTGTGATCTCTATTACTTCTGGCAGAGATTATGGGACAAATACCTAGTTTCAGCTTAGGCTGTTAACTTTGAAACCTAAGTTTAAGGTAGCCAATTTCTTTCAATCCTCACCAAACAGGCCTCATTGATAGCGTGTTTAATGACGGTATAAACGATTTCAGTTAAAAGGTGTGATCTCTATTACTTTCGGTAGAGATGGGACAAATACCTAGTTTCAGCTTAGGCTGCTAACTTTGAGACCTAAGTTTAAGGTAGCCTGGTTCTTTCAATCTTCACCAAACTGGCCTCATTGATAGCGTGTTTAAAGATGGTATTAACGATACCAATTAGAAGGTGTGATCTCTATTACTTCTGGCAGCGATTATGGGACAAATACCTAGTTTCAGCTTAGGCTGTTAACTTTGAAACCTAAGTTTAAGGTAGCCAATTTCTTTCAATCCTCACCAAACAGGCCTCATTGATAGCGTGTTTAATGACGGTATAAACGATTTCAGTTAAAAGGTGTGATCTCTATTACTTTCGGTAGAGATGGGACAAATACCTAGTTTCAGCTTAGGCTGCTAACTTTGAGACCTAAGTTTAAAGTAGCCTGGTTCTTTCAATCTTCACCAAACTGGCCTCATTGATAGCGTGTTTAAAGATGGTATTAACGATACCAATTAGAAGGTGTGATCTCTATTACTTCTGGCAGAGATTATGGGACAAATACCTAGTTTCAGCTTAGGCTGCTAACTTTGAGACCTAAGTTTAAGGTAGCCTGGTTCTTTCAATCCTCACCAAACTGGCCTCATTGATAGCGTGTCTAATGACGGTATTAACAATGCCAATTAAAAGGTGTAATCTATATTACTTTCTGTAGAGATGGGACAAATACCTAGTTTCAGCTTAGGCTGCTAACTTTGAGACCTAAGTTTAAGGTAGCCTGGTTCTTTCAATCTTCACCAAACTGGCCTCATTGATAGCGTGTCTAATGACGGTATTAACAATGCCAATTAAAAGGTGTGATCTCTATTACTTTCTGTAGAGATGGGACAAATACCTAGTTTCAGCTTAGGCTGCTAACTTTGAGACCTAAGTTTAAGGTAGCCTGGTTCTTTCAATCTTCACCAAACTGGCCTCATTGATAGCGTGTTTAAAGATGGTATTAACTATACCAATTAGAAGGTGTGATCTCTATTACTTCTAGCAGAGATTATGGGACAAATACCTAGTTTCAGTTTAGGCTGCTAACTTTGAGACCTAAGTTTAAAGTAGCCTGGTTCTTTCAATCTTCACCAAACTGGCCTCATTGATAGCGTGTTTAAAGATGGTAATAACGATACCAATTAGAATGTGTGATCTCTATTACTTTCTGTAGAGATGGGACAAATACCTAGTTTCAGCTTAGGCTGCTAACTTCTAGACCTAAGTTTAAGGTAGCCTGGTTCTTTCAATCTTCACCAAACTGGCCTCATTGATAGCGTGTCTAATGACGGTATTAACAATGCCAATTAAAAGGTGTGATCTCTATTACTTTCTGTAAAGATGGGACGAATACCTAGTTTCAGCTTAGGCTGCTAACTTTGAGTCCTAATTTTAAGGTAGCCTGGTTCTTTCAATCCTCACCAAACTAGCCTCATTGATAGCGTATCTAAAGATGGTATTAACGATACCAATTAGAAGGTGTGATCTCTATTACTTCTAGCAGAGATTATGGGACAAATACCTAGTTTCGGTTTAGGCTGCTAACTTTGAGACGTAAGTTTAAAGTAGCCTGGTTCTTTCAATCTTCACCAAACTGGCCTCATTGATAGCGTGTTTAAAGATGGTAATAACGATACCAATTAGAAGGTGTATTCTCTATTACTTTCTGTAGAGATGGGACGAATACCTAGTTTCAGCTTAGGCTGCTAACTTTGAAACCTAAGATTAAGGTAGCCAGGTTCTTTCAATCTTCACCAAACTGGCCTCATTGATAGCGTGTTTAAAGAAGGTATTAACGATACCAATTAGAAGGTGTGATCTCTATTACTTTCTGTAGAGATGGGACGAATACCTAGTTTCAGCTTAGGCTGCTAACTTTGAGTCCTAATTTTAGGGTAGCCTGGTTCTTTCAATCCTCACTAAACTGGCCTCATTGATAGCGTTTTTAATAACGGTATTACCGATACCAATTTAAAGGTGTGATCTCTATTAATTTCGGTAGAGATGGGACAAATATCTAGTTTCAGCTTAGGCTGTTAACTTTGAAACCTAAGTTTAAGGTAGCCAGGTTCTTTCAATCCTCACCAAACTGGCCTCATTGATAGCGTGTTTAATGACGGTATAAACGATACAAGTTAAAAGGTGTGATCTCTATTACTTTCGGTAGAGATGGGACGAATACCTAGTTTCAGCTTAGGCTGCTAACTTTGAGTCCTAATTTTAGGGTAGCCTGGTTCTTTCAATCCTCACTAAACTGGCCTCATTGATAGCGTTTTTAATAACGGTATTACCGATACCAATTTAAAGGTGTGATCTCTATTAATTTCGGTAGAGATGGGACAAATATCTAGTTTCAGCTTAGGCTGTTAACTTTGAAACCTAAGTTTAAGGTAGCCAGGTTCTTTCAATCCTCACCAAACTGGCCTCATTGATAGCGTGTTTAATGACGGTATAAACGATACAAGTTAAAAGGTGTGATCTCTATTACTTTCGGTAGAGATGGGACAAATACCTAGTTTCAGCTTAGGCTGCTAACATTGAGACCTAAGTTTAAGGTAGCCTGGTTCTTTCAATCTTCACCAAACTGGCCTCATTGATAGCGTGTCTAATGACGGTATTAACAATGCCAATTAAAAGGTGTGATCTCTATTACTTTCTGTAGAGATGGGACAAATACCTAGTTTCAGCTTAGGCTGCTAACTTTGAGTCCTAATTTTAAGGTAGCCTGGTTCTTTCAATCTTCACCAAACTGGCCTCATTGATAGCGTATCTAAAGATGGTATTAACGATACCAGTTAAAAGGTGTGATCTCTATTACTTTCGGTAGAGATGCAACAAATACCTAGTTTCAACTTATATTGTAAAAGTGTGAAGTTAGCAGCCTAAAAGATGTTCATGGTTTTTTTCCAGTTTCTGGGACTTTGTCGCGCCATTGTTGATAAGTTTGTTAATTTTTGCAATTGTTTTGTGATTTTACATATTATGTAACCTTATAAATCATATATATTCTTGATTTTAATGAATCAAATATGAGACTTTTTTATTTGGTCGGATTATCAAAGGCAGCTAACTTTAGGCTGCTAACTTCACACCGGTAACATAATCCACCATCCGCACAAAATGTGTTAAAATGACTCACCAGTCTCACCACATAATTACTAAGCAAGCCAAAGTGCATCTTACTGCATGCATGTTTAAGATGCTTATCGCTTGTACCAGGGTCTATAGCAACAGACAGTAGGGTTGATGGGGCTTCCCCGTCGGCCCTGAAGTCCTTTTGTGGGACAATAGTAAGTGGGCCTTTTGGACTATTAATTTAAACCTAATAAAAAGGTTTAGTCCAGATGTTTCATTCATTTTGTTCTTTGTAGTGTTTTTGACTAAATATTTATTGTTAGGGTAATCATATCATTGCTCGGAATTTTAGAGCCAGCGGGCTGTGTGGGGAGAAGGTAGTCTGGGGAAACTCCAGGACTCTTGGGCACCAGACTTGATTTGTACTGGAATTACCCTACCCACCTACTTAGTTTAGTGAGATTGTTTGAGGAGGTTTCAAGCGAATCCGAGTGGTGTGTGATGGTGTCGAAGTAATGAGATTTTTGTTGCTGGAGGGACCGAAGCCTGCTGGGAAGACTTCAGCAAGGAAGCTAGGCTTGACGGTTGTAGGAGGGATATGGTAACATCCCAATGGTAATCCCTTGATAGATCACCAACGGTTGGAGTTTATATAGAAATGTGTTAAAAATCCTTGTTAGTAAGTCTTGGGTGATTTGTTCTTCATCTATAATTGACACCAGAAATGTAGTTCAACGCCATTATATTATTTGTATGTATATCGGGGTTTCCTACTTGGGGACTCCCAAGTGTAAAGAAGTATTTTTGGTGTTTCGGGTACTTCCCGTGTTTTGTTTAAAATTTACAACTTATTTAATACTAGCTTTTCCTCTCGACTTCGTCGACCAGCCATGCCCGTCTTTAAATCCTTGTGTAAGTCTTGGGTTATTTATAGGGTGTATTCCTATAAGTGTCAACAGAAATGTAGTTCAACGATTTTTATATATCTGAAGGGGAAATTATAGTTCAACGACATTATATATCTGACGGGACTTCCTACTTGGGGACTCCCAAGTATAAAGGAGTATTTTTGGTTTTTCGGGTAGGTCCCGTGTTTTGTGTTATAATTTAGATTTAATATATTAGTTATTTCTGCATTCGTTTTCTAATTCTGCTAGTTGTTAACGCAATAGGGGCTTGCAATACGGAGTTCTGTACCCTTACCATGAGTTGTGACATTTAGGTTTTCGATAACAAGTATCGAGTTTACTATCTGCGCATCTCGTTTGTACTAGTTTAGTGCGAACAAGATACAGATAGTAAACTCGATACTCGTTATCGAAAACATCAAAGTCACAACTCATGGTAAGGTCACTGGAGTTTCGGAACTCCGGAGTTTCGGATATTTTTTTCTTCAATGTCACAGCTCTGGAGTTGAGGTCACTAAACATCGGAAACCCTCGGAAACAAAATGAGATTACTGTCATAGCCGTTTCTTCGGCTACATATGGACAAGTCAAGTAGGTACGAGTAGGTCACAAGACACTTATATTAAAATATCATCAGAATACTCAATATTCTCCAGCCAACCAGCCACGTGGAATGAGACAGCAAATCAGCTGGTCAATTAAGCATGTGTCTTAACTGCGCAATATGACATTGCCCAGTCACCGTTACTGCCAAACGGCCAAGCAACGAACCGCTTATCTTATCTACATAGCTATTGTTATCAGTTAACACTGTTATCAGCTTATCGGCACGCGACGTAGCTCGAGTTAATTGTGGCGCTGATAATGACATGCACGAGTTGAATCGTGCTGACGAGACAACGGATAGGCTTGCCATTTTATCGCTTACGAGCATCATGCCTTTTTGTCGCCCTGGTTAGGTATTATGGCGCAGATGCCATAAACCTGACCTCAGGCTCAATACTAAAGCTAGGATGAGTTTGAGAAAAGTATGCATTTAGATAGATAGATAAATAATTTCTTCATTCATTTCCACAACAATGGCATTGAAAAACAGAACAAAAAATAAACAAAATTCATGCAACTTAAAAACTAGAACAGCATGATTTGCGTCACAAATAAGACAAGAAGCCATGTGTCGTGGCACAGAAATGGCGCTGGCTCGGCGTTGTGATGCGGCAAGCCACATCGCTGGTATTCTGCCAGTACCTTAATTACTACAAAGTAGGGGTGGGCAACGCTTACACATGCAATACAATATTTAAGAAGAAGTAGTTTAAGTAACACAACTGAGTTAGTGAGTGTATGGTTACAGAGCCTTGAGCAAAGTTGCTGTTAGTTTGTCTGTGTTTTACAGGATATATTTTGGAGAGTGTGCACAGGTATTGCACTATTAAATTCCGCCATCTCCGTTCCACCACCGGACGTGCAGGCGAGCGGAACGGTTCAATCCTTACGTTGTGAATATTCGTGCGAACCGATTCGCTTCTACCTTCCTGCGGACTGCTAAGGAATGGAATTCGCTCCCTTCGTCTGTAATAGGCTGATACTGAACCAGCGTGCTGCACCGTCGGCCTCGTCGACACTTACCCTCAGGTGTGACTGAGGTCAAACACTGCTCTATTATTCCGGGAACAGATGAAGGGAGCAAATTCCAAACTATTTCATAAATAAGCAATAAATATTAAAAACATGTTATTGGTAATAAAATACATGTGAGGAAGAAAATATATGTTTTCAGGTCACTGACTTCAGTCTGAGACGCATTTCCGTAGCACACTTCACTCCACATGGAGCCGTGTGCTAGCTATCTGCTCGACAAAGGTCGGACAGAGATAACACCAATCGGGTCTTATAGGCACCGGCTTCAAACACTTATTACTTTTTAACTTAATATTATAAATGCGAAAGTAACTCTCTCTGTTTGTTACCTCTTCACGCTTGCCGCTGACCCAATTGAGATGCAATTTGGTATGGAGACTTTGAGCTACGAGAAAGGACATAGGATAGTTTTATCCAGCAGCCATACTTTAGACGGGCATGGCTGGCCGACGAAAAGCTAGTTACTGATAAACTTCGACATAAGACACGCCCCCGCGTGATCGACGTGTGGCGTGGAATGCGTTTTGATAATATACTGTACATTTATTACGTTTTAGATAAAAGCTTTATTGATTTTATCATTAATTTGAATTATCCTTTATTCTCAAGATACTGAATTCAAATTATGGAAGGTATAAGGAGCGCTGGTGGCCTAGCGGTAAGAGTGAGTGACTAGCAATCCGGAAGGTTGCAGGTTCAAGCCCCGGCTTGTACCAATGTGTTCAGAACGTATGTAAAAAATATCATTTGGGATTCACCAGTCACTTTTCGGTGAAAGAAAACATCTTGAGGAAACCGGGCTAATCCCAATAAGGCCTAGACCCTCTGGGAGGTCAGATGGCAGTCGCTTTCTTAAAACTAGTGTCTACCCCAAATTCTGGGATTAGTTGCCAAGCGGACTCCATACTCCCATGAGCCGTGGCAATATGCCGGGACAACGCGAGGAGGATGATGATGAATGTATAAGGACAATGTCTTATTAACTTTATGACCTTTGTCGTCACTTTGAAAGATAGTATAATTGTATTTAGGCACCAACTCTAGCTAATACAATTTCTTAGTACGCCCCATTTAGACCAGGCCCGGTACCGCGAACGTCGAAGTTCGTATATTACGGGCATCTTTCTCTTTTACTCCAATTAGGGGTGTCATGAGAGTGACAGAGACAATCGTCCGAAATTTACGAATATCGATGTTCGCGGTAGCGCCGCAGGAAAGAACTGGTATACGATTTTCATTACATTGCGGGCCATCGGCGTACGGCGAATTCGGTCGCTTTATATAACCCCGCAATGTAATGAAAATCGTATACAAGTTCTTGCATAGTCTCGTATATATTACAATTTTAAAATTGCGTTTCGTGCTTTAATTAATTTACTCACTAGAATGAATTTATACAAGTCATTCGCATGTTTAAAATCGTCATTATAATCAAGTATGACGCCAATAGAATCAATGGTCAGCGTCGTACCTCTAATGTATTTCTTAGTTCTCTGATGCAAACAATATGAATATACGAGTACCTACTTTATTGTTAGATACTACAATACATAACAAATAAGTAAAATAAATATTTCTTAACAATCTTACACAAATCGACCTAGTCTTACGGTGTTACGGTACGGCGATATATATAGATGCATATAAATACTTAAATACATAGAAAGCACCCATGACTCAGGAACAAAAATCTAACATAAGTGAGACAATCACAAATAAGTGCCTGTACTGGGATTTGAGCCCTTTATAGGCGGGGCACTACTCACTAGGCCCTGTGGTCAGAAAGTTCGGAGAGTTAAGAAAAAGTTGTTGTACAAATTTGACCTTAACTGTATGTAAGTACAGTTGTCAAAGTGGATTCGAACCCAGGACCATCGAATTCATAGGCAGGGTCACTACCCACTAGGCCAGACCGGTCGTCAATAAATAAAATCGCAATAAAATCGAGTAACAAACGATACTTGTTAATTTAGGTATACGTGCTGTGTGAGTGCAGCCGCGCCTCTGACGTCCACGAATCTCGACTGACGCCGTTACTACAGTAATAAATAATTGACCCTATCGCTCTCAAGTGAGAGTCAATAGCTTATTTGTTTACAATCAAGCAGCAGACACGAATTTAAAGACGTACACTGCTGCATAGTACTCCCGTAATGATTTCCACAACGACTGGTCCTGTGACAGGTCTTTCCTGCCACGGTAGCCAAGTTGTAGGGGGCCTTCCAGCGATATGTCGTCCAGTTCGTGGTCGCTAGTCAAGACTACGCCTTCTGCCTCATCGCCCCTGTCCATTGCCCCTGGCAATCTTTTGAGCTGTCGACTTTAGTTTTTCTTGGCATCTCTTCAAGGTCAACTCTTCAGCTTCTCTCTCCTTTCTGATTCGATCGCGCAGATAAACTTTGATAATATGGGTTGTAAAATACAACACGTTCCTCATTCCTTCACACACTTACATAACTTAACAATACTTAACATAATCTACATGTGACCTCTACACCAAATCTATAACAAATTGCCGAGAGATATATCAGATGTTGCGAACTTCACAAATTGGTCAAGAAAGAAAAATAATATTGACCACCACACGAATTTACGAATATTTGAATGACAGAAATATTAGACAACAGGTTAAAGCTACAGTAAGTTTAGCTATAAAATGAGTCTCGCCCTAGTATGGACCCTGCATACTCGATAAAAGGTTGTTAATATCCTAGCCTAATATGGTCTATTTACCACAAATATGCATGTTTTGTGTATTTAGATGCTATAAAGTTGTTGGTTTAAGAGTGATCCTCGGGGATTGATTGTGCCAAAAACTAAAAATATCTGACGAAAAATTCAGAATTGTGATTGGCAACAGTAGAAATAAAAACCAGTTTCAATTCGAGATGAGGAAAGTCGATTTGGGTCGCATTGACGTAAATCCGACTTCGGCTAAGAGAGAATTGGGTGTAGTGTTAACGGAAACTGGACAGGATAAAGTATGAGAATTGTGTTGTTTCCTCAGATTCTGTTGATGTAGCAAACATGGCGCGTGATAAGATTATAAACAACGCTACTGTAACAATAACAAGTGCACTTCAGTCTATTTCTATTTGAAAACAAACTTAATTCATTTATGTCATCAGATACTTCAAACTTTTAGGAGTTGATGTTTTTGAAAATGTTTGTGATGAAGAGTCTATGATTAGGCTTGTTATTAAGAGTAAGAGTATATTGTATCTTTTTAAAATAAAAGAATATAAAGATACATAGATAATTCGTTCATTCACACAACACACAATTGTCACATGAAGCAGCAGGAATCAATAAAAACACATATTAAGTTACTGACAGCCAAAAATTACAAAAAGGAAAAAACAAAATAAAAAATCAAAGAAAGTTTAGAAATATTGTATGCTTTACAGCAATACAAAACGATTCACAGCTCAGTTATTCTATCTTTGTAGTAAAACACTGATATTCTGCTAAAAACCAGGTCACAGTAAATTATACGAAAAACTATATAAAAGTAGGTATATAGGTACTCGAAAGAATGAGCTGACGTGGCATGAATTGTAATGTGTATGTAAGTGTGATTGTACGAGTGTTGTGAAATATGATAATAATATATATCACAAACAGGACAGTGGTATGCAAAACGCAAATATCAACACAAAAATAAATAAATAAATAATTACTTTAATGTTTTTTTTTGTGGATTTATTTACCACAAGGAAGTACACACAAAACAAAACAGCAATTATCTATGATATAGGAAAACACAGCGAAAAAAAAAGGGTTATATACAAATTTTGTCCTCAAATCCCAATTTTCTTTCCCGTTGCATTTTGGCACAAACAAGGCTAAAACCGTGTTATCGCCATCAAAATTATCAGACAGGTTATATTTAAACCGGCGCCGTGAAAAAATAATGCGCAACAAACTCATGCATTGTGAAATCTGTATTTCTGATGGATAACATATATATTTGCAAGTATATGCACAGTCGCCATACCGGAGCTGTGGAGGTGGTCACAAATATCTGAACATGCACTTTATCGCCTTGACAATAGAGGCGTTGTTTAGATATTTGTGACCACCTCCACTGCTCCTCTAAATTTGATGGCGACTGTATAACTAAATCAGAATAGATTAGATAAGGTAACCGGGTGAATCCAGTCAATGATTCGCATCTGTTATCTTGGCGTAATACGAAGCACACGCCAAGTATATATCGATGGTGAAGCACCAAGTACTCCTAACTACAAAAACATAATTTTACAGGAGACGAAAAAAAAAAGTTTTATAATTTAAAAAAAGGTTCTTGAGGCATTTTACCAGATGCCGGTGGCATTTCATCGTTATATCGCAATGCTGATACATTGTGCGAGGAAGCCGACAGCTCATCGGTCATAAACTAGACGCATCGTGATTATTTGCTGCTAAAAGTTTGTGCGAGCTGAACCTAACGTTTCCAAAAGATATAAAAAATTGTACTATCTGCCCAAAAAATCTGTAAATTAAAAATAACGCAACAAATAGGAATCAAATCCACATGTCGCCTAGATATTTTTATTGATTAAAACAAAAATCGTCTTTTCTGAGGGCAATAGTTCACGGCTTATATGAGTTCAAGTTATGTTTTTGTGGTATAATGTTACGTAAGAGGGGGAGCGGTTTATGTTGATATATCAAATAATCAAAAATTAGGCTTCAAAACCCTTAATTTTCACACTGTCTACAGGAGAGACGCGAACCTAATTGATCTGTATGACCCATTTACGCAATCAATATGTTGTTTTCATATTATAATGTAACGTAAGCAAACACTTCAAGAATCATTTAATACGTGCGTGCTCCCACTTACATCTATTTTAAGTTATAGTTTAGTTACTCATAGTTTAATTTTCAAGAACCCCTTTTACGTAAATAGACACATTATCTTAGATTCTCGATATTTATCTTTATCAATATCAGGAAACCTTTAAAGTGCTTATCTACCATTTAATTTGTAATCTACACAAATAGTTTCCTAGCTGACTTATTCTAGCGTGCTTTATTATCTCATATCATTGTTACTATAGCTAAACATCTATTTAATTGCATAACATGTAGATAAAGTATTCGTAATTTTTTAACAATTGATGCCCGGACTCAATTCTCTTATCTTTGAAATCATAAAAAGATGATTGGAAGTATCAACTCTAAGAATCATAGAGCAGATAAATCTATTTAAAAAAGATATTAATAGAATTAACGCAGGGTTAAGGTTATAAAATACAAACACATAGCGTAATAAGAAACCTAAGACTTTATAAATGATACAACACAAGACGTCATAAATAAAACCCTTAAGAATTACTTAAAAACGACTAATCAGATCTTGATGGTATTTGTCCAGGACCACATGAAAAGCACCAACTTTCAAACAAAAAAAGGAATATCTCGATTGGTTCACCTAAAAAAAGTTATATAGTTAAATAGTGAATAAAAACTTTCTAGGACACATTTCTGCTAGATTTATAATGAAGTTCTAAGAAAATTGTTAGCATTATCGGAAGCCGCGTAGTGCTTGAAGTGTTGTTGACTAAGGTTATGCAAGATTCTACGATTAGCCTAAACACCGTTTTCCGCGTAACGACGGAAATTGTATGGTTTTACCGACGATTGCCCAGTAATGTTAAACTTTCCTGATATACTTGCCAACATAATTATGGCAAAGCGTTGACCTAGAAATATAACACTCCTTAAGCTCGGGCAGACAGGCGCGTTTTGTGAGCGCGGCGTAGCGGCCCAAGCCTTTAATGTTGCCAATACAAAGTTGGCGTTAACTTCGCTTCTATCTATGAGCCACATGCTGGACATAGACCTCCCCTATAGCCCGCCACATCGATACTCAGCCAGCGCTTCCCAGCGACCGGTGCATCTAGTTTGAACGTTTGAAGACGACCGACACTGCGTTTCCCTATACGGACTCAAAGACTTTTCTGCCGCAACGACCATGGACTCTCCGAGCTACGTGGCCTTCATTGCCACTTCAAGAGTGCAATTTTGTGATATAACATCACTTGTTTTAATACTATGTCGGTGGCAAACAGGCATAATACGCCTGGTATGGTAAGCAGTTACCACAGCCTGAACTCCAGAGGTGACACGCGCGTTGCCGACCCTTTATAAAATCTTTACACTCCTATTTTGAAGAACCCCATACTGTCCTTTCTCAGGAAACCGTGGCTGGGAGCTCATTCCACAGCCGGAGCGTTCGCGGGAGGGAGTTCCTCACATTCTATTAGCATATATCGCTAGTGTATGGTTTTCTAACTCTCATAAATAAATTGTAGTTTGTCCGCTTGGCGCTGACGCTTGTTTGGGTTTACCTGCTTCGTAGTATTAATAAGGAAATACTTTATCTGTTTAGTGCTACTATTTTCCCCATATGGTAATTATGATAATACCCAAAAGTATCATACGTAGTTTGTAGGGCAAGCCTTGGTTAATCAGTGATACTCACACAGATCTCATTATGAGGAAATACAACCTATTAAATCGATGGTAGCAGTCAGTTTGTAATGCTTGCAACTTGCAATTCATATGCCAGCTCAGCGTAACATCATGCAGTATCAAAGAATTACCAAGTGTCACCGACAAGCCAACGTTTGGCCTGGTAGGAGTAAAAAAAAGATCGCATTATACGGCCTCTATCTTCATCATATCAGCCGAAGGACGTCCACTGCTGGACATAGGCCTCCCTCAAAGCGACCCAGAGTGACCGGTTTTGCGCCACCCGCATCCATGTTACCCGCGATCTTAACCAAGTCCTTAGTCGACCTTGTAGGGGACCCACACACGCAGCACAGGTCTGCGGCGCTACCGCAAACAACGATATTCGTAAATTTTGGACGATTGTCTTTGTCACGACTCTCATGCCACATTAACTGGAGTAAAAGAGACAGATGCCCGAAATATACTAACTTCGATGTTCGCGGTACCGCTCCTGCACAGCCAATACATACGTGTTATGATCTTCCATAAAGACCTTAGAACGTCCTATCCTTGGCCTATGCCCAGTGGATATCAGCGGCTGATACTCATAGATAGAACTAAACGTATTGGTTCTTCAGTTTCTTATTATCTTTAAACAATACAGTATTATTTTCATTGTATTTGAAATAGAAAGGTTTGTTTTTAATTTGATACTGTGAGATATTATTGCACCTTACTCCTATTTAAAAATATTGCAATAGTGACTCTGCCTATGAAGAGACGCGAACGTTGAAGTTCGTATATTACGAGCATCTTTCTCTTTTACTTTAATTAGGGCGTCATGAGTGACAGAGACCATCGTCCGAAATTACGTGTTTTTTTCGTTGTAGCGGGTTCGGTTCAACCATGTAATTATTTAAAAATCTATTGATTCACTTTCAATTGTTTTTTAAATGAAAGTAATGTCTTATTCCAGTGAAATGTTCCAACTACAATATTCAAGGTACTTTCCCTCCATGCGCCCCGGAACGCCCTGTATGTATATATGCGCCTATACATACCATACCTACAACACAACCTTCTTTGTTATTTTTTTTATTGGCTTACTAATGATTAGCCAGAACACAAGCTTTATTGAGCTTACTGTAAGACCAGGTCGATTTGTGTAAGATTATCTTTAAAAAAAAAACGAAGTTTTTAATCCTTACTTCCAAGGAGTTATTTTAACAAATTCTCGATCCTGTCGAGTCAAGAATCATGATCACGTTTGTGCGAGTCCGAAGCAGGTAATTTAAAAAGTTAAAACAGGTCTGGACTACAATACTATGGCGGCACAAGATCCGTCCTGTCGGGACTTGACCCAGATTGGGGAATACAGGTTCTAAAAGAATGCTTCAATTATGAATCGAATGGAAACTAAAAAACTTTAGAATGCTCCTCTCGGTTCTGGCTACTTCTTTGTCACGGTCCGTACTCCGTATTATTATAATACAAACGAAATTTAAGAAAAAATTATAAATAATAGACACGGCTTTCCGAAACATGTCACTCGTGTAGGCCTCCATTTTGAATCCTCAGCAATCCAACCCACAGCAACCCAGAGCTCCAACCCCCCTTAAGGCCGGCAACGCGCTTGTGACTCCCCTGGTGTTGCGAGTGTCCATGGGCGACGGTAATTGCTTAACACCAGGCAATCCGTCTGCTCGTTTGCCGCCTATGTCATAAAAAAAAACCCTCAGCAGTCAGCGAACGGCAACCATCAACAGACGGGCTATAAGCTTGTCGTGGTATAAAAATTCGGATATCTGTTATTTATGTCTGTTATTACTACTTATAACATGTAATACTTATTATCCAGGCCACATGAGCATTTCTCAAAAAGTTTGTACAGTCGCCATCAAATATATCGCAGCTGTGGAGGTGGTCACAAATATCGGAACAACGCCTCTATTGTTAAGGCGCTAAAGTGCATGTTCAGATATTTGTGACCACCTATCAGCTCCGATATATCTGATGGCGACTGTACATTTGTATCACGTCTTCGATTTTGATTAAAAGCGGTAGACTAATAGAGCAAATGATGCTTAGCAAGATCTACCATATTTCCCAAAATGTCCCATAAAGTTTGTATGTAACTTTTTTTTGTTACCTAGTTAGTCTATAGAAATTTTGTGAAAATGAGAAATGCTCACCTAATAAAGCAATAACTCGAATTTCTCCGGAAAGCCATTAGGCCATTACCTATTCAAATAACTTGACGCTGACTTATGAAAATACATTCCGATAAATCCGCTTTCCAGAAAACGACGTACCAAGAACTAAAAAATAACCCCTAATCATTCAAAACGCCTGATATTTCTTTTTTCAACCTTAAAAAGGGCTTAAGAGAGTGTATTGTTAGAAGGAGATATAGCATTTTTTATTTGATGTATCCATAATTGGGTCAGAGCTGTGACCTTCGGAGGCGAGTAACGGATCGATGGACATACTGGAGATAACAAAGGGCAAAGGTCAGCGAGCTGCGAGCGTGTTTTAAAAGACGAATGCAGGTTTGTGAGCTGATGATCTCAAGGTCACAAAATTGCAAAGAGCACAATTTCCATTGTAATAAAGGAAGAACGGCTGACCTAACGAAATTTGAACCCTTTATGTGGTGGAACAATTCTGCCACCTATACGGAACAACCGTGCGGTACAAGGAGCCGAACTCATTGGTACAAGCCGGGGTTCGAACCTGCGACCGGTATGCAAGCCGCACTCTTAATAAGAGCTTAAGCTCTCTGCAGATGTATTTTATATAGTGCCACATATAATTTGATTCATGTTAGGTAATTGCTGTCATAAATCCTTCTCTAGAATTCATGATTAGTTCACACGTACGATTTCAATTTTATTCCCATAAAATTACTTGCTGGCTCAATCGAGCTTTTATTGGTCTTTTTTTATTTCTGAGCAACTCTCATAATTATAGTGAAAAATCTACTTTAAAAGCCGCTAGAGGCTTCATATAAATTACAACAATAAATAAATATTACAGACATCCTTACACAGATTTGCCTGAGCCCCACGGTAAGCTTAAGAAAGCTTGTGTGTCGAGTACTCTGCCAACGATATATATCCTTAAAACATAGAAAACACCCGTGACTTAGGAACAAATACATGCGCTCATCGCACAAATAAATGCCCTTACTGGAAATTGAACCCAGGACCATCGGCTTCATAGTCAGGGTCACTACCCTCTAGGCGAGACGTGAAAATAACAAATATATCTTACTAACATTTTGGCTTAATTTCCTAATTTTTGAAAACCAGACGAGTATGAGTACTTTTTTAGAAAATTATTCCTGAATTAGGAAGTTTCCTTGTTATTCCAATTATTGTATATTTTGTAAACCACAAAATCAATAATTCAAAATTTCAGGAAGTCTTCACGGAAGTATTATGTTATTGTATAAATAAATGTTTAATTACTATACAATTAATTATCCTCAAAGGGATTTCCTTACAATTAAAATGATAAATATATCGAAATTCAAGGAAGGACAAAACGTGTATGTCTTGAAATAAGTTTAGTTTTACTATACAATACTAATTATACTGATATAGTACAGGTCACAAATATCTGGACATGCACTTTACCGTCTTGACAATAGAGGCGTTGTTCAGATTTTTGTGACCACCTCCACAGCTCCAATATATCTAATAACGACTGTACATAACATGGTCTTCCCGGTATAAACCAGAGGGAGGTAAATGTTGTTCATAATTATCATATTATTGAAACTGTATTCCAACAAACTAAACTGATATTGCTGCGGTAAAACCTGTTTACATTGCTATTTAACCTTTGTAGTAAACCATATCCGTGACATTAAACTGGGGGAATTTTTTTGGGAGTTGTACACTTGAGTCTGGCGACATTTAAAATTCTGTCAGAAACGAAGAATGACGTTTAAGATGGTGGATGTTGGAAACGAAGAACAACAACGGAACGGTTTAATGGTGGAAGTTTAAGCGATCGCCAAGTGTGGCAATTGTTGCATTAAACTCGATCGAAAATGCCCATGAACAGCAGTGGACGTCTGAGGCGGATATCTAGGTTTATTAACCTTCAAGAAACATGCCAAATATTTAGAGGTTATTAGAATACATTCGAATAACCTCTGAAGTACGTGCGAGTACATCACTCACCTTCGATTTGCCGACGACATTGTAGTCTTGGCTGAGACCATGGAGGATTTGAGCACAATGCTAGATGACCTCAGTAATGCCTCTGAGCGAGTTGGTCTAACATGATGTTCGGCTGACATGATGATGATGATGATGATGAACCTCTGAATGTTTGTCATGTTTCTTTTGTTTATTCTTATTTATTTTATAAGAATTATAAGCCATACATCCTATATATGATTATTACATAAGAGGAAGCCTCAAAGTTACACCCGTAACCGACAGTATACAGTCAAATCGCCTAACGTGTTATAGGCATGTGATGCGGAGGGGTGAAAGTCATTTTTTTTTTTTTTATGTTAAAGGTGGCAAACGAGCAGACGGATTGCCTGATGGTAAGCAATTACCGTCGCCCATGGGCACTCGCAACACCAAGGGAGTCACAAGCGCGTTGCCGACCTATAAGTGGGTTGGAGCTCTGGGAACCTTACTCACCATCAGGAACACAACACTACATACCTGAAAGGTAGCAGTGCTATTATGGCTGTGGTCTTCTGTAAGGAGGAGGTACTTCCCCAGTTGGGCTGCCCCAGATTCAAGCGTGATGGTACTTCGCTGTGCCCTACCTCTCATTGTTGGACGTAGTTTAAGGACATACCCGGGTCCAAATGTTACGGTCATGTTACGAGAAAGGTATTTAGAATGAATGTGGATAGACCTAGGAGTAGAGGAAAACCTATAAAGAGATGGATGGACTGCGTGAGAAATGATATGAAAAGAGGGTGTGAATGATGAAATGAGCAATAGAGAAGTATGGAAGGAGAAGACATGCTGCGCCGACCTCAAGTAAATGGGACAAGGGCAAGAGAATGATCCTAATGATGAAAGGAAGGGATCTTATGATTATTATCTTTGGTATATATTCGGCATATTTCAGTTAATTTTTTTACCACTTAGATATCATTATTAACTAACTAATGAACCTGCTGACTTACAAAAACCCTGAATTTAAAATAATGATAAAACTATTCAAAAAACAAATTAATGATAACAATTCTAGTGGGTGGTGATATTCGAAGAATTTATTGTTTTGACGGAACCTAATTGCTCGGTAATCATGTTACGTTATCTATTTTACGAAATACGAGTAATTAATCGTAATTAATATGTTGATCATGCAACTATAATATGATCGAACTCATAAAACATAAACAAACATCTCTTTAAATGTACATATGAACAAAATAATCACGGTTGGGACTTTACGGGAAAATGGAACAACAATATTAGTTATAATTAAAACATGGTAATTAAATAACGTAAACAACAATATTTGCATAACATAAAAATGATAAAACAACTTGAAAAACCAATTGCGTAGGCATCACAATGGATTTCAGAATAATAATAAAAAAAATACACAAAAACCCAAAAATAAAAACACAACATGTTGACATTATATCGTATGTACATCGTGTAATTTAGGTATCTTAGTATTAATAGGTGTCCTTAGCTTAGAGCCAGGAAAGGAGGATAGGCCAAGGGTACGGGACTCAACTTGTCCAGCGGGCTACCCTCAGCTGGTATTAAAATGCCAGCATTCATAATTTCGCAGAATGTGCTTAAACTCTTATGACGCCTTGATTAGAGTAAAAGAGAAAGGTGTTCGAAATATACGAATTTCGATGTTTGCGGTAGCCCCGCTGGATTCAGGACTTTGCAAGACAACGACCCGTTTGTTTTATAATAATCCTCAAAAGTCAACCGTTACAAAAAAAAAAACAAATGATTATTAAGCCAAAGGATATTTACGCTAAAAAATGCTGAGGACCATATTCTAGGGCAAATAAAATATTTATTAATAAGACTTGAGGCTCAATCCGCTCAATAAAGAAAAATATGATAGACATATCAATCACTTAGTTATCGATAAAGAAAATCTAATTAAAGGATATTATAGATGATAAAGAGATACGATAATAATAGACATAAGTCTGTTCAACCCGTCGGGAAAGACTTGAGGCTCAATAAAAGAAAAGATAGACAATCACTTAGTTGTCGATAAAGAAAATCAAATTAAAGGATATTGTAGATGATGATAAAGAGATTTACGATAATAATAGACATATTAAGTCTGTTCAACCCAACAGAAGACATAAACAAAGACAGCTCACGCGGTTGACTAATGTCTGATTAATCGTTGGACGTTGGATCTAAACAAAACCTCTTACATAATTGTAAACAAAGTACAGTCAACTGAGCCACTTTGTCATGGTCATTAGCCTTACACAAATCGACTAGGCATCAAGCAGGCTTGTGTTGAGGGACTTCTGGGTACTCGGCCAACGATATTATAATACTTATACAAATACTTAAATATACAGAAAATATCCATGACTCAGGAACAAATATCTGTGCTTATCGCAAAAATAAATGCCCTTATTGAGACTTGAACTCAGGAGCATCAGCTACATAGGCTGGGTCACTAATCTCTACCTCTAAGCCAGACCTGTCGTCAAATTTATAAATGGCATTGTGACAAGATATGAAATGGTCCAGAAATCAAAATGGTTAAATTTGCAGTCCTTAATTAGATTAGATTTATTATTGTGTTGTATAATGAATGTAACAGGTAATTACCTAATGAATGAAGATAATGATTGCTTCATCAAATTCGTAAACATTGATGAACGATTATACGGTTATTGCTGTTAGTGTAAAAAATAGTTAATTGTTTTTGATAGTATTGTTATTTCAACCGATAACACAAATATTTAAAAAATGTACAACTTTTATCTATCTAGGTAGGTAATAGGGACTAAAAACTTAAGAACAAATGAGTAGAGTTCATATTGTTTGCAGACAATAGTTCAAAGCAGGTAAGTTAAATGTTTTCCAAATCTATAGAAAAATATCTAAGGAGATAGTTAAGCAATTCGTAAGGGCTCTGTCGGCGAGCCTGGTCAACCCCACAGGGGATCCAAAAGCTGGCTCGTACCTCTCCCAGCGTATCACCCTAGCGGTGCAGAGAGGTAACGCAGCCAGCGTTAAAGGGTCCATGCTGGGACTTGCTGGATGGTGTATTATTTTTATAGTAACCGGTAATTATTTAATATTTACCATACTTAGTACTTAAATAGTATTTCCGTTTGATAAATTCAAGGAGGATTTTTTCCCAAGTAGACATGAAGCAAATTTCGAGGTGACAGCGTTTTGTGCTAAGGTTACTGAGATCCGGTACCCAGCTTCTATTACGACACAAGTACTTGACTTATCAATCGAAACGAGCAAAACTATCCAAGGTCGCTGCAACGCGTAAAGCCCAGTATCCGCTGTACCAGTTTAATTCGCTCGTTTCCTAACGCCAAAACCCAGCCGCTTGGGATTTCCGAGCGCGGACAATCCGCACGCACACTAACTAACAAACACATTCAAAACATACAAGACCGGTCCTAATACAAACACTTACCCCTCTGTCGCCTGCTCGACACGCGCAGCGGGGGGCAGGGTAACGAATGTAAACTGGATATAAACACAGACACGTTGCAACTTGAGTTCGACCTTTTAGAGAAATGCCCTACGCACACATTAAACTAGCTCTCTCGGTATCAACGCACACGTGCGTTGTTACTACAGAATTTCACTACCACAAATGAAATAACCGGCGAATTTCGAGGAATCTCCACTGATACTGACAGGCGCCGTACGCACACATGCAAAGATAAGCTACGTTTGCGCATGCGCGGGGGAAGGGATAAAAGCGCGCGTCGCGTAATGGCGGTTACATTCCTCACTCTACGCTCGAAGCAACACCTCGCCGGTCTAGCTCGCGAAGTTGTGAAATTATTGTGACATAACTCATTCAACATTCAACAAGTGGTTTAGTGAACCCAGCGCTTGGATTGCACCATTTAAGTGAAATTGTAGTGTTCCTTGTGAAAATTCCCACATACTCCAGGGAAGTGCCTGAAATTAGTGAAACTTACGAACTGAAAAGCATCAAGTTATCCAACATGTACAAGGATTCAGTGGTTCCAGTGAAGATGGAGAGCTTCAGCGGAGTGGCCGCGAAAAGGTAACTATCCAACAATTGTAGCATTCGAAATATTATCAACTTATGAAAGTTTTATGTGAAGAAACTTTGACGAAGCAAGAAAAATATGCAAATTGTGATAAATAAAGTGTGAATTTCAAACTAATTGCCTGTACCTAGAATTGCAAGTAATAAGAATGCAGTTTATTTAAAAATCATTAACCTTTCAGACAGTTTGATGAACTCCTTTGAAACTTGCATATTTACTTAGTTAATTACGAGTAGATACCTCAATCGCATTTGACCAGTTTCCTAATTTACGATTTTCTTCCAGCCCAATGGGCCAGTGCATCAAGACGGTACTGCGGCGGGCCTGTGTGGAGAAGAGACTGACAGTAGGTCTCCTGCCCGCCATCCAGTACCTGTCCAGCAACACCGGGGCTCTGTTCTGCTTCACCACCGAAGCACCCCCCGGGGACAGCGCCACACACATGCAGGAAGTGCTGCTCCAAGCCTTCTGTGATGAAAACGACATCTACGTCATTAAGGTAACTATCCTAAACCCTTCATAGAAAATTTTACAATACCCGTAAAATTTTATCCAATTGCCAATATATTTCGCGGGGTTTGAATTAGTTTCGATTTAAAAGCTTTGGTCTTTATGGATTATAGTGTATGCCCTTTGGTCTGATCAATTTTTCTTAATTTTTCGTTACTAAAACTCTGATTGGTATAGTTTATCCGTAATCGGGTTTCTTATTGGATATGACTGATTCTCGAAAAGTAGCATTACATTAATTAACAAAATCTCTTATTTGCAAGCTTGCATAACAGCATTGTTTTATTCTTTCGTAATGAGTTCCCTCAATTGATATTGACCATAACACTAATTACAACTTTTTTTTTCTCCAGGTTGACTCTGAGGCCAAGATGCGGATGATTCTCGGCTATTGCAACCCCTCTATGGACTACAGCTGTGTGTTGGTCCACTCGCCGTACACAGACCCCTTCAGCGACAGCCAGGACATCGACCTCTCAGCGTTGACCGACAGTGAGAAACACTTGATCAACCACTGCGAGAGGAGCTGGGGGTGCTCGCAGGTCCCAGTCATCAAGCTACCCGAGAAGTGAAGCTTATAAAAGAAGAAATCTTAGAAAAAAAAAGATACCTTTAATGGTTTTATTTGCAACTTGGTTGCGCTGCTGTTTGGCCCTATTTCATAAGGCTTTGGCGTGTAACGCCATCTAGTGTTCGGTAGCTGCACTAAGTGATCTTTATGTCCGCTAGGGCTAGTGGAAATTCGGTTGAGATGTGTTTGTCGAAAGAAAGATTTTGTGGAATTTTGAAATGTTTCTAAAATCGATTTAATTCATATTTGTTGTATAAGTTAGAGCCATTTCGGCTTGTTTGTAATACTAATTATTAACTTCATAGAAGAAATGTTGTACTTATTGAAATATAGCAATAATGTAACTAATAAGACGTTTTCTACTTTTGTAATAATATGAACAGTATTATAATTATTAAAAAGAAAGTTAAATAAAAAATGTTACAGAAAATGTTGGTTTTTATTTGGCTCTTCCTGCTACGGTGTGGTTCGATGACGAAGGAACTAGCATTACAATAGATCTTGTAAACCCCGAAGCCAACTGGAGAGGCATAAAGCCGGTAAAAGTTTACAGTCCATAGGCAGATATATAAATATTGACGAAACCTCATTATTAATCGTTTATTGAGTTAATTTTCATCATCAAAGTTTTTGAAGTCCAATGCACGAACCAAAGATTGGCACTCTGTTCTTTACAATATTAACCTATACCCTAACCATAAACGTAGCTATGAACAATACGGTCAATCAATGGTGCCACTTTAGCCTGATAGCTGTTTAAGGTATCTCTGCTTTCTTTTCGTGTCCTAATTTTCATATATTTACGTGAAAACTATTATCGCTGCATTGTCCGCCATTTTTTGAACTATTATTAAATTATTACCTTTATGCATTGTTCATAGAATCGTTTATGGTTAGGGTACAGGTTAATATTGTAAAAAACAGGGTGCCAGTTTTTGAGAGTCGTGCACTGGAATTCAAAAACTTCGATGATGAAAATTAACTCAATACAAAGTTTTCACCATTATTTTTACACGAAATGTAAATTTCTATACCCACTATTATAAAACTGCACCCGTACATATGTACCGGAAGGCGCAGCGCGGGCAACCCCCCACAAGGTGGACATACGATATGATGAAGATCGCGGGAATCCACTGGATGCAACAGTGGACGTCCTTCGGCTGATATGATGATGATGTTTCTAAAATACCAATGGACATTGTAAATGATAAACGCTCTCTAGAGGGGAGTAGAGGAACTAGAGTGTCGAGACAGCCATCTGGCGACATATTAAGAAAGTAATAATATTAAAGTCTTGACTTGTGTTTAGTATTTTTCGCCATTCATTCGCCAACGTCCATACCACGTTGAACACACCGGTTCTCGTCCGATCACCGAAGTTAAGCAACGTCGGGCGAGGTCAGTACTTGGATGGGTGACCGCCTGGGAACACCTCGTGTCGTTGGCTTTTTGCAGTTTTTTCCAAAACACTATGCCATATCAGTAGGAAGGAAGAATTTATAAATATGACTGATGCATTTTTTTTTCCTTCTAGTTTAAAGCAAGGATAGTTAAATCGAGAAACCTTTGTAACACACAAGCATAGGTAATGGTCATCATCATCAACCGACATCGACATCATGTCAGCCGTAAGTCGTCCACTGCTGGAAATAGGCGTCCTTCAAATGACTTGTATCAGTTTTGCAGGTAGTTGCCACTGTCACCATGTTTGGCAGGCGGGTTGGTGATCGCAGAAGCTGTATAACGGGTTTCGATGGACGCTGCCGCCTATCCGTCAGTTTTTTTTTCTCTTTGTTGCTTCATACGACATCGACACCCGCGGTAGTAGATGGAGCAAGGTAGGTTAAGTTGGCAATATGGTATCTTTTTTAAAATCAAAATTTAAATAAATTCTTCTGGGATATGAGCTCATGTTTTTAAAATAGTATTTTCCTAACTAGTGCGTAAAAGTGCACTTTGCGCACGCTTCGCGTACGTAAATTTCACTTTTTAAGGCACTTGTTATGAAAAATTGGGTTCGATACACGTGTAAAAACTTAATTAAGACTCGGGTGATTGTCACCCTCGTTTCACTCGGGCTCCAACTTTCACCCTCGTCGAAAAAAATTTTTTTTCGCTAGTATCGAAATGTACTATTCTTTGTTACAAACTTAAGTGGCAGTGGGCGGGGCACATTGCGCGAATAACCGATGGCCGGTGGGGGGGGAAAGATTCTGGAGTGGCGACCACGAACTGGAAAACGCAGCGTAGGTAGGCCTCCCACAAGGTGGACCGATGACCTAGTTACTAGTTAGAGTCGCGGGATACCACTGGGTGTGGAAGGCGCAGGATCGGTATTCTTAAAAAAAAGCAAAAAAGATTCGCAGCCGGTAGGATTCGAACCTACGCTCCCAGAGGGAATCTGATTTCGAGTCAGACGCCTTAACCACTCGGCCACGACTGCCATGGCAAAGCAGGCGAATTTTACGTTCAGTTGTTATTAGCCGTTATAAGTACGTTGATAGCAGGGATCGTTACCGGTATTCTTAATACCGCTTAAAAATTAGGTATAACCGGTTATAGTTGCATTTCGCTATTTATATCGATAAAGCTCAGATTAGCGGTATAATCAAAACCGATATTCAAATATATTAGCGGTTTTGCCAATTGACAGCAATACCTCTATTTAGCACTTTACCCCTAAAAACTATTACCGGTAATAGCCGTCTAAGTCAATATACTCGAGTCGTATGACGAACTAATTTACTTATACAGTATATAGCTAGTTGACACTTCAGCCAGCCATGCACATTGTCAGCGGGACTCATAGGGGTGGCGAACCTAAGCCCAATTAAAACAAATATAGATTTATCCTATTCAAAACATAATTGAAAAAAATATTTGTAGTACTTAGTAATAGTAAAAAAAAAATACTATGTATGTATATTCCTTGGCTGAATAGGGGTGTTGACACATATTTAATTAATAACAAAATTAAGTAAAATGGACAAATAATTACAAACATAATCAAGGCAAACGCGTAAAAATAATAAACAATATATGTTGACGTGATTCAGAGGTCACAATTTAAAAAGTATAAAATTCAGATTGTATATGTATAACCTTGGTACCATTCGATTTCTCACGTTTTACTGAAAAATAAAATGCAATGCAACTATATAACATAAACACAAAATCTCTCGGACTCAATAGCAAGGAAGCAGAATTAACATCTTTATTTCCCGAAGTCCTTACCTGGCAATGGGTAAAATAAATAAAAAACCTTAATTATTGGTTGCCCAGAAACGAAATAAGGAACTAACCAAAATATTTTCAAAGAAATACGGCTGTAGCAGTTTTAGGTATATATATATACTTTCGTGGGAATCAGAGATGTTTAAAGAACCAACGTTTAATATAATTCCTATTTATTTAACATAAAAGTAATAAATCAAGTAAGTATAGGTACAAATACCTACTCCTCAAGTGTTGTGACAAGTTGACAACCCTGTTCCGACACTCATAGTTCTGTCATAAAATTATACATGAAATGGCGGCGCTACCGCGAACAACGATATTCGTAAATTTCGGACGATTGTCTCTGTCTTAAGCCTTAATTGGAGTAAAAGAGAGATGCTCTAAATATACGAACTTCGATGTTTGTGGTACCGGGCCTAAAGTGATGCTGATGAAGTATGTCTTGTCATTCAATAGAGGTTTTGACAGCCATATCTTAGGGAATAAGGGATAATTGATTAACAATTTGTAAGAAACTATCGCCTTAACGACTTTAGTGCTGGAATAATATAAAGTACCTATTTTGCTCGCAAAAAAAGCGTAAGATGTATGAAATCCTGCGGCGCTTCCGTCTTTCTCGAGCGAAAGCAAAGACCATTTTACCAAAAACGCGTAAGATGTATGCAATCCTGCGGCGCTTACTGTTTTTTCGAGTTGATAAAATTTGTATTGGAGAGATATCTTCGATTTTTAGTATATTACTTAATTTTTTTTTTTTTTTTTTTTCTTTCGATTTTAATATCGATTACTTAATTTTTTTTGCATATTTTTTTTACCGTTTAAACACTTTAAACCTTCCCTGAGCTACTACAAATATTTCGAGACCAAAATTAGCCAAATCGGTACAATACAATTAAAATCAGTTAAGACTTCGTCCAACCTCGGTAATTGTCGTGAATCCCTCGTCTATCACATAGAGTTATCAATTTACAGATTTGACCTTTAATTATATATATTACTCGTTGTCTTCTATTGAATACAGTAGGTACAAGAACGATATGAGCAACGAAACCTCCTTTGTAGCTCAAAACTAACACAACCTTTATATTGAAATAAGAAAGATGCTAGCAAGTACTAGATAGTTTGACAGTCTGCCTTCTTAGTGTCACATAAAAGATACAGTCGTTAATGGTGCAAATTTTAGACTTTTCAACACTCGCAAAATCTACGGGGTACTTCCCGTGAATTCAAAAACTTGAAATTTGGCACGAAGCACCCAGATCAAGGAAAAATTACGAAAAGCAGACATTTCAAACAAAATATATTTTTTAAAATTTTGAGCTTAGCTTTGTTGTTTTACTATATGAAAATGAAATATTACAAAAATCGGCCAAGCGGTTTACGAAATATGAATTAAAAACGGGTGAAGCCGGTTTTTTTTTAATTTTAATTTTATGATTATTTTATTATCAATGATTAATGCGACATAATATCGTACCTACTTACACCAAACAGTAAAATATTGACTCATGTATGTATTCAGCTTCATTAAATAATGAATGTTCAAATTCATGACGCTTCTGCATAACAAATTTCCTAGGTCTACCGGTTAATAATGTCATCTTGGCAGGTGCTTAACATTGCGTTTATGATACTTCAAATTAAATGCTACCTAAAAGTAATCGCGGCAATGTATATCGTGTCATTTCCGACTCCGGAATTAAGCGATGATACCCGAGAAAACCGAAGTCTTAACTGATTTTAATTGTATTGTAAAGCCGTTCTCAAGTTATAGCGTGACCAAGAGAAATAGGGGTTCATTTTTATATATGTAGATAGATTACAGATATAGTGAGAAATTATTTTCCTTCAGAAAAACTCGTACCTCGATCAAAATAAGACGGCATCCGTACTATCAATTAATGATTGTATTATATGCATGACATTTTCATATCCATTAATATGAAACTTTATTGTTTAATGCCAAATATAATTTTTCAGTTTGACGTATAATACTAAACAATAAAGTTCCATATTAATGGATATGAAAATGTCACTTATTTAATACGATCATTCTTGGCAGTTCGGAGGTCATCGTATTCCGATAAAGATCCGAGTCTTCCCGAAAGAAAATAATCTCTATAGTAACCATTTAGTAGTAATGTTTAATTGACATCTTATCTTTCAATTGCAATGAATACCGGTATTTAATACAGGTATTTAATATTGTAAATAGTCTAGCCATAGAGGTATGCATAATAGCGAAATGACAACAATACCTCTAATTAGATTACAGGTATTATTTTATTAGCGGTAATAGTCTGTCAAATGTATACAGGTATTTAATAAAACCGGTTTTACAATCCCTGGTTGATAGTCATCTTAAAATCATGACTAAACCTAAACCGAAGTAGGCGAACGGTTTTTAACCGACTTCAATAAAAGAGGAGGCCCTCAATTACTGGGACTTTTTTTTAACAGTGATCGAGGAGGTGACATTATGTTTATGATACAGCTGCATAAAATATTTGAGATAGATGACCCGTTGAACTTCGTAACACCCGTTAGCCCGTAACCTCTCTTTTTATCTTATTATGTCTATGGTTATAAATTGGAATGTCAATGATTCACAGGCAGGAACAATTTGTATGGGAATAAAGATTCACTGTCTAATTATCATCATAATGTTTCCGTGTTTTTACATTGCCCTAAACCTTCTGCGGTCTAATACAAACATTACAATACCAAAATTACCTAAATTGGTTCAGCGATTGTCGAGTTATTGGGTAACTAACAAACGCATTTAATTTATATATATATATAGATTTTACAATAAAGTGAATTTCAGTTCCAACTGAGTCAAATGACAAAATGTGACATTATCTAGCAAAAGGGACATTATTGTCGATGGCGCTTACGTCGGACCGCGTTGCGTTTGTATTGCGGCATCTTGAACAACAGCGTAAGCGCCATCGACAATAAGGTCCCTTTTCATAGATAATGTCACAAAATATATTGTTATGGCAGTTGTGTGATGTCTGTCAAGTTCATTATTAAAACCAGAAACCTTCATTAATAAATAGTGTAGTTAAAGTGCCCTTGTGGCCTACTTACTGAATAAACGTTTGAGTTTGAGTTACAATAATAAATCAATTGCAATTTACTTACATGAAACTTTCAATGATACATTTAGGCAACATTTATTTAAATTAAACTTTGAATTTATATATTACATACAAACTTTGAGTACACACTGTTTACAGAATGTACAGTCAGCAGCAAAAATTCAAATTGACCTACACGCTCTTATTCTCTTGTCAATAGAGACGTGTTGACCTCATTTTGAACACCTCAAATGCTTAGCTACTTCTGCTGCTGATTGTACAGTCAACCAATTTGATTTATAGTCCACTTCGTACCTTGTCACAGAGAAAATGTATATGAAAGACGCGAAAGATCTCTTATTAACGTCACTGTGACAAGGTTCGAAGTGGCCTAGAAGTCAAAATGGTTGACTATACCAATTCACTTACATATATGCTAAATACTAAATGACAAGTATACATAGATACTACAGGCACTAGTTTTCGTAATAATCTGTAATAATTCGTATCTGAGACAAATATTTTGATTGGGTTACCGAGCGGTTACCAGGTGTCATTGAACCGGGGCAATGCCCGGTGAAACGTTGCTCTTATTATCAGCCAATTAAGGACATCAACTGCATAGGCCTCCCCGTGGCGAGTAGGGTATTATGCTGTTATAACCACGCTTGGTAGGCGGGTTGGCGATCGTAGTATGTTATACCCGGGTCCCTAACAAACCGCCAAGAAACGTTGCTCAAGTAAATATATCTTTAATATTATTATACATGGACGGGACTTAACCGCGTATATTCGGATTAAGACTAATCCTTAATCCGAGACCACGAGGACAACGTCGTCTTCGAAACGTAGGAGGTAAATTTTAAAGTTAATATACGCGGTTAAGTCCCGTTCATGTTTAATAATGTGTACAAACCGTGAAAGTTTAAATCAGTATCTTTAATATTTGCAACAATTACAATAGTTTCATTATGTAACTGTTTAATAATATGTTTTCTTATACAATAAGAAGAACGCATTTTTATGAATAGATATTTAAAAAATATATAATTTACTGTTTTCAAAAAATAGGTCCCGCTGAGGGCGCTGAGTTTCTAGCCGTTCATAAAAGTCGAAATACTTCTCGGGTCAGAGGAGTAGGGTTAGAACCGGTGTAGTTTTCATTTTTCTCTTTTACTTTTTATATATTCGACGTGTAAAAGTGCCCTTATGTGGTCTAGGTACTTACTGAATAAACGTTTGAGTTTGACAATTTTGGTTGCCTGAAACTTTTCATGGTGGAACGGATAATTTTCTTGTTTCCTACGGTTATTACATTCTGAAACAATTTGGATCTAATATAATTAAAACTGTTGTGAGCCATGTTACTACTACCAAAGCTACTACGTAGTTACAAACTCATGAGCGAGTGATACACCCTCACCGAAAATGGTACTTACTATTGTACTAGCTTACCCGAAACATGTCGCCTAGTGCGATATAAGTACACGTGAGTTTATCCGTTTGTAACTAAGTATTAGTTTGGGTCTAATTTATTTGCTACGTCATTGAAAAGAAATACTTGTGTTTTACTTGTACCAGCATCATGTCAGCCTTAAGACGTCCACTGCTGGACATAGGCCTCCCCCAAATATGGCTTGTATCATCTTAGGGCTTTTATAGTCTTGTATAACCCTAATACGCTTGGCTAGTATATCGTCCAGTATCTTCTAATACAAAACGCAGAAAGTGAAATTAGTACATTTCGATACTAGACAAAAAAAATTTTTTTCATCGAGGGTGAAAGTTCGAGCCCGAGTGAAACTACTCGGTGACAATCACCCGAGTCTTAAAGAAGTTTTTAAACGTGTATCGAACCCAATTTTTCATAACAAGTGCCTTAAAAAGTGAAATTTACGCACGCGAAGCGTGCGCAAAGTGCACTTTTTACGCACTAGTTAGGAAAAAAATATTATGTATTGATGACGAAAATAAGTTAGAGCCACTCAGAACCACTTCGAAAAAATATTACGAAATACGAAAGAAGCAGCAAGCAACGTTATAAAAAAATGCAAATAAGGCATATGCCAGGGGACACCCGGGTTTGAACCGGGGACCTCTCGATCTGCAGTCGAATGCTCTACCACTGAGCTATATCCCCGATGTGAAAGGCGTTGAAATAACAGTTCTTAAACAACCACCTGAACCTGAAATTATTGATCAATCATGATGAATAAGAGACAGTTAACACTTCTTTAAAGACGTAATGTCACGGGAACGCAAAATGAATAGGTTATTGTTTCTCCCAGGGAAGGAAATGATCTGATTTAAACTTTATGCGTTGAGCATAAAGTGCATATCCTGCTGATAAATAATGATTCATACGTTCTTTCGTTTTATTATCTTGTTGATAAACATATTGAAATGGAAACACACGGCGTTCATATATATGTGGTTTCGTAATATTTTCCATACTGATTACAGGCTAGGGGAGGGTAGGGTTTATAAAATAGATAAAATTTTGCATTTAATCACGATTAAATAAATCCAAAAAAAGAAAATAACTTAATTAAACCATCCAACGATATTCGGTCGGGTCAAAACAACTAACATATAAACAAAAATAAAATTTGTTAAGACAACAAAGATACAAAAAGAAACGCCCCCGGGTGGGCTCGAACCACCAACCTTTCGGTTAACAGCCGAACGCGCTAACCAATTGCGCCACGGAGGCGATGGTGTAACAGTTGAAATTGTGTAAGACTTGCGAAACGCCTATGACAGTGTATTAGGGTTCCCAACTAAACACATAGGCCCCTTACACACTGCGACTTTTAGCAGCGATGCAGTCGCGATGCTGTCGCGATGCAGCATCGATGCAGTCGCAAATGGTCCACCTTTACACACTTGCGCTACTTTAAGCATCGATACAGTCGCGATACTGTCGCGATACAGTAGCGATGCTGTCGCGATGCAGAAGCTGGCCATTGAACTGTAGCGATGCAGTATCGATGCAATCGCGATGCAGCATCGATGCAATCGCGATGCAGCATCGCTACTGTATCGCGTTAGCATCGCGACTGTATCGATGCTAACGTGAGCCTCGACGCGATACGTATTTTGATCAGTCATTCATTGACTGCCACAGCGCGATGAGTTCGATTGAAACTGTTTTAATCACGCTCTCTGTATTATTACTTTTAAAAAAGAAACGTAAACGCAAACAGAGGAAGTATTTGGTCCACCCATTTTGGACCCGGGTATGTCCTTAAACTACGTCCAACAATGAGAGGTAGGGCACAGCGATGACCATCACGCTTGAATCTGGGGCAGCCCAACTGGGGAAGTACCTCCTCCTTACAGAAGACCTAAAAGGTAGCAGTTCTATTGTGGCTGTGGTCTTCTGTAAGTTGTTGTCTTCCTGATGGTGAGTAAGGTTCCCAGAGCTCCAACCCCCCTTAAAGGTCGGCATCGCGCTTGTGACTCCCCTGGTGTTAGGGGTGCCTATGGGCGACTGTAATTGCTTACCATCAGGCAATCCGTCTGCTCGTTTGCCACCTTTGTCATAAAAAAAAAAAAGAAGTGAAAGATTAAGAAGTGGTCATTATGTATCATATGTCAGTAGCTAGCTCTAAAATCAGATAGCTGCTTTTAGAAATGCAATGCATTTAGCAAACTGCCCACTACCCCGCGTCTGCAATTCTGCATCGATGCTAACGCGCGTCTGTATCGATGCTGTCGCGCGTGTGTATCGATGCTAACACGCTACTGTATCGATACTAACGCGCGACAGCATCGATGCAAAAAAAAAATCATTTATGATGTCGCGATACTGTCGCGCGTGTGTATCGATGCTAACGCGCAACTGTATCGATACTAACGCGCGACAGCATCGATGCAAAATTGCTGGTGTCGCGATGCAGTCGCGCGTTTCAGAAACGCGCGACTGCATCGCTGCTAAAAGTCGCAGTGTGTAAGGGGCCATATGGCACCGAAAAAGTGTGGAAAAAAAGGCTTTTCTTTTTGAAGTCTACACTGTATATATTTTTTTGTAGTTATTTAGCGTAAATGATTTAATTAGCAGCGTTTTTTTTAAAGATAACTTTTACATGGCAACGTTACAACATAAATATCCCCAGGGGGGCAATTTTTGAACCGTGCACTCGAATTAAAAAAAAATTGAGGTCGATAATAATCGTACACAAAAGTCTCTCACCATTACTTGCACGAAATGTATAGTTCAGATACCCACGATTATTCATTTCTATCATTCATGTTTCCAAAATACCATTTCTTCATTTCTGACAGAGTTTGAAATATCACTCGACTCGTACTCGACGCTTGAAAATCGACCCCCACAGTATTTTAAAAAATATCCTCGTATTTCTACTATAAGTTGAAAGGTCGTAACTCTGTGCATCCTGCACACAGTTACGACGATTTTCTTTTGATTGACAGAACAATATACATTTTTTTTTAAGTAGTGCCGATATGTAGCCGAAATACATATACGAAAATGCAAAAACGCGCAATCCAAGTCCTATCAAAGGCAAATTACAGAGCTGTGTAGGAATTTTAACGTCTGTATCGACATACATACTTGAAATTGTGCTATACGTGAGGAAAAATCCGAATGACTTTGTGCATATGGGCGATGTCAGTAATCGTCTACGGTATCCAGAAAATTTAAAGCTAGTCTAATGTAGGTTAAACATGGCAAAAAAGTGTCCAAAGATAATGGCTTAGGAACATTGCTCCGTCTATTAAGGCTTTGTCACATAGGGCCCGTTTTGTGGCGTGGCGCAGCGGGGCGCGAGGCTGCCGTCCGAATGTGTGCCTTAATTCGTTACATTAGCCACACCGGTGTCACGCACCGCTGCGCCACGCTCTCAAAACGCGCCTATCTGCCTAAGCCTTTAATATCACAAATGAACAAGTAATAAGAAAATATACATGTCCCGTACATCTGAACTCTGTTAGAAATGAAGAAATGGTATTTTAGGAACATATGGATGATATGTATTAATAATCCTGGGTATCTAAACTATAAGTTTTGTACAAAAATAATGGTAAGAAACTTTTGCGGTAATTTTTGTCCGAATGTTTTTGAATTCGAGTGCACGACTCTTAAAAATTGTCCCCCTAATTCTTGATATGTAAACACAATTAGTGTTACGAACTCTCCGAAGGCTCCTAAACGTGGTGTTTTTACTATCGGCCTCATCTCAAAACTCAAAGTCGCTCAACGAGCTATGGAGAGGGCTATGCTCGGAGTTTCTCTACGTGATCGACTCAGAAATGAGGAGATCCGTAGGCGAACTAAAGTCACCGACATAGCTCACCGGTTAGCAAGCTGAAGTGGCAATTGGCAGGCGACATTGCACGCAGAGAAGATGGCAGATGTGGTCGAAAAGTGCTCGAGTGGAGACCACGGACCAGCAAGCGCAGCGTAGGACGTCCACCCACAAGATGGACAGACGACCTCATTAAGGTCGCCGGAAGACGCTGGATGCAGGTTGCTTCCAACCATTACATGTGGAGGTCCAAGGGAGAGGCCTATGTTCAGCAGTGGACGTCTTATGGCTGAGATGATGATGATGATGATGAAACACTGATTGCAGTATATGTATTTAATTTATTGTTAACCAAAGGTCTAAATGAACTAGCTAGGAGCCCGTATAAACGGAGACTAATGAACTCATTTTAATTATTCAAATAGGAAGTGAGTGAATAACTAAGTATTTATTGTCGTTATTCTGTCCCATCAGCCAGGGGACAACTGAAGCATAGTTTGTTACAAGAAATGTAGCCCTGTATACTACTGACGCGCTGGTAGATGACCCATTGTGGATGGACGTATGAGACCGTCGTTGCAGAATTGGCAGAGTGCTCGCTACGGCTAAAATTGTAATTTTTGTCGCTGACTTGAGCTGTCAAATCCATATTGCAGTAAACATTTTCTAATCGTTTTTGAGATAAAAATATGGTCCTGGAAAGATGTGTTGTTGTGAATTGTAAGAACACCAAGAAGAATAGCGACTGTAAATTTATATTTATTTACTTCTTGTTTGACAGCGGTGACAATATTGTCTATAATGGCCGCCTGTCACGTGGCGCTGTCGTCGCGCTCGGTCCCAATATTAACAGTCAAGCTTAAACGTGTCGATAGCGTACTACTGTTAGATTAGATTTACGTTCCGCAAAACTTAGACCGTTCAACCGAATGAAGATAAACGCATTACAATCATATCAACTTAGACAGGAACAACAATTTGTATTTATCATTCATATTTATTGGGCACGCGCGTCATGGAGCGACAGCGAGCAGAGCGAGCTGTGAGCGACGTGGGGCAGCGTGCCCAATAAATACCTACTGCTTATATATATAGCTTCTACAAATATCTATGTTTTGAATATTTAGATGAAATTAAACTGTGGTTTCAAGAGTGACCCAGGGAACGTACCCACGGCAACGAGGGACAAAGAATAGTTGATTGAGCCAAGTAATCGCGGATAGAGCAATTTATTATATACGAGTAAAACAACATATTTTACGTTAATAATATAACGCGAGAAATGTGCGATACTTTTACAATACGTGTATTTTTTGCACTGTATAAATAGTACGATAATTTTGTCAATCTCACCATCTCCCGTATGGTCTAGTGGCTAGGATACCTGGCTTTCACCCAGGAGGCTCGGGTTCGATTCCCGGTACGGGAATAACCTTTTTGCTTTACTTATTATTTTGTATTTTTTAAATCATAGAAATAAACTTAAGATGTGAATTTAATTTTAAATCATTTAAGAAACAAATAGTGACTATAAAATAATCATATTACTAGTATAGATATTTTATCACCGAGTAATCATTTTATTTTATACTTTTCTTTCTTATCGATACCTACACTCAACCGTAGTAGTAGTAACTTATATTTACACGTTATCATCTATTTTATAAACATTATATGTTTGTACACTAACATATCTAATTACCCACTAAATATGTATGGACGACAAAGTTGTACGAAAACAAAGATATCTGATATATACATATATATATATATATATATATATATATATATATTTCTTTATTTTATTATAAATATTATAATAGTAGCCAACTAGCCACCAACGCTAATGACAATAGAGGCACATTTGTTATTTTATATTCATGTTTTCAAAGATATACAGGGAGTGTACACGACTATGCTGCCGCCATCTAGTGAAGTTAATCGGAACTACTTACTGCCGCTCCTTATAATCTCTGACGTTTCTAAACTCTGTACAATTACTTCGTTTCTAGATTTTAAAATGTTAGAGTCAAGTGCACGACTCAAAAATTTAAAGTTCAGTGAAAGGGGATAATCAGAGAGAATATTGTCAGTTATTGTAAAAAATAATAATAATTACCTGAAACTACAATCTTCGTGTGGCGAATAATCGTACGCTGATGTGTTTAATGCCATCTAGTGTTTAATTTGGATCATCCAAGCCAAGCTCACCTTACGAGCTTGCTTGTTATTGTTAGTGACCTCTAGTTTCGAATCAGAAAATTAATTACTTGTTTCTCTAGTGTAGACAGTGTAGTGTACAGAATATTTCCTGCCATTGTTGCCAACGTCCATACCACGTTGAACACACCGGTTCTCGTCCGATCACCGAAGTTAAGCAACGTCGGGCGAGGTCAGTACTTGGATGGGTGACCGCCTGGGAACACCTCGTGTCGTTGGCTTTTTGCAGTTTTTTTAAATAACATAATTCAATGTGAAATAGTAGTAATTACGATAAAAGTGCAAAGAATTCTATTTTATTTTATCTACGTACATATCATAGTGCTCTAAAATGCGTCCAGAAACCGTAGGCAATGACCAGCATTAACAACCATCAGAAATTAATTGAGATGTAATGTTAACATTACCTCCTGAAAACAGTAGGTTATGAGTTTAAATTTGGATCAGCTGTCAAATTCAAGTGGGGTGTATCTATAGATATTAAAACAGACATTGATACGAAATGGCAATTCGTTATGTTTTCTTTAATATAAATCGAACGACATTTGAACTCGAGTAACAATAGAATAGGGAGTTCATTCGCTTGTCTATGCTTTAAAAAAATATTTGCCTGAGATATGAAATACGAAACGCCGCCATTCCAAGCTGTCATTTGTTTTGACGTTGACTTTTTAATGTTTACAAGTATATAGCACTAGTAATAATGCGAGTCATTTCCCTACGGTTCCTGAACCCATCTTAAAACACTTATAATATGTGTGTAGATAAAGTAGTGTATGCAACTATACGTAATTAGGCATAACAACACTCGTGTGATATTATTAAACCCACACTCTTGTTGTAATGCCCTTCATTATGCACAGATACATAAACTACTATTACATATTTCTGTGAACTCTTTACCGGATCTGCCGATTTTTGAGGGTCGAGTACTCGAAACGTGACATTTTCTTCTCCATCAGAAACGAAGAAATGGTATCTATTTTAGCGGGTACACACAACACTATACTATAACTTTCGTGCAAAAATAACGGTGAGAAATTTTTCGAAAAATCGAAAATAAACTTACCTTTATAATTTAATGCAAAATCGTAACTGTTTTTTTTTTTTTACAAAATGTCATCCATTCTATGGTAATCAAAATATAAATGATAAAAAATAATACTTGCGGGCATGGAAATTATACATTTCGTGAAAAATAATTGGTAAAAAGTTGTTAGATTGTTATCGTCCTCAAAGTTTTTGAAATCGCTTAGAAGACGCCTTATATTAACAAATATTATTTATTCCTGTGATGACTGGTACCATTCTATGATATTATGTCACCTTTGTGAATTAAAACGGTTACAATTTTGCTTCACATGAAAAGGATAAGACAGAGACCTTCTATCCACTTGCGTCCTAATTTTTATTCTTTGTTCAGTTCTGAACTCCTGGAGTATTTAAAAAATATATGTATCGTGGAGTAATTCTTTAGTACATTCGCCCGTATTTAAAAAAGAAGTAGCTGCCATTCGACATCGTCAGTTAGGAAAGATTCCGGAGAGTTGTTTGTCTGGACCAGAGCAAGTTTGTGCTTATGAAATAAAATTGTGATAAGATAATACTTGTCTTGGAAAGTAGATGTGTTTCCAGTGCCATCTAGTGCAACATTTTTAAATGTAAAGCTGTCACGATTACTGTCTGGGTTTGTCTCATACTGACATCTAGTATTCAATAAGAAAATGAATTCGTTGTTTTCTTGTATAGTGTATAGAATATTTCCTGCCATTGTTGCCAACGTCCATACCACGTTGAACACACCGGTTCTCGTCCGATCACCGAAGTTAAGCAACGTCGGGCGAGGTCAGTACTTGGATGGGTGACCGCCTGGGAACACCTCGTGTCGTTGGCTTTTTGCAGTTTTATGCTGTTACAAAACGATCCACAATGGCAATGAAGAATTAAGTTAATAACATATTTTGTCAAGTAAACGTCAACGAAATATTTTGGTATTGTAAGTAAATGTGACATTCATAAACTTCACATTAAAAAATTGCAAAAGAGCAGAAAATTACAGACTGCCAACAACGAGACGGTAACAGAAAAAGAGGTAGACCATTTAAAGAATGGTGACATCAAGTCTGTAGGGGGCGCCACCTGGACCAGGAAAGCCAATAGAAAGGCAATGGAAAAAGCTGGGAGAGGCCTGTGTCACAAGACACGCTGACCACTAATCCGGACAACCAGATGTTGTAGTTTTAATTTTAATTTGTAAGTAAAGCCGACGCTAGTCTTTATTAATAAGTATTACGAACCAACCAGTTGGCAAATATATAAGTACGATAGAGCAAAAAATAACTACTTAGGAAGAAAAGTACATATCTATAAAAAAAAGAAAATTTTGAGCGCAAAAAGTATTGTCAGAAGTGGGATTCGAACCCACGCCCTCAGAGAGGACCAGAACAGCTCAAACCTACATCGTAGGCAAGGGTAACCTTGAGTCTGGCGCCTTAGACCGCTCGGCCATCCTGACAGTTGCCATCTAAGTCGAAATTAACCTTCACTTTTATTTAACTATCTTCCTGTAATCACGTGACATTTTACTAACAACTTTTTATTTTACACAGGTATCAGATATACACAACTTAACTATTATTAACTTTTTTTAAACTTGTTTTATGCGTAGAATAACTAACACTAAATTAAGATACAAATATTGGTATATTTTTGTTTTCTTTTATTTTTTTTTCTAAGATATTTACGTTTATTTTTCTTGACGATAAAACAAAATTTAAAGCTAAAGTTAATATTTTATTACACCATTATGTTTGTTACTTACAAAGGCTTTATTTCCAATCAGCAATTAGAGCGGTATAAAAATAAAAGCAAGCTGATCTACGCTTTACTGCAGTCCAATATTATAAGTGTAAGCATTTTAGCAAAAAAAAAAAAAACAAGTTAAATTACGCCATACTATTAATTAATATAAGCACCATCTACCGGGTCACTTTGTAACTGTGTGGTTTCGGAGCAAAAAACATTAGTTTCTTCTACTGAAAGCGAACTACTTATGCTACTCGTCACTAGGTGGCACTTCAAACTCTCCAAAGTAAATTGTATCAACTGTGAAAGCACCAAAATGATAATTGACAAAATATTTATCAATAGGTAAATGAAACGTTACTTATAATTATAATTGAGCTAAAATCCATTATTGTTTATTGAACCTTACCTTGGTTCATCTCCAACCTCATCTGTTTTATATTTATATGGTTACTTCGTTGAAAACTTCCACATTCAGTTAATGTCTCGAACGAAACACTGAAAACTTGTAAAATAATATCTATTGCACATTGGATTTTACTACTACTAATTAGTACGTAACAGCAATTCTTTATGAGTACAATAAAGCCGATAAAAGCTCGTTTTTTGATGTTTGAAAAATATTTAAACTTTCTTCGGAAAGAAAATAAACAGACACTGCAGACAGTTTTAAATATAATGTTGCTAGTGTAATTAATTTACATCGGTTTAAGTTTGGTTCACTTCTAAAATTCAATCAGTTATATCATTTACTTTAGATTTAACGATACAAAAAATATTTCCATATTAAATATTGGTATATTTACTACCAAACTGAGGTTTTTAGTGTCATTTGTATGATGTAATTCTAATAAACCTTTATTAAAATGGACAAACAAATGTTTAATAATTGTCGTAACAAGACGTATGACAAGAATCAGTTACTGTCAGTGTCACTTGCCAATTACGGTTTCGGAGGTTATGTTTATTTTTTCCTAGTTATCAATAACAAAACTTGTTATTACTTATTATTCAATGATGGACATTGAAGCGAAAATAAGAGAAGACATGCGCAACCTCGGGTGCAGCTCTGACTTAAAAATATCTCTGGCCTACCATCTTTACGTATTCTTAGTTGACGTAAAACTTATGTACGATACCGAATATTGCTACAACAAAGATGTGGATACCTTATACATCGTGGCGAGGCCTAGCAAACGAGACAAAATGAATATATACGTGCCTATCCCCACACAGGAAGATGTAAATATGGAGTTTATTGGTGTTTTGCAGCAGAATTTGTGTACCATTGAGACCGGCCCTAGTATCAACTTAGCTTTTATCGACGGAGATTCCACGACAGTGATCTACACATTTACTAAAGGTATAGTCGAGAGGCCGAAGCCGGAGAAGGTAGCGGAGCGGAGAATGCGGGAGGAGAGGAGGATGTTCATAGACAATGAGGTGAAGAAGAGAAAGAATGATATTTTAAACGATGCTATGAATGGAGGGTTTGTTGATGATGATGACTGTCAAGTGGTCGAGTGAATATTAAAGGAAGTGTCTTTTCACGACGAAAACTTATTAGTGATTTTAGTAACAATGACAATGCAAAAACAATATATGTGTACAAAAGATTTGTAAAGTTTTAAATAATAAGGTACTGATAATGGCGAAATGCTTTACTACTTCCCAGTGTAAGAATAAAATTTATCAATATGTTATGTTGTTAAACATGATTGAATGAATCGAAGCAAAATTGAGGACTAGGTTAGGTTGCCACTCCAAACCACTAAATCGTAGAGCCCTTGGGAAGCACCATAGCCATCAGCTGTTGGCATGGGCTGACAAAACTATTAATGTGGTAGGGAAAAATTGGCTTTGGAGAGCCCAAGACTGCAAACAGTGGTTTGCTCTGTAAGAGTCCTTCACCTCAAATAAGTATTATAGTGGGATGTGAGACAAGAGAATTGCATTTGTTTCAAGCTTAGTTTTTTATTCACGTTTCTACTGAGAAAAAGATTTTAATTTTAAATCATACATGTTGCAGATCTATTAACCCTTTAACACCTTTCCTGCGGCAATTATAAATTGAAATATCACATATATTAAGAAACAGTAACCAGGACCTCCAGTGTTCGAGACAGGATTAGAGCCTGCGTCTCGTCTCCAGCTTTCGCCTAGGCCTTAAACACTTATTCTTAACTATATGTCATCAATTGAATTTATGATTGATTTAATATTGTAACTACTTAAAAAACAATGCAGAACAAAAATATTTAATAAAAATAATAATGTATTATTTTTAGTTGCTAAAAGTCTAGTGTCTGAAAATATATTTTGCACAAGTATAGTTAAGATCAACCACCTATCTAACAACCTGTGGCCATGTACTCCCAGGCACCATCAGAGGGAGCTCTGCACACTACTCCTGCTGACTCCCTAGACCCAGTTTTAGCTGATCTCTGACAATGTGGTCACCACTCTACCACCTTTCTGCCGTAGTTTAGCATGCTGGGTTCCACAATTTATTTATAAAAAGTTTGATTTTATAAAAAAAAATTAAGATCCCCCATTGCCTGCTTAACCATATTGAGAGTAGTGTATAGAAGGTATGGACTGTGCAAACCATGGTTTTCTTTTTATAAGTACTTCCATTTTATGTGGTGAGTCTGCCACAGAACCAAAGAAGGAGAAGGTTACTGCTACTGCTACTATTTCTGTTTTATTAGTTTGGACGGGATGTTAGAAGGCTCCCTAACTGGGGCACTCCACTTGAACTAGTTGAACACCACCAAAGTCGCGTGATGTCGTGCGCCCCACGCCACCTAAAGTGGCTATAGCACGCTGTCAAAGCAATTGTCCTGCTGACGGTAAGATATATAGTCGGATAAGGTTTATATTTGTTCTTCACTAGTCGAGACGTTGGCGTACACGTCACATTTTGACGCTAGAGGAAAAGCGTTTATAAGGTTAAGAAATGCCTTTTAGTTTATTTTTCATAAAGACTTGTGAAGCAAGTGGGTGTTATTTACTTGAATATGTGTGGTATTGTATAGAAATTTTAAATCTGAATAGAAATAATCACGTTATTTCAGAATTGGTGTTTGAATACTGGATGTGTAAATAACAGAATATATTTTTTATATTTTTTTTTATTTTCGTTTTTAATACAAAATTACACTTTAGGCAGTTGGTGAGTGAAGCTTTAAGTACATTTCATCATCGTTCCTCCACACAATTATTTAATTTAGTTGGCTTTGGGGAAATAGGTACATAGTAGCATGTCGTTACTATATGATTTTAATGTTAAACATATTCAGAAAATGCCCTTTCAAGTGTACACAAATAAGGAAGAAATAAATAATAACAAGTACAGATAAGTATTCTATCCCTTAAATTATGGTTACAAAAATATTCTCAGTCGAAATATTTATAATACAAAAAGTAAAAAAATACTAAATGTGATACTTACATTAGACTTAATTACACTACAATATGTCAATAACATATACACTTCATAGCACTTAATTCTTGTGGCCACAAAAATTAAGACGATTAACTCTTACACCTTCTGTAGGTATAGAATGGTGAAATCAAGTAAAGAGTGATTCTAGACTATTTACAAAATCTCACCAGAGACATTAAATATACACTAATAAATTAAGGTAAGATCGTTTAGTAACTCGACTTAACTAACAAATGTTCTTGCAATTCACTAATTGGATATTCCACTATATTTTGAACACAGTCTGTAGCACCATTGGTTGGTTCTCGTTTATAAGAGGTCTTTGCTGGTCTTTATGCATTTGCCTCGGAAGCAGATCTCGGTCTCGTGGGAGACCTCGGTGGACATGGAGGTGCTCACGACGCTGGCCGGGTCCATGAAGCTGGACACGGACGAGGCTTCCACCGCCTCCGTCACCGCTCGTGTGACTGCCTCTGTTGCATTCGCCTTTTTAATCTCCGTGTATTCCGTGACGGTCTCGACGTTGTAGTCGCTGTCTGGTGTAGCGGTGATCTCTTCAGGGATGACATTGCTTTCTGTTGTGGTTATCCTAATTTTGGCTGGCTCTGTTGTTGCTTCAGTCTCTGTTGCTTTTGTTGTGGCTGATTTGTCGTCATTCTCGCTGTCACCTGTGGCACCGAACAAATAGTCCATGAAGCTGAATCCGTCGTTTCTGTCTATGTTCGTGACTTCGCTCGTGGCTTCTGTAGTCGTTAGTTCAGAGACGGTTGGATCCGGTGATCCGGTACCTAGATCTAAATCGCCCGGAGACGTTTCTGTAGGAGTTTCTTTTTGCAGGATATTTTCAGTGGTCACTTGAGGCTCTGTGGGTTCGACTAAGGAGTCTGTATTAATTTTGGGGATGTCTACTGTCGGGAGTTCTTCGACGGAGTCGTCTGAGAAAATATCTTTGATGTTGAAGGTTGGCTTGTAGGTGGTGACCTTAGCCGGCTTGTCCACGGCGTCGAGCTTGCCGTGTGCGGCCTTGCCGACGGGCGCGCCGAGCCGGTTGACGGCGTGGGCGAAGTTCTGCGACTCGGCGGCTTCGATGGCCTCAGTGGTGGCGGGACGCACCTTCACTTTCTTCCAGAATCCGCGCCGCCGGCTCTTGCGGTCATTGTCCTCCTGAAACGTAATAATACATTGATCAATAAAGGCACCTCAAATGAAGACTATTGTAATACGGAAATAGTCTACCGGAGCAGGTCACAAACAGAAAACTAGACGGATATACTTAATAATGTGATTATATTAAGAGTAGGGGCTTATAGAACTGTGTTATGCTTACCTCACTAAGAATGCTGGACTCCTCACTGGGCTCGATGGTCGTAGACTCTTCCGCTGGCGTGCTCGGTTTCGAGTAGTCTCCTGAAGAGATTATCCTCTCCGGCGGGATCTCCCCGATCTCCCCACCCTTGTGTTTCATCACGTTGCTCGTGTATTCATTCTCGTCTTGTTCTTCTAAACTCTTCATTACTTCCTCCAGCATGCTCTCAAAAGTCGACATGCCGTCAGGTGAGTCACTCTTGATCACTTTGCTTTGTTCCACCAAGGCCTCCAGAGTCGGCGGGATGTCTGGTATTTTTTTGTTTAGCCTGTTAGTTGCTGGTGTTACAGAAATTAGTATATCATCGTATTCGTTTTTAGCTGTTATAATATCAAGTTCGCCTTCCTCATCGCTTTGCAATCCGGCTGTGGAGTCTTTCCTGTCATCGACGATATCATTAGGGTTGTAAGGTTTAAACGAATCGGGTGACCACTCGACTGCGTCGGGTTCTGCGAATTTCGGCCTGTTGATGGAATAGTTTGGCTCCTGATCCTGTTCTTCAGTTTCTGGCTTCTTATTGTACCTCTCTGATAGCCGCGGTCGGTTGCTGTATCTGCTGTGCAGATTATTTCTGACGGTCGTTGAAGTCGCGTCCGTCTGCACTTCAGGTTTCACCGTTGGTTTTTCAGTGGTCGGTCGTCTTCCTCTAAACCGGTTTTTAACTTCGTAAGTGCTCTTCTTGGTGATAGACGCTTCAGTTGATGTGGTGGTGTAAGTGGGGCGCCGGCGACGGAACTGGCCGCGCTTAGTCGATGATTCCTGAGAGGATGTTGTAACTGCTGGCTCAGTGGTAGGCTCTGGTTTGTACACGGGGTGTCTGTGCTCTTGTTCAGGGCGGGCGAAGACTTGTTTCGTCTTTAGATCTTCACCAATTTCCTCAATACGCATGGTGGTGCGGCGCCTGTCGAACGCAGGTCTGTAAGTGATTGCTTGCACTGGACGTTTCTTATCCTTAGTTCTGGATGTTTCTGTCGAAGTTTGGTGATATTGTTTGATGAGACCAGGTCGCACGCGTACTCTGTTGTAAGAGGGTGTAGTTTGTACTTCTTCTTCATGGTTAACTTCTTCACTTAAGAACTTAGCATCCTCATTCACTTGAGTAACTGTATCTTGTTGTCTGATGGTAACTGAATAGCTAGGTGCTTGTTCTGTCACTGGACTGACAGCTTCAGTAGCGTAATAGACTTCAGCACTAGCTTCCTTTTGAATTGGAGTAGTTTGTTTACCGTAAATGTCTTCGTTGTCCGGAGAAGATTCATCATATGCTATAGCGTCGACTGGAGCAGAGCTGCTCCTAGAGTGGTAAACGTACTCCTCGCCGCGGGTGGAAGGCACGTGCGGCACGTACGGCGTTTCCGTGCGGCCTTCGGACCTGGAGGGGAAGGTGTGCTCGTTTGACGCAGAGTTATCGTTGGGCTGACTTACGGATGCTCTTTCATAAGTGTAAGCATTTTCAGTGTCGTAAGAAGCGGACGATTCTACGTTTTTAGTTGATTGGAATTTAGGTGCCGGCTCAGTGATGGCTTCAACATCAGCGGTGCTCGTTCTTTCCATTAGAGTAACTGGATAATTTTGGTGAAGAACATCCCTCTGGTAGGCCAGGTCTTCCTTGCTGCCGCTGCCTTTGTTTTTACTGTAATGACCTTCGTCACCATCTGAGGGCTTAAACTGAACGCGTCCTCGAGTTCTGGTTCTGCTAGAGTAGGTGGACGATTTAGTCGAGCTTTCATTTGAATCGACCGGCTTTCTCGTAGGTTTCTCGGTGGTGATCTTGTTAGGTTCATATCTAGGTCTGGTCGGCAGAGGTCTTCTCTCGCGCAGCGGTCTTCGTGTTGCAGTGTACTTGGTGCTAGATTCATTGGAGTCGGTTCTAGGGGTAGTGCTGGTGTAGCGTGGCCGTCCGCGGCTTCTGATCGGAGGTCTCCTAGTCGTGGTCGTAGTTGTTGTCGTAGTCGTGGAACTCTCTTGGCTCTCGTTACTTATAAAGCTAGTCTCGTATTGGTTGTAGGACGGGTTGGTGGGCTGCGCACTGACTCCGGCTGCCGTGGTCGGTATTTCATTCACTGCAGCGAAGTTTTCCTGTACGGGAGCTTGGGTTTCGACGTATCTGTTGTCGATATCTGATGGCGGACTATTCGCAGTTGACAAATTGTTTGTATTCACTGTCTCAGGTCGGTTGTACTCAGTATTGGTTGTAAACTCATTGGAATTATAGACGGGGAATCTAGAGCTTGTAATTTCGGATTCATAGTGAATCTCTGGCGAGTAGTTTTGTTGTGCGTAATTTGGCTGAGTTTGTTGATATGATTGTTTTTCAGTAACAATTGTAGGCTTGACTGTCGTGCTTGGAGGGGTGGTGGGGGTGGGCGACGCGGACGACGAAGGAAGTGGCTTGAACTGCTGCGTCGAGTAGTTATCCCTCTCTTCGAAGAAGTTATTGTAATCCAAGGGAGTGCTGAAGTGGAACGCCTGGTTTATTGAGTACGGGTTGTGCGTCTCCAGCAGCTGGCTCGAGTACGTGGATGGTTTGCTCGTGGTCTTGGGAGTTCGCGGCGTAGTCGGAATAGTCGGCTCGGGTTGTCTAATTATACTCGGCTTGACTTGCTCTTGGCTGTAGTTTTCTTGTGAATATTCCACGAACTGATTAGGATTGTACTGTTGGCCAACGTTGCTTAAGAAGTATGAGCCAGTTTTTGGTGGAGCCGTGATGATGCTGTCTGTTGGTTCTTTCTGAGGCCTAATGGAAGTGACAGTTTGCGGTTCAAACGAGTAATATTCGGATTGATGAGTGGGAGCGTTGGTTTTTGGTGCGACCGTGCTGTAGTAGCTGAAGTTGGGTTTTTGAGTTACTGGACTTTGGTCTTGTTTTTTAGGCGGAGGAGAAGCGACGTAAGAGTTAGGGATAACGTGGGCCAATGGGGTCGTAAGACTCGCAGTCGCGGAATCTTTAATTTGCGAATTGATCACTACTGACCCAACATGTGGAGATGGGAAAGGAATTTTAGCAAAACCATCTGGTGTATGGTAGCTCAGTGGCGCCACAAAGAAAGGTAGTTGTCTCAGTTTGTTATCAGTGTTCTCGATGTTCGATAAGTACGGCAGTTCAAATTTGACGAAGTTCTCTGGAGGCGTTAGAGTCGACGGGCCAATAAATACTTTGGGAGCATTTAAAGGGTTGACTGCGTCTAAAACTGCAATGGTGTTGGCATTCTTCAACGAAGATAGAACGTCACCGACCTTCACTTGAGCACCTTTCTTGGCTTCTTGAGACAAGAATACAGCCAGCGGTGGCTGGTGCGGCTTCAACTTCTTCGGTCGTGGTGTGGTCGGAAGTGCGGTCGGGAACGGCGTGGAAATGGTAGAAAACTTCGGAACCTGGTCATACTCCTTTAACTGCGGGTTGTAGCTAAAGTATTCCTGTCCAAAGTTAACGTGTTCTGCCGGTTTCGTGGGCTTTTGGAAGTCGTTAGCGAAAGGCTGTTTTATCGGATTCTGTTTCGGAAGACCCTGCGAAGAATACTGAATTTGGGGATTTCGGAAGTTGAATTGTCCTTGATTAAGTGACTCCACTGGAACATAAAGTAGCTGTACTTCTTCTCTTTCCAATTTAGATTTGCTGGGAATAACCGTCTCTGTTTTGGGCCCGTCAAACTTCAGCTTTTGAAGTGATTGCGGCTTCTTCTTCTGATTAAAAATGAATTCATTGCTTGCGTTCTCAATCCGGTAACCATCGACGAATTTCGGTCCTTGCGTGAACGGCTTCTTAGGTACTTGGTTGATGAACGGTTTCGCTTGCGGGGAAGGCAGCGTTTTGGGGAAACTTTCAAACTTTATGGGATTCGTCGGGACTGTAGGCCTGGGCTTGATAGGTTGTGGCACGTTATCGAAGTTGAACTGCGGGGACACAAACCCTTGGTTTAGCGGAAAGTTTGGCTGAGAAAGACCGAATCTTATGCTCTGTCCGAATCCCTGGTCGGATAAGAAGTTCTGCGGGGCAGACGGGACCGACGGGACTGACTGTAGATACAGCGGTCTGTTTTGGTAGAAGGGTTGATTCCTGAAGTCCTGGTTGAAGGCGGCAGGACGAGTGAAGCCCGGGAAGGGCTCGGCGAGGATGCGCGGCTCGGCGACGGCCTGGCGCTTGATCTCCGGGGACGGCTGCTCGACGGGCCCGGGCAGCGGGACCCAGTCGCTGATGTCGGCGGTGTACGAGCTGATCTGGCGCGACCAGCGGCTCTGCTCGCGGGCGGAGCTCACGGCCAGCAACAGCAGAAGTGCTAGCACTGAGGGCGCCATCTGGAAATAAAATACAATGGTAAGACTTGGGTGCAATTACACAATTCAAACTGGTAGCTGTATATTATTTAGTCAATCCCGGGACACGTTTCAGAGCGCTTCAGATCGTTTCAGAGCGTACTCTAGTGATGTTACAGTGCCGAGCCCCATTTACGTGTCAGTCTTAGTACTTCAGAATTGAGACCTAGGTTTTCCAAAACATGTCGCGGAAGGCGGGAGTGACTAAATAGTCGTGATTGACACTGTCATGTTAAATACCTACTCGTATACAGCTAATACAGGACGAAAACACTGTCAAAAAAAATCTTGTCTGTTAATGAGATTAAAATGTAAATCTTTTAATGGGCAGGCTATTCAGTTGCTACTTGTTTATAGACTTAGAAAGCTTACACGCTTTTAGTTTGCACTGTACTCTGTATATGTACGAATACATTATTTGCAAGATATTTTGTAAGATTTAATGGCATTATGGATATTTTAAATAAGGGTTCCATCAAGCCGAGTTCACCGCCACACCACGGGATGTCGTAAGCGAAGCCGAAATGGCTCGTCCTACTTTATTTGTTTCTCCGGAGAAACATCATTAGCATATGTTATACAATGGCAAGATGTATGGGGACTGCTAAGTAGTAAGAACTATGTGTGGGTTAAGAGTTAAGACGGCGGTTACTGCCGAAGTTTCACTTACTGGTGGTGAAGTTTGTATTTCCTGTCAAGAAGTTTGAAACGCAGATAAGCAGGCTACTGTTTTTACTTTGGACAGTCTGTACTGCTGTGTGAATGATTGGATTTATTTTCTGAGACAATTCAACAACGATATATTGGTACATTCATATGATAGCTGATATAGGTATTTGATGACAGGTCTAGCCTACCCACCAGGCTCAGGCAGGCAGTATGCTTCATAGGCAGGTCTACTCTCTTGGGTTCAAATCCCTACAAGGGGAATTTTTTTGTTAATTTTAATTTTTTTTATATATACAACGACCGTGGCAAAACAAGCATACGACTCGCCTGATGGTAAGCAGTTACCGTAGCTTATGGACGCCTTCAACTCCAGAGGATTCACATGCGTTGCCGACTCTTTAAGAACATATATACACTCCTTTTTTGAAGAACCTCATACTGTAATCCCTTGGGAAAACCTTTTTGGGATGGGCACAGATATTTGTTCCTGAGTCATGGGCGTTTTCTGAGTATTTAAGCATTGTTGTATTATATATATCGTTGGCTGAGTACCCACAACACAAGCCTTCTTGAGCTTACTTTGAGGCTCAGTCAATTTGTGTAAGGATGTTCTGTAACATTTATTGTGTATTTATAAGTAAACGCGTCTAGGTAAATGTAGCTTTGGTAGCCCCCCAGCTAGATGGAGCGACGATCTGGGACGTATTTCGCGAAAACTTTTGTAACTTCTAATACAAGCGGGAATCTCTGTCTATCAACAGGTGTCAAAAAGTGACTTCCGCTTGTAATACAAGGTACAAGTGTTCGAGAAATAGGCCTCTGGAACTGGCAGTGACTGGATGTTGAGAGCCGAAGACTGGCTCTGGTGCGCTTTGGGATTGGCCTACGTCCAGTAGTAGACTGCAATAGGTTGATGATGATAAACATTCTACCATTTATACGGCGTGGTTATCAACAAGCACTAGACCGGTGGACATCCCCGTTCCGGTCATAGCGCTAACTGGAGCATATAAATAACCAGGTCGACAAGTATTTAAGTGGTAATTAATTAATTACGAACGTGTAATGGCACGCGACGCTGTTCGGGTTGCGTGCGATTTACGTGTAGACGAGAACGGTAAATCTTTCTTATGTAAACGTGTCAGGATTGTAAGGCGACGGCGTGCATGCGCGGAGCGAGCGGCGGACTCGCCTCTTCAGGCCTGGTACCGCGAACGTCGAAGTTCGTATATTTCGGGCATTTTTCTATTTTACCCCAATGCCAATCAATACTAAATGACGTGACAATGTTACAGTCTGCGTTTAAACTATTTGACTTGGGCTACATTGGTTGCTATTAAATGTAATAGCAACTGATATAGCCAAATATATCGGTACGGATCTTTCTTTGTAGGCCAGTGAGAGTGTGTTGTGATGTTTTGCCATATCTTATGACAACTGTACAAGTCTAACTATTCATTCAGTATGAGAATGTGACTTACTAGTGGAAGCATGGACTCGTGATCTTAAATGGTGAACAGGGAACGTATTTATTTTAACAAGTTGTTTTACCATTTTTTTTATGAAGTACACGAATAATTTATTATCAGCTAGGGATGAATTTAATTATAGTACACTTGTAAAAAATAACCAGTTTCTACAGTTCAGAGGCGGAGGGTACATGTACAATTGTTATGACCTTGACTTATAGATATGCATTAAATATGTAAAAAATGTCTATAGGTACATCACCGCTCACCACGCTACCCGCTCCGCTCAAGCCAACCCGGTTCCTTACTCGACAAAGCCCTTACTAGATAAGATGATTAGCATACCTTTTCACACACTACTCTAAGTCTAATCACGTACTCTTGTTACTTAACTCGCCTATGAGTTTAGTATTCCAGCCACAATAGGCTACATTAAGATGCAGGTTTAAAGGCTTTCTGTCATCTTATATAATTACGATATTATATAATTGGGCTCTTGTCGCCGCAGAGTCGGCCTGTGGTGACGACTGATAATAGCACCACCCCATCTCCCGCGGGCCTTTTTTATTCCATTCCGTTACTACCTATATTCTACCTACCTATTTCATATCACAAAGCGGTAACGGAGCGGGAGTAATAAAAATTTTGGGACACATTTTTTCTCCTATCAGGTTCGAAAGAACTCATGATTCTGAGTAGAAACCACACAAAAAAATCCAAATTTAAAAAATAAAGTTGAGTATACAACTATATAAATTGGCCCAAATGCCAGTTAACAGTGGAACAGAATTGGCAAACTTTCTTCGTTGTTCGTTTTAGTTCCGCTGCTCATATTGCAGATGCTGGTAATGAGATTTCTACCACGGATCATTACCCTGGCAGGAAGTAGCTATGTTCGTTTTACTAATAAGAAAGTTTTGTAGATGTTTACCTAACATATATATAGCGCACAAAGTTTTTGCCGAAATCGCAAAGCCTTGACGTAACTGGTGACCGAAGAGGTGGCGGTTTCCTCGCGCAGCGTATCAGCAATGCGATACAACGAGGAAATGCCTCCAGCATCCTCATACAATGCCTCAAAACTCAAAAAAAATCTCAAAACTCAAACGTTTATTCAGTAAGGCCACAAGGACTTTTTTACATGTCGAGTATATAAGAAGTAAAAAGAGAAAAATAAAAACTACGCCGGTTCTAACCCTACACCTCTGCACCGAGAAGCATTTTGACTTTTAAAACCGGCATGAAACTCGACGGGACTTGTTTTTTCAAAACAGTATTACACAAAAAAAAATTAAACATACCTAATATTATAAAAATGTTTTGGTCTATAGCATTAATATATTTTTGTCTGTATTAGGATCACGTCGTAATACCCAATTTAAAATTCTGTAACCAAACATTCTACTATGCGTGTTAACTTTAAAACCGTCGATATTGGCAAAATTCCCTTTGCCTAAACACAAGGGGAGAAAGCCGTAAAAAAACCATGTCCTACTTAACAGGTGAATAAACTTACAATCTATGTAGGCTTTCCCGGTCATGAATACCCAACCCACGAACGTAGGCCTTTGTTTTTACTTCGACGACCGAAGCCTAAAGCCATAGACTAGGTCCAGCTTTCTCCAAGACAATGCCTGTACAGGCCTATAGGAAATACGGCCGTAATACGCCCAGTGTCGGCTCACATACGGCTTTCTTAAACGTCCGTATAATAAGCCCTTCGCAGAGTGTTCAATTCAATTAACGTTAAACAATGAGTTTGGACGCAATGGCGCAAAGAGAAACTGATTGAAAGAATTTAAGCTTGAATACAGTGTGTAAGTCTAATACGGGCGAATCTCTTAACGGAGGGTAGAATAGGACATAAGAAATATATTTAGATAACTTTTGCTTAGAAATGCAATAAATTTTTTATCCATATAAAAAAATTCGGCCCGCAATGTAATGCAACACACTCGAGTTAAACACTCGTTGACAGTTTGTTTCAAAAGCTTATATCGCGTAATGTTCGCAGTACATTACTGCTCAGAAATTTTACAAAAATTAATTACATGTGTATAATAGGTATAATTAAAGAAAAACCTTTTGGTTAATCATTATACTGGTAAATCCTATGTCTGGTTTAATTCTTCGCCCGTATTAGACTTACACACAGTATACAAAAGTATTAAAAACAAGTGAATGTGAATGTGTTGAATTTATTTCGATGGCTTTCATAAAGAAAGGACTTGATGATTACTGTATATGTTCTTTATTTTATTTTACTGTTGTTTATGTTTTTCTTATTTATTATATTTCTGTAATTAATTTATGTCAGTTGTAACGTTCCATCCGCTTTTGTTTTATAGAAAAAGATTTTTGGAATATTAGCCCCTATTAGGATAAATTACAATTTTAACAAAAAAAAATTTTAATATTTATTTCTTAGACACAATAATTACAATATTATAATAAGTACTTAACTACTTACTACATTGAATCTAAAAAAGGCCCTTGAGGTATCCAAGAATGCTGGCGGCATTGCCTGGTTGTATCGCAATGCTGATACATTGTGCGAGGAAGCCGCCTGCTCTTCGGTCACCAGTCACGTCGACTAGGTCGTGATAATATACCCCGCCGCATTGCCTCGTTGAACTGCAATGTAGACTTCTACATTGCAGTTCAAGGGATTTTTTAGTATTAAAATATATTTTTTTAGTGTAGTTTATAAAACATAATAAACTTAACTTACTTAGTTAAGTAGATCTTGTAAATTATAAGTTGTAATTTTAATAAGTAAATCAATTTAATTTGATTTACCAATTGCGGTCGTGCATTCTGTCTCTTAATGTCCTCTCTGTTCTCTGAGCTATAAATGACAATAAGTATCTTACTTATAAGTAGTTCAATTTAGCCTCGCAGCAGTAAACTCGATTAATACAATAATAGTAAAGATAGCGCTTACATTCCCGCAATAAAGTTTCATTTTCATTTGGAGAAAGCTAGGAGTTTAGAGTTGGTGTCTATATAATGTACCTATACATTAGGTATAGTGTTAATTTATTGAAGCGAGCGTTAGTTTGCGGTTTATTATTATTAACAGTAATATAGCTTTGCTGTTACCCTGTTTAATGACGTGATATTCGATTAATGCCAACCCGGTAAGTTACTTCCTTATTATCTATTCTACAATTCTCCTGTTCCAAAAATACTTTCATATAAATTTATTCGCAAATAAATGTAACAGACCGGCTTAATACTGAAATTAGATGCGTATTTTGCGGGTTAACGAGACGCTGACGTTTGAAAGACGCCACTGACGTTGCGGCACCGTAACGTAAACGTCGCGTCGGCGCTGCGCGGGCGTTCACTGGACGACGACGCTCGAAAGACGCTAAGTGGGCGGGGGCACTTACGTGTTCATATTACCCTCACGTACCTTACGTCCAACAATGAGAGGTGGGGTACAGCGAAGTACCGTCACGTTTGCGTCTGGAGAAGCCCAACAGGGCCAGCGACAAAGCAAAAACTTCATATAGCTTCATCTCCCAACTGATCTACCTAGGTATATGTGGAAATTCTTCTCTCGGAGTGACCGAACACATTTCGCAGTGATTTACGACATTAGTTAGCTTTCCAATACACTAATACCGAGGATCTGGGACGGTACACAAGTGATTTATACGCTGTGCCGGCACAGTGCACTGCGGTGGGACAGTAGCTCAACGGCTTTTTAGACCTTTCAAACGCGTGACGCCTGCAAGTCTAGTAAAATACTGTTTTAAGTTACTACTTCAGCCACGGACGACTAGCCGAGCACTGCTTTTTTTATGATAAAGGTGGCATACGAGCAGACGGATTGCCTGATGATAAGCAATTACCGTCGCCTATGAGCACCCGCAACAAGAGGGAAGTTACAAGCGCGTTACCGGCTTTAAGTTAGGAGTACGCTCTTATCTTGAAGATATGAGGGTCGTATCGGTCCGCAAATACCGCTGACGGCAAATCATTCCACAATTTTGATGTGCGAGGCAGAAAATTTCTAGAGAAAAGCACAGAAGAGAATTTTCAACTGTCTAGGTGGTGGGGGTGGAAATGTTGCCGCGTAGAACGGTGTCGGAAGGAGGCTGCAGGGATTAATCCGAACAATTTCTCAGAACACTCTCCGTTGTATATGCGATAGAAGATGCAGAGATAAGATGCTGAACATGGGCCACGATACAACAAATAATAACAAATAAATAAATATTTCGGACATTCTTACACAAATCGACCTAGTCCCACGGTAAGCTCAATAAGGCTTGTGTTGCAGGTGCTAGACGACGATATATATAATAAATAGATACATATAAATACCACGATAAAATTCTCAAACGAAATTGACAATTATCATTTTCAAAACAATTGAAGACTACTGTATTTTTTGCATCTACTGCGCAGTGCAAGTGCACGGACTGAGAGAACGTGCTCTTATTCTATCATTAAATGAGAAAGTACTTTTTTTAATGCAACTCTATGCTTCAGCAGATATTCTGCAGGCTCACTACATCTACTAAAAAAAGGGAGCACCGAGAAGTTTGTTATGAATAAATAATAAAATAAATAAATAAATTTTTTTCGGGACAATCTTGCACATATCGACCTAGTCCTACGGTAAGCTCAGTAAGGCTTGTGTTGTAGGTAGGTACTCAACGACGAAATATCTAATAGATAGATACATATAAATACTTAAATATATAGAAAACACCAATGACTCAGGAACAAATATCTGTGCTCATCACGTACACAAATATATGCCCTGACTGGGATTCGAATCCAGAACCATCGGCTTCATAGGCAGGGTCACTACCAACTAGGCCAGACCGGTCGTCAATGTTATGAATACCTTACAATAATATAGCAATGCAAATAAATAAAGGTTTTTTTGGCGTGTTTAACTTTAGTTAGGTTTGAAGAGTTGACAGTTTTATAAGTTGTTCTTATTGTTTTTTTATCTTGTCAAGCTTACCAAGAACACAACAAATCCTTTCCATCGAAGAAATTTACAGTCTTTGGCGTTCTAAAATCAAATCAGCCAGCTTCGATTAATAAGATTAGTACAAAAGTTACAGGCTCATCTAAAGGCAGTAACAGCTATTACATAATCAACCAATTGTATACTTTATTACTGTACCATAAACGACAAATTCAAATGTATTGTCGGTGATGTAATTCCCTCCTGATACAGCTTGCCACACGCTTGCCCAAGCGCCGGACATTCGAGTGCACAATATAGCATATTCTGAATGCTAGGATTGTGGAGTCATACGGGAAATGGCTAAGTAAGGTTCACTGTATGTCGGGCTGTAATGAGGTGAAATTGAATGTATCCGTCGTCCACGAAATAATAAATAAATGCATAAGACTATATTGGGGTCAATAGAAAACGAAAAAAATGCAAACAAGCCTTACCTTCATAGCTTCGCAATTACGCACTTTTAAAATACATCCATGGTTTCATGTCATTGTATATTTTGTTACTTGAGTGAATCAATTTCTTGTTGATATTCTGTCCAGTTAGGGGAAACTGAACCATAGTTTGTTACTAGAAATGTGGCACCGTGTACTGCTGACGCGCTTGGTAGGTGATCCGTTATGGAAGAGACAATATAGCTTCTACAAATATCTATGTTTTGTGTATTTAGATGCAATTAAACTGTGAAGAGTGACCCAGGGGGACGTAACCATGGCAACGAGGGATTTTTTAGTTCAATTATGCGATAATTACCTTTATCTTTGGGGAACTTCTATAATAATATTTTGTTATGTGTCAAGCGTTTGTTTTTTGTTTTCAGATTCAGTTGTCAGTCAGCCATGTTTGTTTACATTATTTTCGTTTTCTATTGACCTCGAATATACCTGTGTTTGTTCAGTTTGTAGATTAACATGAGATCCAGAATCTGAATGTGTTAAGCGACGAATACTACAGAATTTTGGGATTTTAAATTATTTGGTATTTATTTACTTGGCGAAAGTGAGCGGTAGAATGCAAGGATCGGGCAGGGACGACTGCGGCGCTACCGCGAAACACGATATTCGTAAATTTCGGACGACTGTCTCTGTCACTCTCATGACGCCCTAACGGGAGTAAAAGAGATAGATGCCCGAAATATACGAACTTCGATGTTCGCGGTACCGGGCCTGCATAACTCGTCGAATATTTCAGTTTGTAGGTACGGTCAGCCGCAGAGAAAAGGTACCACCGCCCTACAAACTCGCATGCCGGGGTGATACCTTTTTCCCTGCAGCTGACTGCACACAAGTATGTTTTCACATACTCATACCTCATACCTAACCATACCTTTAACCAATAAAAGTTAGATCACTATAAAATTCTAACGTAACTTAGACTGGCTTTAGTGTAGAAGCGGGTAACTGACGTATTGCTCGATATGTTTCACTCCGTAACGAGGAGCGTAATCATGATCCGTTCGCGTTGGCTAACCGAACGCAGACTGGTTACGGAATTAAACATGTCGAGCTTAATATATATACAATTAATATGTTTGAATCTCACGATAGTTTAGTGTTTAAAATAGACTGGCTTTCTCGTGGGTCAATATGGTCTTGCCGAAAAACGTCCACTTTTTTCACTGCTGTCCACTGTTTTTTGCCCACGACCTCTGGCATTTGAAAACCTATGAAAAATATGGTCACAAGTGCGAGTGAGTTTGCCATTCAATAGATCACTATTCATTAAAACCTATCAATATTCATAAAAAAAAGTTGTATTCAAATCAAACGTTCTGTTTCCAAATCAAACGGCTTTTGTACTGATTAACTTCGATATGTTTATGGAATAAGTGTTTCCTTTGGCAACTGTTTCACAAGAAACACGTAGCGTTGTTTTTCAATCTAGTGTTTGGTTCTTCCAAACTCGGACGAAGAAGTATAATTTCGATATTTTCCTTTCAGGTATTATTAAACAGCACTAAGGCGTCTCGTAGAGTAAATCTAACCCAGTAATAAGGTTTCCTATGAAACAGGTGAACTCAATTCCACTGCAGGTTTTCTCTCTGTCACCTCAGATCCTCAGAACTTTTCCGAATTCCTCTGGTGGTTTTTATGTGGTGGTTTCATTCTCTTTTGATCTCTGTTTAACCGGTAGTGTTTATTTATTGTGATAGCCAGGGTTATGCTTGTATTTTCTCTACGTGATTGAATCAGAAATGAGAAGATCCTTAGGCGAACTAAAGTCACTGATATAACCCACAGGGTTAGCAAGCTGAAGTGGCAATGCAGAGAAGATGGCCGATGACCGAGACCACGGACTAGCAAGTGCACCCACCCACAAGATGGACAGACCGCCGAAAGGCGCTAGATGCAGGTCGCTTCCTATCGGTACTTGTGGAGATCCAAGGGGGAGGCCTATGTTCAGCAGTGGACGTCTTTTATGGCTGAGATGATGATAATGATGATGTATGTAGTAGGATAAACTGACTTCAAGAGTATACCCCACCATCCCATTGTGCTGTACCTATGAGTAATGATCAACTGTCACTACCAATTAGTCTAGTTTCTCCAAGGCCATCTCACCATCTTGTTTCGACAATTACAACTCTAATGTCAAGTCTGGTTTAGTGTGCCAGTCCGGCGAGTGTCATTTCAGAGTATAATGTTTGTTTGCCTTCGCAACCGTATTGTATGGTGAAATGGGACCGGTTGGCGATCGCTACTTGTTTCCATTCACTTGTTATCTGCGATTTGTTGAGTCGAGTTTTATGTCCTTGAGAAGAAATGCGTGGGCATTTTTTATAGGTAGTTGTGTTAATCCGATATCATATAATAAAAAGCTGATAGCCTAGTGGTAAAAGCGTGCAATTTGTAATCCGGAGGTCCTCGCAGGTTCAAATCCCGGCTCGTACAGGAAAGTTTTTCGGAACTTATGTACGAAATATCATTTGATATTTACCAGTCGCTTTTCGGTTAAAGAAAACATTGTGGGAAAGCCGTTCCGATCAAAATAAGGCCTAGTTTACCATAGGGTAAACCGTATTCGTCGTTGATAGACAGTTTCAAGAGCTGATGTCGCGTATGTACACTGATCATGATACGAGTACGACGGCAGATTACATAAAAAAATAGTTACTATAAGTTTGTTCTGCTATTGAATTCTACTCTAACTGTTCTTCCCATGGATTTCCCAATTATTGCCATAAACGGGTCACCAGTTATTATTTTCAACTAATCCTCACAAAGAATAAAAATCTGACGCAAAACGTACTCCTAAATCTACTTACCACTCGAAAACCTTGCATTGAGAAATAAAATTGCTCATTAAAATCTTAAAGAAAATCAATAAGCTTAAGGAAGTCATAAACAACAATTTACTACCAATATTGAATATTTACCAGGCTTTTCATAAAAGTGAAACCAACAATTTCTTTGAAATACATAATAGCAGTAGTTACGAGCAAGGTTACATTACGGCTGCAAATAGAAAATGTGTTTCCGCTGTACTTATTTGGATAGTGAACCTGACTGCACCTGTATTACTACTTTCTTGGTGGCATCCGAGCTTATCTTAGCAATACCTTGTACTTTACCGTGTTTATATTGTTTGTGTTTACGGCGAACATTAAAAGTGAATGTATCTTTCTTTAAGGCGATTATATTATCTAGTTAAATAACATCATTAGCAGTAAATTATATATATTTTTTCTTTAAAATTACAGGAAGTATTTTTTTTTTCTCTATATTAGGCATATTATCATGTTCATATGAGTAAAATGCTAGTTTGTGAGTGTTAGGACGTACAGTCACCGACTTTTTAATTGTTGATCCACTTACGGATCAAGCTATTAATACTTAATCTATAAAATGCCCAATGTAAAGTGAACCCTAAATGGCTCAACAATTAAAGTCCCTGACCGTACGAAACTTACGAAAAATCTCAACATTCATATTTATGCTGCACTCGAAGTAAAATATGTTGACTTCAGATTTCTACAAACGAACATGTTTCAAAAACTAGGAAGAGAAATGGTTAGTTTGTGGGGTGGGATTGTAACCTGAGAAGTGTATAGAGTGCGTAGACTTCCTGCGAACAGTGACAGACACCCGAGATGTAGCAACACTTTCTATACACGATTACTAAGTGGTCGTAAGCCATCAACTTAACTTAAGAATACAAATAACTTACTTAAGAGTACTCATGGAAAACTAGGGAAGTCTGAAGATCTTTATTGAATAAACACCATTCCATAATCCACAACAATCATATCGCGGATTTCATCACAGTGCTTCCACTCAAACATAACATCCATCACATGCTTCGTCAAAACATACAAAAACTATCTTGGAATGGGAATATCTATTTAAAAGACCAGTTTTCTTCGCGACGTCTCATGATTTTCCAGAGCCCTCCTGGTTCTTTTGTTTCAATGGAAGTGTGTTACAAATTTGTGTTATTTTGCACTGAATAAAAAGGGAAGTAATATCAATGCGAGTAAACAATTATATCGCGTATACTAATTACGTACGTTATAAATACGTTAATAAGTATATGTAATCCGTTTTAAGTTGTTTTATTTCAACCCTTCCACTGTTGTATATAGGCTTCCCCTAAACATAACTTATGTTTCATCTTTTTTTTCTTCAGTTGCCATAGTCGCCACGCTTGGCAGGCGGGTTGGCGACCGCAGTAGCTATTGGGTCATTGCAGCAATCGAAGACAATATTATCAATTTCAATTATAAAGAATACCAATGCTTAGATAAATATATAATTAGCGGGAGGTGGATGACAAGACTTATACCGAATGCCAACTCTGCCACATTCCTTTGCGATGTACTCTCAACCACACGATTATAAACTCCTACTTTAGCTAACATAAATATCTTAACCGGTAAATTACCCCACTGCCTTACACTTGAAACTCCTTAAAAGGCAGCTTCCTAGGAATGTGCCATGCTCTAAGATTCCTATATGGTAATTTGGCAAGGATTTTGAAACGTTCAAGAATTTAAGAGTATGACCTAAACTGGTGATTTCACGGTATTAACTAATTGGATTCTTAACCATTAGTTAATGTTTGTAGTAGCAATCGTTGGCCAGTAAGTTAATAATCTATTCTATATTCGGGGTCAATAGAAAAAATGTGAATAACCCCATTTACCTTAATAACTTCGCAATTACCCACTTCTAAAAATCAACCATATTCATTGTCATTGCATACACAAAAATTTATTTCCGTCATTATTGTTTTGTTCATTTATACATTAACTAGATGATGCCCGCGGCTTCCCCCGCATGGTTAGAGGAAAGTAATATATTTAGTCTTCCCGTGGGAATGAGATGTTTTCCCTCTGGAAAAACTAGCCTATGTCACTCTCCATCCCTTCAACTACCTCCACTTAAAAAATCACGTCAATTCGTCGTTCCGTTTTACCGTGAAAAACAGACAGACAAATAGACAACTTTCGCATTTATAATATCAGTATGGATTACTTACATTCAGTGAGAATTATTTTTATTATAATATGTTGCAATGTGTCAAATGCTTTTTTTTTACAACGAAATTCGTAGGTAAGACACTTGTTAAATGTTGTGTATAATTGCCTCCATTGTGGCACAAGGAACTCAACCTGACGAATCTAGGTTTACGATCGAGACGTACGATTCACCTGATACCCTCCTACGGCACATATGGCTGTTTAGGTCAAACAATAGCACATTGTTTAGTAGTTAAGTCTTTACATTTCTAGACCTAGATAGGCATTTTACATTTGTAGATACCTAATTTGCCTAGTTATGTTGAACGGACTCCTAGCCCAGCGGTAGTAACTGGCATATGCGATACCTCGGTTCGAATCCAGGCCAGGGAATTTGCGTGTTTATCGCGAACAACGTATCGTATCGTCGTCTAGGACCTATGGGCCTACGACACAAGTCTTATTCAGTTTACTGTATGATTAGGCCGATTTGTGTAAGATTGCCCAAAAATATTTATTATTATTCGTGAAATAGTAACTGCTGTTTTTCTTCACAATTTTCTGATATAAAACTCATAAATAAATCTTGTACGTCCGTAGAAAAAAACGCATTATCATCGTCTTTAAGCTAAGCAAGGAACAAGTTATATTTCGTAACATTTATATTACACAATATAAACGTCCAGCGGAAAGTGATTCCATGTAAATTGAGACTTGTAATGGGTGGATGGGTATCGGACACATTGCACTGACGGGTTGCGACAGTTACGTTCAGAAGACATCATAATGGCTACTCTTTTACAGTTTAATCGCTTGTACTACATTATATTATATCTACCACATACGTTGGTAAACTGTTTTCGCGTCTTTAATGACGAAATCATTCTATTAGTGCAAGTGGGGTAGGGTAACTATGAATTTGAGTGAATGCCGTTTGGGTTAGACAACGCGGTATAATGTCCAGTACCTCACTTAAACCTTACACTGCTTCATTTTGTAATCTGATAATTGGTTTTAGAAGTGATATGACAAGGATTATTTATAGACCGATTGCTGCCATATTGCCGACAGTTATTTTGTATACGTATCTATTTGTAGACACAATCAAAGTAGGAAAATCATTGCTGATGATACGTCCTGCAATTTTATTAACTTGTTGTAAGATATACGTAAGCTTAAGATTTCGGGGCTTTTTCCTTCCTAATTTTATCTAGCGGATTTTCCAATTCATCTACATTTTCCTCTTCCTTCTAAGAAGCTTCTCATATCAACCAAATGTGAATGCTCGCAGTGCACCTGCAAAGCCAACAAGCCAATAAATCGTTCGCGCCAGTTAACCGGAACAGCTTTCTCGATTAGCGCGGTATTTAGCTAAACGTGACTTATCTATCTTACACGACATTACAGTGAACGTTGGACTGCCCGTTGGAAGCTGACCATTGAACATTAGTACAGTTAGTACAGTAATCATTATCGTACTTTCTTCCTTCCTCTTGTATATTCTATCGGATCGTAATTCTCTTCTTGCTCTATTCTACGTTGTTGAGGAAACTATCTATGTATCAATCTGCTGCTGGTCATAGGCATCGACCGTATACCGCCACTGGTAGCGAAGTGAAGTACCCTGCAGCCACCGATTCCCAGTGAGACTGCGGTTTCCGATCCGATTTGAGGAATACTTAACTTCAATTATCATCTTCTGTGTCATAAATTAATATTGTAGGCTTCCTACCTCTAGCCGCCCAGAGATCAAAACTTGCCAGGCCAAATGCCTGCTGTGTCATAATTAAAATTCATGCTTATGCATGCTTATGCTGTGTCATAATTAAAATTCATGCTTATGCATGCTTATGCTGTGTCATAATTAAAATTCAAAATGGCATTCAATGGGAGACCTTTTTATAAGTCTCTGGGCGGCTAGAGGATAATACGCAATTATTGGGCCCGTTCTTAAATTTGTCAGATTATTTATATCAGCTGAACTGAAACATCTAATTATCAGCTATATTTATTGCTTAGTTAACAACACGTACATACGAACCGTAGGAGCCTCTCCACAGCATCGATAAGTCCTTACCTGAAAACAAAAAAAAAAAAACAATTACTTTAAGTACACCTTAATTGATCTGTTGCGTGTCTTGAGATATGCACTTTATTTATCTTATCGCAGCTCGTTTACTGATAATGTATTTATGTAACGTATAAATAATGCAATTTGTATTTTTTGCGATTTGTACAAATACGCAACACTTGTCATAAAAACGGCACAATTCAACAAATGAAGAAAAAGTCCACGTATTAAAAACCATATACTGAAGTCGTGCGAAATGATCATACGTTAATAATTAAGATCGAGCTCGGAAACACACTAAATTAGATCGTGTGGCGTTAGCACTATGTTACATTTTTACTTGACAGCAACATAAATTGACACCTTCGACAAAAAGTCTAAACTCAAGTTCGATACGATCATATTTGAACAGTATCTGTATGGAATAGAGTCGATTTTGGCAAGTGTCGAAAAGTAGTGTTTACGAAGTACGCGTGTATCCAAGCGTAGTGATTCTCATTGGTAAGTAGAGCGTTGTAATATCGGCGTGCTTCGTAAACGGACGTAGGTTTTCTTTTCTATACTAACGCATTACATTTTTGAAGTAACCACTAATGAAAACGCAAGAAAATTGGAAAATAACTATAATAGGAGACATCAGAGGCTATAACCATTGTCACACCGCGTGTTTCAACCTCCATAAGCTCATGAAATGGCGTAGGCACTAGTTTTTACGAAAGCGACAGCCAATTGACTTTACAAGAGGGTAAACTAGGCCTTATTGGGATTAGTCTCATTTTCTCAAGATGTTTTCCTTCATCGAAAAACGACTGGAAAATGGTAAGTATGGTATATCTATTGTATGGATAGTTACGTATATGGACAGATCAAACATTTTATAGACAATACAAACTCATCTTTGGTGACTCTGTGAACCTTGTACACGCATCATTCGCAACCTTATAATTCAGCGTGTACTCGTATCTACATGAAAACATACATATAAAAAAACTTTATTTTTACATTTTGGCACACATGAACACACACCGAGGCATTGTCTTCTGTACACTTGGTCTGGTTCAGATTGAAAGTAGGTGAAATTATATTTTCTTGTGCTTTGGCGTAATTAAAAATAAGCTGTCAAACGATCCTAAGAGATTTGCGCTGGTTTCCTTATTTTTAATATTTATGTAAAGCAATGTTGCCCTGGAAATCTTGTCTAACCACACCATAACAGTAATGATTCTACGCTTATTACCTAGCCCAGTTTCTACACGTTACGCAAATATTATCTCATATGAGGAAGGGATTTATGTGAAAAAGTTACATTTACACATGCCTTACAGCTTACTTTGCAAACGCTGCTACAAACATACTAATGCCATTAGTACAGAGAAAAGTCAACCCTATGATACATTGCATAAGGGTTATGATATACGTATATAATAGGTTTAAGAAGACTGCTACCGAGTTGTTTAAAATAGAAACGGTAAAAGTAAATGTTATAGTCTGATAACACAAGATGGCGAATAGGCTAGGTTATCTGTGGTTACTATCGTTAGAATGGCGGTTGCGACCGGTTAGTGGAAACTTTGTTTTGATGGTAACTTTATGTTGAAGCTACATGGTCGCGTGCCGGGGACTGAAACCAGTTGGAAACCGGAGGGGAACGTAGGTATATACACTTATGTGGCATTAAATATTAATCAAGGGTTCCCTTTATTTGGCATAATTTGTTTTGTCCGAATCTTAATACGCATACCAAGTTTCGCATAATTTATTTACGCCGAATATTAATGTTGCCGAATTTTATTTTAACAACAATAATATTACTTTGCTATTCCGCTGTTTAATAACGTGCTAGTCAATCAGTGCCAACCCGTTATATTTACTTGCGTATTTTTTCATGCATTAATGATCCCTCCCTCCCACCGCAAAATTTTATTTTGCATAATTCTGTATTAGCCGAATACTACTTTGTCCGAAAATATTATTATTGAGGCCGAATGTCCGAAGTGGGTTAGGTTAGGTTAGAACTGTGACCACAACAGAAAAACAAGGTGGGTTAGGTTAGGTTAGAACAGCGACTACGACAAAAACAAACTTCCTGGGAAAAAAATCGTAATAACACCATTCGGTCTTTCCAAATTATGCTTACCAACCATTCGGCTTATTTAAATTCTGCGTAATAGAATTCGGCGGAAAAGAATTATGCGAGATCAGTTTCTGCTTATATACAATTATGCCAACACTGGGTCTGCGATTTAAAATTATTACAAAACAAATTATGCCTAAACAAGGGGAACCATTAATCAACCAAAAAAATGTGGTTAAACAAATAAAATATAAATGAGTATAGGTACTGAAAGGTAGCAGCAGGCTAAGCGGGCCACAGGTATTTAAAAATTTCAAAATGAACTTGACACGTCTTTATTGTTAAGAGAATAGGAGCTGTCAAGATTATTCTGACTTCATAGTAAAAATTGTTAAAAATCATGACCAGCTTGATAATCTTGTATCATGTTTTTTATAACACCCGGTACAGTGCTGTGTTGGCAGTACATGCAATTTCCTAGATAAACTATAAATATAGAACAGGTAGCAAAGTAAGTTATTAGCATGTAAGCTATGAGGTACTAATACTAACGACGGTATGCAAATGGCTTCGCGCGGCCGGAGCCGGGCCACTAACATATATTTACCACTTTTACCGGAAAGAGAGTCCCAGCAACTTTGTACTTTTGTGTTTGCTGTGTCACTTTGGCTAGGGTGTAATATTTACACAGGGCGAATCAACTTTTAGACCGACAATTTCACCACAGTTACCAAAAAGTCACGTTTCTCATTAGTAAGGATATGAAAATATCAGGAACTTTAGCGTTGGCTGCTACAGACTGCCAACGCGAACGGCTCATGATTATGATCCTCGTTATGAAGTGAAACAAGGCGACTTATAAAAACGTGAGTAACCCGCTTCTATACAATTATATGTTTGAATCTCACGACAGTTTTGTCTTTGAAATTGCTGAAATGTAAAGAGAGATTAGTGAATACGGAGAAATATATACATATATTTTGTGTCACTCACTCTTGTGTTACCCAAATCTATGAATATCTGTAGGTTACTCCAGAACATGCACCATTAACGCTCTTAATTTAATAATCTCGAAAATAATAATTGAAACTTTTAATAATCTCGAACTATGCTTACATCAAAAATCTTGTCAAAACCACATTGGTTTTCTTGTTTTGTGTATGCTTTTCTAATGTTTTCTCTCTGAATTAAGTTAATATTTTTTTTATCAAACAAGCCAATCAAAATCTGAGCCGGTCTTCATCCGATCTCTTAAGTTAAGTGAAATGTGTGCAGTAGGTATATATGTTAAGAGCATGCTGGAGGTATCACTTTCTAAGCAACAGCCGGTCTGGATCTGTGACTATATGTGAACGATGCTTCCTACGGAGCACGGGGCAAACCAGACGTGGAGAGTGAATGCGAATTTCTTGTTTCCATTCACGTTTAAAGATGACTCACGTTACACCGTCGGCCTTCCTACACGTCGACCTCACGGGCCCGAGCCCTCAGTCGACCCACCGGGGCGGCCCGGGCCCGAGCGGCCCGACACTCGAATATTGACATAACACGAGCGTCGTTCCGTCCAGCCATTTGTTGCGAGTAGACGAACATCACGTAGCTACTGACAATCGTTTGATGAGAGGAAGGGGTTCAGGCTAAAAACGATCAAATGATCCCTGGCAGAATCCTGACGAGACTAAACATTAGATCTGTCATTACTCATCACATTAGCCGAAGGACGTCCATCGCTGGACATAAGTCTCCCGCGAAGCGACTTACAATGACCGGTTTTGCGCCACTACGATCAAGTTGATACCCGCGATCTTTACTTGTGCGGGATCTGCCCACGCTATGTTGAGGGGGATGTATGTAACGATAATAGTTATGTGTTAAATATGTTTGCGATGCACAGAAGCTTCACAATAGAATTGCAATCGTTGCGTTCGTCTGAAGAAAACATGTTAAAACTATAATTTGTTTTAATGGTACCATTGTACGAAGGGCTTAGAAATGATTGCTAAAGATACAAAGTTAAAAGTTACCACAATCTACAAGAACAGTAAAATGTAAAATGCAAATTCTAGCATCATAAATACAACAATTATTTCTTTAATCGTGTAATTAAAAGTTGAGTGTGCAATTTGGTATTTTTAAACAGAAATATGAGGTTAATGGAGGCCTACGAAACATTAGCTAAGTAGAGTTTAATGTACGATTATGCAACGCGACCTTCGCCGGTTCAGAGCCCTCGTGAACTTGAATCTTGCCATTACGGAGCTGTTTAGTAATGTTTGGGTAATCTGTGTAAATTGTGTAATCTTGAGCAGTGTGCCATGTGAAAATAGACAATGAGATGCTGACGTAATGATAAGATATGATAACAGGAGAGGGGGAGGCCTGTCCAGTCGTGACACACATGTATAGTCAACCAATTTGATTTATAAGCCACTTAGTTCCTCACAGTGAAAATCTGTATGAAAGACGCAAAAGCTCTCTTAGTAACGTCACTGTGATAAGGTTCGAAGTGGCCTAGAAATCAAATTGGTTAACTGTACCCATACTAATATCTACACTAATATTACAAACATATACCTACACTCACAAACTTTCGTGTGAGTGTATATGTTTGTTACTTCTTCACGTCTAAACGGCTGGAGCGATTTTTATAAAATTTGGTATGGACTATGGTGTTAGCTGTATTAACACATAGGCTACGTTTTTTTCCCTAATAAACCGCGAGTAGCACCGAGGGGCACAGCTAGTTACCTAAATGCGAAAGTAACTCTCTGTATCTGTTTGTTACCTCTTCACGCTTAAACCGCTGCACCAATTGGGATGAAATTTGATATGGAGAGAGTTTGAGCTACGAGAAAGGACATAGGATAATTTTTATCCCGCAACCATACTTTAAAGACGGGCATGGCTGGCCGACGAAGTCGCGATGTAAAGGTTTTCTTGTAATCTCTGTCATAACAAGATGGCCGCCACACTGCAGTAAGCGGTGGCGTGCGTTACGAGAAAAATGCTCAGCGAAAAAGCCAGGAAGGCGGCAGACAGGTTTGGGTGAAAGCGGCAGAACCAGTCGCCACGAAAAGCGAATTTTATCGCTGACCGGTGGACAGTGCTGGGCCCGTACTTCACTTTCGCTGAGTACCCTTTTTCATGCTCAGGGGCCGTACAATATCACGTGATGTTTGAGAGATATGTTATTTACTTAAGTAAATATGTCCAAGCCGGTGGGTACGACGAAAGGAAAAAGAAGAGAAGATTATTAATTAACCCTGTAAGTTTTATCTACAAATGAATAAATATTACAGGACATTCTGACTTCTAACATAAATTAACTGAGGCCCACGGTAAGCTCAAGAAGGCTTGTGTTGTGGCTAATCAGCCAACGATATATATAATATACAAATACTTAAACACATATATAAAACACACATGACTCAGAAACAAATATCTGTGTTCATCACACAAATAAATGTCCTTACTAGGATTTGAACCCAGGACCATCAGCTTCATAGGCAGGCAGGGTCACGACCCCCTAAGCCAAATCTGTCGTCAAAAAGTAATGTATTGCTTTATTTAAATACATTAAATTATTATTTAATAATCATAGATAATCTAGTAATTATCTATGATTATCTAAGAGTCTGATCTATTGTAGGTATAAAGATTCATTTGAGCTTATTAAAAGACTAAGTCGATATGTAGTATTGTCTCCAAAAAACGGGACGCACGATAAGTGAGAGTTTTTCAACTTTACAATATTGGAAATGAGGAATTGTTCCCAATTCTACAGATTTATTTTACATAATTCCACGTCTGCAGATTCCTAATTCGATAGATTCCAAATACTAGAGTAGAATTGTGAATCTGTAGTATTGGGAATCAATAGTATTGGGAATCTGGAGTATTGGGAGTCTGTAGAACTGGGAATGAGTAGTATTGGGAATCAGTAGACGTGGATATAATTCGAAATGAGGACTTAAATCTTCCGGGCCTCACTTTTGAGCTTCACGTGATTACTGGACGACCCGGTACCGAAATACGACAGGTGCTTAATAAACTTATAAAATTTGTTAACAATGATTTCTCCTTGTCGGTTATAATAATTATTATCTACGGTCTATTGGATTTCTTTAGTTCTTCTTTGTTCGCTTCTTCTAATTAGCATAAATCACCAGTAAATTGCCACCATTCAATATAATAGTATTGAACATCTTTAATAAATGCTCTACGCTTTTGACGTACAGTCAGCAGCAGAAGTAGCTAAGCATTTGAGGTGGTCAAAATGAGCTCAACACGTCTCTATTGTCAAGAGCATAAGAGCGCGTGTAGGTCATTTTGAGCACTTCAAACGCTTAGCAACTTTTGCTGCTGACTGTACAACACGACAATAACTGGACACCTTATACTGAAAATGAAATCTGTTTACCTATAAATAGAACACATTTTCTAATGAGGTTTCAATTACTGGCAATCTAATACTTAAATCGGTTACCTATATTTATTTTGTGTAAGAATGTAATATTTATTTATTTAAGCTTATTAAGGCTTGTCTTGACGGTACAGTCGCCATCAGATATATCGGAGCTGCGGAGGTGGTCACAATATCTGCACAACACCTCTATTGTCACGGCGATAAAGTGCATGTTCAGATATTTGTGATCACCTAGACAGCTCCGATATATGCGATGGCGACTGATGATATTCTATGTAGATACATTATCATCATCTCAGCTATAAGACGTCCGTTGCTGAACATAGGCCTCCCCATTGGACCATAGCTAGTGACGGGAAGCGACCTGCATCCAGTGTCTTCAGGCGAATTTTATAAGACCAATACTTTCATACTACCCATAGTGTCATAGTCGACTGCACCTATTGTTTTACACAGGAGATTATAGCCATATTGTTGTAGGATGTAGGTATATTCACGTCTGACTAGGATCCCACCTGGCCATCATATCACCGAGTTATTACGGAACACCAATGCGAGTCGGCTCAGCAACCAGTGACAAGGTGGATTGTCAAAGAGAAAGTTTCCGAGTCGATCTCATTGGCAAATTACCCAAATTTTCTATAATCTACCATAAACAAGGTAGACTACTAGTCTAATTACTTAGTTGTTTTAGGAAATGACAAAGATAGATGTTATTAGCTTAATAAGGGTTTGGAAAAAAATTGCGAACGCTTTTTTTATATTTCACAGGCGACAAATTGCCGCATTTTTGAAAAGTCAAGCATTAAAAAAATAAAGTGGAGAAATGCCAAATTATGTCAGTGTACTGAATGAAACTTTTTATTACCGCTATGGACATTTCCATTTCCTCAATTTATCAAAAAAGTTTACTTTTTTAATACTAAAAACGGATGTATTTCTTACCTCTTGTTGGATTGAACTAACTCATCATAACATCAATTCTTAACAACATAATTTCCTCGCCACTCGGCCACTTGAATTGATTGATGAATGACAGGTGCACTCGGACGGCGCGCGGCCATATTGAATCATCTGTCAAATTGGTACTGGCAATGAAAGTGGTAGAATGATGGACGATTAGGTTTTTGACCTACGTTGAGCAATTCTTGATTAAACTTTATGAATAGTTAGTTATTTATGTTGGAGTGAGATGTTAATATTAATTTTGTTTTTAGTTCTCTATTAAAAATACTAGTTTTATTACTAGTAGTAATTAATGTATGTAGTAAGGTCTACCTTACGTGTATCTACATTCGAGTGCTTGTCATATATGTCATACTTAAACTTAGTGTAAACATTATATGGTTGAAGGTTTAACATTAGTTAACTAATGGCCGTAATGAAGTCGAAAACTCGATCTCTGATTGCATTAATAATTCGAATTTATAAAGGAAAGATTAATAAATACATCATAAAACTAATATAGTGGGGCTGCAGTAAGTTACAGGACTACTAGGACTGTAGTGGGTAGTTGGCAATCGAAAATAGATAACTCTTCCACCTTTTACGATCACTGAAACCATCTATTATTGCTACACATTGTATACTCCTATACTTGCTGCGGTCCATGAGGGCCCGTGCATACTAGCAGCGGTCACTTGGCGTTTTCTTGGCGAATCGCAGCGTGCAATTTTATAGGAACGCCGAGAACACGCGGGGAACGCTAATGTGTACACTCTGAAGATTATCAGAAGGCATGTTGTAGGTATTTACCTACAGGCCCGATGTAGCAACATTTCAAAAACACCCAATTATCTATAATCAGGCCTCGGACAGATTAATCTCGCGAATTCTGTTACTACACATTGTTTTGTCAATTGGTTACCAGATTGGCAGGACAAAGTATCGATTGGTTTTGTGGTCCATTGCATTTCATTGTTCAATTTTAATTCATGGTCTATAGACTTGTTCTTTGGAATTTTAATGCATAAAACTGCGTATTTATTATTTATTGTTCTTACGAGTTGTTTTTACAGAGCGCTGGAGGCCTAGCGGTAAGAGCGTGCGACTTGCAATCCGGAGCTTGCAGGTTCAAACCCCGGGTCGTACTAATGAGTTTTTCGGAACTTATGTACGGAACTGGTGTTAAGCAATTACCGTCGCCCATGGGCACTCGCAACACCAGGGGAGTCACAAGCGCGTTGCCTGCCTTTAAATGGGGGTTGGAGCTCTGGGAACCTTACTCACCATCAGGAACACCACACTACATACCTGATAGGTGGCAGTGGTATTATGGCTGTGGTCTTCTGTAAGGAGGAGGTACTTCCCCAGTTGGGCTGCCCCAGATTCAAGCGTGATGGTCAACGCTGTGCCCTACCTCTCATTGTTGGACGTAGTTTAAGGACATACCCGGGTCCAAAAGCAAAATGCTGTGGCAAAATGCCTGGAAAACGCGAGGACGATGATGATATATAGTGCTAAACCTCCCAATCAGCTACGGATCTCCAGTATGGACATATACCTCTTCCATAGACCACCACATATCTAGCACATGGAAGCAACCGTCTCTCAGCGACCAAAGACCAGCGGCGCTACCGCGAACAACGATATTCGTTTTCGGTCGATTGTCTCTGTCAACCTCATGACACCTTGGAGTCAACGATAAAGATGCCCGAAATATATGAACTTCGATGTTCGCGGTATCGCTCAAGGGACCTATTTCTCGAAAGTTTTACTCCAAGTCTCTTTCTAATGAAAGCTATCAGAAATTCCCTTGTACTTGTATCAAAAGTCACAAGCTTTTGACGGCAAATTACAGCTTGTAATTGCCTTTTAACAGACGTAAAAACAAGAAACATGAAACTCTTCCACAGATAACAACTTAATTTGAATATAATGAAATGTTTCGAGTCTAATAACGAAATAGCCAAAGTCTGAGTCAAATTGGATTTGGAAGTATTCCATCAGAGATTCAGAGCGTGCAAGTGAAATCATAAACCGTCCGACTGTCAAAACTTAATTATACAGATTCTGTGGTACAGAAGTCAAAGCGGTCAAGGGTGAGTCGGACTGTAATCTCAGTTATATAAATAAAGCATTTGTTAATAAGATTATGAAGATAAGGAAAATATATAAAAATCAGTGCATGTCAAAACCCAAAATTTTTTTTTGGATCTACATAAACAATGTTTTGTTCCTTTACAGACCAAAACCTATATGTCGACAAGCAGTTAGCTATTGACTACAGAAGAGATAAAACAAAGGAATAAATTGTTGCTTAACGCTACCACGAAACTCGAAAATTTCGGGCATCTTTCTCTTTTACTCCAATTAAGCCGTAATAATAGTAACACAGAAATTATTTCACCTTCATCGCGTTGTCCCGGCATTTTGCCATGTCTCATGGGCGCTTGGGGCCAGTTTAGCAATTAATCTAAAAATTGGCGTAGGCACTAGACTTACAAAAGCAACTCTTCCAACTCAGAGGTTAAACTAGGCCTTATTCGGATTAGTCCGGCTTATTCACTCAGTAATCAGCTATGACAGACAAGGAAATAAATAAAATTGAACCTTTTTTACAATATTATTATAACTATATATACTACATTAAATCTAAAAAAGGCCCTTGAGCCATTGTACCAAGGCTGCCGGCGGCATTTCCTCTTTACATCGCAATGCTAATACGTTGTGCAAGGAAGCCGCCAGCTCTTCGGTCACCATTTACGTCAACTAGTCGCTTCGCGATTTCCGCAAAAAGTTTGTGTGCGCCCCCAAGGACCTAGCGTTTCTACGCCTTACGGTACAAATTGGTACTATCTGCCCAGTACCCTTACCATGAGTTGTGACATAGAGGTTTTCGATAACGAGTACCGAGCTTACTACCTTTGCATCTCGCTTGTACTATTTTAAACTCAAACTAAACTCAAACTCAAACTAATTTATTGCCAAAACATGTTACAAAAATAAAGATCAATATTGTAGTACAAATAATATCCACAAACAGTTTATGACTTTCATTTTTGGAGCATATAAAGTATATAAACTAAACTAAATTACAAATACATGTTGGCCATGGGTACCAACCTCAGCAAATGCCGAACTAAAGTCCGGCGCTGGTTTTCAGTTAGTTTAGGGCGAACTAGATGCACAGATAGTAAACTCGATACTCGTTATCGAAAACCTCAAAGTCACAACTCATGATAAGGGTACACTGGTACAGGCTCATCGCTCTGTCATTGTTCTGACATGGAGTAGAGATGACATCGTCTGAGGCCATTGTAGCTTCACGGAACTCTAAAAATCAAAGATTTCGCGTCCTGATTAACGCGTGCATGTCACCAGTTCCCATGCAGGTCAGAGGTCTCGCCAGACGATTCTGACCCTTATTCCAAGGGGAAACGCGAGTGTTTTTACTTTCTACGATTTGATCAACTTTCTCCGGAGGTTAATTGATGGGCTATTGTTGGATGGATTGTTATCACGTTGGCGTGTGCTAGGTATGATATCGAAAATCTCTTGTTTTTAATAACACTGCTGTTTCTGCATAATACTAAATTAATTTAGTAATGCTGACTGTACATAGTCTACTCTAAATACGTCGTTTAATATTCGTTTTACCTATATTTTACATGTTAATCCTTGTGATATGGACAAACGTCACACACGAACATCATCATCATCATCTTCCTCTCGTTGTCCCGGCATTTGCCACGGCTCATTAGAGCCTGGGGTCCGCTTGGCAACTCATCCTAGGATTTTGCGTAGACACTAGTTTGCGACTGCCATCTAATCTTCCAACCCAGAGGGAAAACTATATAGGCCTTATTAGTCCGGTTTCATCACAATGTTTTCCTTGACCGAAAAGCAACTGGTAAATATCAAATGATAATATCGTACATAAGTTCCGAAAAACTCATTGGTACCAACCGGGGTTTGTACCCCGGGTTGCAAGTCGCACGATCTTACCGCTAGGCTACATGGACAGATGAACATGTACTTAAGTATATAGTTTCCGTTCTTAACATTTCGACCGAACTCTCAAAGACACTGGTTTGATTTTAAGATTTAATAAAGGCCCTCAAGCTCTTGATTTACCTTTATCGTGATATTAAACTTCAATGTAATAAAACATTTACGTTCGATATCGTGACAATAAAATATTACCAATACAAACTTGTTACCGCAAATCGACCTCAAGTTCCGAGATTGTGTTTATTAATTAATGCAAGTAATAGGAGAGTGGAAGGCCGATTGAGGTGTACAAATACGAATAAACCTCGTATACGGATCTCTAGTAGGGCCTATACCCAGTAGGAGACATCCATGACGGACAGATAGATAGGTAATAGTAGATGCAAAAAGTATTGAACTGTAACATAGATTCGCGGATGTCGAACACCGCTGTTGAGTTCTAACTTCTTTCTAATCATAAATATACATAAAAGACTACGTCCAACAATGAGAGGTAGGGCACAACGAAGTACCATCACGCTTGAGGCTGGAGAAGCCCAACTGGGGAAGTACCTCTTTACAGAAGACCACAGCCATAATAGCACTGCTACCTTCCAGGTATGTATTTAGTGCTGTGTTCCTGATTGTGTAAGGTTCCCAGAGCTCCAACAACTTTTAGGGTAGGCAACGCTTATGTCAATGCTCTGGAGTTGCAGGTGTCCCTAGGCTACGGTAACGGCTTAACATCAGGCGGGCCATAAGCTTGTTTGCCACCGTCGTTGTATTAAAAAAATAAAGACATGGACAATGTCTGCAAAACTCGCGTTCCCCGTATCCTGGCAAACACATTAGCGACATCTATCACGTTTAACAGCAGTACGTCTCAGTGCTATACTTAGTTTTACAGATGTCGCTGGCAAAATAACTCAACATGTATTCATAGATGGCGCTGCACCACATAGTACCGAAAAGATAGAAAAGCCAGCATGTCGGAGGTAGGTGACTTTGTAGACATTGTGTGACATGTCTTGTATATTGCTTACCTTTGACAAAGAAATTCTAAACTTGAAAGATCTATTGTATATGATAAACAATGTGCAATAATTTGATTTGCTATGTAAATATAATTAATGTAAATATTTTCGGCCCACTAACTAATTAAAACAAGCATTATATTTATGCATGAAACTCGTTGGCGCTCTGGGAACCTTACTACCAGGAACACAACACTACATACCTACCTGAAAGGTAGCAGTGCTATTATGGCTGTGGTCTTCTGTAAGGAGGAGGTTCCCCAGTTGGGCTTCTCCAGACTCAAGCGTGTTTTCCAGCAAGATACACGATATAATTCGTTTTAATTTTATTTGAAGTACCTAATTTATTTGCATAACATCAGATTGCGTGCGTGCGCGCACGACCTTGAACGTAACAATAAACAATGCGTGCATTTCGTAATGATTATTATGTAGTAGTTAGTTAATGAGAAAGCAGTGTTTAGTGTGTCCCACGATACTCTACTGGTCATGTTCTCCATAACGTGAGCAAAACCGTCTTTTTCAGTCATGAAACATATTTCTGGTAAAAAATGCCGAAATACCTTTGTCGCGGTAGAATGCTAAAAGCGACCCCGTGACATCCCCCACTGAACGGTCATGCGAGTGTGTTAGTGGGTATTCCCTAGCTAATGGGAGAGGCTGGAAGGGCGAGTCTCACATTCAGGGGCTGTAAGACCCTACCCCGGGGCTGGGGGGATGCGTAAATGCATTTCACTTCATCAAAGGACTAGGCCGATTTATATAACATTGTCCACATCCGTAGCACAGGCTTCGTCAGGTGGCTACTAATGCAAATCTCTATCCCCGAACTAAATAGACGGATGAAATCTTACAGCAGCGCTAACACGAAAAACGATATTCGTAAATCTCAGACGATTGTCCATGTCACTCTCATGAATCTCATGATGCCTTTATTCGAGTAAAAGAGAAAAATGCTTGAAACATACGAACTTCTATGTTCGCGGTACCTCATTAGTCCCTTTGGGGGCGCTTATATCCATGTATGATGACATAATCGATTCTCCCAATAACGGATCGATTCGATCATCTTGAACTCTGGATCTAACTAGAGCAGCTCATCACATAACTTTAGCCTCACTCGTGAATGAGCAACTCATTCGCATTCCAAACAGGATCGAGTTACATCGATGATATAATCGACTCCGAGTCGTGACTGACAATCGATTTGTCGAGTACCTTGAACCTACTGCAGTGTAAGCCGATATTTGTTTGTAAACAGAAGCAGGGTGACAGAAAGGCTTATGGATAAGCTTTTTTTTAAATACGTAAATGCCATTCGCTTACTTTATTCCCATGGATTTTTTTTCGTAACAAACCGTCGCCGTCAGATAATATATCGGAGGTGTTGAGGTGGTCACAAATATCTGAATTTTCGGACCCAGGTATATCCTTAAACTACGTCCAACAATGAGGTAGGGCACAGCGATGACCATCACGCTTGAATCTGGGGCAGCCCAACCGGGGAAGTACCTCCTCCTTACAGAAGACCACAGCCATAACAGTAACGCTACCTTTCAGGTATGTAGTGTTGTGTTCCTGATGGTGAGTAAGGTTCCCAGAGTTCTCCAACCCCCCTTAAAGGCCGGCAACGCGCTTGGGACTCCTCTGGTGTTGGGCGACGGTAATTGCTTTCCACCAGGCAATCCGTCTGCTCATTTGTCGCCTATGTCATAGAAAAACGCCTCTATCGTCTAGGCCAGATATTATTTATTCAAATGTTGACGTAAGTTCCATATTAATTCTCTGCACAACTACATAGACATGGTCCTTTAGTTATGTTTTTCACCTATTTATATTAACGCTGGCTGTGCTACTAATACAAGTTAGTTAGGAAAAATATTATTTCTCGATAAATAATAAGCCTTAAATCACTTTTAACAGGCAACGACTATTGAGGCATGATCCGATACCTATTATTTAATAGGGACTTTTCTTGCCAAGAAACTTAGGAAGCGGACTCTCTTTATTCAGATTTACGCCACGCTTTGAATAATTTAAATCTTTACTTTGTTTGTATTACAAATCAGGCAGAATAATAACTACAACTAGATATTTTCTAGCACCAACGATTTTTTGTAAGTAATTGACAAAATAAAAACATCGACAGTCCTGTTATCCATAAGCAACAATTCTACGTCTTACAGGTAGTACAAAAATAAATATAGGGTAATATAGGGAGCTTTATTAATTAACAATAGATAACAATAACAAAACTATCAATATATTTATATTTAACATACAACTTGGAAATTATCTATAAGTGAGAACCTGTAATTGGCTTTTAAGTTCCATACTATTTCTATAAATGTTATGCGCAGTTGGTTTTCCATGTAATAAATAATAAATAAATTATACATTGCAAATTTTAAAAGTAAATTGGATCAAAAGTGTACGGGTTACGACGTTTTTGTTCAAGATCGGTGGCACGAGGCATTTAAATTGGTAGCCAATATAACACTGTGGTTGTGTATAACGACACGTCTTGTCCTTGAAGTAGTATGTACTTATCGATAGCAGGAATGTCAATATTTTTATTGTGGTTCCTGCTAGAAAAATATCTAGGTATAATAATACATATAATTGTCTGTCAAAACATCACTTCTGAGCACACTTGAAAACTGCTCTCTCATTAATTAAATCATGCAAAATTATTGATGTCAACCGAAAGTTACATTTCATTAATTCACAAACACTTTCGCTATAAAGAGCAATAAATAATAATTATATTAATATGTGTATAACGACATTGTGTTGGTCAGCTGTAGCTTTCTCCAAAGCATGATATTCTGAATAATACTCTGGAAAAAACCGACGTAACTTGACTGCAGAATCAGTAATAACTATACTAGCGGAGAGCGTTCTTATTCACTGGCTATTCAGGCATGTGACTCGTCAGTCAAATTGAGTGATTGGAATAATCCCGCTCACTCATCCGCCGGTCATTCATTCACGACTGACAGCTCCATTCGTTCCGGCACGTGGGAGTGTTTTGTTTGTGAATGAATGGTTCGCGGATTTAATCAGTATAGTAATTAGATTGTATTGTAGTATTTTTAAGTTTGTTTTGCTTTTGATAATGAATAGTTAAGATGTTTATCTTTTATATAAAATATGTAGTAGATAGGTAAATGTAGTCAGTCAGATAAGAAAATTATAAAATATAGGTGCATAAATGGGCACTGAAACTTTTGATTCAAGGGTTGCAATTCTATACATATCAAGAAACATACAAGATATGGAATGACAAAGACAATGTTCTATACAAAACCGTGTTCCCCGCATCCTGGCAAACACATTAGCGACATCTATCATGTTTATATATATATAAAAAAGACTGACCAGTGTTTGACCTCAGTCGCACCTGATGGAAAGTGACGATGAGGTCGAGGGTGTAGCACGCTGGTTCAGTAACAGCCTATTCACTCTTGCCTTGACAAGACCCAAATTATATCTTACCGGGAATACAGACGAAGGGAGCGAATTCCATTCCTTAGCAGTCCGCATTAGGAAGGTAGAAGCGAATCGCTTCGTGCGAATGAATGGAATATTCACAACGTAAGGATAAACAGCAGAGTACCGTCTCCGTGCTATACTAATTGATGGAGATGTCTCGCTGCCAAAATTATTCAACATGTATCCATAGATGGCGTTGCACCACATAGTACAGAAAAGAAAGAAATAGCATGTCCTAGGAAAGCGACTTGTATTTACATGGAATGCATGTTGTATGTTCCTTAGTACGTACATAGTACGAAACTGCCTGTCGCCCACACGGCGCAGGCGCAAGGCGAACGGGTAGGCTGCGCCGGCGCCATCATAGACCTCTCCACCTCCGTGGCCAAGTGTTTACACAACGCTCGCCAGCTGTCTTGACGCTTACATTGCTGTAGGTGGTTTTGTTGCCGAGGATTGCAGGCTTGGCGTAAATTAAAAGTCGGTTTAATCTGAAACGCCTTAACAGCTTATTACCGATTTTAAAAAAGTTGGCACTATGTTCCAATATACATCTCTTTTTATAATGAATGTGACGTCTTTACTCATTGTTTACAAGGTAAAAGATTAAAACGCAGCGCGGCGCGGTTGTCCGTGACGGGCCGGCGATGCTAGCGGCGAGGCGTACGGACACTCAGCACTCTAAGTGTTTAAAATGGAGGACTATGTTCTCCGAAACATCTCGCGGACTAAAAAACGTGATCAAAGCTCCATTTTCATGAATAAAATATCACAATTACTCATGAAAGTTTAAATACCTACAAATACGTTTTTTATACCTTCCTAAAGAGGAATGGAATTCGCTCCCTTCGTTTGTATTTCCGGAAAGATATAATTTGAGTCTTTTCAAGGCAAGAGTGAATAGGCTGTTACTGAACCAGCGTGCTACTCCCTCGACCTCGTCGACAACCACCATAATGTGTGACTGAGGTCAAACGCTGGTCATTCTTGTATCAAAAAATAAATATTAAAGCTTCTTTTCGACGTTCATGTGTTCATGTATTATGTGTTTAATGTAATGATCAAGATTTCACAAATAATTGTTGGCTATGTCCAGCAGTGGACAACTTACGGTTGAAATGATAATGATTAAAATATACAGGTTTGCTTTTAGACTAGCAGACAATTGTGCTTCATGCCAGTTCATTTCACATGAAATCATGTTTGCATTATTATTATGACATGAGTTGGCATTAGACATAATTCCTTGATCACAACGAATGCATGTAGCAAGCCTTCAATTTAGCCGACTAGCGAAATTGTACGTAGTTTTCTTTGAACACGAGCGTATTACATGGAAATGAAATCTCAGAAAATCTCAATTCAACCAAAATATTATTCGAGTCTTTTCTGAGGACATGATCAAAGCTTAACCGTATTGTTTTAATGAAATCTAACCCGCTCACACACTATTTTTTATCCTATTAGGTGACAAACATAAATTTTGCACACAAGCTGTTATATTTTACGTACCGAGGGAAGTTCCTGCTATAGTTTAAAAAAAATACCTGAAACAAAAAAAAAAGGTTATTAGTTTATAAATTCATATAGGTATAACACATAGTTTGGTACTGTACTCCTGTTTTGTATGGGTTAGAAATAGTATATTATAAACAAGCGATCTGAGGCCTTCTTTATTACCGCCCGTGGTGCCTACATAGTTTTACGTCCTCATCTGGGTGTAAAGTGAGATTTTCCGTCGCGCCCTAGGGCGGTAAATCTCTCTTACCACCCAGTGTGACGTAAAAGGCAATAATATTCTCCTGGTCTTTGCTTGAAGTGAGACAGTTCTATGTTCTATCAAAACTATGTCCATTGTTCCTACCTCAACCAGCATCGACATTTTTTATCGCCTGTGCATTTAACTACCATCAGATTGCAAAACACGATATTAGTATCCTAGAACCAGAAACCGGATACCTAATATGGAGCCGGTACCAAAACGCATCTTGCGAAACAATGGGACCCTGCACCATTGAAGCCTTCACAGTCAAAAAGCAACTGTAAGTCTTACAAGTAAAGTTCAATTTGCTTTCATAAGTCATGGTGCAAAATTAATGATGCAGTCAGGACAATGGATAATGAGGTTTATTGCGTGGTGTTAAGGTGCTGTGAAGGAGGTTGGTGTGGGCGAGGGCCTTGCGGCCTACGGTAATGGCTGTCACTGGCGAAGGTTGAGAAGCCATGGACTCTTCATTAATTACACTTGATAGTTAAGCCCCATTTAGACCAGGCAAGAACTTGCATACGATTTTCATTACATTGCCGGTTATGGGCGTACGGCCAATTCGGTCGCCTCATATAACCCCGCAATGTAATGAAAACCGTATACAAGTGTACATGCGAAGCGTAAATGGGGCTTTAGACTATGCTATCCCTGACTTTTTCAACAGGAGTTTTTAAGGATTTGTGGGATAAATGTCCAGTGGACATCTGTTGTTAGAGGCAGAGGCTTCCGTGGACTAAATACAGAGTACAGACCACTAATGAGGCTGCCGTGACGAGATGGAAACGAGCAAACAGTGCGGTCGCTGTTACGAGGACGTTTCACTGCGACCGCAGCTTTCCCTGCTTTCGCTTCGACTCCCGGCTGAGGCACATTATAAAAATGAATATTTAAAACCTTAAACAGATCTTATCAGTTAAAGTCGTCATTAGATATATCGGACCTGTGAAGGTCACGAATATCTGAACATGTACTTTATCGCCTTGACAATAAAGGCGTTCATGTTTTTGTGACCCTCACAGCTCCTATATATCTGATGGCGACTGGCGGCGCTACCGCGAAAAACGATATTCGTAAATTTTCGTAGTAATTCGAGAAATTGGAGTAAAAGAAAAAGATGTTCGAAATATACGAACTACTTATACTTCAATGACTTAGGCTTGATAAACCGTTCGGCTTAAACTCAAACTCAAACTCAAACGTTTATTCAGTAAGTAGGCCACAAGGGCACTTTTACACGTCGAGTATACAAAAGAAGAAAAAATAAAAGCTACACCACCCCTAACCCTACACCTCTGACCCGAGAAGCATTTTGACTTTTATCACCGGCAAGAAATTCGGCGGGACTTATTTTTTCAAAACAGTATTACAAAAGATATCTTAAACATATTACATAGAAATGCGTTATTCTTTAAGAAAACATATCCAACAATTACAAAAAAATTCTGCCAAAGGAAAAATAAGAATAATTATTAATTACTTACAAGTCCAAATCTGACTGGTAAGAACGAAGTTAACAAAACGTTTGATATGCTTTATGCTTATTAGAACGATCGGACTATGTGGGGGAAGGTAGCCTGGGGAAAATCCAAACTTGACTTGTACTGGAATACTCCTACTGAGTTTATGCTTCCAGCGAGATTGGTTGAGGCGGTCTCAAGCGATTCTGAGTGGTATTCATTATTGATGTAAAAGACTTCAACGTGCAGCAGTATTTATTTTCTATGATTTATTTTGAAGAAGATAAATATATAAAGTTAGGTACTTATAATATACATAAATAATTATTATTTGTTATACATGGGAGCAAAGTTAGCGTATATGTACCTTCTCGAGCTAATAAAGTATAGTTCATATAGAATTGGCACGGATAGAAGGACACGTAATTATTTAGTTGTTAATAAAACAAAGTTACTTTTGTTGTAAATGAAAAGAAGGTCTATATTTTTATTATTTTATAAATAGCAAAATTCATTTTTCTCCATTATGTAAAAAAAAACGTACTTTTGCCGTGATGGATTTCATCATCTTCTGAACAATCGCTTTATCCACTTTTTGGCCTGCTGGTTCCACGTGGCTCGTAATGAATCGATGTTTTGTACAACTCTACCGGTCTTATTCAATTTTTTTTTCATAATTGCCCAGTCATTTTCTATTGGTCGAAACTCAGGGCAATTTGGGGGATTCAGCTCTTTGGGTATGTACTCGACTTGGTTTTTTTCATACCACTCCAAAACGTTTTTCGAATAGTGACAGCTGGCTAAATCAGGCCAAAATTTCACAGGGCCGCCGTGCTTTTTGATGAAAGGTAAAACTCTCTTTTTCAGACACTCGTTGATGTATGTACTGGAATTCATAGTTGACGATGTAATAAAAGTTTGTGTCTTGAGACCGCAACTGCAGATTCCTTGCCATATCATTATTTTTTTTGCAAACTTTTCATGTTTGACAAACTTATATTTTTCGGTGACATTACCTCTTGCATCGGCCATATAATATTTAGTACCCGGTAGTTGGTTGAAATCGAGTTTCACATACGTTTCGTCGTCCAACAACAGGCACCCATTAAATTTTGTCAGTACCTGATCGTACAGTCGTCGAGCTCGAGTTCTGGCAGTTTGGTTCTGTATGTCGGTCCGATTTGGCTGTTTTACTGCTCGATAACTCTTATAGCCAGCTCGAAGGCGAATCCTCCTTACGGTACTGCGACTTTTTTTAAATTTTCGGGCTAAATCGTAATCAGATAGACCTGGATTTTGTTTAACTGACCTTAGAACTTTCGTTTCTAAATTCTTGTCTTTGGTACCAGACCTTCGATTGATTTGAGTCTTCCTCTCGACAGATAAGCTTTCCTTATAACGTTTTATAACCCTACACACAGTGCGTTTCGGAAGTTTAAGGAACTTAGCAATCTTAGTTCCGGACCAGTATGGATTTTTTAGGTACTTGTTCACGATTAATTTCCTATTTTCGATTTCCATTGTCGAAAACTTAAAAACGCACAAACATAGCCCTAAAGCATTTTCAACATTGAAACGTCAAAGTATTGTCATTAAATTGCGATAGTCAGTTTTTTTTACACCGTACGAAAAAGTTTTGTTATTTATCCATAATTATGTGCCAGTTCTATGTGAACTATACTTTATTGAGACCCCGAGCTAGCGAAAGATTCTTGAAAAAGCAACTCGCTTGTGGTTCCAAAGGTGGAATCTTGAGCGTTGAGAGGGTGTTAAGGCACTAGAAGGGAATACTACTCTATTCATAACGCTCAAGATTTCACTTTTGGAACCACAAGCGAGTTGCTTTTGACGTTGCTGTCGAGTGAATCACATAATTTTTCACTACCTCGTCGAAAATTAATAATCTCCAAATTACTAGCATCAATCATTAATCATTCAAACAGCTAACGGCAAAAAAACATTCTAAATTTGTTTCAAATTACTTTGCTCCCTTGTGAATACAATGCTGTTTTGCTATCTGTTATTAAAGAACAAAAACTGGCTTTAGGTCACGGAAAATAATAAAATAAAATAGAAAGTGATAGCGGAAAGGAAAAGTCAATAATATCAATTAAACAAGTCTCCAATAAATTTTTGACATGTGTGTGTGTGTGTGTGTGTGAACAGGTGTGTGTTGCGCAAGAGTAGGAACCGGTGCTAATAATGAAGTTGCTTTAAATCAAACGCTTATTATAGGCGCATTGCGTCACTCGGTTTATCCGGGTTGCCCAATTTGACGCACTATTAGTCTATTACACGTAATTTCAGGTGGTTATCTATTTGGGTTATGAGTGGATTTAAGCGTTTTGAAAAAAAAAAATTTTTTTTAGTCAGAGTGATTAGCTTCATACCATTAGACAAAAAATAGTCCAGTAAAATTCCATACATTTGAAATATAGAAGAAAGTACTAAGAAATATATGGAAGATGGGTCAGTTGCAGAATTTTTGTACCTTTGTTTGTTCCATATTTTTTCTTAGTTTTGTTAATCAATTAATACATTATGTATGGTAATTTTGTAATGATACTGATTAAAATCGGACCTTTTATCAGGTTACTACAATTAACCATAGATTTGTTTAACGAAATTGATAAAATTATGGGATAAAAGGTACTAAAATTGTGCAATTGACAACAAAATATGAAAAAGTTATTCAGTTACTTTAGAGATAATAACAGTACCCTAACCATTTGTTGGGACTTTAAGGTTTTCGATAACGAGTATCGAGTTAACTATCTGTGCGCTTGTACTATTTTAGTGCGAACGAAATGCACAGATAGTAAAACTAGTAAAAGGGTACAGTATAGTTGGACATCCCACCTCATCCCGTTGGTGTACCTATTATGAAATGCAGCGCCATCTATGGGAACAGTCAAGGTTAAAAATATAGTTGCGGTCAAAGACTTCGGTATAATTGTAAGTATAATTGCATACTTGCACTTTATTGACCTACTGTTACGGTGCATGTATACATATTATGGCGCTTTGGTTGAGACGATATCATTTAACATATTAAGGTTTGACGAGACATCGCCAAGTATAGCACTGAGATATACTGCTGTTAAACATGATAGATGTCGCTAATGTGTTTGCCAGGATTGTTTTGTATACACATGTCATTCCATGCCTTTTATGTTGTTTTAAGTGATATGGTGGGTGTCTACTTTAAATTGGCAATTGTATATTATAAAGTGCAATTCTGTGACCCTATTGAAAAAGGGTATAAGTGACGAACAACTAGTATGAAACTTATACCGTTTCTCAGTAGAGCTACTGAATTGTACTTGCAAATGTCCTGCGAGGTTTTGACGACTTAATCTATAACTCTTGACTGTTGACGCGTCGTGGGAGTCAGACTCTAGTAAACTGTATACGCACACACACACACACACACACACACACATACACACATACACATTTCAGCCGTATGCAGTCCACTGCTGGACATAGGCCTCCCACAAATATGACTTGTATCATTTTGAGGGTAGTTGACATAGTCGCCACGCCTGGCAGGCGGGTTGGCGACCGCAGTTGCTGTAGATTAAGTTTCGACGGACGCTGCTGCCCGTCCGTAGGATTTTTCCCTTTGTCGCCTCTTACGACACCCCGGAGATGGGGTGGTGCTAATCTAGTCTGCCGGTAGCACACGACAGCACGGCGTATACGTACACATGAATTATATACCATACTATAGATTTTACACCCGACTTATAATATTAAGGCTGACGTACATACACCACAATGTACTTTATCGCCTTGACAATAGAGGCGTTGCTCAGATATTTATGAGCACCTCCACAGCTCAGAAATATCTGGTGGCGACTGTAACAATCACTTTCAAAGCAATTTTCCTTTCACATCTGTTTGAATCTTAGATAATTATAGAGCGTAGATCCAAGGACAAGAATTAACAGATCTAAAGATTTGGACAAGGTCGACCTCCATTACAATACAAACAAATACTCTTATCTGGAAAATTAATCAGGTAAAAGTGGATTATATAGCGAATTTAACCATTTTGTTTTATTTGAGAGTGCTAGTGGCTTAGAGGTAAGAGCGTGCAACCCGGAGGTCGCAGGTTCAGACGGCGGCTCAAACCAATGACTTATTCAGAACTTATGTACGAAATATCATTTGACATTTACCATTCGCTTTACGGTGAAGGAAAACATCGCGAGGAAACCGGACTAATCCCAATAAGGCCTAGTATACCCACTGTTTTGGGTCCTTCTTAGTTTTAAGGGATTGCCATTTGATCTTTCGAATCCTGGGATTAGTCGGTGACGTTAGCTCGTCTACGGATCTCCTCATTCTTGATTCGATCACCCTATACCTCGTGTTAGTTCAATCCAAAAAAAGTATGATGTAAATCTTTATGATGAAATTTGTCGGTCCCATTTTCAAGTTAATTGATTCGTTTACTAATATGGTTAATGCGACGTAATAATATCTATTTAATTGGTTGGTTTTCTAAACAGGAAGGCTTATAACGGAAAGTGCATAAATAGTCGCAGTCTATATTTTCTGTGTGTTTCAATATATCCGGAGTTTTATTGATAACGCAAAAAGAAGAATTGCGGCACGGCCCTACTGTACACTCAGTTTAAGTTGCTAAATGGGCGAGGTGGCCAGAATATCTTGACACGCTCTTATCCTCTTTACAATAAAGTCGTGCTCAGATGATTTTGTACACCTCGCCTGTCATGCAATGTATGCTCTGCAATTAATAAAAACATATACTATTGAAAAACTGAGTTGCATTTCTCGTTTCTATTTGATTACAAAAGAAATTATTCTTTATCCCCTACAATGTTGGAAACATAATTGACTGGCATTTTTCTTGTATAAGCTAAATAAAGGAATTATAATTTGATTTTTGTACCAGTGTTCAGTGATATTGTTTCGCAGTATTAATAAAGTTGTTAAGTGTTATACTCGTAATAAAAAACATTGTAAACGTTTTTAATTGTTGTCTAAATGAAAAAGTTAGTAAGACATCCATTTGTGGTAAGTCAATAGGCTATGAAACTCATAACATTAACAATTAATGAATAGAATTGCACACTGTTGAAAAAGTACCTTTTTAAAACGTTTGGTACATAGAAAACAGAAGCGGCACCTTTGTATTAAATAAGTTTCTGTCAAAAATGTCATTTTTGGTACAAGCTTATACCTGACTGTACTTTTTTTGCACAATCGTCATCTACTCATCGAAAGGATTCTAACGAGCCTAAACACCACGGGTTTATCTTGTGTATTTTAGGAGTTGGCTCCAGCATCAGATCAGATAAGTGAGACCATAATATTGTATTGTCACCGAACTTACATAAGTGAGCTAAATTTCACCTCAGTCAGTTAAAATGTCTTCAAAATTGAGTTGCCAGATTCCACCCGGATAAACATAGGTACATTGCAAGTAACTATACTGCTACTAAATAAAAGCTTGTATAAATTGTAATGTGCCGGCGAGTCAGCAGCCGTATTTCGTTTTGAATCTTATTATCTCTTACATAGAGTCGTAGTCAGAACCATTTAAATTTTAAAGTGATCAAACCATGTTTTTTTTTGTGCTGGCGCTTGTGGTTTTACTTACTATACTAAGCACTTTGCTGGCGGGATAGTTTTTGGTTCATCGCTAACTGTGGCACTATCAGCGAAAGTGTTAATATTATTATGGTAAAAGTCATCATCATCACCATTTCAGCCATCAGCCCCATAAATTACTTCTACACACAGATCCACTGTACCTTTCATCTTTGGGTTGGCAGTCGCCAAGTTAAGCAAGGTTTTGATGTCGGTTTATTCCCTTTGTCGCCTCTTACTACACCTGAGAGAGGAGATGATGAGATGGTGGTGCCATTCTCAGCCGGCACCACACGCTACAATAAGTAATAGGTAACAGTACTTATCTATTTTATATACTTATTTGCAAAGTTGCGTCTCTTCTTTTTACAATGTTTTACCTCAGAATATGTATGTCATGTAAATAACTCGCTCGTGTCATAATAAAGGAATCGCGAAGTTTACGATCCATGTCAGTGCGCAACATTCCGGCTTAGCGATTAATCGCTAAATTATAGCGATCGCGGTAACCGGCTGATAGTAATCGATAATTGCGATTGCGATCGATTGTATGTGTAATACAGACAACAATAAAATAATTGATGTGGTAAATTTAATTGATTATTTATGTGAATTTATTGGAACCGTTCGAGATCAAGATCATAGGCGATTGTAAAATTTTATGCTTTATCATGTCATGTATACAAGTTTTTTTACAGCTTCACGGGACTGTACACATAGTTTTAATTCCAAGCCTCCAGACCAGACCGGTAAGGCTAGGTTCCCCTATAAACGCTTATAGCGTCTGCGTCACAATGCTTCCTATAGATATGTACTGTTGTGGTCTCTTTCACACGTCGACGTTGTTTTTATTTTGTTCAGGTACAATGACCCTGGCGTCAGACGTCGTATAGCACAAAATAGGAGATCAAAATCTAAACGCCATCCGCCGGTTACAGTGTCTGCGTCACATTGCTTACTATAGAAATGTACTGATGCGGTCTCTTGCGTTCCGCCATGTTTGTTCAGTACCCTTACCGTGAGTTGTGACTTTGAGGTTTTCGATAACGAGTATCGAGGTTACAATAGTACAAGCGAGATGCACAGATAGTAAACTGAGGTGCTTATCGAAAACCTCAATGTCACAACTCATGGTAAGGGTACTGGATCGTCGCTGACGTCAGACGTCGCGTGTAACATAAACTAGGTGACGAATGCCTAAAAATGCCGTAAGTTTCGTTTCGGATCACTCGCTCGTCGAGGCACCTCGCGGCGGTGAGTTGAATAACGTTTGCGCAACGAACAAGAAACAAAAGTCGATGAAAGTATGACCGGTCCAGCGAAAGTTTACAAAAAACCTGTACAGTCGACCCGAAAACAGCGCCGAGGCTTAAGTCATCGGAGGACAAACATCACAATAAATACTTGACGAACGTGGCGACTACAAAATGTGACTCAATTTGTGTTGATTCTAATTTGATTTTTATTTTGGACTATACTTTTACACAACAGCCCGTACGTACAAACAAATTGTCTAAGTCTCACGGTAAGCTCAAGAAGTCTCATTTAGTTTATACAGCATGAAATCTGGGTCGACTTGATCCAAAATGTCAAAAAGAGATAAAGACGATCTTACTTAACAAATTTTCCCATGGGACCAATATTGAATTTGCGAAAAATTCAATATTCGCGAAAAATTGGTCCCTTGCTATTTAAGTATTTAAATACATATAGAAAATACCCATGATCCAAGAATAATTATCTGTGCTCATCGCGCAAAAAATGCCTTGGGATTTGTACCCAGGAACGTCGGCTCGATAGGCAGGGTCACTCGGACTAGACCTGTCTTTAAGTTGTAATTTAAATCATCATCTCAGCCATAAGACGTCCACTGCTGGACATAGGCCTCCCCTTTGAACCTCCACATGTAGCGACCTGCCTCCAGCGTCTTCCGGCAACCTTAATTTAAATAAATGAATAAAACCACGTTCGCGGCTGACTGTACACTTGTTGGTCTGGGCGCGGTCAACAGCACCATCGATTTTTACTTAACCGGACATTACGTTAGTACAGAATCAATTGACGAATTAGTAAAGACGGTGTTTGCATAGCCTGGAGTAATTGGCAGAAAGCGAACCGAAAACGTTATCGAATTAATGCTTTCCGTTTTTATGGCAACCGATTTCCCTAACACCAAATAAAGATAAAAGATAAAAAGATTATAAACATTTATCCGAGATAGACGCAGAAAGAAATGCAGCATGAAACGGACCCAACTGAGCAAATACATACTTAGTTTACTAGATATATTTTTGCAGAAGCGTCTGGTTGACGTAACTGGTGACCGAAGAGCTGGCGGCTTCCTCGCACAACGTATCAGCATTGCGATACGAGGAAATGCTGCCAGCGTCCTTTTATAGATTCAATCTAGATTTTTTTTTCATGACAAAGGTGGCAAACGAGCAGACGGATTGCCTGATGGTAAGCAATTACCGTCGCCCATGGGCACTCGCAACACCAAGGGAGTCATAAGCGCGTTGCCGACCTATAAGTGGGTTGGAGCTCTGAGAACCTTATTCACCATCAGGAACAAAACACTACATACCTGAAAGGTAGCAGTGCTATTATGGCTGTGGTCTTCTGTAAGGAGGAGGTACTTCCCCAGTAGGGCTTCTCCAGATTCAAGCGTGATGGTACTTCGCTGTGCCCTACCTCTAAATCTAATTGTTGGACGTAGTTTAAGAACATTACCCGGGTCTAAGTAGTTAAGTTATTGTACCTATTTTTTTTACAACGATAAGACAACGATTGATCCGTTAAAACGGATTTGTACTACGTTTTGTAGATACTAAGATACCTTAACCCAGCATTTGACCAGACTCCTGAGGCTATAATGTGTAAGTTTCTTACGTAAAAATGTTTTTTTTTTTTTTTACGTTAAAAGAAACTTATACTAGAGCCTCTGGTGACAGCAGCGACTCTACCGCGAATAAAGATATTCGTAAATATCGGACGATTGTCTCTGTCAAGACGCATTAATTGGAGTAAAAGAGAAAGATGCTCGCAATATACGAACTTCGATGTTAGCGGTACCGGCCCAGTGTTTTTAAATTCTAGAAAAGTTTGTAAAGTACGCATAATGATCATAATCATGAATATTCAAAAGTATAAAGTTTTTAGCTCTGTATTTTTTTAAGCTAATAAGCAGCTTAAATATTATGAGTAGACAGTAAAAGATGTCCACTCAGCACTCGTAGTGGCCAGTAATTACGAGCGGTTTCCCAGCGGTGGGCACGCAGAGAAACGCGCGGTCAATGCCCCGCGCGCGTCTCCACTCCCGCGCATCTCGGTCGCTAACGTCATGCTATTGTGTTCTAAGATAAATAAAACGTTGATCGAGACTGATGAGTTACGTGGCGGTGTGATAGTGATAGGCCAGTATAAACCGAAATATAGGTGAAAAAATTATCTAGAGCACGTGGTCTATGTAGTAGTAACGTGTGTACACGCATGTTGGCGTTCTATATTCAAATTTTGACGTAAGCTACATATTGATTCTCTGCACAACTACATAGACATGGGCCTTCAGTTAAGTTAAGTTTTTCAAAAAAATTATAGTAACTTATAAATTACTATTTATCTAAATAGTAAATTATGTGGAAAATGTGACACATGGACTTATAAAGACAATTACTTAACAAGCATCTGATTTTAGATATTGCAAAATATTATACCCACTTTAATAATACATTTGCTCCTGTTTATGAATTGTACACACTTTTTATATTTTTATTGTTATTACAATTTTATGACAAAAACTATAAGTCTGTATAGTTAGAGAATAACAGGTAAAAAAAATTGACATCATCTTATACAAATTGACTCAGTCCTACAGCTAGCCCAATAAAACTAGTGTTGTATACCACTTTATATACCACTTATACACCCACCCAACCCAACTTCTGCACCCTATGTCATTGCTATAAGGTGAAAAATTGCATATATATTTATGTTCTTGGCTATAAATAATCTAGGAAACAAATATTATAATAAACATAAACCAGTGCGCAACAGAATCGTCTGCCGTGCGACAATGGACCCTTGTGCCCCAGTGCGCTAGAAACAGTCGCGTGAGGTGCGCGCGCGCATGCCTTTGCTATGCGCCGCGAGGAAATCGATCAGTCCGCGACCACTCGGCTGTGCGATCCCATCTCACGATACATCTTCAGGTCGACTACCCTAAAGCTGAGTCTTCATAGACTACCAAGGATGTGTAAAAACTATATGTTTGTTACGGAATGCTTGATTAGTTACTGTCCACTTCGAATATCACACCTAGATAAACGTCGATGAAAAGTGTTCAATAATAAAAATCCACATTATAATAATTTCGGAAACATCTCATACTTTCGAACCTTGTATTTCATAAAACAAACATTCCATTCTTTTGAAAAAAATCTAGAATGTTTTAGACACACCTCTGGTCGATTGGAATGGCCTGCCGGTAATATTTGTTAATATAACCAATGTAATGCTTTTTAAAAATTTGTCATAAGGTTCTTATCTTGACAAACACGTAACACGATCGCATCCTCTATCATGTCTTGTGGCGACGCAAAGAAAGATGAAAGTTTGAGATTTTCTTATGTAGACTTGCTGTAGGTACAAAACAAGCCAAGACAATGATCGCCTCGCATTGAAAAAATACTCCGCAGTGTATAGCTCGTTTTTTAAGATCAGACAAATACCGGTTGAGTTTGTCTACGTTTCATCAATTATTTCAGTAGTAATAATCCCGTAAATAAGATTTAACCTAACACATAACCTAACCTAACAGCAGTTTGCTAGGTTAGGTTTATATCTGTATCTTTTTGATTAAACACGAAAAGATACAGAGATAAACCTAACCTAACAAACTGCTCAACAAACGCCAGATCCTAAAAAAGGTGAGCATATTCTCAATTTCCGCTCTTTCTCCTAATCGAAGGTAAAAAAAAACTTATAGGATCACAAACATTCTACCACGATTTTATACTTTTGTTTTGTTCGACATACTTATACAAATTAACTAAGCCCCACGGTAAGCTCAAGAAGGATTGTGTTTTTGGTACTCAATAACGATATATATAATATAAAAATACTTAAGCACATGTGTAAAACAACCAAGACTCAGGAAGAAGCATCTGTGCTCATCACACAAATAAATGCCCTTACTGGGATTTCAATCCAGAATCGTCGGCTTCATAAGCAGGGTCACTACCCACTAGGCCAGACCTGTAGTCAGACCTCTGACTGCCATTATCTACCTATTAGTCACGGACGACGGCTATCCTCTGATGCCTCCCCCGTAGACACGGAGCTATCTTCAGCAACCAACCTCCAGCTACTCGTACGAGACTGCTCATAAATTAATAGGTTTACATGTGAATCACCCGAAATCACTTACACAATATTATAAGTACGAGTATCAATTGTTAAGTAATACTTAGGTACGTTTAAACGAGAGAGTTGAGGTAACACTTTCAAGTGTAAATTGAGTTTCAAAGAACTTTCTCGTCTACTGTCAACATTACAACAGTCCCTTAGTTGTGATAACATCTCGAATATACGACAATAGTTGAGTATCAGTTTCACTTTGTGTAAATAGTGGCAGTATTTCAACTTTAAAGTCCAGAGGATTTAGATATGATTCGGCTATATCTTTGTCTTCATTGGGTTCTAAAGCGATTTTCCAATATCGTTATGTTAAAATTGTTGTAATCAAGAAATTACAAGTCAGATCAGCAATGTTCTCATTAAAATGTAGAAAAAATTCTCCGTCTCAGCTACTGTTCAAAAATCAGTCACAAAATTCTTGGCTTAAATTATTGGAAATAATTGAGATAGAACAGATAATAAAGAAAGGAAATTATTTATTGAACCGTCTACTCCCGAGCGAATACAGCGGCAGTGAAACTAGTAAGAGCTTTGCTTGCTGTTATGTCTGGTCATTGTATATTGTTGTAGATAGATTGAAAGATTCAGTCACTTCAAATAATCAATGATCCAAGATGGCCGCGGGCACAAAGATTACGGTGTCAACACCCGTGTCAATTCAACATAGAGTTTACATTGTATCGTGACAGCCGGCGTATCGTCACTTCACACCCACACGGTTACATAACACCTGTCATCCGGACTTTCTTCGCTAAATATTTAGAAACCCGGAACTGCGCCATCTCGCGAGAAAAGCTATGAATTATTGATGGATTATGCTTATTAACTGATTACGAAGGTTAATGCGAACAAGGTCGGGTCGCTCTCGCTGTGTATAATTAAATATCATTTCTTTTTTAATATATTTTTCTCACGAGGATAACCGATTCGCCAAATTGGGTTATTTAAATCAATGATATAAGCATTTTAAACCGACTTCAAAAAAAGGAGGAGGTTATCAATTCGAACAAATTTTTTAATTATTCAATATCACGGTTCAGGTCATATACATGTCAAATTTAAACATTTTTAATCTGTTTGAAGTATTAAGTATTATAGATGGCCATATTATGAATGGTTTAGAATTGTAGAAATGTGGGCCGATTTTTGACTCCTAAGCGTTTTATGTCAAAAATATCTCAAGCACGTTTCAATTTCAGAAACAAATGTTCGACTTTCGAAAATTGGTCTTCTGTTGAATATTTGCTGACCATATATTTAAACTGTATATGCAGGTGTCGTTGAAGAACCGGTAAGAGGAGCCAATGAATCGAGTCTGCTATCCAAAAATACGCCAAATGATCGCCATGTACGGATGAAACGACTATGGACAGACCACATTCCTCAATAGTCAAGTGTAGCTTGCTATGAAATAACAAGCTGCAATTATAAGATACTCGAACGAACATGCTATGGGTTGGAAATTAATAAATACTTCCATCACACAGTGGCCGTTTTCTTTCTAGTTGTTTTCTCATAATCTTCGATGGTTGGACCATTAGTGACAATCACAAGTCCTCGTTTAATTTGCCTTTAACGTCTGTCGACTTTCCAATTATTATTATTTGTCAATGGAACTCAAACTCAAACGTTTATTCAGTAAGTAGGCCACAAGGGCACTTTTAAACGTCAAATATACAAAAAGTAAAAAGAGAAAAATAAAAACTAAACCGGTTCTAACCCTACTGACCCGAGAAGTATTTTTATTTACTAATCAAACTGATGAAATGATAAATAACACTAATTTCAAAAACAGTGAAATACCTTGAACTTAATAGCTGTGTCTCCGGACAACCTATTTTTTTACTAGGACCATAAGTCATGACGATGCGGGAGCGTGTGCCTAACAGCCCTGCCGGATATCAAAACAATATTACTTTTCTTTTAACCCAAGCATAGATAGCTCAAGGCTAGATACCTCAAGGACCTCCTCGTGAGAAATATACAAGTACAAGTTGCAGAATATGCTCAAATTATTTGTGGTAACTTTAATACATTTTCATGCAATTTGCCACTGAGAACATTTTTTAAGGATTAAGGCTTATTATCCTCAATGTTCCAGCTGTTGATCGCTTCATTTGACGTTTCAGTTAACTGGGATCTGTACCAACATCACATGGACATCGATATTAAGGCTTAACAATAAATGTGCAAAATACAATAAGGTCTTTCCATAAGAAGATTTGCAATTCTCGAAACTTGTCTTCGGTAAATTGCTATCCAAGCCTACTTTATTTTGAAGAATGTACTTCTTCATTTTAAGTCGTTACATTAATGAATTGGGAGATACTAATTTAAACTACACAATGCCTTCCGTTCAAACTTTCTACAAGTTGTTAATAAGACTCGTTATCATTCTTAACGTATTATCCATTACTGTAACGATATATTGTGTAATTACTTGATTTACGCAACATTAGGCCTCGACACTTTCGTTTTCAACTCCAATTCGACTATCGGTTATTTTTGACAGTAACTGATTCGATTTGCATATTTTCGTTATGAATGGAGAGTTGGATTAATAGGCAAACATTTGAATAATTTTAGACGGCTTGAGAAGTTATGATGTATTTGAGATTATCTTTGTTGTACCTGTCCAAAGATCGTGACTTTAACTACTTATACATTTCTCTTTATACTATCTAAATATTAGATGCGCCATCTGATAATTGTTTTGTGATCTAGCTACTTTGACAATAACTATAATATTTAATATAAGAATATTTTTTTAATTAGGTCAAACTTTGAACTTAGTTATATGATGTCGCGGATCGCCGTATTAATTTCTAAATTAGGCCGACAATAAAACAAAATAAACTAACATAGAAGTGTTAGTCAACACCTTCGACCATTGTAATAAAGGAACTATCAGGATTCTCAATTGTCTGGAGATCGCAAAGGACTGAAGTTTCTTCTGACTGAATTTAAGAGGTATGCATGACCGACTGAATTTAAGAGGTATGCATAACACTTCTGGAACGACCTGATCCTTCGTTTCTAGAGACGAGTTGATCAAGAACGACAGGTGCTCGTTGTCGGTCGGCGCCCCGCCCTTGAACCGGCAGTGAAAGTGCTCGCTCCACACAAATCACTAGCTATCTGTTAACCGTTCCGATATGTGAACTGTCTTTGAAAAAATCTCTTGAACACAACTACTACTATTTGAAATGTAGTAACTATATGTAAAGTTATCTGGAAGAGATTGCTAATAGCTAAACGACAACTAGCAGCTTGATGTTATCTTTATTTACATTGAAATTTTATTGTATGTACGAGTATTTGGTTTCTTCGCGGTGCAATAAGGAATATTTAGTTGCCATGATATACATTTGTATTCTGTGTATTGACAGAACTAAACTATTTACAGATATTTAAAATATTTTATGTGGAAAAATATCAGTTCCAGATAATTAAGAATCTCCATAGTGATGCAAATTATGATAAAGTTCTGTTATAATTATAAAGTTCGTAATATATTCAAGTCGGATGAGCTCATACAAGTCATTTTGTGAAAATACGTCAAAATATTTTTCAATTTTTATTTTATTTGAACTTGTAAGTTAAAAGTAAGATTTATTTACATTTATAAAAAGATTGCATAGTAAACAAAAATAAAAAATAAACTAAATTAATTAAAAGTTAATTATGGTTTAAATACAAATAATGGAAGTTAAGAGTTACATGGAATTTAAACTAACTGTCAGCAACGTTTTGTACGCGTTTACATGTTGCGCAGGAGCAGGCTTTAGGGAAACAGTTCCACTAGTAAGTTCCAATTGAAGGATGTAGTATTTAGTACACTGTTCGTTGCTAGGAGAGTTATTTGTGTGATCTACAATTTTATAAACTGATTGATTGGATTCTTATACTCAAGTAAGTTATTTTTAGAAAAAAATATATTGAGGAATTTTTCTGCATATTTATTTTTCATATTTATCCTTTTAGAGCCAGATTATTTTTGTACAATAAATGCTTACAGTTTTCGACATTTAAGGTGATGCACTATTTCAAGCAAAATTAATTCGTTTTGTAAAAAAAAAAAAAATCGTATTTTTTTTGGCCTTTTTTAGATTTAATAACTAGTTAAGTACTTGTATTTTAATAAATGTAATTATTGTAAATAAAGTATTCTAAATATTTTTAAAATAAATTTTTATACTTTACAAAAAAATAAAAAACCATAAATACCTTATTAAAAACGCCACAAAATTCACAATTCCAAACACAGTTTCAAAACAGTCACAAGAACAAATAATTGTAACAAGCTTCAGTTGACTGAATCACATTTTCTCCATAAAAATGGTTCATTCATCGTCTGGTAGAGGCTGCACGGGAGGTTGTGGTGCGCCGGCGACGCGCGGGCTGCGACTGTGCGCGGGAGTGCGCCGAGAATGCCGAGGCGAAACTCGCTGAAGAGGGTTACTCCATTTGTGTCGGAACTAGTTATGTTATGTTCAAATGTTATGTTAGACATTTCATCGTTGTCTTCGTCTAGTTCTTCGTGCGACTGAGTTTTTACTATTGCTTTTTTCTCCACGTTTGTTCTGTTAGTCTTTAAATTTAAAGTCAGTCTTTCTTAAATATATCAGTCAGCCGGTACAGAAATACTAACCTGCCCCTACCCTAAAAACCCGCGACAGAAATAATAGTGTGCCTACGATCTATGTCATATGTGATATAACACAGAATTATCCTTTGCTGATGTTTTGGGTAACAACGAAAGGAAAAAAAAAACATCACAAATGGTCCGAAGAATATACGTATCAACTAAGTCTAATGTTAGTATCTTTGAGTTGATGGTTTTTAGAGTCAGGACAAAAAAGTTGCGTGTACTCAACTTTTTTGTCCTGACTCTAAGGCTGATATCACACTTGCGATTTGCGAGCGAGTTTTGTATGGGGGCGAATACGCAGCGAGTTCGCCGCGTACGAGTTTTGTATAGAAATCGCTTGCAAATCGCCCAAATGTGATAACGCCCTAAAAACTAAAAACCATGTCTTCCTAAATAGAGTTTCAGTTTCCTAAATGCTTTTTAATTTTTTTTAGGTTGCAATATTGCTTTCGATTGTCACGATTTCAAAAACACGACGGATGGGCAGCAGCGTGGAAAACCGATTCAACGGCTACTCGCCAACCCGCCTACCAAGCCTGCCAAAGTCATATTTTGGGGAGAGTTGTTTATGACTTTCTTGTTTTTTATATTATTTTATCTGCATGTCTCTCTCCGACCATCTTACCAGGTTATCTAGTATGATCGTAGCAGCATAGTTTAGCAACGGCGCGTCGCGGCCCAGTTGCGCGCGCGCACACTTGCTAGTCATTTAGGGAATCGTGTCAATTCTAATTACTCACCCGATCGACGAAGCGAGGGTAATGTTTTAATGACCTGTGTGCACTGCGTGTCTTTTAACAACGTTTGAGGAGTTGTTATTGTGTTAAGGTTTGTTTAATGAAATAGATTTATCGTATGGTTCAAGATTTAGACCGTTACTATCTGATTATATTATTTTAAGTGTGTATTTATGGATCTTGGTTATCTGAAATAATCCATAATTTAATTTAATTTAAGCAAGTGCCGACGGACCTTAGAGTTAGACGGACCAAGCAGTTTTTATATATCAAGTTTAATGATAAAGGTGGCAAACAAGCAGACGGTTTGCCTGATGGCTAGCAAGTTGCCGACTTAAAAATAACACAAAAAACATACACTCTTGAAAATGTATTTTATATACTTGGAGAGAATCTGATAATTTCAAGCACGCTGCGCTATTATAGGCCGGCGATGCGAGCGGCGAGGCGAACGGGCACTCAGCATAGCACTAAATAAACGTGAGTAAAGGCGTTATTTGCATTATATAATATTACAATGACTTATTATATCAGCCGAAGGACGTCTACTGCTGGACAATGGACATAGGCTTCCCCCAAGAACGACCCACAATGACCAGTTTTCACCCGAATCCAGTGGATTCTTGCGATCTTTACAACGTCGTCGGTCCACCGGTTCGTGGTCGCCTCTCGAGTACCTTTAGGTCCCAACGCCCCAACTTTACAATGGATCACGAAAGTTTAAATACAATTAAATACAAAAAGATTTACACTTTACATCAACACCGAAGAATGAAGGATCGACATAGGTATATTAAGCTCTCAATAATAATTTCTAGAATCGCTTGTGAAAAACAAACTAACATTTATAATGACGGCTAAAGAAACCTTTTTTCACGCAACCGTAGTTTTTTTGGTATCCGAAATATTTCTTGCACTAATTACCACAAACATTTCAAACTAGAATTACTAGTCGTATTTTTAGTCGTTTTTTAGGCAGAAAACAGACGCAAGATACGGAAGTATCTTGCGTCTGTTTTCTGCCTAAAAAAGTAGTAATAAATTACATATTTTAATAGCAAAGGAAGCCAAGTTTAATAGTTATTTAATATTACATTCTGGACCGGGGTATGTCATTAAACTACGTCCAACAATGAGAGGTAGGGCACAGCGATGACCATCACGCTTGTATCTGGGGCAGCCCAACTGGGGCAGTACCTCCTCCTTACAGAAGACCACAGCCATAATAGCACTGCTACCTTTCAGGTATGTAGTGTTGTGTTCCTGATGGTGAGTAAGGTTCCCAGAGCTCCAACCCCTTAAAGGCCGGCAACGTGTTTGTGACTCCCCGGTGTTGCGGGTGCCCATGGGCGACGGTAATTGCTTCCCACCAGGCAATCCGTCTGCTCGTTTGCCGCCTTTGTCATAAAAAAAAGAAATTAAAGCACATTTACGATAGTATCCATACTATATATACTAATTATAAATACGAATGTAACTCTGTCTGTCGCCTTTTAAGCCATCTAATTTGGATGAAATTATGGAACCCCGAGATTTTGATGATAGGTTTGGCATAGTGGGTAGTGACTGCCTAAGAAGCCGATGGTCCTCGTTTTGAATTCCAATAATTTATTCGTGTGATGAACACAGATGCTCCTGAGGCTCTAGTGTTAGTTTCTTTTGACGTAAAAAAAGGTTTACGAACGCGTAAGTGATAATTTTATTTATATGGGAAACGCAAACGCTTTCGTGACGTTAAGTTACGTTAAAAACTTATACTCAGGGCTCAGAGTCATAGGTGTTTTGTATATGCGTTTAAGTATTTGTATATAATATATATCGTTGGCTAAGTACCCACAACATAAGCTTACTGTGGGTACACGTGTGGCTTAGTAAATTTGTGTGAGAATGTTCTGTAATATTAATTTATTTTCTAATTATCCTTTAAGGAAACGAAATCGGTGATAGAATTTTATGGCTTATACGCAGATAAAAACAAATACAAAAGCTAATTCAAAATAATTTCATCCACGCCAGGAATACCTGAGCTATCAAACCAACAGACATTATTGCTCCAACACCATTTTTTACAAAACTTTTTACGTTTCCTACCAAAAAGGACGAGTAGCTATCAACCGTTTTTTTATTCCTTCGCCTTAACGGCTTTAAAATGAGTCGGAACATATTTTAGTAGATAAAAAAGGTGTTTTACTAAATACGGTGAAGAAAACATTTATTAAGAAGGACTTGGAATGGGCGCTTCCTTGTGGGGATACTTCGTTTTATGGATGGATTTCATTAATCACAATATTCGTGTCTGTTTCTATGTGAAACGAACTAAGAGCAAGAGTTTGTTGGGTGCCAAAATGCATTGACCGAATGTTCATATATTTCGAGTATCTTTCTCTTTTACTCCAATTAAAGCGTTATGAGAGTGACAGGGACAATCGTCGGAAAAGGAATTACGTTTTTCGAGTTGAATTTCATTTGTTTCCTCGGATTTGACTAAAGAGATTATGCTTCATTTCCTACACTGTCAAGAACGAATTCGAGTAGCATTTTGGGTCTTAGTCATGGAAGACCCAGTGTGTATTAAACTTTAAATCTATTATTATAAGATTTATAAGGAAGTAAATCTTCTCTTTTGTTTCTTCATTTATCGAAAAAAAAAATTCAACCCAATTCACAATGCAATAACTTTGATTTTAACTATAAAAACAGTTTGTATGGTGGGACTTACGAGGAGTATATACCGAATTTTGTAATTGGCAAAGGGACGTTATAAAAATTAAATCGACGTTATCATTTCAATTTATTGACAACTAGCTGTGCCCCGCGGTTTATTAGGGAAAGAACGTAGCCTATGTGTTAATCCAGGGTGTCAGCTAACTTCATACCAAATTGTATTAAAATCGCTCCAGCAGTAGACATAAAGTAGTAACAAACATACACACTCACAAACTTTCGCCTTTTTAATATTATTGTAGATGTGGATAGTTTAGATAGATAGTACATATAATATTTATTGACAATAATTGTATTTCTGCAAGGAATTAGCACATCGCGTAACACGTAACTTACTAAAGTCAACTGCATCAGTATGGCTTGAATATTGCCTAACTGGTCAAGGCCCCGCTAAAAAGGATATTTAGATCGTTAGGAGCACTAGGTGACTCACGTGAGAACCTACTTCTATAGCCAAGAAACTAGTTTCAAGGTTCATGTTTAGTATCACTAACAAATAGTGCTCTAATACAAAACCTATCCCATTTGACTAAATCTAGCCTAATCGGTCGGTCGGTTACCTAATATGGAATAAGAGGCACAGTGGACGAATCTTGACAAAAATATGAATAGGTAAATTATAGCCAGTAAACACATCAAAATAATCATTTATATTTAGATACCGCGTGTCCACCATTGGAGCTATAAATGTAAGGATCAATTTTGCTCATAAAACTGATGCTAATTTTAGTCTACAAATCTAATAATAGTACATTATTATTAGTGACCGACCGAAACATGTTTTTTTGCCGAAACCGAAACCGAAGGTTCGGTTTGATTTTAGTTTCGGCCGAAACCGAAACCGAACCTTTTATAAATTTGGTTAAAATGTTGAAATAAAATGCTCGTAGGCCCGTTTTTTCCTAAGATTTAATTAATACAATATCTCGCCAACCTAATATTACACTATATATTTAAATTGAATGAAAAATAGAAAAATTTGACTCGCCGCGGGACTCGAACCCATAACACCTGGATCACTAGCCCAGTGGACTACCAATTGTGCTATACGAGTACCGCTTGGACTTGTAATTTTTTTCTATTTTATCTTTCCTGGTATACGTCATTATGGGTGACATCTACCGAAAGAGTATTGAACCCTTATTTTTTACGGCATCGAAGTCTCAAATTTTGATTGAGTATTCATCGATAACAATATGCTACCCCTTTCTAGATTGTTTTTATATTAAGCAAAAACGTCTGCTAGCATACCTATAATATTACACGTTTCTTATTCATTTTAATTTCAGTCACAAACATCAAAATCAGCTAGCCTAGAAAGGGTAATTCGAATATAATTAATTAGATAATCTAATCACCTTTAGCATTCATTTTAGGAAATTAAAATTACGGTGCAGCCCTACCGAATCCACCTCCTTCTACCCTGCACTGTTAATTTAGACTAACTTTCTTTGATCTCTATATTTTTTTATGTTACTATTTTTAAATAAATGTTTTAATCATTTTAGGAAACCTTTTTTAAATGATGTACCTTCATAGGTAACATAACAAATCAACAAGTATAATATAGTAACATACCTGTTTATACTTTCTAAAAACAGAATTTTTTGAAACACTGAGGTCAGCATTTTCCTTTTTTAGGTTTACAACTTAAAGACTGTATCGTTTATTATAAATACAACTTTACTTAGCCATATTTTTTTCTAAAAAATACAGATGTGTTTAATTTGTGCTTTAATTATATACAATTTCCATCCTCGGATCTCGACGCAGAGCATGAAGTTTTAACAAAATTGACCCAGTCCTCCCTGTGGTAATTTTATTACCGTTGTGAAAAAAAAATCGTACTACGTCAACCGCAAATACACATGATTCGTTGTTCGTCAGGCTTTGTTTCTAGGCGTTTCTTTTAGCTATCTCCCTCATTTCGCTTGCATCAGCATTGATAAGTAAGGAGGCCAAAATGTTGTGTGAAAAATCATTTTTTATGTAAAAATAAATATTTACGACTTTTCTTCTCCAGAACATTAATTGGTCAATTAGAAGACTTAGACATCTCGTCGTCGCCGTTTTGGCAGCATATTTTCTACTTTTATAAAATCATGCCAAGGAGGCAAAATAGTCTCTAATTATGCTGAATATAAGTTAGTCCGAAATATATTTTCTACACAATATTAAAAACATCATATTGTCCGTAAAATGAAAATAATCATGCTATTGATATAGTACTCATTCATGCAAAATCAGGTATATACCCTAAGAATATAGCAACACCACATAATACGTAAGTCAACAGTTAGACCAAGTTTTATTTGTGTTTATTATAAACGATATATTCTTTAAACACAGATTTAAGTTTCGTATTAGATTTAAGATTAAAGAAGTACGAAACTTCTTTTTTGACTAATGTGTAATAACTTATTACACGTCAAAACGAGCAACGAGCACTGATTCAGTAACCGGCGGTCGGCGGCGGCAGAGTCAGGCGAGAGTGGCCATATTGCCAGCCATGCCGAGCGCGCCCGACGTTAGCCGAATGCGAACCGAAAGTACGAAGTTAAAAGTTTCGGCTCGGCCGAAACCGAAACTAGGACCGAAACTCGATTTTTTGGCCGAAACTGGCCGAAACCGAAACCGAAACCGAAACTTCGGTCGGACACTAATTATTATAGAGGCCGGGAAGGAAGGGGTTGCCGGCCGAGTGTTCGTAGACGGCCGACCGCAGTGAGGCCGGATATTGCGAGGCCGACAACCCCTATTCACGCTGAGTATGCGTAGTGCTTTTCTAAAACATGCAACACAATAATTATAAAAAAATACTTCTAGTCGCGTCCGTACGAAATTTCTTTGCAAATTAGCGTGAACTAACAAATATCCGCCTATTTCGAGTAATCAAACCAGTAAAAGTCATTTTAGGCCGGTAACGTGAACTTGATCGCCCCACTTCAAGTATAAAAAAGAAATACTTCCAATCGGGCCCTAACGAAATTTCTTAGTGAATTAGCGTGAACTAACGAATATCTATCGATTGCCATCAATGGATTACGTAAAATTCATTTTGGGGCGGTAGCGTGATGATGGCCGCCCCATTTTGTTTAAAAAAAAAATCTAACCTAGAGTCGGGTCCTTACGATTTAATATACTGAACTAAAGTGAACTAACGATGAACTAACGATACAACTATGCCTTTTTTGGAAAACACAAATGGGGCGGCCATCTTCACGGACATCCATCAGTGGAATATTGGGGTAAACTTTGGGAGCCAATTTGTACTGAAAACGAAGTTTGTACATTCAATCGCTAATCGTAAGCGATCTTCTACACCTGCCACAATCGTTCCTCAGAAAGCAGAACCATTAACAAACAGCTTACGTGACGTGATTAAAATATTATAAATAGATTTACACGAAATCAAATCACCGGCAAAGTGATCGGAATGCGAGAAAGTGGTCCAGAGCACGTTACGTCATAATTACGCACAGTCAAGGTCAAAAATATCGATACGGGGAGAGTTACAAAATATGTATACGTGTAACTTAACATTAAGACAATAAGGTGCATGTATACATATTTTAGCGCTTTGGCCGCATCGATGTTTTTGACTGTACAAGGCGTGTAACTGATGCTACCTTTTGATGGGATGGCTTGAGCAGGCGGATTCGAAATTTGACACTTCAGTCGGTTGTGTTAAAGTAATTCAATATAGTGTAATACCGCGTAACTACAACGATAGAGTTCGAAATTCAAATAATGTACAAAGAAACTGTACCTTATTGCATTTGTTGGTAAGAGCATAGGGTTATTGCACTATCCCTGACGATATGGACCACTCAGATTCGATTGAGACCGTGTTATCCAATCTCGCTGGAAGCGAAAACTCAGTAGGAGTACTCAAGTAGTACAAGTCTGGTGCGGAAGGGTCCTGGATTTTCCCCAGGATACCTTCCCTCACACAGTCCGATAGCTCTACTGTGTCGAACGGTCATAGAGCCTAAGTCAGATTCCCCAAAAACAAGAAAACTTAGGCGAACTGATGCCCTACCGTGAACATCAAAAATCGCAAATTTCGATTCTCTAATAGTGCCTTCATCATATCAGCTGAAGGACGTCCATTGCTCGTCCTCCCCCAAAGCAACCCACTGTGACCGGTTTTGCACCACCCGCTTCCAGTGGATTATACATTTAAATCAGATACGTTGAAAGATTTCTTCTTAAGATTTAATGTCCAGCCTTGGCTAAAAGTAGTAGGTAGGTAAGAAATATTTTTTGTTACAAAATGAAAAAGTTACTCTTGTTAGTAGTTGAGCATTTCTCCAACAATGCCATTTATAACTAATGTGATTTTTCCCACAAAATATACTTTTCCTACTTACGAGATCCTTCCATCCTAATAAAACAATTGTTTTATTCTTAAAGACAGAGTGAGTCTAAGTAAAAACATAAATTTTACGTAAAATAACAAAACTTTGGAAAGGTGCAAATTTTATTATATTTCTTTGTCCGTCCTCAAAAGTCCACATTCCTTATTGTCTATCTACATATTACAATAAAATGAAATAAGGTTAGAATGTAATTATGCCATTGGAAATATCACGATTCACGATTAGATTGGATTTGCATATTAATAATATAATTGGCAGATTTCTAGCCAAATGAGGCTTTATGGGACTTTCATCTCGGCCGGTTTACAGATCTATATACGTAAATCAGATTTCAAATTGAATTCTTAGAAATAAGGGAAAAATTTAAAAATCAACTGCCCCGGGTGAGACTCGAACTCACGACTCTGGGATACATGCAGATCGCTCTACCAACTGAGCTACAGAGGCTTGACAAAGGCTGCGAATTTCTCCACCATATTCAATGCGCTTAGGAGGCGCCTAGCGACATCTATCGTAAAAGTGTTATGAATTATAGTTTCGGTAGAAGACGTTTCTGCTTAAAAAAAAAATTAATGTTAATGGAAGTACAGTCAGCAGCAAAAGTTGCTAAGCGTTTGAAGTGTTCAAAATGACCTACACGCGCTCTTATTCTCTTGACAATAGAGACGTGTTGACCTCATTTTGAACACCTCAAATGCTTAGCTACTTCTGCTGCTGACTGTACTTGTATGCTTGATCAACTTGGGTAGCGCTGTCGAGCAGAGGCTTTACAATGAGTATCATCATCATTTCAGCCGTCAGCCGTCCACTGCTGGACATAGGCCTCCCCCCAAATATGACTTTTATCATCTGGAGGGGTTTGAAGCTAACATGGTCTTTCACATTACAACTTTGACTTAAAGCGGTATAGTTAGCATGTATATGATTTGAATGAGTTTCCAATATTTCCCAGTTATTTCGTGAGGACGGGGCTTGCAACAGTGCCGAAATAACATACATGGTAACTATCCTTTTGACACAAAATGTCTATGCTTTGACGAGAGGTTTTCCCTGGTGGGTAATGACCCTGCCTATGAAGCCGATGGTCCTGGGTTACCCTGTAGTTAGGACGGTCCTGGGTTCAAATCCCATTTGTGCACAAATATTTGTTCCTGAGTCATGGGTGTTTCTTATATATATTTAAGTATTTGTATATTATATATATCATTGGCTGTCTACCCACAACACAAGACTTCTTGAGCTTACCGTGGGGTCAGTCAATTTGTGTAAGGATGTCCTATTTATTTATACCGTTTATTATGACGTCGACCAAATCAGTGAACATGCACTCGTGCTGCTGATTGCAGTTTCCCTTCATCATCAATGGTTACCTCCTCAATTAACAGTAGCTCGAGGAACCATTGCGTAAGCGCAGGCTTTCTGCCCGCAGGCGCGACACCACAAAACTGAACTTTCTGTCCGTGCGCGAATTTTTATAAATTATAAATGAAACAAGAACACGAATTATTTATAAATCATCATTGGAGGGCTGGGTTATATTGAGTGCTTTAAAGTTTCTGACAAATTATAGAAGCGAAATTTTAAGCGCTAATAGTCAAATAAATATAGTCATTACGTATTTAATGTATATTAGTGGCGGTGTAAAGACGTGTCGTGATGGCGGTCGGTTTTAACCTTTTGAACGCTTTTCCTCTCGCGTCAAAATGTGACGTGTACGCCATGGTATGACTTGTGAAAAACAAATATAAAACTTATCTGTCAGCAGGACAATTGCTTTGACAGCGTCCGCCATAGCCACTGTAGTGGTCGGTGGCGTGGCAGGCACGACATCACGCGACCACTTTTGTGGTGCTTGGCGTTCAAAAGGTTAAACTACGGCAGTCGAGCTGTTATCCTTATCTATCAAAAAAGGCAGGCCATACTTAGTCCGGCTTGCCTAGAGAACATATTGACGAACATACCAGACGCCTCTGATGTATATCTTTCTCGTCTAAAACAAGAAGCATATTTAACCTTTGAGTTAAATTGTCGTAAAGGATATTTCGGCGAATATGCTAAGTCTTGTTCAGAATTTCATACGCTATTGTTCTGCATAGTTTAAATATCAATATCTCTTAAAAAAATTCCCTTTATCTATCATGTTTGATAGCACAGTGCTACACTAGTCCTGTGGTGTTGTCTCGCTGTCAAAATAACTCAACATGTATCCATAGATGGCGTTGCGCCCCATAGTATGAAAAGATACAAAAAGCATGCATTTCAGAGGAACGCGACTTTCTTTAAACACTGCATTCCATATCTCGTATGTTCCTTGTTTATGACACTAATAAGATTCTAAGTTTTGACTATAATATAATAAAAGTAGAAATAGATGACATATACTTAAGAAAAAGCGACGAGGACCTCCAGCGTTCGAGACGTTTAAAAAAAATTAACAAGATTACATATACTTGATTAATTTCGAAGGGTTCCGCTGTGTACGGGTGGTCGAATTAGTTAAGGCGTCAGCCGCGATAGCTGGAGATGCGGGTTCGAATCCCGTCTCGAACGCCGGAGGTCCTCGTCGCTTTTTCTTAAGTATATGTCATCTATTTCTACTTTTAATTTATATAGTAGTATTACTACTTAAAAATCAAAGCAAATCAAAATATTTCAAAAAAAATAAAATTGATTTGTTCTTACTTTTATAATATAATAAGTTTACTTATATCGCACTAAACGTCAAGTCTCGGGTAAGCTCAGGCACCCATTCTGGTATTTGGTACCCTCATCCCGAGCGGTGTGTCCTGACTCGATTTGGGTACTTATCCGAAACATGTCGTATAGTGCGATATAGTTACACGTGGTTATCCCTCTGTAACTAAATTGAAGTAACATGACTCACAACAGTTTTAACTATATTATAATATAATGAACTAGTTAATTAGCATACCTACATAATACCTGTCTGTCAGAGCTGTTAGCTGTCTCTCGTATTAGGTCTTCTCTTATAAATTAAACATTAACACGGCTCTACTCACGTTTATTTAGTCACTCGCGCGACATGTTTCGGAGAACATAGGCCTCCATTATCAAGCACTAAGAGTGCTGAGTGTCCGTTCGATTCGGCGATCGCGTCGCCGGCCCGTCGCGCACTAACGCGCGCCGCGCTGCTCGCGCCGCTCTTGATGTCAAAACCGGTTGAGGGCGGTCCGACACCGGAGCCACTAATGTAATGGTAGACCGCGGGTTCGATTCGTCCACCAACAATGACTCTAAACACACCGAACTCACTGTGTCCACTAAACTGTTACAACACTCCCTAAGGTTTTGATGTTTGCCATAGATGGCAGGCTTCCATGCTGGCGGTACAGCCCAACCACCATCACGATTAAAATTTGGACGACGCCCGATCTCAATCGCTTCGCGTATTTTGCGTGGTACGAAACATTTTTCACGCACCAGCAATCGCGCCTTATCGAAGCGAAGGAAATGGGACGGGCCCGCCTCATGAGCGTGCTCTGCCACCGCGGAGTTACTGCAGTCCATCTTCTTCACACTCCGTATATGCTCCAACAGTCTCGTGGACACGTTTCGTCCGGTTTCGCCTATGTACGACTTACCGCAACTACACGGTATCTCGTACACGCCTGGGTTGCCCAGCGGATCCTTATCTTTCGGAGAGCGCAAGACTTGCCTTATTTTTGTATGGGGACGGAAAATTGTCCTAATGCAATATCTCCGGCGTAATAGGCGTCCAATTCCTTCTCTCCTCCAAGGTCTTCTCTCCTAAACAAGCAGAGTCGCGGGCGATAATGGGTGTTGCGCAAGAGTGGAAGAAAGCGCGCATTCCGGAGGCAGCAGTACAGTTGGACGCGGTTTAATTTTTTTTTATACAACGACGGAGGATAACAAGCATACGTGTCGCCTGCTGGTAAGCAGTTACTGTAGTCTATGGACGTCTGCAAATCCAGAGAATTCACATGCGATCTCCAGCATTTTCAGAGCGCGTCGATTTTTAGTAAATTGGTGGTTGTTATATTTATAAGTATGTGAATATATTTTTGCAGCGGAAACAATAATGTAAGTATAAGAAAATATACAAGCAGGTAGATATAACGAATGGCGAAGGTTAGAGTGTATAACAAAATTCCCGCGAAAGACGATATTCGTAAATTTCGGACGATTGTCTCTGTCACTCTTATGATGCCTTCATTGAAGTAAAAGAGAAAGATGCTCAAAATATACGAACTTCGATGTTCGCGGTGCCGGGCCAGGAACAATGACATTGAGCGTCAATTCACAAGTACCTACTTAAAAAAAGTTTTGCCAGTCGAAGGCAATATACTCAGTTAAGGAGTTCCTTGATGAGTGGACAAATTGACCATGTAAGATTTTACCCCGTCACCCTGCCTATGAAGCCGGTGGTCCTGGGTTCGAAATGTTCGAATCGCAGTCTGGGCATTTATTTGTGTGATGAGCACAGATATTCGTTCCTGAGTCATGGGTGTTTTCTATGTATTTAAGTATTTATACGTATTTATCTATTACATATAATTATATATCGTCGTCTAGTACCTACATCACAAGCCTTACTGAGCTTACCGTAGGACTAGGTCGATTCGTGTAAAATTGTCCCGAAATATTTAAATATTTATATTATCATTTTAATCAATATCATGAATTTATCAATCTCTATAGGTATTGTTATTACACTGTTCTTATTTCTTGTTCTTAATTTTAATGATTACTTACTTATTTACCATGCATTTAGTTAGGCGTCGGTAACAACTACTAAACTTCATAAAATAAATACATAAAAGCGGCCGAGTGTACTCGGACGCAGTGAAAAGCTCAATGGGTGCGCAGGAGTGGCCGGACGGCGGGTGACGTCAGCGACGTCGTATCCCGCGCCGCCGGACGGTGACGGCGCGGCGGAAAACGAAAGTCTTTCTAAAAGGTCATAACTAAATATAATAATTAAAGTACCTTTAATATTATCTTCGGTTGCCGCGATAATTACTCGCGAAATAAAACAACTAAAACGGATTATATCGCGTATATTAATTTATAAATTCGAACCCATTAGCAGCGTGGTCATCAGGTGGACCTTTAGTACCTTTTGATTTGGCGCTACGCGACTCGTAATGGAGGTATGATGATTCAATATTAATTAAAGCACATAAGCAAAAAAAAGAAAGGTATTTGCCGCATTTTAATATGTACACACAGCCTCTTAACCTATGAAGTAGCTGGTCCCGTCGTGAAATATTTAGTTTTCTTTATTCTTTATTAAATCAACAAATATTAGGAAAAATTTAACCCTAAAACTAGTCATAACCGCCTCTTTCCGTTTCCCGGGCAAGAGCCCATAACAAGTCGGTATCACCTCGTTGGATCGCTATGGACAGCCTTTGCATTAGAATAAATAAATATTTCTGGACAATCTTACACAAATCGACCTAGTCCTACGGTAAGCTCAGTAAGGCTTGTGTTGTAGGTACTAGACGACGATAACTATAGGTAGATGGATGAAAAAAAAAATGAAAAATGAAAAAATATTTATTTCGCTAATGACAAATACGTTACAATGATAAAGGCTGGGACTTTCTATTATAGATACATATAAATACTTAAATACATAGAAAACACCCATGACTCAGGAACAAATATCTGTGATTTGAACCCAGGACCATCGGCTTCATAGGCAAAGCCACCACTGGGCCAGACCGCTCATCAAACTAACGCTAATATATTTAGGGTCATAATTATTTGAAATTGTCGTATGGCAATTGGAGCTTGACGTCAAAAGGTATATATAACTTAGGTGTGCTGACTGTACACACACACGATCCAACTCGAGCTTATTGTCGACTAGGTCGATTTGAGTATTGTTCAATTTTTTCCCAGGTGGTAAGTAGATCAGTTCAAGTGTCACTCGAAATCTGATGCTACGTGCGTACCTGCGCACACGTCGCGCAATCGCCGTGGGATCGGCGGAGTTGGTACTAACCAAAGATGGTCATGTTTTTCGTCTTTCACCATAGCTGTCACATTCTACAAGTGAAATCTTAACTGAAGGACTATGCCTATGTAGTTATGTAGATAATTAATATGGAACTTACGTCAACATTTGAATATAGAACGCCGACATGCGTGTACACACGTTACTACTACATGGGCCTAGCTAAGTTTTTCATCTATAGGTGAGGTGTAGAATTTAGTTACTTTTACCATAATTTAAATTAAAAGAGAGAAGTGTGAGGCGTTAGAATATGGACACTGTGTACCAATGTAATTCTACTGAATATCGCAGTCGCGCGTGCGATTAATTTTAAAACTTTAATTTTGATAATAATTTCATCCGTTCGCTTACTAACATCCTTTTCATCTCAAGCAAATATCAGAGTTAGGCGTGTTAACATTTACAGCCAATTCTTCAACTAGAAAAAATGTTGATGAATGGCTTAGCAGTTTCAGTTCAGCCGTAAGTTGTCCACTGCTGGACATATCCCCATATAACTTGTATCATTGACGAAGCGAACGGACACCCGGCACTCTTATTGCTTGAAAATGGAGGCCTATGTTCTCCGAAACATGTCGCGTGAATGTCTTGATAAAACTTATGTGTACGTTATGTTCATTTATAAAATACTAGCTTTTCCTTGCGACTTCGTCGGCCAGCCACGCACGTTTTTAAAGTATGCTTGCGGGATAAAAATTATCCAATGTCCTTTCTCGCAGCTCAAACTCTCCATACCAAATTTCAGAAGGTTTAAGCGTGAAGAGGTAACAGACAGACAGACAGAGAGACAGAGTTACTTTCGCATTTGTATTATTAATATTAAATATCATCTACACTAATATTATAAAGGCGAAAGTTTGTGAGTGTGTATGTTTGTTACTTCTTCATGTCTAAACGGCTGGAGCGATTTAATATTTGGTATGTAGTTAGCTGACACCCTGGATTAACACGTAGGCCATGTCTTTTCCCCAATAAACCGCGGGTAGCACCGCGGGGCACAGCTAGTCAGTAAATAAAGTATGGATAGTATGGATGGATTGTCGAACTGTTAGATAATCTGTCATGCTCCATAAACCGCGTGCACAAACATGAATCCACGTCGCTGCGCACGCGTCCAGACATCAGTTAACAAGTTGCGAAACTCTATCGGCGCGGTCTAGACCAGTTCCTAGCAATCTGCGTGCTCCAGTAATCCTGCGTAACTTGCCTGCGCTTGCGCAACGACGGCGCCGGCGCAGGGCCTATTGGGAAAATCGAAGTTCGAAAATTTCGAACATCTCTCTCTTTTAATAAAATTAAGGCGTAATTAGAGTGACAGAGATAATCAGCCGAAATTTTCGTGGCAAACCTGTGCGAGGAATGTTTTGTTAGAACTGATAGAAAACATTTCATTATTTTATGTATTTTAGCCGTAAATCCTATACTGCCGGACATAGGCCTCCCCCAAACATGACTTATATCTTTGGGGGGTAGTTGCCATAGTCGCCATGCATGACAGGCAGGTTGGCGACCGCAGTAGTCTACTACTGGCAACACTGGCAGGACTTTAGTTTAACACCGATTGAGTATTGACGCAAGATGGCAAGTGAATAAACGTCGAGTATTTTAGGACCGCGATCAGAGATATTACGTTGTGGAAATTGAAATTTATAATATATTTAAACACAGCTCCATTACATTATAGGATTCAATTTCAATAATGATATAATGAAGTTAGTAATAAACAGACCTCGAAGTCGCCGTGGCACGAATACAATTTTGCTAGGGAGAGACACACGATATTATTTTATCGATAAGTTGTACTTTCTTATGACAGTACTTATGTTATGAATTATGATTATGAGATACTTAATGATAACTTGCAATATCTATTAAACTGTATTATTTATACAGTATGAAGATTGAAGTCCGTAAAGGTCGATTAACGAAGATAATCAAGATAATTTGATTAAATGAAAATAATGAAATGCATTTCTAGGTTTCAGTTTACTTTGCATTAAAATTGATGAAAAAAATATTTAGTAGTAAAGGTTGATTTTTATTTGAATTTTAAAATTCCTAAGAAGTATCCTAAAAACTCCTATATAGGTAACATTGACGGGAAGTAATCATCACAGTTTAGTTAATTTTCAATTATTCTGTAAATTTTACAGCTAATAATATATGAAATGTCAATTCCGAATAAGCATTCAGTTATCGATAAATTTTATATCGGAAGGAAATCCCTAGTTAATTGATGTTATTGCCACCGCGACTTCGAGGTCTGGTAATAAACCAAAAGTTAGAAATAATTACCGGCTCTACATACCTATCATGTAAATCAGAATAATAGAGATTGAGTGACACCTGCGCCATCTAGTGGCCGATAGCAAAACAAAAATTTGAATAAGGATTAGCTTGGTGCGGCTATTGCTCGAGAGATGGCGTAAAATTAAATTTTTGTGATATATTTTTTAATTTTCTATTGTATTTTTAGTTTGTATTTCTGAATTTTGTTGCTTTAAAACTTCTTTTATAATTATTTATTGTAACCAATATGCTATTAATGTACACCATCATTGTGACTCTTATGTTACGAATGCGACTGTTCCAAGCTGACACCTGTTGGAATTACCGTGTATCACGAACTCTCACTGCGTTGCGTACGTTATTAGATAGATGGCGTAGTAAGCAGAATGTAATAATATACACAAGGAATATAATTATCAGTACATAATTAAAAATGCCAGTACATCAGAGTGAAAAGTGTTCAATGTGGAGCTCATTTGGCTTTATTTCTCTTTATAAACCTAAGCAAACGTGTTTAAGTATTTGATAATTATGCAAGCCGATAGGAATCGAGTGTACGACGATTCCTATCGGCTTGCAGGAGACGCTTCACCACTGTTAGTATTTACTATTAAGACGTAAATAGACACAATCCTGATCCCGCCAATATCCAGAACACGACTGTCCTTAATGAAGAGTGTCTGTCCGTCTGTCTGTCTGCCCGATCTGATGCTGTGCGGCAAATGAAGTGCGCCGTATCGACTGAAGTAGCAAAGATAGAATTTACAATCATTGGATAAATCCAATAAATTGGGTAAACCGCGCTTACAAAACAATTTGAAATACTATAGGTAACTAAACTTAAACTCTCATGATTTTCACAGATAATTTGGTGAAACCATACACCACTGGCTGAGCCCCTAGGCTGGGACATGGCCTTGGGATCCGGCTCGGATGTAGGTATCTAAGTATTAAAAATTACAAATTCAACGGGACTTAATCGCGTTAATCTTGTTTTTTCCGCATTAACTATGTTATTACAGATAAGCCGTGACTCAACCGTGTATATTTACATCTTCTATAGTCCCAGTGGTGGGATCTGCAGAAATCCTGCTAATACTGTTGCCTTACCCATCCAATATTTTTTTTGACATTCCATGCTCGTTCATCTTTGTGATGCTCGTGGAAGAATCATGATGTTTATTAACGTAATTAAATTCCTGAAACTAAGAACAAATCAAATGGTTTTTTATGAAATTGTTTTTTTTGGACTTAAAACTAGTAAAAACATGAGTCAGCCGCGATAGCTGGAGATGCGGGTTCAAATTCCGGCTCGAACGCCGGAGGTCCTCGTCACTACTTCTTAAGTATAAGTTATCTATTTCAATTTTAAATTAAATTCCTATGATTCTTTTGTAGTAGTGCGCTTACCTATTATTGGCAAATCAAAATGGAATGACGGAGAGCCGGGCCTCAAATACCTAAAAGGCTATGAAAGAGGTGTTCTGTTTCTCCTGTCCCAGTTATTTTGAACTGATTAGGAGATCGCAATCTTCTTCTCCCCATCGGGTATCGTAAGAGACGACAAAGCGAAAAAACAGACGGATATAGCAGCGTCCGTCGAAACCCAAACTACAGCTACTGCGTGGCGACTATGGCAACTATACACTAAGATGATTAAAAGTCATATTTGGGGGAGGCCTATGTACAGCAGTGGACGATTTAACCCTTAATCGTATAATGTTAGCCTGACGAACATAATCTAATATCATCTTTTTGTATTTTCTGCCAAATTAAGGGTTACGGCCGAAACGACGGTAATAATTATCATCAAATTAAATGTTTAATTGTTTGTTTAAATAAATAATACTTACCTATTTAATCTACAATAGCCATAATCAAAATACTAAATACCTAAGTATCAGAATCGTACTTCTCACATGGAAGGCATTATAGCAAACACGAATAGATCATTCCCCCGCCATTACCGCCGCTCCCCCGAAATATCGCTAATGAAGTTTCCGTGTCCGTCCGTCTGTCTGTCTGTGCGCGGACAAATGAAGTGCGCTGTCTCGGAGGAATTGGGGGCGTAGCGGGGATACGACTCCATTTGTTTGTGCGTTAGATAATAGAAAGATATTTGAGACTATCTGATCATTCAAGAAAATATATATATCATCGGAACATCAACCTACTTATGGTTACGGAATGATTTCTTTATAAATGACAAACGAGCGTTTGACCTCAGTGGAAGTGTATGAGGTCGAGGGTGTAGCACGTTTGTTCAGTAACAGTCTATTCACTCTTGCCTTGAAAATACCAAAGAATATCTTTCCGGGAATACAGACGAAGGGAGCGAATTCTATCATATTTACATTAAAAAAAGTACCTAACTCAGCAAAAAGTACCAAAATATACCAGTGGCAGTGCACATAGGCGGTGTGTTTTTTCTTGACAAGCCTTTTCTTCATGAGTCTCAGGAAAACGGTTGAACTACCGGTAGTTAAGCCAGCGCAAATCGGCCTATGTGAATGATAATAAATACCAGGATTCAAACCTGAGACCTTACAGTCTAAGGGTGGGGACTGGGCAAAACGAAATTAGTTGGTACATATGTTAATTTCCTGCTGTTACTGTATTTGGTTTTCACGAGACGTTGTGGATTGGATACAAATGTTTTGGATACATTTTGAGAAAAACCACACATGTCTAAATCTAAAGGAGATTCCATTGAATATTAGGACACGTAAAGTGTCCTAATGTAACATGAAAATAATGACATAATACTGAAGAAACTGACGAGGATCTCGGGCATCCGAGGCGGGATTTGAACCTACAGCTATCGCGGCTGACGTCTTAACCACCCACTTATCCTACCCGGACCGGAGGTCATCGTGACTTTTTCTTTAGTGTACATAAATAGTAGTGTTACTTTACTATACGTAAATAAAAATCAAGGAAATCAAAACGTTGAATGAAAACTAATTTAATTTGTTCTCAGTAGTCATTGTCACAATTCAGTGTACAACTATAACTCACATGTAGTTTTACTTCCATGCAAGGTTTATTGGGTTTATTGGGATACTTTTAGAGGCCTAAATATAATGGGATTCTACTTACGATTTTGACTGGAAATAGTGTGTTTTTTGTCGAAAAGCGATCAACACCCAGTCCTCCGGTAGTATCCGGTCGCAGTGTAGGGACAATACCCGGTTAATTTTTTGACCACTGTTACATTAGTCGCCAACCCGCCTGCCAAGCGTGGCGACTATGGCAACTACCGAGATGATACAAGTCATGTTTGGGGTAGGCCTATGTCCAGCAGTGTACAACTTACGGCAGAAATGATGAAAATAAATAATCTCAGCTATTCATTACCTCTGCTGCTTTCCTCCCCCGGGAGATCAGCGCCAACATTTTGACAGCAACCATCACACTCTGACCCCTCCCCGCCCTACTTTTCTTGCCTCCTACAGCTCGTGTAATACTGGACCTAAAGCACGAACGTTCGCTTGTCTATTTGCCTCTTTATCTCGTATACGCAAGAGCGATAGAGATGGAGTTCCGATTTTCGCACTAGGATTTCTGCTTAGTTCACGCTAGACAGAGACACGCTGTCAAACTAGAACGATGTAACCTTTTATAGACTTTATGTCTTTACCATAAGGGCTATGATTGTATAGTTAATTGTGCCATAGTAAGGGTCAGTGGTGTAAATGGCTGCAAATGGCAGGTAATGAATAGCGAGGAAGCCGGAGTGATTAATCAGTATCTGTAAGCGCTTTGGTGAGTGTCGAATCGATACAGTAGGGCTGTCTGTCCACTGGAGCAGGGCGATAAGATATGTACGCATAAAGGTGCGAACACACCGCTGATTTAAAAAATGGCGACGGTACGAATTCGCAGTGTCGTGCTTTCTTCTCTCTCTCAAAATTGTCAGATGTACCGTAAATTGAGCTTCTTGAAAAGCTTCCGTATGGGACACATCACGCTTGTGTATGCCAAGGTCCAGCAGTGGACATTTGTTGGTGATGATGAACAAATCATGTATTCAAATACGTATGTCTGAGCACCGTATTCAGATGTGTAATGATACTATAAAAAAATATTAAGGGACATTCTTACACAAATTGACTGAACCCCACGGTAAGCTCAAGAAGGCTAGTGTTGTTGGTCAGCCAACGATATATATAATATACGAAAACTAAAATATATAGACGACACCTACTGGGATTTGACCCCAGGACCGTCGGCTTCATAGGCAGGGTCACTACCCACTAGGCCAAACCTGTGGTTATAATATACATTTTGAGGACAGAGGGCCGATTTTTGAGCACTTGACGCTTGAATCGTGATATTATAAACTCTCTCAAACACGAAGAAATGGTATTAAAGAAGCATGATAGCATGAATAATATAAATGAATAATCGTGGGTATCGAAACTATACATTTTGTGCCAATATAAGGGTAAGAAATTTTTGTGTGTGATTATTTTCATTCAAAAAGTTTTATGAATTAGAGTACACATCTCTCAAAAATTGTCCCCAGGTTTGGCCTAGTAGGCAAATTTTAAGTATAAACAAAAATAAATCAAGACACAGTATGTGCCCTAACCACAACTGCAACCATTACAGGCAAAAATATCTGCAACATTCTAGAATCAACGGTCTGAATAATGTCTAAAGTCCAAACAATAGATCTCTCCAGCGGCGCTACCGCGAAACACGATATTCGTAAATTTGGGACGATTGTCACTGTCACTCTCATGACGCCTTAATTGGAGTAAAAGAGAAAGATGCTCGAAATATACGAACTTCGATGTTCGCGGTACCATGGTCGGGCTTTTATCATTTGTCACAATATCTGTCACGCTCCAACAAGTATGCGAGTGCGAAAGTGACGCATAAACGATTAAATAGAAACCATGCTAGCCGTTCAGGTCGACTCAGGGCCAGGGAACAATAAATAATAAGCGGTACACGTGTGCTCTGATTCCCGCAGGTAGGTGCGCGGGCGCACGGACTCGCGCTTTTAGCGCGCGAGGTGCGAAGCGGCGCGCAAACATCGCAGTGGAGCGCGCGCAGCTTACGTCCTGCAGCGGTGCCATCTTGAATATACCACCTTGGCCAGAACTTCTACAATGTTTGACATTTTATTGTCTTTCGCGCTTGCCGTCACTTTCACACTCACATACTTGTTAGAGCGTGACAGATATTGTGACAAGTGATAACAAACCAACCATATATAGGCTAGCTGCTAGCATAGCAGAAGTACTGCAGCGCTTTCGCGAAAAACGATATTCTTACGGACTATTGTCTCTGTCACTCTCATGACGCCTTAATTGGGGTAAAAGAGAAAGTTGGTCGAAGTATACGAACTTCGCTGTTCGCGGTACCGCCTCAGAGCACCCATGCTTTCTATATGAAAAATCGAATATTTTAATGTAGTATTACATCTGTTCTGATGACATACTAACGATTAATTTGACGATCGGTCTGGCCTAGTGTGTAGTGATACTGCGTATTATGCCTATGGTCCTGGGTTCGAATCCCAGTCAGGGCATTTATTTGTGTGATGAGCACAGATATTTGTTTCTGAGTCATGGGTGTTTCCTATGTATATAAGTATTTATATGTACATATCTATCTATTATATATATTGTCATTTAGTACCTACAACACAAGCCTTACTGAGCTTACCGTTAGGACTAGGTCGATTTGTGTAAGATTGTCCCGAAATATTTTTTATTTTTTTTATTTATAATTTAAACTGATTATTTGGTCGTTGCGTTGACTGGTGATTGCATAGAAATTTACAATAAGTCACTTGGTTGTAGATACGAAATTTTGGTGCTTTTTGTTATCTTATTTAATACGTACTTTCAAGTATTTTTGGGCGAAAGCCATTTCTTAGCAGTGCGCATTAGGAAGGTAGAAGCGAATCGCTCGAATACAGGAACAAAAAAAAAACAAAAGAATACAATGTCACTCACCCGAATAATTATATAATTAAAACTGTTTTGAGCCATGTTACTACTACTTAGTTACAAACGGATACCGCGACTTAACGCGAGCGGTATGTCCTGACTCGGCTTGAATTAGTGCTAGAGCTTACCCGAAACATGTCAAACTCGTTTGAGTCGTCAACTCAAACTCAAACTCAAACGTTTATTCAGTAAGTAGGCCACAACTGCCACAAGGGCACTTTTACACGTCGAGTATACAAAAGTAAAAGAGAAAAATAAAAACTACACCGGTTCTAACCCTACAGAACCCGAGAAGTGTTTTGACTTTTATGACCGGCAAGAAACTCGGCGGGACTCATTTTTTCAAAACAGTATACAAAAAAATCTTAAACATACATGCGTAATTCTGTAAGAAAAGCTATCAAACAATTTCAGTAATTAAATACCACATAAAATATATATAGAAAAGAAAATTACGTACAAGTCCAAATATGACTGCTTAGAATTAAATTAACATGACGTTTGGTAAGCTTTCTTATATATGTACTCTAATTTCCATATATGTCAATGTAATCACCCGAATAATGTTTATGTTATTATAAAGGACACAAAATAATTAATAAACAGAAGTGATACTGCTGGCGCAGTGTAATCTGTGCGCACGCGCAGGTACGGAGCGGCGCCATAAAAGGTGGCACGATCGTTTTGTAACATGGCGGACTACAAACGCCTTTTTATTTCGTCGAACCTCATCTCTGACTAACTGCCTGCTGCCGTTCGTCAACATCATCATCAGCCCCGATATCCGTGTCTGATATTGTTCTACCCTACTTTTGAATTACGTCTTTATATTTACTGTTTTTAACGGTTTTTACAGATAATTACAAATAAATAAGACTTAACCGTGTATATTAAGTTGAAAAATTAGGTACCTCCTCCGACTACTACGTCGGATAAAGACTTTTTTTTTATGACATAGGCGGCAAACGAGCTGACGGATTGCCTGGTGGTAAGCAATTACCTTCGCCCATGGGCACCCGCAACACCAAATGAGTCACAAGCGCGTTGCCGGTCTTTAAAGGGTGTAGGAGCTCTGGGAACCTTACTCAGCATCAGGAACACAACACTACATACCTGAAAGGTAGCAGTGCTATTATGGCTGTGGTCTTCTGTAAGGAGGAGGTACTTCCCCAGTTGGGCTTCTCCAGACTCAAGCATGATGGTCATCGCTATGCCCTACCTCTCATTGTTGGACGTAGTTTAAGGACATACCCGGGTCCAAAAGACTTAGACTTTAGAGACCACGAGGAATACGTCGTTCTCGAAACGTTGGAGGTAATTTTGAAAGTTAAGCGGTTAAGTCACGTTTATTTGTAATAATGTCTTTATATGTTATGAGAAAAGAAAGTTAGTTTATTTAGTCACTCGAGTTATATATTTCGGATAGCAAAAAGGTGTCACATATAATTCTCAATTCTTCTTTTTTTTAATCAGGGGATTCAAATGGCGACAATCCTATAGTACCTGCCACCTAGAGCCTAAGAGGCTGTTTAAAAATTATCAATATATTTAGGATTATCTTAATATCTCTACAACATAAGTCCATTATTACACAAGCGGAACTTACTTAAATAAAAGGTTTGCCTAGTAAAGACTTCTTAGAATAGAATATTATACTTATACACAAATAAATGCCCTGAATGGGAATCGAACCCAGGACCATCGGCTTCATAGGCAGGGTCCACTACCCACTAGGCCAGAGCGGTCGTCGTTATATATTGGTGACAAATGACTGGTGGTAATTAGATGTAACCACATCTAATTACCATCAATAGTCATGTCAAGATATTTTCAGAGAACCACGAACTGAAAGAGCAACGACCTCATCAGAACGGGTAACATGGTTATCATTTATCACCTACTGCGTCTTGTGTCACTTTTGCACTCACTAAATAAAACGTGACAGCTGTAGTGACAGTACTGCGAAATAGAGCGTCGATAATTTCGGGCATTTTTCCCTTTTACTCCAATTGAGGCGTAATGATAAGAGTGACAGTGACAATAGTTCGAGTGATCTTGTTTGCGGTAGAGTCTCAGAAAATTACCTACTATTCTGAGGCTGCTGTTTTATGATCCCGAAAGTTTTATGTTACCTAACAGAGAGGGCGCTAAAACAGCGCTAACTCGGCCGAATTCGGCTGTTTGCTCTCGGCCTATATTCGTCGGAGACACTTGGTACCCAGACTTGTGGACATTCCTTCATTGTAAGCGATGTGTCAAAATGTTGTTTTTAATTTTAAAACTGTTTTGGCAGTAAAGATTTTTATGTAACGAATATTACTGCTTAAAAATAGTAAACAATTTTTTTATACGTATATGTTACCTACTAACTACGAGTTCTTTAGTGAGAAAAGGAGTTTCTCCAAATTTCATACACTATATGTTATTTCCATGTTGCCCCTGTCCGTGTTATTATAGGGTGCAAATAGAGACAGCATCCGCCATAGTCTAAGGACTATTGAGTTTTAATTAAATATAAAATGTACTATTTATTCTATTGCATGGAAAGGAAGGTACTGGGCTATTGGATAAAAAACCGAATTATTATTAGATTTATTTTTACATTTTCACTAGCTGCGCCCCGCGGTGTTACTCCGCATTTTCCCGCAGTAAAACGTAGCCTATGTGTTAATCCAGGGTGTCAGCTAACTCCATACCAAATATTAAAATCGCACCAGCTGTTTAGACGTGAAGAAGTAACATACATACACACTCACAAACTTTCGACTTCATGATATTAGTGTAGATTACCTTTACATAAGTTGGCCAGGTGATAAGCTATTACGAATTCACTAGCTGTTATCTGAAACGTCAGTAACTTTTAATGGCGCTAAAAATCCCTTTTGCCGAGTGTCCCGCGGCCGGGTGCCGGCGGCTCCCCTCGCAGGCAATTTGCGCCGATACCTTATTAGCAATAAACAAAAACAGGGGCTTACTGCACAGCTTTAGATGTAATAAGGGGCAGGAGGTAGCGGGTGGCAAACGTCACGGGACAGCTAGCAGCGTTTTAGTACGTTGTTTGACAGTGCGACAGTTCAGCGTACAACTACGCCTGTTTTTTTTTTTTTTATGATATGGGAGGCAAACGAGCAGACGGATTGCCTGGTGGTAAGCAACTACCGCCGCCCATGGACACTCGCAACACCACAGGAGTCACAAGTACGTTGCCGGCCTTTAAGATCCCTATACGCTCTTTTCTTAAAGGTTTGGATGTCATATCGGTCCGGAAATACTGCACACGACAATTTATTCCAGAGTTTTGCTGTGCGAGGCAGGAAGTTTCTAGAAAAACGCACAGTTGAGGACTGCCAACCATCTTATAAATCCATTGGCCTAGAACTTAATTTCAATAAATGCGAGCTATTCATTCAAAATACTTGTACGAATACTGCTAACTTGATACAAAAATTCAATCAACTCGCACCTAACATTAAGATACTAAATAAGAGTAGCCTCAGCCTCCTGGGATGTCCTATCTTCGAAGAAAGTTTCCCCGATTTCGTTAATAATTCGGTTTCCAAATTCCAAAATCATTCTCACCGGTTGCAAGAAATTAGTCCTCACTATGCTCTCACTATTATTAAATTCTGCTTATTCGTCCCTAAATTGACTTATGTGCTTCGCTGCTGCCCGCTTTGGAAAAGTCAAAATCTTTTATCACAAGTAGATAGTCTTATCAAAAGAAATTTAGAATCCGTTCTCAATATTCAGTTAAGCGAACAGTCCTGGACCCAAGCATCCCTTCCCATTCGGTACGGTGGGTTAGGGATCCGCCAAATTTCTAGTGTCGCGTTACCGGCTTTTTTATCGTCAGTCCATAAGTCCATCAGTCTCACAGGGAAAATCTTACGCACAAACTGTGAGATTTCGGGCTTGACTGACGCTAAAAATTGCGTATCGATTGCGTACCCCCGTCAAAATTTTCCGGAAAAACCAGAATCGCAAAGGAGCTGGGACGATATCACCTGTAAATTGACATTACAACTCCTATTATCCCAATCATGCGACGAAGAACGTGCCAGGCTTCTCGCGGTAAGCTCTAGAGAAGCCGGCTACTGGCTTCAAGCGCACCCGTCTTCACTTATTGGAACCTTTTTAGACCCCCAGACATTACGTGTTTCAGTTTCTCTCCGCCTCGGGGTCCCGATCTGCGCCCCACATGTTTGCCCCTGCGGAAGTGATGTAGACCGTCTTGGACACCACGGACTTTCCTGCCAAAAAAGTGCTGGCCGCTTCTCACGACATGCTGCTCTCAATGACATCATTCGCCGGTCCCTTGCCTCGGTTAACGTGCCGGCAGTTTTAGAACCTACTGGCATTTCTAGAACTGACGGCAAGAGACCGGACGGTATGTCTTTGGTTCCGTGGAGTATGGGACGGGTGCTGGTGTGGGATGCAACCTGTGTAGACACACTAGCACCATCACATCTCCATCGCACCTCATTGAGAGCAGCGGCAGCGGCGGAGGCGGCCGAAAAGGCCAAGATAGGAAAATACAGTGGTCTCGGCGCAGAATACAATTTCATCCCATTCGGCGTCGAGACCCTCGGTCCGTGGGGCCCCGGCGCTCTGAGTCTCTTTAAGGACCTTTCAAAGAGACTCAGAGACACCACAGGAGACCGAAGAGCTGGCAGCTACCTCGCTCAGCGTATCGGTCTTACGATTCAACGAGGAAATGCTGCCAGCATCTTCGGTACTATGCCGCAGGGGCCTTTTTTAGATTTATATTAGTTTTAGTTAAATTTATTGTTAGTTTTAATTAGTTTTAATGATTTATTGTTTTTTTGCGTATTTAGATGTTTTAAATAAAAATTCTAAGCGTTTTGACATAATCTAATACTAGATAACAGTTTTAAGTTTATTTTTAAGTTTTCAAAATTCATATTTGGTTCAGTTTCTTTGGTTTATTTGATTAGGGCTGTTTTTTATATGGCAGAAATTAGAAAATATATTGATTGTATAGAAGCGGAAGCGGTAAGTCGAATATTGCTCACATGTTTCACTCTGTAAAGAGGAGCATAATCATGAGTCGTTCGCGTCTCGTCTGCGTCGGTCAGCCAATACGAACGACTCGTTACGAAGTGAAACATGTCGAGCAATATTCGACTTATAAAACGTGGGTAACCGCTTCTATATAAACAATATGGTTGAATCTGACTATAGTTTTGTTCAAATTCAAATCAAATGATTGAAACTTAATCAAAATACTTACTTTTTCTTTGAAAATAAAATACTTATTATTGCTGGTTTCCCAACTCTGGCACCATTTTTATTCCGGTGAACCCTGGAACCTTGTGTCGACAGTGTCGACAGCGCCCCCGCTGCCTTCTATGCCCTGCGCCGGCACAGATAAATCACTAAGGTTAAAACATCATTAATATTGAATCATCGTGATTTACCGAGAGGGCGCCACCCTCGCCACCAGTCTTAACCGGTGAGTTATTGGCTTGCTTAACTTTTTGCTTCTAAATATTTTGAGGTTTTTGAAAAGTTTTAAGCGTGAACAATAAAATGTCATATAGATAAACATTAGCATTGACGTATAAACTGTAAGGTAAACTATTTATTATGTAGGCGAAAGTTTGTGAGTGTGTATATTTGTTAATTCGTGACGACTTAACGGCTGGAGCGATTTTAGTAAAATTTGGTATGGAGTTTGCTGACACCCTGGATTAACACATAGGCTACGTTTTGTCCCTAATAAACCACGGGTAACACCGCGGGGCACAGCTAGTAATATATAAAGATAGAGATACTATATCCCTCTATAAACTTTTCATTGTAAACGTCAATTATCTAATTCTTTTCAACAGTCAACAGAATCCCATAAGTTGCTCGAATTTTCTGTGTCACGTTTTGGGATTGCAAACAATATGTAAACGGGTTATAAGTGACAAACTTTACTGAAGGACCATGTCTATGTAGTGCAGAGAAGTAATATAGAACTTAGGTACGTCAACATTTGAATATAGAACGCCGACATGCGTGTACACACGTTACTGCATAGGCTTTAGCTAAGTTTTTCCCCTACCCCATAGTAGTAGGTAATTCATTGAGGAAGTGACTGCGACCTCCCAGCTTCTGTACACACGTGAGTTTCTTCTCAAAGCCGGTTTCGGCAATCAACCGCGTCAGCAATTAAAACGTGTCTGTTTATTGAGGTTTGGGAGGTTCCCACACACAGACACACGCACAAGATGCATTGTTCTTTAATATACATTTAAGATATATCTAGGAATATCAACTACATAATTACTAGGCCAATCAAGAAAAGCATACAGAATATTTTGGTGATATGTAGAAAAACTAGCTTTTCTATGTCCTTTATCGGAGCTTAAACTCTCTCCATACCAAGCTTCATCCCAGTTGGTTCAGCGGTTTAAGCATGAAGAGGTAACAGACAGACATACAGGCCCGGTACCGCGAGCGCGAACATGGAAGTTAGTATATTTCGAGCATCTTTCTCTTTTAATTCAATCAAGGCGTCAAGGCAAGTGAAAGATTAATTTACAAATTTTACGAATATCGTCTTGCGCGGTAGCGCCTCTGAGTTACTTTCGCATTTATAATATTGATATATAATATTTATAGTGTGGATAATAAATACAATATGGCTGCGGTAGAAGACGCATATCATTGACTAAAAATAACAGTGACTGGTTGGAAGTGAAGAGTATGGATGGACTTATTTTACATGTAGACATGTGGTCTCTACCGGCCGGAGTCAGAGTGACAGAGATGACGAAACTATATGTGTAATTTTACTAATTTTTCATGAGCCTAACTGTTGAACAAATAAGTAAAGCTGTGGGGTTGTATGGACGCGCCGCCGCTGATATGAACCACACACGGCCCACAGACCTCCGGTGACATAGCTCCTCCATCGGACCAGCATTGTATCAACGGATTCTTGGCCCTTTGTTTAAGTCGTGGATCGCGCTGCGCGGGCGCGTGTGAGCCGGCCAGCGCCCGGTTCACACCTCTACAGGCTGTTCCTAAAATTTAATCATCATCATATCAGGCGAAGAATGGCTGACACTTATTATATCTGGACATTTATTTTTATTTTATTTAAAGACACACCAACAGTACATAAACAAAGCAAGCAAACAATAACAAAGTAATAGACACATACACTATTTATGCAACAATAATAGGTGTGCAACAACAATCAATCAGTTTCGAGGCTTTTACACCAAAGTTAACAAATATATTACATTAAAACTAATTTAGTAAATTAATACATAAATAATAAGTTTTGTGTGTAAAAGGTACATTCTTAACATTATTGGACATAGGCCCCCAAAGTGACCTACAGTGACCGGTTTTGGGCCACCTACATCCAGTGGATTCCTGAGATCTTTACCATAGCGTAGGTCCTCCTTGTGGGGGTCTGCCCATGCTACGCATTCCAGTATGTCATTGGCAGCAGAACTAAAGTAACCGATACAGGCCTCCGGATCCTAATCTCAAGTGGCAGTGGGTAGGACATATTGCACGTAGACCTACAATGAACCATACAATAGTTACTAATACAATTAATGTAAATAAATAAATAAATATTTCGGGACCATCGGGACAAATCGACCTAGTCCTATGGTAAGCTCATTAAGGCTCGTGTTGTAGGTACTAGACGACGATATATATATAAATACTTATATACATAGAAAACACCCACGACTCAGGAACAAATATCTCTGCTTATCACACAAATAAATGCCCTAACTGGAATTTGAACCCAGGCTTCAGGTAGGGGTCTACTCACTAGGCCAGACCGGTTGTCGAATATAATTGAGTGGACTTCATTTATCTGCAATGTACATTATAGTTACATATTGAGTATTAAAAAAATGCAGAAAAAAGAAAAAAGTTTAGTTGTCCATTTTTTGAGGGTAGTAAGTAGCTAAATAATTACATATAAGTTGAATTGTCAGGCACGATCAAATTACCGTTATTTTTATTTATAAAACACTAGCTGTACCCGCGGTTTATTAGGGGAAAAACGTAGCCCATGGGTTAATACAGGGTGTCAGCTAACTCCATAACAAATTTTATTAAAATCACTCCAGCCGTTTAGACGTGACGAAGTGACAAACATACAAACTCACAAACTTTCGCCTTTATAATATTTGAGTAGATTACAATGACTCGCGAAACCTTAAACACATAATCTTTTACATGTGTACTACCTTAATTTAACTTATTTTATTTTTTTAACCACAACCGAGCATACGTCTCATTCCACAGATATATTCCCAGAGAACGCATCACCCTGTGCGCGGGCGCAGTTCGCGCAGGCGCGCTAATTGCGCTATCAGCTACCGTGCGCTTCCGCCGCGCGCGGGAGGTCTCTCGCCTTTTGTCCGCGCTGTAAAACCAAAGTGCTTCCTTTCCATAAAAAATATATAAACTCATATTTATTCTCAAGCTATAGAAGTTAGTTTTTGTAAAGTTAAGCTTCTTTATTCATATTGGACTTGTTTCGTTGTGGAACTATAAAGCCTTTTAAAGTTTGTGTAGTACCTACCTACAGTCAAATGTACATTGGTACAGTCAGCAGCAAAAGTTGCTAAGCGTTTGAAGTGTTCAAAATGCACACACGCGCTCTTATTCTCTTGACAATAGAGACGTGTTGACCTCATGTATACAATGTAGGTATACATTGTAATTGTATACATTTTTTGATTTCTTATTTAATACTTACTTTTAAGTGTTATTAACTGATGTTCTGTTGTCATTTACAAAGAGACGGTTTTTGGAGTTGGAAGAATAAAAGTGCGCCCACAATATTTTTAGTCGAGGCTGTATATGTATAAATACATTATCTTAATTTCAAAAAAGAAGATACGTAATCATGCCTACAACAGTCGGCAGTATGTCCTTAAACTACGTCCAACACTGAGAGGGTAGGGCACAGCGAAGTACCATCACGAATCAATTCTGGAGAAGCCCAACTGGGGAAGTACCAGGAGGTACTTCTAGAAGACCACAGTCATAATAGTACTGCTACTTTCCAGGTATGTAGTGTTGTGTTCCTGATGGTGATTAAGGTTCCCAGAGCTTCAAACCCCGTTAAAGGCAACCGGCAACACGCTTGTGACTCCCCTGGTTTTGCGGGTGCCCATGGGCGACGATAATTGCTTACCATCAGGCAATCCGTCGGCTCGTTTGCCGCCTTTGCCATAAAAAAAGGTTTATACAGTATAGGTAACATAATAAATGCATAAGGTCTGGTGAAATCTGCTGAGTCATGCCAACGACATGCACTGATAATAGACAGTGCATCTGCACCGGCGTGGCGAGGGGCGCCGCGTGCGCCCTCTATTATTGTAATAATAGCATGATTATGAATAAATAGACTTTGATTGATGCCGGAGCAACGGGGGTGGGTACGTCGCTTTAACACTAAGCCAAATGTTATATAATACAAGTTAACCCTAGCAATTTTGAATAAGGTTGAATTTAATTAACACAAAATTCGACAAGACTAAGAGAGAGAAGGAATAAGATGCTATAAAATTGAATGTATGTCAGTTTTTGCAGCTTGCAATCACTCAGATTCAGTTGAGACCGTCTCAACCAATCTCGCTGGAAGCGTAAACTCAGTAGGAGTATTCCAGCAGTACAAATCAAGTCTGGTGCGGAAGGGTCCTGGATTTTCCCCAGGCTACCTTCACTCACAGTCCGCTAGCTCTAATAAGCTTGGTTTATAGAGCCTAAGTCAGATAAAAAAGGATTGCATGGCCCAAACCAGAAAGTTTAACTAAACCGCCAAGCACAATTGTATGTACTGCCAGATTGTTTAAATGACACAGCGGCGCTACCGCGAAACACGATATTCGTAAATTTCGGACGATTGTCTCTCTGTGTTAATTGGAGTAAAAGAGAAAGATGCTCGACATATACGAACTTCGATGTTCGCGGTACGGCACCGGTTTAGGTAAGACAACATATCAAAGCATTACAGGCCACTACCGTAAGGTATAAAATTGAAATGTATCTGCACATCAACATCAAACCTAAGTTTTAGGACTAATTAATAGCAACTTGGGTGAAAATGAAAATATTTGTTTTAGGTCAGTGGACATTTATAATATTTAGCGACATGTTAACATTGTAAATGCGAAAGTAACTCTCTCTGACTGTATGTTAACTCTTTACTCTTAATCCGCTGAAAAAATTGGGATGTTTGGTATGAAGAGACTTTGAGCTACGAACACGGACATAGAATAATTTTTATCCATACTTTATGGCTGGCTGAAGAAGTCGCGAGAAAAAGCTAGTATTAAATAATAAATACATTTCTGCCGTGCCCTTAATTGCGAGCTATACTTAGTTTCATCAATTCACTCTAAATTAAACATCCCATTTTCTCTTAACTTTGCAATTGAACAAACATGACATTACGCGTGAGCATCAAAAATCCGATCAATTTAAAAGATCTTATCAATACAGTAAAGTTACATCACTTAGAATCTTCTGCGGGGGTTGCCGAGGTTACCTGTGTACGCGTGTCGCACGCGCATCGCACGCGCCGCACACGCGCCGCGCACGCGCCGCTAATCCCTGTTGACATGCGTAATTGAATCGCCGTGTGTCAACACAGGTTACTGTCAAATGTGTGTTATTTGACAGCATGGGAGCAGCCTGTATTAATGACTGAGCGATTTGGGAGTTTAATCGCCAATAAAATTATCATGTCTATCACTTTTATTTAGATTCTCACGCGACATGTTTCGCAGGGGAAGAGGACTCCATTTTCAAGCACTATTTATTTCAACGTATTGCAATGTTTAAATCAGCTAAGTTTTTGCAGAAATCGCTAAGGGTCTGGTTGACGTAACTGGTGACCGAAGAGCTGGCGGCTTCCTCGGACAACAACGTATCAGCATTGCGGTACGACGAGCATCCTCGGTACAATTCCTCAAGGGCCTGTTTTATATAGATTTAAGTATGCTTAATAATAGTATAGTATGCTTATCTAACCTTGTATATTATTTTAAAATAAAGTTATTTGTCTAATCTTTAATATGTATTAAGTGTAGATACCTATGTCAGATCTGTAGATAAGTAAGCATATCAAACGTTTTGTTAACATCGTTCTAAGCACTCATATTTGGACTTGTAAATAACTATTTTTATTTTTTCTTTGGTAGTATTTTTTTGTAATTGTTTCATATATTTTCTTCTAGCATAACGCATTTTTATGTAATATATTAAGATCTCTTTTGTAATACTGTTTTGAAAACATAAGTCTCGCCGAGTTTCTTGCCGGTCATAAAAGTCAAAATACTTCTCGGGTCAGAGGTGTAGGGTTAGAACTGGCGTAGTTTTTATTTTTCTCTTTAACTTTGTATAAGTACCTACTCGAACTGTAAAAGTGCCCTTGTGGCCTACTTACAGTATAAACGTTTGAGTTTTGAGTTTTTGAGTTCTCTTGTATTCGGGACTCACAAACGGACTATTGATTGGCCATACTCAAGCTCACTATCAGCCAATATTCTCGTACTTCAATGCAATTCACTGTAATTAAGATATCTTGACAATCAGTCCTGTCCTATATTTGATATAATCTATAGGTTAGCATCATATAGTTAGAAAGCTAGCGTAGCTAATATATAGCGAACCCTTACTGCTATACAAATAAAGATCTGTACAGATATATTTGGGTGCTTCTGTTGCTATTAACCAATTGACGCTGGCTGTAGGTATCTAGGAGTGTTAATATCAGTGGAAGAACCGAAGTATAACCGATGAGAAATGGGCATCGGGCGGAAAAGTGCTAGAGTGGCGACCACGTACGCGCAGTGGTCGGTTGGCCACAAACTACACGGATGACTTCGTACGGGCTGGGAGTTGGTGGCTTAGTGTCCTGGAGATTGCTGGCACAGCGGTGCTACCGCGAACAACGATATTCGTAAATTTCGGACGATTGTCTCTGTCACTCTCATGACACCTTAATTGGAGTAAAAGAGAAAGATGCCCGAAATATACAGACTTCGATGTTCTCGGTGCCGCTCCAGGGCCATTGTGGGAATAGACTGCAGAGAAATAAAATCTAGGATTCTTGAAAACTGCGAAAAGAATGGGTATTAGCTACAAGAAAAACAAGCGTTTGGGTAACCCACTAACAAATCGCTGTGGAGGCCTTTGCCCCGTAATGGAGGTCCTGACTTATTATAAATATTATTTGTTATATCTAATATTTAACTGCGCTTTCTTAATGTTAAGTTTTCTTGTTACTATTTTTTAAAAAAGCCCCGCTGAATTTCATGCCGGTAAAATAATCTTGTCAGAGCATAAGTTAGAACTGTATATATATATATATGTATATAGTGCTTTTCTCAAACCTACAATGAAATAAAAGAAATGCTTCAAAAATGAAATTTGCAAATGAAATCACCCATATTGAAAAATAAAGATCTTTTTTACCCGCCATAGACAGAGGATAATCGTCGAAAAATTTATATGAAATTCCAGTTCCAGTCCTTCAGTTGTGGGCATAAAAACATACTTCGAGTCTTTTATAAGGAATTTTCTATTTCATTCTTTTGAGGAAAGATCTTTTTTTACTAGATAGAGGATACTAAATTTGACTCTAAATTTTGTTATTAGTTTCAACCAGCCTGGATGAATCGAGTCTCCCTTGAATCAGCCCCCGCCGTTTGCCGAGGTCCAAAGACGGTAATTAACTTGTACAACACATTACCGGTAATGACATTTACTATTAAAGCCCGAGGCTCTTCCCAGCGGTGGGATGTGGGATCCGAATGATGGCCGCGTGCGCTAAATGTTGTAATTACATATTGCAAATTGTTGCAAACAGTAGGTTAATATGGCTGGGGCCTTGTGGGTGATGGAGCCGATGGTCCTAGGTTCGAAACCTAGTAAGCATTTAGTCGTGTGATAAGCACATATTGTTTATAAGTTATGGGTTTTTCTGAATTCAAGTATTTGTTGTTTGTAGGTCATAGATATCGACTCAACCGAAGTGCCAAAATATGTGTACATGTATGTAATAGTAGGAAAATAAGCCTAAGGTGCATGTAACAAATTATGGGCTATGGCACTTTGGCCGAATCTATATTTTTGACTTTGACTGTACCTATTTCGTTAGCTATCTATACACTATATTTTATAGAAGTTTATATGTTTAGTATTATATCAATATTATACAACCTTGGCCAGTAATATTGAACCTTGTTATATGAAAACTCTATATGTGGTAGTCCACATGGAAAGGTACCTTATGGCGCTTGGCGCTTACGTTGTAAAATGTCACATTAGTATTGAAGCGTCATTAACAATAGCGTAAGCGCCAAGCGCCATAACGTACCTTTCCATGTGGAGTACCACATATTTTAGTGTGGTACCTATTTAAGGTTAAATATAAGGTTTTAATTTAATTAGTTTTAAGTTAATTTACTTTACATCTTTTCTGATGACATCTTCTTTGATCTTTTCATTTTCTTTAATACATTTGAACTGATTAGGTATTGGTCGTTGCGGTGACTGGTGATTGCATAGAAAATTTGCAATAAGTAAGTCACTTCGTTGTAGATCCGAATTTTTGTTCATATTCAATTCATGCTATTATTAACTAACTGTTGTCCTCTTGTTGTGTACGTATATTAATGTCAGAAAATTATTTAACTGCATTTAGAAAGAGATGGTTTTTCAAAGTTTAAAAGTGTGTGCTTTATAATTTTGGCCAATGCTGTATTTTGACCTAACGGTTTGTCGGCTTTGAAGATTTAAAAGATAAATACTAAAACGAGGGCGTTAAAAACCCCGAAATAGAATAATCCCCATGTCTGGCAAAATGAAAAAGTAAACAAAAGAAGATCTAGTAATGACAGTAAATACTGACATGATGACATGCACACAGCACACAGCACACATCACACGGCACACAGCACACGTCAATCGAATCACGTCGACGCAACAATATCTCGTGATTAAGCATTCTCATGAGAACCGGTGTACAGATGTACCGACTTACTATTATACAGCTGCTCAAGTCGAAAACAAACGAAACTCATCTGTAACCCAATACGAATAGGTACTTGCAAGGTAATTAACAGGTGAAGCTACTTGAGCGTTATTATGCATTACTGTTTTGCGGCTAATTAATGAGGTGCCAAATGATTTTGAGCGTTATGCGTCTCGGTTAGGGTTGAAGCTGAGTTTTACTGGCGGTATTAAAGTTAGTGGTGGTTGGGGTGGAATTGAAACATGCCCCTTTGTAATAAACATCAATCAAGTCACTATTAAATACACCTTTGCTGTGTACTGGTCTGTCTGTTTGGTCAGATGATAGCTCTAAAATATAGCATCTACATTATATACTATAAATGTCATAATTCTATAAATTTTTAGATTGGGTGATCGTTTCATAAATTACAAGCAATATTAAGCAAAAGAAGTCAAATGTTTCATTTTCATACACGTCACAAAACTGACAAAAATAAATAAATAAATGAATAAAAATATTTAGGGACAACCTTACACAAATCGACTTAGTACTACAGTAAGCTCGCAGTAAGGCTTGTGTTGTAGGTACTAGACGACGATATATATAATAGATAGATACGTATAAACACTCAAATACATAAAAAATACCCATGACTCAGGAACAAATATAATTATGTGCTCATCAAAAAATAAATACCCTGATTGGGATTTGAACCCAGGACCATCGGCTTCATAGGCAGGGTCACTGCCCACTAGGCCAGACCGGTCGAGAAAATTTAACTTTTCTACAATTCGCTCTAATTGAGTACACTTTTAAGAAAACTCCCTTAAAAGGCACAAATACAATAATAGTGCAAGAGTAAAAAAGACTAGGAAATAAAAGACCACCATAATATCCATATTGTAATTGTGGCCTTGATTCAGATACAACACAGTATTACAAAGCACGGGGTTCGATGCCCGGCGCGTGCCATCACCTGCGCCACGCGCCCCTTTCTCCCCCTTTTAGTTTAACATACATCCCCTCCGTCCCCCATTGTCTTAAAAATGTTAAATCATCAATGATTATTAAAAGGTAATCTCATTTATTTAGCCTAACAAGTCTGACCTAGTGAGTGTACCCTGTCTATGAAGCCGACGGCCCTGTGTTCAAATCCCACTAAAATTTTAATTATTTGTGTGATGAGCACAGGTATTTGTTCCTTAGTATTTTAATCCATCAATATTGCATTCCGTACTAATATTACGAAAAGTAATTCACTCTGTCTGTCTGTTACCTCTTCACGCATAAGCCAATTGGGATGAAATTTGGGATGGTGAGAGTTAGAGCTACGAGAAATTACATAGGATATGTTTTATCCAGCAACCAATACTTTAAAGATGGGTAAGGCTGGCTGATGCAGTCGCGACGAAAAGCCAGTCTTTATATAAAAAAATAATAAATCCTATGTTCTTTCTCGTAGGTCAAACTTCTATGGATACCTAATACATATAGGTCGTTGTCCCTCGACCTATAAGGTCGTTGTCCCTCGACCTATATGTATTAGGTATCCATAGAGTTGTCGTGAATTTTATACTCAAATGCCAAGATTCATATGTATAGGCAAGCCAAGTTTCGTGAATCGTCCGGTTCATACATACACGTTCTTAACTTTGTTAATTTACTAAGCAGATTGAAATTTAAAAAAAAAATGTAATGGCGGGCCTTGCGAGGGCTAAAAAAATTGGTCACGTTTCGAAGTTGGGCAGTAAAAGGCGCGTGACAGACGCTCCGACAACCGCGTCCATTAGCGGGAACTTCCCGACACTGAAAGCGAATTAAGCTGACGGCCTATTGCGTACCATGCTCGTCTATTTGCCTCTTTATCGCTCGTAAGCAAGAGCAATAGAGATGCAGACAATTTTTGATTTCGATTTCCGTTAAGCTAGTCACCATCACATTTCCCGAGGTTGTCGTAAGACGCAACAAAAGGCAGAAGAGTCTATCGACCAAAATTGTCACGATTAGCAGGCGGGTTGGTGACCGCAGTAGCTTTTGATTCAGTTTCCACTTGACGCTGCTGCCCATCCATTAGTTTTCGCACTTTGTCGCCTCTTAGGACCGACAACAGACTATCCTAGTGGGTAGTGGACCATGCCTATGAAGACGACGGTCCTGGATCCAAATTCCAGTAAGGGCATTTATTCGTTTGATGAACACAAGTATTTGTTCCTGAGTCAGGGACGTTCTATGTATTTAAGTATTTGTATATTATATATATCGTTAGCTGAGTCATACAAGCGCACTTGAGCTTACAGTGGCTAAGTTTTTTTTTTTTTTATGTCATAGGCGGCAAACGAGCAGACGGATTGCCTGATGGTAAGCAATTACCGTCGCCCATGGGCACCCGCAACACCAGGGGAGTCACAAGCGCGTTGCCGGCCTTTAAGGGGGGTTGGAGCTCTGGGAACCTTACTCACCATCAGGAACACAAAGTGTAGGGATAAAGGAAACTAACACGCAGTCACAGATTCACGGCTGTATTCAGAATGCATCAAAAAGATCGGTACAAAACTTATATCTACCCACCTATAAGTATAGGTAACATGTGCAGTATATTGATATACCTACATTACACCTCCACCCTTATTATGAACCTTAGGACTAATCTTTTAAGACTATTATTACAATAACAAAGCTGCAAACAATACAGAACTATAATAAAATGTAACTATTTAGTAAGTAAAGAACCATAGATCAGCTGTGTTGACAATGAACAAATGACAATAATGATGAAAAAGAAAAATGGTACTTAAGGTATCATGCCTTATAATGAGGCGGATTAATTAAACGACATTGACGAACTGGACGGGGCAGGGACGGCAAGGCGGCTGGCGGGTTCAACTCTCCGCTTGCCACTATCGACTCCGGCTTTTCCTCCTGCTCCCTCATGTCGGAGTCCTTATCTCCGAGAGCTAACGTCCCTACAGGTTCTACTATAGGACTCATGTTGGGAGCCTCCAGTGCACTGTCAGTCGGCCCCGACCTCGCGACCTCTGGACCAGACTCAACCGTAGGTACAAAAGATGGGCGACTTCTCTGTCCCGAAAGACGGTCCGGCACAAGCAAAGAACTCCTAGTCCTCCGCCTGAGCTGATCACTATGTCTATGTGCTGACTTCCCTTGTTCGTCTAATACTCGATAATCGCGCGTGCCTAACTTTTCCATTACCTCACCCGGGGCCCACTTCGTCCCCCCCTGATACTGACGCATCCATACCTGTTCTCCCGGCACATAAATACGTGCAGAGGTACCGCCGCAGTTTCGCTCTTGTCGATTTTGAGCCAGCCGGACCTTGGACTCGCAGTCGGGTCTCAATGCATCGAACTTAGTGCGCACTTGCTTCCCTAACATAAGCGCCGCGGGACTTACACCTGTTGAGCAGTGCTCCGTATTTCGATAAAACAACAAAAACTTATTAATCGCCAAATTAGTATTTATGTTTTGACGCACCGCCTTGCGAATGACCCGCTTAATGGTACGAACACTATTTTCTGCAGCGCCATTAGATGAGGGGTGGTATGGAGCGGCAAAATATGTTCCACACCTTCTTTACGTAAGTAAGTAGCTAATTCTACGCTAGTGTACGGAGGGCCGTTATCCGACACTATCTGCTTCGGTATGCCCCACCGTGAAAAAGTTTCACTCAACTTGGCAATCGCGTGTTGCGCTGCCGTGCTTGGTACCTCGAAAACTTCTAACCATTTTGAGCCCGCATCTATCATAACTAAATACAGTTTTCCGAAAAGCGGACCCAAATAATCCATATGCACCCGTGACCAAGCTTTTCTTGGCCACGGCCACAGACTCGGCGCTTGCTTTGGCGGTGCATCGGCCTCAGCCGCGCACACGATGCAGGCGCGGCACAGGCTCTCGATGGCCTCGTCGAGCCCCGGCCACCAAACATAACTTCTAGCCAACGCTTTAGTTTTAACTATCCCCATATGGCATTCATGCAGCTCTTGCAAAACCCTGCCGCGGCACGAATCCGGTATAACGACCCTATAGCCCCACATCACACAACCTAACTCTTCATACAACTCCGCCTTTCGGTTAAAATACGGTTGCATCATTTTGAACTCATTAGTTTCAGGCCATTGATCCCTTAAATATCCCAATACACGACTTAAAACAGGATCTCGTTGAGTATATTTTTTTATTGTATTGTAATCTAAGGATAATGCGTCGTTAGCAAAATGCAAATAGGTTTGCTCCGGAACCCCTCGCGCGTCCTCGCTAGTCTCGCTATTGCTACACCTTACCGGTAGTCGCGACAACCCGTCCGCACCGTTTGATTTAGAACTAACGTATTCAATGTCGTACGTATAAGCCGATAACTTTACAGCCCAGCGTTGTAAGCGACTAGCTGCCATAGGGGTACACCATGCTTGGGTCCGAATATACTAACTAACGGCTTGTGATCCGTGCGCAAAATAAATCGTCTCCCATACAAGTACTGATGCAGTCTCTGTAAACAAAAGACAATAGCGAGCGCCTCCTTATCAATCTGCGAATAGTTTTTTTCCGCATCCGTCAGAGATCTCGATATATATGCAACCGGTCTCTCCCTTCCCCCCGCGTCCGGCTGGGTCAACACGCCTCCGACGCCCCGGCTAGATGCGTCACAGGTACAAATCAGCTGTTTACTCGGGTCATAATGTACTAATACCTCGGCACTAGTAAGAACCTTCTTTATTGCTCGAAAAGAGTTTTCGCACTCGCTATTCCAGTTCCACATTACGTCTTTCTTTAATAAATTATATAGGGGAGCCAGTACCATGCTTATGTTTTTTTACGAATTTGGCATAAAAATTCACCAAACCTACAAACGAACGTACTTCGTTAACATCGCTCGGCCTTGGTATTTTTGTTATCGCCTCAACCTTCGCAGGATCTACTTTTAACCCATCCTTAGAAATAATGTACCCCAGATATTTGACCTCATCCACCATAAAAAAACATTTCCCTTTTTTCAACTTCAAGCCGTGGCTATGCAACCTATTAAAAACCCTTTCTAGTGTTTCTAAATGTTCCCTCTGCGTTCGAGTCGCTATTATAATGTCATCCAGAAAAAACTCCACATTAGGAATATCGTGTAATAGGTTAGACATTACCCGTTGAAAAATGCCCGGACTCGATGCCAACCCAAACACTAACCTATTATATATAAACAATCCTCTGTGAGTATTTATAACCGTAAACTCCTTGGATTGGTCTAGTTCTATTTGATTGTAGGCCTGCGAGAGATCTATCTTGGAAAATATCTGCGCCCCATTCAGGCCCACGAGCAAATCGTCCACCCTAGGCAACGGAAATCTATCTACTAATAAGACGGGATTCACCGTAACTTTAAAGTCAGCACATAGACGCAAACTACCATCAGACTTCCTGACGGGTACTAGAGGAGTGGCCCACTCCGAAGTATCTACAGGTTCTATAATACCTTCTCTCAGCATATCGTCCAGCTGCGCGTCAACTTGGTCCTTAATCGCGTATGGCAGGGGGCGCGCCCGACAGTACACCGGCGCGGCGCCTTCGCGCACCCGCAATGTCGCCTTACCGCCCGTGAAACGCCCAAGTCCGTCACTGAATAGTTCTTTATATCTGTCAATTAAAAGCATAATATCAGTACACTCGGCCTTAAGGTTACTTAAGTCATGATGCTTTCCTAATGCAGGAATATTAACTTTTAACTCGACCAGCCAATGTCGACCTATTAACGGAGTTGAACCGCCTTCCACCACAAACAATTCTAACATTTTTTCTTGACCATTATACTTAACAACCGGTTTAATAACGCCTACTGGCCTTATCTTAGTATTATTATAAAAGTTGAATACCAACTCAGAGTGACAAAGTGGCCTATGTTTAAAATATTCTAAATAAGTACTTTTACTAATACAGGCCATAGCTGCTCCAGTATCAACTTCCATATTCATTTCAACATTATCAACCAACAAGTTAATGCTCACCGGCTTGTAACTGTTCAAACACAACTGATGAAGACCACCCTCCAGCTCCGAGTCCTCAGATTGGCCCATATCCGTCGACGTACCCTTCTCCGTAGCCTGCAGGCTAAACAGGCCTGAACGACCTCCTCCTCTGCTAGCGGCTCCCGCTCGCTCCGGGCAGACCCGCTTAAGATGGCCTTTGTTGCCGCACAAGCGGCATACATAGTTCTTGAATCTGCATTCATTGCGGGCGTGATCGCTCGCCCCGCACCCACTACAGAACGATGCACCGCTCGGCCGTCGAGCCAACGTCGCTCCTGTGCTCATGCGCCTACCGCGCCCTTGTTGCACGTGCGCTGTCCTTGCCGCCAGCGAATGTACCGTCCCCTCGGCCTGGCCCCGAGTTTCGCTCGGTCCCGCCTGGTCCACAGCCGCCGCGTCCCGCTCCGCCGTTTCTAAGGCACACGCTAATCTCACAGCCCGATCATATTTTAAACCGTCCTCCGCGAATAACCGTTGCCGAATGACGTCACTTTTTAACCCACACACCAATTGATCGCGTAAATTGTCCTCTAATCCTGAATCAAAATCACAATACTTAGCAAGCTTTTTCAATTCCGCAATATATTGTATGATGCTCTCGTCCACATTCTGTCTCCGTTGTCGGAACCGGTATCTTTCCGCCATGACGGAGCGTTTTGGTTGTAAGTGCTTACGTAACACCTCTGTGACTCCCTCATAGGTCATATCTGCTGGCTTCTTCGGACTCACCAGGTTGCTCAACAAATCGTATGTTTCCTCGCCCATCACAGCAATTAATGTAGGCAACCACAAAGTCTCAGCAATCGCATTCACTTTGAGGTACATTTCTAACCTCTCGACGTACAGAGACCAATTACCCGACGCCGCTTGAAACTCGCCAATTTTGCCTATAGTCATTGTCGTTGCTTCTTTTCTTCCTGTATAACTAAAATAATCCCAAATCCTCGTTTGCCAATAAAGTGTAGGGATAAAGGAAACTAACACGCAGTCACAGATTCACGGCTGTATTCAGAATGCATCAAAAAGATCGGTACAAAACTTATATCTACCCACCTATAAGTATAGGTAACATGTGCAGTATATTGATATACCTACATTACACACTACATACCTGAAAGGTAGCAGTGCTATTATGGCTGTGGTCTTCTGTAAGGAGGAGGTACTTCCCCAGTCGGGCTGCCCCAGATTCAAGCGAGATGGTCATCGCTGTGCCCTACCTCTCATTATAGGACGTAGTTTAAGGACATACCCGGGTCCAAATCAATCCGGGTACAAGTCAATTTGTGTAAGCATGTTCTGTAGTATTTTGTTCCTTTATTCACGACACCAGCTAGCCTAATATGGTCGGGTTTTTATCATTTGTCACAATATCCGTCACGCTCCAACAAGTATGTGTGTGCGAAAGTGACGAACGCGATAGACAAGTGATAAAAACCCGACCATGTTAAGGCGGCTGCAGGAGTTGGGATATGATAAGGGTGTCTTATTTAAAAATTAAGAGTTCGCACAGATTTTTTGGACCCGGGTATGTCCTTAAACTACGTCCAACAATGAGAGGTAGGGCACAGCGTTGACCATCACGCTTGAATCTGGGGCAGCCCAACTGGGGAAGTACCTCCTCCTGACAGAAGACCACAGCCATAATAGCACTGCCACCTTTCAGGTATGTAGTGTTGTCTTCCTGATGGTGAGTAAGGTTCCCAGAGCTCCAACCCCCCTTAAAGGTCGGCAACGCGCTTGTGACTGGTGTTACTGGTGCCTATGGGCGACGGTTATTGCTTACCATCAGGCAATCCGTCTGCTCGTTTGCCACCTTTGTCATAAAAAAAAAATCTACCAAAAAATAAACAAAAGGAACTAAGTATAAGATGCTTGGTAGGCACTTACTTAATATGATAATTTGAACATCAGCAATACCGCGCTATGAAACGATGTGATCCGCATTTTTGTATCGTCGGGCCGCGGCACGCGCGCATACAAACGGCCCTCAAGCAGCGGGGCCGCGCGGATTACCAGTGATATACTGCGGATTACGGCGGATTACCGAGTGACCGCTTTTACACTTACTATACATATCGAAGGTTAAAATAATACATATTTCGGGACATTAGTAGCATCTACATTATAACTATAAGTTTAATAATTCTCCTAGAATTTAATATCCGAAGTTAAAACTGAGATGATCATTAGGCATTAAAATTCTATAAATATTTAGATTAGGTGATCGTTTCATAAATTACAAGCAATATTAAGCAAAAGAAGGCAAATGTTTCATTTTCATACACGTTACGTCACAAAACTGATAAAAATAAATAAATAAATAAAACTAATATTTTGGGACAATCTTACAATCGACTTAGTCCTACGGTAAACTCAGTAAGGCTTGTGTTGTAGGTACTAGACGACGATATATATTATAGATAGATACATATAAATACTTAAATACATAGAACACCCATGACTCAGGAACAAATATCTGTGCTCATCACACCTGATTTGAACCCAGGACCATCGGCTTCATAGGCGTCACTACCCACTATAGGCTAGCCCGGTCGTCTCATAGTATGAAGTGCCAAATTTTCGAACACTAAAAAATACCTCTAGTCACCCAAAGGGCAATGGAGAGGGTTATGCTGGGATAGTCTGCTCGATCGCATGAGAAATGATGGCATTCGCAGCAGAACCAAAAGTAACCGATATTTGGTTTTGGACCCGGGTATGTCCTTAAACTACGTCTAACAATGATAGGTAGGGCACAGCGATGACGATCACGCTTGAATGTGGGGCAGCCCAACTGGGGAAGTACCTGCTCCTTACAGAAGACCACAGCCATAATAGCACTGCTACCTTTCAGGTGTGTAGTGCTGTGTTCTTGATGGTGAGTAAGGTTCCCAGAGCTCCAACCCCCCTTAAAGGCCGGCAACGTGCTTGTGACTCATCTGGTGTTGCGGGTGCCCATGGGCGATGGTAATTGCTTTCCACCAGGCAATCCGTCTGCTCGTTTGCCCCCCATGTCATATAAAAAAAAAACAAGATATTGCCCTCAGGATCGCTAGGCTTTAGTGCATGGTAGTAGGCGGGGCACATTGCACGTGAACCGGTGGCCGTTGGGCGGATAGGTTCTCGAGTGGCGACCACGTACCGGAAGGCGCAGCGTATGCAGAGCGTCCCACAAGGTAAAGAACGTGGGAATCCACTTGATGCGGGTGGCGCCAAACCGGTCACTGTGGGTCTCTATGGGGGAGGTCATCATCATAATATCAGGCGTAGATAAGACTTACACTGCTGAACAAAGGCCTCCCCCAAACATGTCTTATAAGTTGCCATAGTCGCCACGCTTGGCAGGCGGTTTGACGACCTGAGTAGTTGTGATTCGCTTTCAATAGACTCGGCTGCCGATCAGTTAGTTGTTTTCCGTTTATCGACTCTTACGACACCCGTGGGAGGATATTGGCGTACCTGGTACGGGTCTCTGGAAACTTAGGATAGTAGATAGTTAAAATAAGATGTCAAATTACACTCAAAAATCAAAGCTACAAACAGCCCAGCACCCGACTTGTCCTACTTTGAATAATATTTCTGCCCCATAATGTGCTACAGAGCGACCATTGAAAGAAAAAGGTATTAAGTGCGCATGAAAGTGATACATTGTTGCTACGTTACGGCAGCGAGGCGGGGCAGGGATGCGCAAATAACAATATATTAGCTCCCCGGGGAGAACAGGGCTTAGCTCTTACGCGGTAGGGGCGGCCGCTGTCGAGGCAGCCCTATCGATGTTTGTTTTTTATTTTTAACCGACTTCAAAAAAAGGAGGAGGTTATCAATTCGGTAGGCATGTTGTATTATACACTGTTTTTCTTGATTTACGTTAAAATTGTTACAGCTAATGTTCAATTTAAAACAAGACAATTTTAGACAGTTTTATGGTGAACATGTTTGCCTTAATATTACTAGCTGTTGCCATTAAAATAAATCAAAATATCTTAATCCCGTTATAATTCGTTTGCGTTAATTTTAAGGAACTATTCTTTAGGTCCACTAAAGTTAACTTCTCTATGAGCCTAGGATTTTAACACTAACTATTTGAATATATCTACAATACAGTACCGCTCTTATTTTTACGTGTCATAAAAATTGATATTAGCATTGAAGTATAAACTATAATTATAACTGTAAAGGCCTTTTCACAAGGTAATATTTATTATGTATGAAAAACACTGAATAGAATATATAAAGATATAGGTACTCTCCATAAACATTTCATTACAAACGCCAATTTTTAATTATTTTCCACTGATTCCAGCAACGTTTTAGGATTGCACAAAAACAATATGTTACTGTTGCGTTGTCGTTTTTGAGAAGGGTTGAATGCCATCATCACCACGCTTGGCAAGCAGGTTGGCGTTCCAATTTTCTATAATCACGATGCTACCTGGTGAATTCTGGAACCGGTGATTTCTAGAAGAAACCGATAAGGACACCGAACTAATTATGTATTTAATTGCAGTTATCGACTTATCGATATGCAGAGCTCAACTCTAGCATAAAGTTTATGCGGGCAGCGGCCGGCGCGGTTGCTTAAAATCAAATATCCGTAAAAGAACGCCAGCGTTTCTGGTTGTGTGAGGAGTTCACGAATATGTCCCGAGAGGGATGCAGTATACATAGTATAATACATGCATACCTACTCGATGTCTCTGTTATACATTTAAATAATAAAGGAAATGTACTGATTTAAACTCTTACGTTTCTTCTTTGGACCCGGGTATGTCCTTAAACTACGTCCAACAATGAGAGGTAGGGCACAGCGATGACCATCACGCTTGAATCTGGGGCAGCCCAACTCGGGAAGTACCTCCTCCTTACAGAAGACCACAGCCACAATAGCACTGCCACCTTTCAGGTCTGTAGTGTTGTGTTCCTGATGGTCAGTAAGGTTCCCAGAGCTCCAACCTCCCTTAAATGCCGGCAACGCGCTTGTGACTCCCCTGGTGTTGCGGGTGCCCATGGGCGATGTTAATTGCTTACCACCAGGCAATCCATCTGCTCGTTTGCCGCTTATGTCATAAAAAAAAAAGTTTTTTAGCATAATAGCCCCCTAAAATCAAAATAGTTAGACGGAGTAAACTAACAGCACTGTTCATACATTTGACAGGTCGTTTGACAACTTTAGTATGAAAACTGTTGTCAGTTTACTCCGTTTAATTATAAATTAGATTTTAGGTAACAATCATCATCACTCACCACTAATTTTAGCCGTGTGCTGGACATAGGCCTTCTCTAAATATCACTTGGATCATCAGGTAGTTGCCATAGTCGCCACGCTTGGCAGGCGGGTTGACCGCAGAGCTATCGATTGGTTTAGGACGGACGCTTCTAGTAGTGCATATAAGCTATCGATATTATACACTTATCATCTTCCTCGCATTGTCCCGGCATTCGCCACGGCTCATGGGAGCCTGGGGTCCGCTTGGCAACTACTCCCAGGATTTAACGTAGGCACTAGTTTTACAAAAGCGACTGCCATCTTACCTGCCAAACTAAGTAAACTATCGATATAGTTTACTGTAAGCTGTAGTTACGTTTAGTGTAATATCGATAACAAAAAGTATGCTCTGAAGACGACTTTGAGGTTCAAGGTTTTGAAGATTATGAACTTGACACTTGACAGTATGTGCTGTAAATGAGCCCCCGGCCCGGCCCGGCCCGCCGGCCCCGGCCCCGGCGAGAAGTTAAAAACCGTGTAAGTTTATTACAATGGCGGCACAGGGGTGCGGTACACTGTTGGACACATTAACACTCTGCGTATAACTTTTTATACACCCATTTTTGGTTGTGTATTTTGTCACTGTTTCTTTTTGGTTAGTGCGACAGATGACTAGTGAACCGGTAAATTGGTCAACTAGAAACATTTTTTTTAAACGTAACAAGTTTTAGAGCCTGGATACTAAGTATTATTTTGTACCGTTAAGCTTAGAAACGCTAGGTCCATGGGGCCCTAGCGCGCGCAAACTATTTGCAAAAATAGCTGCTTCCTCGCACAACGTATCATTGCGATTTGTTAAATAGCTATTATAATATTGTAATTATTGTATTATTATTTTATTTCAAAATAAAATAAAGTTTCAGTGAATTATTTTAAAACAAAAACAAATAACACGCAAAGTAATTAAAATACATTTTTTTATTGAAATAAATAGTGTTTGTTTGGCGTTACGTGGTTGAATGGACTTTTAAATAATAATTGATTGATACCAATAATTTAAATTAAATGTACAAAACACTACATAACTTTTGAATGTTATATTATCTCTTAATTTTTTTTCTATACTTTAAACAGGGCGACTAAGTTCTCACAGTTGCGTATCATTTTGTAAGAAGTACCTATTATATATAATATATATACACTTTTCTTTGATTTTTTTGGCAATAAATAATATCTACACTTATATTATAGTAGCCAAAGTTTGTGAGTGTGTGAGTGTTTATGTTTGTTACTCTTCACGTCTAAACGGCTGGAGCGATTTTAATAAAATTTGGTATGAAGTTGCTGACACCCTGGATTAACACAAAGGCTACGTTTTTTCCGTAACAAACCGCGGGTAACACCGCGGGGCACAGCTAGTTATTAAATAATAATATTGGCGTTTATAGTTTATGGTCAATACCAAATCAATAGACAGTAGTTGTTTTATGGCTCGCTAAGAGAACACGGTCCACGTTTACAGCACTGCTTTGTTTTTTCCTCCAAAACAAACACCCGATTGTAGTCGGAGTTAATTAACACTTTTATATTGAAGCCTGAAGTACAGAACGAAACTCACTACCAACCTGTTTTCGTATAACATCGAAGTTCATATTTGAAGATATTTTTAATTTCCTTTATACACCATTTTTGTATTTTAAGTAGGTAGGAGATGGCGGGATGACATGGACGCGTTCTGCATAGAGTGGAGGGATCACACAAATGACAGGGTTGAGTGGAGAAAAAGAGGGGAGGATTTTGCCCAGCAGTGGGACACAAACACAGGCTAATAAAAAGAAGTAGGTATGTAAGAAGTCAAATTCTTCAGTTGTAAAGTTTATTATTAATTGCGTTTTATCATGAATAAAAACATTTATAATTGATGACAGGTCTGGATTAGTGAGTACCCTGCCTATGAAGGTGTAGGGTTTGAACCGGTGTAGATTTTTTTTTTTGACGTTCATAAGTGCATGTAATGTGCCTAAATTGAAAAATAAAGATCTTTTATCTTTTTTTTTTTATCTGAAGCCGAGGGTTTTGGTTCAAATCCCAGTAATGGCATTTATTTGTGTAATGGGCACAGGTATTTGTTCCTGTGTCAAGGGTGTTTTCTATGTTTTAAAGTATTTGTATATTATATATATCGTTGGCTGAGTAAATACCCACAAAAAAAGCCTTTTTGAGCTTACAGTGGGACTCAGTCAATTTATGTAATGGTGTCCTGTAATATTTATTTATTTAACCTATTTATTATCAATGTTTGTCCACTACTGGACATAGACTTATTATATCGGCCGCCACATGGAGATAGACTACCCTCTTTTATTTATATTTATACTATGAAAAAGGCATGTACCTACTACTCCTCCCGCGTATCGGTTATTGTTATATTTTGCTATGTAATTAAAAATGTGTGCAAATAACAAGAAACATACAAGACATGTATTAAAATATCTACAAAGTCGCGTTCCTACATGCTGGCTATCTCTGCCTCAGCGCCATCTATGAATACATGTTGAGTTTTGACAGCGAGACATAGAACTAGTATAGCACTGTGATGTTGCTGCTAAACGTGATAGGTGTCGCTAATGTGTTTGTCTCAACGCGGGTTTGTAAAGACATCTCGTCAAGTAATGTAATCATTTTAAGTTATGTTTTTTGTATAACTTCTGTCACATTGTAGCACTCCAGGGCCCCAAGATTCAGGCTCGGCCTAGTTTGGGTTCCGCCAGACAACCTGCTTATGTTTTAGATTTCTGTTAAATAAAGATATTTGTAAAGATATTTGTATTTGTATTGACATTCTTTCTTGTAATAATGTGTACCCCGCAAGTTGTCCGCCAGTGTGCGCAGGCGGGTGTGATCATATTAACTTATAATAAACTACGCGCGGTTTCTCGCTCGATGCTCCGCTCACAGCGGCGCAACGTCGTAACTACAAACCGTAACAAGCAATAATCAATCTTAGTTACTTAGTTTTATGGTGGAGATTACATTGTTCAGTTGGAGTATAAATACAGTTTAGGCCGAAATAAAGACCGCTTTATCTGCAGTTAATAAGATTGGTATTATGTGTTTTAGAGATAGGTCGTTTTGTTAGTGTGAGGATACCCTTGCATATTAGATATTAAAGTAGGGGTTTTTTTTTAATAAAAATCATCGCTTACGCGTTAATGGAGTCTGGTTTATTGTTTGTTTGTTCGCGTTATTACACAGGGGATAATGTTATTTTAAAATTATACGCGTTTTATTTGTGAACTTTGCAACAGTATGAACATGTAATGCTTTATTTGTTGTAAGTAATCAAAACCTAAGGTTCACAATAGTAGATTGTTAACCAAGGGTGGAAAGTAACCCATTGCACCTGAGATATTTTGGCGCTCGAACGAAGTGAGAGCGCTAATAGTTCGAAGGTGAAATGGGTCACTTTCAACCGAGTTAAATACTCTACTTTTCATATCGACTATGAGGAAAGTAAAAAACTACAAGTTCATTTCATAAAACAAATGTATTAGGTAAGTCATAGAAAAAACAAAGAAAGCTGCACTACTAAAACTACAAATTGGTACTTATTATTTCAATGGGAGCGTCGTTTAAGAATCTCTTAATCTCTTCAGCGACTAAAAATCTTTGATTTCTTGCTTTGAAAGTTTTCCGACTGTCTTTTTAAAAATGCTAACAAATTTGTAAAATTCTTCAATTCCTATTGATTCTCGTTACGAATGATTAATTTGAGCATTGAATACGTGCTCCAAAGTGTAGATGGTTTAGTGTCTTCGACATTTCGCTGACATCTGCCAGAAACACGGTTTCCGACAACGAATCTACTTTCTTAGCGCTTCTCCAGTTTATAAAGTGGTCGTATGCCTTCATGTATCTTGCCTTCGAACATTCCGGTAACAGGCTATCGATCGCCAGTACTTTTATCGATTTGGGAGTTAAATCAACTTTGTTCTTCGCTAAAATCACTTTGATAAATCCATTTTTGTTTAGAACTGAAAATTTTTCCTGTGTTATCCGTTATTCCCGCCTTTTCTATGATTTTGTTTCCAATTAAAAAGTTTCAGTGCAATGGGCTGTATAGACCTTGCCTTGCTATCGGAAACGATTTTTGATATAATACCGATAAATTGGGTGCGAATTTAGTCTATAGAGCCCATTATTTAATAATTCATTCATTCAATTTATAGATTGTCTGTGGTTTCAGACATTTGAATATCAGCTTTTTTCAAGAACCAAAAAGAGATAACAATATGTGTCTGTACCACTCTGAATGAATGGAGGTACAGACACTAGTATTTTTCATGTGCCAGAAAGAGATAGCAATAGTTGTCTGTAGCGCCTTGAATGAATGAAGGTACAGACACTGGATATATTTTAAAACCATGAAATCAAGCTTATTCTCCATTGCTCATCGTAACATTAAAAAAAAATTACTTTCCACCCTAGAGGAGGAAATGCAATTTTCAACTCGTCTATCTACCAGTGAAAGTCAAACTTTCCGAACAGGAGAGATGAAAATTATTTTTTTCATTATTATTGCTTATATTCAAAATATTATGTTATGTTTATTCCGGAATTAGGATAATGCCGAAAGTGGGCGGTATGTTATTCTATATTACTGGTGGTAGGGTAAACTTCCAGCCTCGCACATCATAACTGTGGAATGATTTGCCGTCAGCGGTAGCGAGTGGTTCAAAGAGTAGAATCTTGAGCGTTGAGAAGGTTTCAAGGTACGAGAGGAGAATTTTGCTGCTGATTGAAACAATTTTAATCACCTCCGTGAGGATCAACTCAACTCTGAATTATTTCAAATTTACTCCAATCAATTATCTTGAAAAATCATCATTTAAAATTATATCCAACGCAGCTAACTGAAAAATGATGCCGATGATGAGCCGTGTGATGCCGTCTGACTAGAATAGCATCACCCCATCTCCGCCCGCGGGTGTCGTAAGAGGCGACAAAGGGAAACATCCTATGGATGGGCAGCAGAGTCCGTCAAAACTCAATCTACAGCTACTGCGGTCACCAACCCGCCTGCTAAGCGTGGCGACTATGGCAACTACCCCCCAAGATGATACAAGTCATATTTGTGGGAGGCCTATGTCCAGCAGTGGACTGTATACAGCTGAAATGTAACTGAAAAAAACATTCAAAAATTATATGAAATTACTTTGCTCCATTGTGGTTAAAATGGAGTTTTGCTATCTGTTTTTAAAGAATAAAAACGGACTGTCCGAGTTAGTGAAGTGAAAAGAAATGACCTGACGAAAAAAATAGCCCGATTCGATATCATTAGAAGATCTAATGAGGGTGCTCAGAATCACTTAGAAAAGGAAACTCTTCGAATCCTCTCGATCCTAACAACAGTAGTTAGAGTAAACGCATTATTCTGAACGCCATCCAACTCTGCGGTACCGCGAAAAATGATATTCGTTTTCAAACGATTTTCTCTGTCACTCTCATCACGGCCTAATTGGAGTAAAAGAGAAAGATGCTAATGTAACTTCAACGTTCGCGTTACCTGTTACCAGTGTACACGCAAAATTGAACCTAGCGGGTTAAAGCTTAAGGTTAGAAATGGTGTGAGAAGGTTCTAAGAATGGGTTAAAGTGCTAATGATTTGGGAAGTTGTAATCCGCGGGTGTTTGTTTGTGAAGATGGAAAATTGTTTTGAATTGAAAATGTTTGCGTTGGATTTTGTAAATGACAGTAAAGGCTTTACTCAAGTTTGTTTAGTCACTCGACATGTTTTGGAGAACATAGGCCACCATTTTCTAGCACTAAGAATGCTGAGTGTTCGTTATTTTCATTTATTCGTTATTTGACGACCGGTCTGGCCTAGTGGGTATAGTGACCCTGCCTATGAAGCCGATGGTCCTGGGTTTCGTCGATATTTATTTTGATATTATTTTTTTATACTAGACTGACCAGTGTTTGACCTCAGTCGCACTTGATGGTAAGTGTGGACGAGGGCGAGGGTGTAGCACGCTGGTTCAGTAACAGCCTAACTCTTGTTTTGAAAACACCCAAATTATATATATTAATTATTACAACCTAACGGTCATAATATCTATATATTACATATCATCATCTTCCTCGTGTTGTCTCGGCATTTTGCCACGGCTGATGGGAGCCTGGAGTCCGCTTGGCAACTAATCCTAGGATTTGGCGTAGGCACTAGTTTTACAAAAGTGACTGCCATCTGACCTTCCAACCCAAAGGCTAAACTAGGCCTTATTGGGATTACTCCGATTTCCTCACGATCGTATCATTCACGGAAAAGCGACTGGTAAATATCAAATGATATTTCGTAAATAAGTTCCGAAAAACTCATTGGTACCTGCGACCTCCGGATTGCAAGTCGCACGTTCTTACCGCTAGGCCACCAGCAGCGCTCTATATCTATACCGGGTAGAACCAATAACTTTAGGGATCGCTTCTACTCCATGAACGTAGCAACATTTGTTCTACAATTATTTTTTATTATGCAGAAACGTCTGCTAGCGAATATCTTCGATAATTCAATCGAAAAAAATATATAAAAATTGAAAAATTTGACTCGAAGCGGGACTCGAACCCACAACCACTGGATCACTGGTCAAATTTCTCTATCTTATCCTTCGTGGTATACGTCATCATGGGTGACGTGTAGTCACATCTACCGCCAGCGTTTTGAACACTTAAGATTGTTATCGATGAATTCTCAATGTAATTAACGATTAACACGGTACTACTCACGTTTATTTAGTCACTCTTAAAAATTTTAAAATAATTTAATTTTAAATACAAAAAAAAAAAAATTCTCAATGTACTTAAATTGAGACTTCGATGCCTTCAGTGATCCAGTGGTTGTGGGTTCGAGTCCCGCTTCGAGTCAAATTTTTCTATTTTTCTTTCGATTTAAGTTTGTTCTACAACTTTAAAAAAAAATTGTGTGATTTTCAATGAACGGTATCCAATAGTTTAGTTGACGTTTACTGTCAGCCTACAAACTTCATAGTTTTCACAATACATTGGTTGCTTGGAAAATCTTTTTTTATTATAAGTTAAACTATAAGTTGTTTCAAAAGTCGTAGAACAAATGTTGCTACGTTTTTGGTGTAGAAACGATACATACAATTATTGATCTTATTACCCCCACCCGATATACGAGTATTACACATACTCGTACCTAAAGTCTTTATGTGCACGTAGTTGTACAAAATATAAAAAGCAATATGGCGGCGAGATCCATATACAAAACAACAAACAACAATTTTTAATATGGACAAAGACAGGTAAGCCGGCACGTGGCGTGTGTAGCGGGTCCGCGCCGACCAACGATACACGCCAGAGTTACTTCACTACTACCCTCCTCGTGCTCAAGTTCAGCACGCAATAACGCCGACTACGAAGATCGAAATTCGCTTTACGAATATCTCTGACATTCCAATTACACCTTAATTGGAGTAAAAGAGAAAGACGCCCGATATTTCCCCATGGACTTTAAGATTTGAATGTATCTACTACTATTTTACTTAAACGAATAAATCCCACTGAGTTTCTTTCCGGTAACAATCTGTGGTACCTAGATTTTATTTGGTTTTTCATAAGCCCATTATAATCTGTCTAAATTCAAAAATTAAGATGTTTTCGTGGAGCGGACTTGTATCTTGATAAACTTAATTGAGTGATAAAAACTATTACTTGTAAATGAATTACATACCTACTTTTCGTTTAGTTGCACTAAGTATTCTACTTTTTCAAAGCAAGTAAATTTTTCAAAATATGGAAATATGAGGTGGGTATATACCTAATTTAATATTCATTTATTACGTGAACGTACAGTCAACCAATTTGATTTCTAGGCCACTTCGAACCTTGTCACAGTGACGTTAATAAGAGATCTTTTCCGTCTTTCATGTAGATTTTCATTGTTGCAAGGAACGAAGTGGCCCAGAAATCAAATTGGTTGACTGTGCATATTAATTTAAAACAGCTGACCCTAAGCTTGTTAGTGAAGCTCAAACTCAAACGTTTATATTCAGTATGCAGGCTACAAGGGCACTTTTACATGTAAGATTAGACTAGTAAAATGCTCCTCTGTCCTGTTCTTGCCTCAGTGGGGGACAGAGAGAATGCAATATGTCGCAATTACCAGAACGACCACTTGCCGGGTTTAAACGCAATCAAATGCAGTTATTACTCTTTCGGCTTCGCCGGCTTTTTGAGGGGCCTCTTTCAAATCGTTGAGACTGAAGGGATCAGTAGGGTCATTTATACCGGCAGAAGTAACAACGGTTACATATTGGTTCTAGGGCTGATATGGCGAACATTAAAAAAATACAAAAAAAAACTAGTGAACCTGCCTGACAGTACACATTTGAGCGTTGTCATAATAGTTTGCCTATAGGTCTGACCTAGTGGGTACTGACCCTGCCTATGAAGCCGATGGTCCTGGGTTCAAATCCCAGTCAGGGAATTTATTTGTGTGATGAGCACACATATTTGTTCCTGAGTCATGGGAGTTTTCTATGTATTTAAGTATTTATATGTTTCTATCTATTATATATATATATATCGTCATCTAGTACAGTCAGCAGCAAAAGTGGCTAAGCGTTTAAAGTGTTCAAAATGACCTACACGCGCTCTTATTCTCTTGACAATAGAGATGTGTTGACCTCATTTTGAACAGCTGAAACGCTTAGCCACTTCTGCTGCTGACTGTACCTACAATACAAGCCTTACTGAGCTTACCTTAGGACTAGATCGATTTGTGTAAGATTGTCCCGAAATATTTATTTACTTATATAAGTGTACACCTTCCAGTATTGCTTGGTGTGACCAGCCCCATAGCTGCCACCGGCTCCCAGCGACCCTTAGGTTTCAGTTAAGCTTTAGGACAACATTGTACCTCATGACAATAATAGACAAATAAAACAATTCAACTAAGAACAAATCTTTTTATTTTGTTTTGCTTTTATTTTTTTAATTTATAACTGAACTAATTAAGACCCTATACACTCCTTCCTCCATACTGCAGTCCCCAGGGATAACCTCGATATATTTGGCCATACTGACTGCAATTAACTATATGACGTTGACTTTAAAGTTTCATTAATATCTGTTCAGTAGTTTTAGCGTGAATTAACTAGTATGAGGAATTCGTTCGCCGACTGTACATCATTCATTATGTGTTGTTCAAGGGAGCAAAGTTAGTGTTTACCATCTCGTGCTAATATTGAGAGCCGAGCTAGCAAAATACTCCAAAATTGAGCACAGCGAGTGGTTCAAAGATTGGAATTTTGAGCATTGGAAAGCACGAGAAGACGCACTTTGCTGCCGAGTGAAACAAATAATTTTTCATCTCACTACCGCGAGGAATACACTAAAAGTACTAAAACTTAGTAACTCTAAATTACTAGTATTGATCGATTATTTATCATTCAAAATCATAATTTAAAATTACATCGAACCACCAAAAACATTTATAACTTTAATGAAGTTACTTTGCTCCCTTGTGAATAAAATGCAGTTTTGCTATCTGTTTTTAAAAAATAAATACGGGGTGGTTGCTAGTGAGGAGAAAAGTTATTTTAATATTTTCAGTAGCGGTGGTCAAAAATTTAATTACACTCACCGTGCCACCAATGGAATACTAACAAAAAATGCAAATCACTACCGGATTGCCTAAAAATATTTTGCCACAATTGTTGGCAACAGTACCCCTCACCTGAAACCCCGCCATCACAGACATTCCAATTTAGTATCAAAAATGCTGCCTTTGAGTCGCGGGGAGCGGCGGGCGGGGGGCGGGGAGCGGGGAGCGGGTGGAATGTGGAGTGCTACGCCGTAGCCCGGCTACGCCGTAGCGCTACGACAGGGTAAGCAATATAATTATTGTTATTAAATGTACCTACTATAGCGTAGGTGTTGAGACTTACTACGTGGGACGTGGGTTCGAATCTGGGCAAGAGAATTATAGGTGTTTAGGTGCCGTGTGGTGGCGGTTGACTAGAATAGCGTCACCCCTTTAGAGACAAAGGGAAAACGAATGGGCAGCAGCGTCCGTTGAAACTTACTGCGGTCGCCAACCCGCCTGCCATGGCAACTACACCTACATCCCAAGATGATACAAGTCATATTTGGGGGAGGCCTATAGGCCCAGTAATAAAAAGAATCAGGCAAATTCTTGACAAAAAAAGAAAGATTTTACTATATACAGGCGAAACCTAATCCAGGTGCCAGGCGAGTATTGTTTCGAATAAAAAAAGGACAACTAGGAACAAATCAAATTATTTCCTATGATATATTTTGATTTGCTTTGATTTTTAAGTAGTATTACTACTATATAAATTATAAATTGAAACACACATATACTTAAGAAAAGTAACGAGGACCGCTGGGGCCTGGCCCGGTACCGCGAACGACGAAGTTCGTATATTGCGAGCATATTTCTCTTTTACTCCAATCAAGGCGTCATTAGAGTGACAGAGACAATCGTCCGAAATTTACGAATATCGTGTATCGCGGTAGCGCCCCTGAGGCAGGAGTGGAACCCGCATCTCCAGCTATTGCGCCACCGAACACTTGGTTAAGACGTCATAACCAAGTGTTCGGTGGCCCAATTGGTTAAGGCGTCATGCGTCAGTCGTAAAAGCTGGATGCAGGTTCGAATCCTGCCTCAGACGCCAGCGGTTTTCGTTACTTCTAAAGTATTATATGTCATCTATTTAAAAAAAAATTACACTATACACTAAATATAATAAAAGTCACTATAATCTATGTATCAGTGGCGGTGCAATTTTTTTCTTAGGCAAGACGGAGGCTAATGTGTAAAGCCGGCGGGAATCGGCTTTAATGGACACGCCGCCACTGTACCTATATACCTACTGAATATCATTGTATTCCGTGAATACTCTGCTTTGGCTCCCGGCAATACAAATTAAATTGCAACTATGTCCCATTAAGGCAGATATTAAACGACATTCCGGACTCCCCCTCCACTCGAGGGGGCTGAGAGCCGAAGCGTAGGGGAGAGCCGGGCAAAGCGGAGCGCGGAGCGGAATGGATAGCTCGTGGCAAGTACACGCGAGTGCTGTGACAGTCAAGTACAAAATATACACAAAAATATGAGTGCATACAATGTATATATAAATACGGGTTTATGCTCCGTTGCATTATCGGCGAGATAGTAGGCCATACTTGCGGACATTGTGAAAGTTGAGTGTTTTGACGACCGGTCTGGCCTAGTGGGTAGTGACCCTGCCTATGAAGCCGATGGTTCTGGGTCCCGTCAGGGCATTGATTTGTGTGATGAGCACAGATATTTGATCCTGAGTCATGAGTGTATTAAGTATTTATAAGTATTTATTAATTATTTCTATTCTTATCTATTGGAGCGCTGGTGGCCTAGTGGTAAGAGCGTGCGACTTGCACTCCGGAGGTCGCAGGTACGAAATATCATTTGATATTTACCAGTCGCTTTTCGGGAAGGAAACCATCGTGAGGAAATCGGACTAATCCCAAGAAGGCCTAGTTTACCCGCTGGGTTGGAAGGTCAGATGACAGTCGCTTTCGTAAAACTGGCGCCTACGCCAAATCCTGGGTTTAGTTGCCAAGCGGACCCCAGGCTCCCATGAACCGTACCAAAATGCCGGGACAACGCGAGGAAGATGATGTATCTATCTATTATATATATTCGTCTAGTACACTACAACACAAGCCTTACTGAGCTTACCGTAGGACTAGGTTGTCCCAAAGTATTTATTATTTATTATTCATAGGTATTTGTATGTCTCTTCCGTACACGGAACAATGGTGTTCCGGACATTTGGGAGGCGTACGCGGAGCCAGATCGAGCCAACGCGCAGAGGCCCTTTCGACAATTTAATGAAATGTAAGGGGTACACTATTATAGATATTTATTATTATAATTGATTTATCTACGTGTCCCGTCTTGCTCCGGTATCCCCTGTACATATTGTAGCTACCTTTATCATCTTATGTATTGTCAATTTCGACAAGTACGTATGTACATACAAAGATATAGTACATACATACATACATACATTTTTAACCCTACGCCGCTGCTATAAGGTGAAAAACTGTATTCGTATTAATGCCCTATACATATTTCATATCTTTTTGACTTAATAGTCGACGTCAGATATACCGGAGCTGTGGAGATGGTCGCGAATATCTGAACATTCTCTTTATCGCCTTGACAATTGAGGCGTTGTTTAGATATTTGTGACCATTTCTACACCTCCGATATATCTGATGGCGACTGAATGTTTTGTTGTGAATATTCGACAGTTATTACTTTTGAGTTACCCGCCTAATATTTCAAAATGCTGTCAGTAGATTATTTATTTTATTTAAAGTAATTTAAGTTTTCTTTCAATTAAAAAAGTAATTTTGCTAACAGATGTAGAAGTCGGCTCGACTCAGTAGGTTTAGGTACAGTCAGCAGCAAAAGTGGCTTAGCGTTTGAAGTGTTCAAAATGACCTACACGCGCTCTTATTCTCTTGAAAATAGAGATTTGTTGACCTCATTTTGAACACCTGAAACGCTTAGCCACTTCTGCTGCTGACTGTACCTAGGACAAAGTACCTATTTTGTTGTCACAAATACGTAGGTAAAAAGTCATCATTTCAGCAAGTAGTCCACTGCTGGAAATATGCCTCCTCCAAATATGACTTGTATCATCTTGAGGGTAAGTCGCCATAGTCTCCACGCTTTGTTGCACAGTCGGCAGGCGGGTTGGCGACCGCACTACCTGCAAGTTGGGTTTCGGCGGACGCTGCTGCCCATCCGACGGTTTTTCTCTTTATCGTCTCTTACGACACCCGACACATAAGGTAGGTCAGGCATATAAGGCCCAGCTGGTTACAAGGCCCAGAAGCCAAAAATCACATTTCCAATAGTATAATTCGTTCGACACTTCACGTACACAAAGAAAAAGTCGATATAACGAGCTGGCAGCAGCGGTTGGATTCGTACGCGCCGTCATCCTGTCAATACCTTCCAAACAGTCTTTGGGTGAGGTTGCGGCTGCGCTTGATGTAAATTTTACTAAAAGAAAATTGCGTTTTCTCGAGGTTTTTGATTATGCACTGTGTTATTTTTTAATTTGGATCTAAACAGAGGTTAACCTGGCTGTATGTAGAAAGGTAAGTTTTTAGTTTCTTGTCTATTTTTATGTTTAATAATCGTCATTATTCTAGAACCTTTACTTTAGCTAATAAGGCCCACTATTAGAGTAGGTAACAAGGCCCGGGCCCTGGGCCTTATTAAACGTATGAGACGTAATGGTATAAATAAATAAAAAACAGCACTAAATAGCTAATTTTGACAATTTAACTAAATAAATTTTAATGTATTTAGACTTTTTCTTTCCAGACAAAAATGTCGTCACCGACAGCACCTGTCAGCACCAATCTTCGTCAAAAACACAAGAACAAGATTGTTAGCTTCTATATAAAGCCTTTAGTTCAAAAAGGCCCACAAAATTATGGTTGATTGATAAATTATGATTCTTTTTTATTTTTGTTAAATATTAATGTTACCAGTGCTGTAACAAATGAAGGTTTAAATTTATGTTAATTCTTACTATTTTAAAGGAAAATCGTTGATTTCTTACATGTTTAGTATAATAAGGCCCAAAAGCAAATAAAAAGGCAAATTATAGATATCTTCATGTTATGAAGGTACCAAATATTGTTTCATGTGTAAGTGTGACGTTAAAAAGTTTAAAAACATGTTATTTACGTTAATATGATCAATTCTTTGGCGGGCTTTATTACCTACATAGTGTTTAATAAGGCCCAAAACAGTAGTTTAAAAAAACTTTCAGTAACCTCAAATACACTAATATTTTCACTGTTATTTTTATTTATGAAGAAATTTAAATAAACGTGTCGTCTATATCGAATGAGTTTTACTTGTTATCCTGATTATATCGACAGATATTTCGTTTTAAATAATGGTGGGCCTTATATACCTAATCTACCTTAGTAAAAAAAATGAATAAAAATAGATTTCTGAAAATAACGAATATCGATAAGTATACACCGTGTAACCTACTTTTATTTGTAAGAACCATTCTTTGAACTCGTCATTAATTTTCTTAATTTACAAGTTACAGCTTTGGCCAGAAGTATTGAGCACGCATGCTTTTTATATGAAATCCCGATATTATAGTGTAGTATTTACATCTTTTCTGATGACATATTATCAATTAACTTAAACTGATTAGGTATTGATCGTTGCGGTGACTGGTGATTGCATAGACAATTGGCAATAAGTCATCTTTTGATTTTTTAAATATATAGAATACTGTCTTTTAAGTATTATTAACCAATGTTCTCTTGTTGTGTACATATTAATGTTTGTAATATCATAAAATTGTTTATCTGCATTTTACTTTGGTATCAACTAGGTATGATAACAAAATACTTGATATATCAATCAAAATAAATTAGTCAATAAAAAAATACCGTTTTTAAATAATTACAAAAACGTGTTTATGCTGAATTGAATATTAAATTGACTTGGAATAAACTTTCAACCTTTACAAAATAGCTAACGTAACTTTATTAATTAATATTGACCTTTATAATTAATTACTAATGACCTCAGTAGAACCGAAGTATCTTATAAAGTATTTGACTCGCCAACACTTGGCTTCCTCGTAAAACTTTACGGAGCTATCTCTATCCCTTCCTAATTAAATATAGTTTTCTCCCTTTAACAGATTTAATTTCATTTCGGTGATAGGTATCGTTTAATAAATAAATCATCATCATCATCCCCTGTTGCACATAGGCCTCCCTCAAATATAACAAATTATAATTTCTTGAAAAATGTACGTTTTTATCGTGTCCAGTCTACAACTTCAGAATACTACAATATAAAGTAGGTAACTGTCGTTTTAAAGGTACTTTACCTACGGTATTTAGTAAAAAAAAATTAATTGTATGAGCTTTTCAGTTAAATAACACGTTGTAATTATATAGTACGTTGATATAGGCACTTTATCGCCTTGACAATGGAGGCGTTGTTCAGATATTTGTGACCACCTCCACAGCTCCAATATATCTTACGGCGACTGTACCTAGACATTGCGTTGTTTTTTTTTTGCCACTGCCATCGGCACGATGGAGATATCGAGACTCACAAGGAATTACAAAAAGCAAAACTGGAAAGCAATAAAAGGTCCGCCATTCCTTATTCAGTGGCGTCCGAAAATGATCGCCGCTTACAAGAATCCGCACTCGCCGCTCCACCTGAAATATTCGCTCTCGAGTGCTCTTATTTATCCTCCGACACAGCCATAGCTACTATTTGTTTTTTCCATTACAATAAAATGAAACGCCCCGCTATAGCGATAATATTTCAATATCTCACGCGCCAGCCCGCTGCGAACCAAAGTGATTTCGAAACGCTCCCATTGGTCGAGCCGCCGGCCGCCGTTTTACGTTCGATATTCAAATACCAACGTTGAACAGAGACGGCGATACATTACCAGGGTCCCTAATGCGCGTGGCTGAGCGAGAGCTGTATACGATTGTCGGCACATGAATATTGTATGATCGCGAAAGGCTAGTATCAATAATACGTGCACGAATGAAATAATAGATTATTCGTTTGTTCGAATCGAACGTAAACAAAATGTAAGCATCCATTACTGATGCACGCATGCGAGGCGCGAGATGGCACTATAGGAGGGTTGTCGGGTTAGAGGGAGGCGGACATGCGTCGGTCGGCACCGACGACGCGAGCGCGGACGATATGGACACTGGATGTTTTTGTAGCAGTCGGGCGTCGGGTTCCACATTAAGCGATCATTTTAAGGGCGAACCAATCAAACTGCAAATTCATACAAATTGATACTAAACGGGTTATATTAATTTTATAACAAAAATTAAGTGTGTAAATAAGTTGAACGGAGTTGTAATTAAAACTAATTGGGTGTAATATAGCGCTAATTATTTTGTATTAAGGCGGGTTTTCGCTGAAGTTTTGTCGTTTTTGGCATTTTGCGAAGATTTTTTAACTGATTTTTTTTAAAGTGCCGTGTGACTTTGGAAACAGTGGTGACAGTCGGTGTGTGGTGACAGTCGTTGTGTGGTGACAGTGGTGGGGCTGGTAGGGGATGGTCGGTGGGGGTCACGGCGGGATGGCGACATAGGGGGCGGCCAGCAGGGGTGGCCTTTTGAGGCCATGCTCAACAACCTCACGGCCACAGCTCTTGGAGGTAAGCACCAAAGATACCTACCACAGGAACAATATATTCTAACTATTGTCCTAAGCTGGAATTGAACCCGCGTTTAAGCATCGCGGCACGCCCCGAACATCCGGTTGCTTATTTATTTCTATACTGATATAACAATGAAACCAGAAAGGATTGTAAACAAAAAACTATCGTGAGATTCAAACATATTATTTGTATCGAACGTTTTCATACGTACATGTCGAGAAATATTCGAATTATAAAACGTGAGTTACCCGCTTCTATACAGACAGGATTTACTAATATAATCATTAACTAAAAGGTTTATTTTCATTATATTTATCATAATCATGTAAATTATTCATGTTTGTAAAATTTCTGAGCAATAATGTACCTACTGCGAACATTACGCGACAACATTTTTAATCATGCAATTTTGAAACTGTCAACGAGTGTTTAACGCGAGTATGGTGTATTACGTTGCGGACCGAATTATTTTGTATAGCACAATTGGTAGTGCACTGGGCTAGTGATCCAGTGGTTGTGGGTTCGAGTCCCGCTGCGAGTCAAATTTTTCTATTTTTCTTTCGATTTAAATATCGAAGATATTTTTATATTAAGCAGAAACGTCTGCTAGCATATTATCGAAATTTAAATCGAAACAAAAAATATTCGCTAGTAGACGTTTCTGCATAATAAAAAATATTTTGTATAGATAAAACTTTAATTGAACTTCTAAGCTTATCAAAGCAAAAGTTATCAAAATTAAAAAAAAAAATGTTATTTCCTATCCCACCCACCGTCAAAATATTCGTCCGTATTACATTTACACGCTGTATACCCTTCATTGTACACATAATTTAAATGTTACAATTACAAACTTATAAAATAAAATTAATAAAAATATAACATTATCAATTTTATCGTCGGGCAGTGTTGTACAGCAGCGATCGTAACCCACAACAATGGTCCCGCCGGAAGATCAGCGCTGACTCTCGGGTCAGCAAGTATGCTGAGGCGGGTCCATTTCGTGGTAAACTTTAAATTTACATTTTCTTTATATTGTAATTGTTACATGATGGTAGTCTTATGTAGTTTATAACGAATAAATAATATGAATTTTTAATTTTTCATAATTTGATTTTTTAATTAAAAATTCACTTGGCAAGGTGCCGAAAATGCTGGCAGCATTACCCCGCTGAATAGCAATACTAATGCGCTGAGCGAGGAAGCTGCCAGCTTTACGGTCTTCGCTCGCATCCACCAACCTCTTAGAGAAGGCCCTAAAGAGGGTCTAGGCACTGGGACCCCACGGACCCAGCAACGCAACGCCCTAAGGAAGAAAAATATATTCCTGGGCAAGACGCCTGTACTTAGGCATTTTGCTCCCTCCAACCCCCAGGTTTGACGGAGGTGCCCTGAAGACTCAAAACTTTTATTCAGTAAGTAGGCCACAAGGGCACTTTTACACGTCGAATATACTACTGCGGTTCTAACCCTACATCTCTGACCCGAGAAGCATTTTGACTTTTATGACCGGAAAGAAACTCGGCGACATATTTTTTCAAAAAAGTATCACAAAAGAGATCTTAAACATTTTACATAAAAATGTGTTATTCTATAAGAAAACATATCGAACAATTACAAAAATAATTACTAACAAGTCCAAATCTGGCTGCTAAGAAAGAAGTTAAGAAAACGTTTGATATGCTTTCTTATCATATCAGAGTATCCACACAAATAGCGTTCCATACCAGCACCTAACTCCCACGGAAAGACATATTTAACACTGGTGCTATATCTAACACGAATTTTGTATATAATGTTGCTACAGAAATGTCATATGAGACAGAGGTCAGATAGGTGCGACGACGAGCGAAGCAAGGACAAATGTGTTAGGTTAGCTGTGAGGACCAGCTCGCGAAGCCCAGCGTGCTTTTGCAGTGGCCAGCTAGTGCTGTGTACGAGCTTCATTCTCTTATACTCCAATTAAGGCGTCATGAGAGTGACAGAGACAATCGTCCGAAATGTACGAATGTCGTTTTTCGCGGTAGCACCGGTAAACCGACTTGGTTCTGTTTCTTGGTTCCATGTGGTGAGATCCAGTAATGCCGTTAGCGCTAGCGAGCCAGCTGGGCAAGATGTCCTTAAAAAAAGATATAATATGTTTATGATATAGATAGGTATGTACAAAGCACTTATAAACGTCAAAAAAAATCTACGGCCGGTTCTAACCCTACCTCTGGCCCTAGAAGATTATTACCGGCAAGAAACTCGGCGGGACTTATTTTTAAAACAGTGATACATCAAATCTTGAAGTACATAATTATGCGTAGTCCCACAAGAGAACAGTTTAATAAAATACAATATATAACTAAACTACTGAAATATAAAAAAAAATGTATAGGTAATTAGTACATTTCAATACTAGTGAAAAAAATTTTTTTTTCGACGAAGGTGAACGTTGGAGCCCGAGTGAAACGAGGGTGACAATCACCCGAGTCTTAAAGAAGTTTTTACACGAGTATCGAACCTAATTTTTCATAGCAAGTGATTTAAAAAGCAAAATTTAGGCACGCGAAGCGTGCGAGAAGTGCACTTTTTACACACTAGTTAGGAAAATAACTTTATAAATAGACATGATTTGATATGCGTTCTTACTTGAACTGTGTGAGAGTTAAGTGGGAATCGAAGGTCTCGAAAAACGCCCCGCACTCTCCTGGCTTCTATATGGAATTCGATATTTAAATCGAAAGAAAAATAGTTTTTTTTTTAATCGTATAGCACAATTGGTAGTGCACTGGGCTAGTGATTCAGTGGTTGTGGTTCGGGTCCCGCTGCGAGTCAAAATGTTTCTATCTTTCTTTAGATTTAAATATCGAAGATATTCGCTAGCAGACGAAATAATACTATATGAAATGTCAAAAAATTGTGTAGTAGTCATTTTGTGTTTCGATCATTTTGAGTTATGGACTATGAGTCAGTCATTTTGTGTTCTGATCCTTTTGAGACCGAAGCCCCATTTTGGGCAAAGCCAAGCCCTTCCAGTGATCTCTGTCCTTAGCTTATCGAGTCCATGTATTTCCAGCAAATCAAAGCAAATCTTCACAATATGGAAATATCTATCAGCGTTTCAGGGGACGTCTTGGTCGTTTGGCTTCGCGAGGATATCAGTGTAATATTCTCTCACTCCATTTATCATACCAGATACTCGCTTTTAATTTAACTTTACAAAGATATTATGTAAATTTTACATTAATAACAGGCTACTAGAAGTACAGTCGCCATCAGATATATCTGTGCTCATACCACATGCACTTTGTCGCCTTGACAAATAGAGGCGTTGTTCAGATAGGTATTTGTTACAACCACAGCTCCGATATATCTGATGACGACGGCAGAAGCTAGATTTTGTGTAATTCTTTTTCGATTGGACCCAAGTCTTGTTCTTAAACTGAGACCAAAAACGGGGGTAAATGGCAGCGGGTTTAGGGCGGTTGAACGAATGTGATCGCCAATCCGCCTGTCAAACGTGGCGACTACAGCATTGAACCCACCATGCTCAGAAATCGCTACCTCTGACAGTCTATGGGATAGGTATTCTCGATCAGGTTCGGTTTATCATACTTCTAGAAAATACTGGAAAGAGTAACGATATTATACGTGAAAAACTTAACTGAAGCACCATGTCTATGTAGTTGTGCAGAGAATTAATATGGGACTCACGTCAACATTTGAATATAGAACGCCGACATGCGTGTACACACGTTACTACGACATAGACTAGGTGCATTAGCTAAGTTTTTCACCTACAACGAAAGTACCTATAGGTGTTGCCTTAAACCGTTTTATTTTCTCTAGTTTCATTGTTAGTTAATATAATTCCATTTCACTTTCTAAAACCCATAATAATGCTTGAAAAGTCATCCCGCCGAGTCTGCCAACTCCGGAACGACCAAAACTTCCAGGGTCAATCCCTCCAAGCACTTTTACGACGGTCGGGATTTTCTATTTCTTGCCCAACTTTGCCACTCAGACTCTATTGCCACAGTCTGATGCTTGTGAGAAAATTATATTGGTTATCTTTCGTAAAAGGGCAATATTTGTATTTGTACAGTCAGCAGCAAAAGTGGCTAAGCGTGTGAAGTGTTCAAAATGACCTACACGCGCTCTTATTCTCTTGACAATAGAGATGTGTCGACCTCATTTTGAACACCTCAAACGCTTAGCCACTTCTGCTGCTGACTGTACGAGAATTTATTCAGCGAGCACAAAAGTACCTTTAAGTAAGCTGCATTTAAAGATAAAAAGTTTTATTTGACATAATATATAATTATACAGTTTTTCTAATAGATTCTGTATATATTTTTATTTATCTAGCTTCTTATAAATACATTACATACATACATTTCAGCCGTATGCAGTTCACTGCTGGACATAGATAGGCCTCCCACAAATATAACTTGTATCATCTTGAGGGTAGTTGCCATAGTCGACACGCTTGGTAGGCGGGTTGGCGACCGCAGTAGCTGTAGATTGGATTCCGACGGACGTTGCTGCCTGTTCGTAGGATTTTTCCCTTTGTCGCCTTATACGACACCCGCGGGTGGAGATGGTGTGTATTCTAGGCAGCCGGCATCACATGGCTTCTTATAATATTTTTATTAAATTAGAATATTGGTCAACAGCGCACTTGTGACCTCTTGTGTTGCAGGAAGCCCCACGGTAACCTCAAGATAGACAAGAACGAACAAGAAAGTCAAGAAGCCAACGATATAAAGGGTGTCTCATTCAGATGCGGTCAGTATGGGGAAATCTGGAAATATAAGGCATACAAAGATTTGTTCTTAGGAGCCATGTCATCGATTTTAGGGACAAGAAACTGTATAAATGGATTTTAAAAAAATTGTGTTCAGTTTGTCTTTCTTTGTATGTCTTATAGTTCCAGATTTCCCTAGACTGAACGATCTGAATGAGACATCTTGTATATAAAATCATCATCATCATCATCATCTCAGCCATAAGACGTCCACTGCTGAACATAGGCCTCCCCCTTGGATCTCCACAAGTACCGGTTGGAAGCAACCTGCATCCAGCGTCTTCCGGCGACTTTAATGAGGTCGTCTGCCCATCTTGTGGGTGGACGTCCTACGCTGCGCTTGCTATTCCGTGGTCTCCACTCGAGCACTTTTCGACCCCATCTGCCATCTTCTCTGCGTGCAATGTGGCCTGCCCATTGCCACTTCAGCTTGCTAACCCGGTGGGCTATGTCGGTGACTTTAGTTCGCCTACGGATCTCCTCATTTCTGAGTCGATCTCGTAGTGAAACTCCGAGCATAGCTCACTCCATAGCTCGTTGAGCGACTTTGAGCCTTGAGATGAGGCCGATAGTGAAAGACCACGTTTCGGAGCCGTAAGTCATCACTGGTAACACACATTGGTTAAAGACTTTCGTCTTGAGGCACTGAGGTATGTCGGACGAAAAGACATTACGTAGTTTCCCGAACGCTGCCCAACCGAGTTGGATTCGGCGGTTTACCTCTTTCTCGAAGTTGGACCTACCTAATTGGACTACTTGTCCTAGGTAGATATACGAGTCAACAACTTCGAGTACCGAGTTCCCAACAAAGACTGGGGTGGGCTCAACATTGGCATTTGACATTATTTTCGTCTTGTCCATGTTCATTTTCAAGCCCACCCGTTGTGAAACTCGGCTGAGGTCATCGAGCATCATGCTGAGTTCCTCCATCGACTTTGCCATGACTACGATATCGTCGGCAAATCGAAGGTGAGTGATGTATTCGCCGTTGATGTTGATGCCACGCCCTTGCCATTCCAGGAGCTTGAAGGCGTCTTCCATTACGGCAGTAAACAGTTTCGGAGAGATCACGTCTCCCTGCCTTACGCCTCTTCGCAATGGAATCGCCTTCGTGCTCTGCTCCTGTACTCGGACTGACATAGTGGCGTTACTATACAAACACTTCAACACTTCGATGTACCGATAGTCAATATGGCATCGCTGAAGAGACTCAAGCACCGCCCATGTTTCCACCGAATCGAAGGCTTTCTCATAGTCCACAAACGCTAGGCATAATGGCAAGTTATACTCTTCGGTCTTCTGTATAACTTGCCGCAGCGTATGGATGTGGTCTATGGTACTATAGCCTTTTCGGAAACCGGCTTGTTCGGGAGGCTGGAAGTCATCGAGTCTGTGTTCGAGACGATTCGTGATAACCCTTGAAAACAGCTTATAGACATGGCTCAGAAGCGTGATGGGTCTGTAGTTCTTCAATAGGCTATTGTCACCTTTTTTGAAGAACAGCACCACCTCGCCTCTGTTCCATGTTTCAGGCGTTTTGCCCTCGGACAAAACGGAGCTAAAGAGCTTCTGGAGGATTTTAAGTACCGGTATTCCACCCGCTCTCAGAAGCTCTGAAGTGATTCCGTCTTCGCCCGGCGCCTTGTTGTTCTTAAGCTGTTTTAGGGCCATCCTAATCTCGTACAGACTGATGTCCGGGATATCTTCGGTATAATGTCGGGACAGCTTGGCTCTTGGATCTCCTACCAAGCTGTCAACGGGCTTTGCAACCGAAGTGTATAACTGTCCATAGAACCTCTCAATCTCGCCTAAAACCTCTGCTTTGGTCGACGCTATGCTGCCATCTTCCCGTTTCAGCTTTGTCAGCTGGCTTTGCCCAATAGACTTATCCTTTACGAACACTTTGGAGCCTTGGTTTCGCTCAATAGTCTCTTTAATACGGTTAGTATTAAAGAGACGCAAATCATGTCGCAAGGACTTAGATATACGTCTATTGAGCTGCCTAAATGACTCCGCGTCATCGGGAGACTGCAGCTGTAGAGAGCGTCGTTCAGCCATGAGGTTTAAGGTTCGCTCGGTTAGTTTCTGAGGTCTATCCTTACGGCGGGGTCTAAAAAACTTAGACCCTACTGTGTGGACAGTTTCCACTAGCCCGTTGTTGTGTATATAAAATACAAATACTTAAATAATAATCCCAATAAAATCTATCTGTGCTCGTCACAGAATTAAATATTCTTACAAGGTTTTGAACCCAGGACCGTCGGCTTCATATGGGCATTGGTGGGGTCACTACCTACTAGGCCTTTAGAACGGTTTTTGCGTTTTTAATAATTAGTTAAATTTAAATTATGAGGACTCTCCGGGAAGAAAATTTTGCAACTTCAGACATTCTTAAATATATTATGACTAGAACCTGAATTGCTAACTAGTTGTTTCACTGCACAGTATACAATGTGCACAATGCATTTTAACTACACACATAACATAATCCCTCCATGACGTAAACTAAAAAGTAAACTTACCAAAACAGAATTAATAAGTGTATTGGCAGTGTCATCGAACTAAAGTCAGCATTCCAGAAATTGATGTGGAATGGCAATTAAGAAGAGGACATTTAAACTTAACGAGGTCTCTTGACTCTCAATCTAGCCAAACTTGCAACGAAATACTTTTCAGCCTATTGTAAAAACTTGTAATGTACAGTGTAGTGTATGTTTGAGAAATACTCCCGTATAGTTATCAACTTATCAGTCCACTTTTAAGAAGTGGCCCTGTTAACCTTTTCCACCCCACGTCAAACGCAAAAGCTAACGCTCAGACGTCACGTCATTGAAATGTCAAAACTTAAGTTGAACTATGTGTAGGTCTGTTTTGCACTGTGGTCTGTGACATATATATCAGTCTTTGGCATTGGACCTGTAGTGCCGATATATCAGTCTTTGACGTGAAAAAGGTTATAAGTTTTGACCCGGAGAAAGAGACAGAATTTAAATAATTTTATTCAACACTTTCTGTTCTTCATGTTTTTGTTACATTACGAGTAGGTACGGCTTTTTGAAACAACATTCACAAAATGATTAATAATACAATAACATTACTATAATGACTTAACTAATCTAAATTGAATCTAAAAAGGCCCTAGAGGCATTGTACTAAGTAAGCTGGCTGTATTTCCTCGTTGTATCGCAATGCGGATACGTTGTGCGAGGAAGCTGCCAGCTCGTCGGTCACCAGTTACATCAACCAGCTGTTTCGCGATTTATGCAATATATGTATCTCTGAACTGATATGTCTTGATTGGACTATTATAATCTATCAATTTAAGGTTTTTTTTTTTACTAGTATCAAGATCCTACTTCCTCAATTTCTTCTTCTTCTTCTTCTTCTTCTGGTGTCAATTAGCACGGCATTCAACGATCTGGTCTTTCTTTCTTTCTTGCCAATCTCTGAGGATGGCTGCGTCTGTTATATGTTCTCTCCAATCTTTTTTTATTGTTGTCTGATCCATTTATTTCTAAATCTGCCTCTCTCTTTTTCCCTCATACTTTCTCTCGATAATTGTCTGCAATAAATCGAATTTCTTATATCTATAGATCTTTTTCCTCACTTTTTCAATCAAATCCGAATTAATTTCACATTGTTATTTGATACAAGAAATTCCTATATTTACCGTTAATCTTCTTTACCTAAGTAGGTATTTATTTCTTGGACGAAATTTTTCTCGTGTTTTCTTAACGAGAAACAAATTTTCAGAAACGATTAGTCTCGTGTGTATCGAAAATTGGAAAGATCTTCGATATAGTTTTTTCTGTTTGTAAAGATTTGCTCAAATTCCAATCGAGTTTTGAAGATTTTTTTGGCAAGCTAACTGTTGGCCGAAGGGTAATAAATATTTAAAACTATGAGTCAGGTCAGATAAGGCATGAGATCAGGTTTTTGTTCTTGTTTTATGGCTTTCACACATTCGCTCTTAGCACGTTATTCTGACCACGGGCAATAATAAGATGGTTTGGATGAACCAGTAGGCAGAAATAAATCGGCAAATTCTCAGATTAATTGGAAAATATGAAGTATTGTTTTATAAATATCAATTGTTACTCATGATTGTTGTTACGGTTTTTTTAATTCTACTTCTGTATTGTGCAGTCGCCGTCAGGAATATTGGAACTGTGGAGGTGCTCACAAATATCTGAACAACGCCTCTATTCTCAAGGCGATAAAGTGCATGTTCCGATATTGGTGGCTACGCAAACAGCTCCAATATATCTAATGGCGACTATACCTCATATTGTGGTTAGGATTTAATACTAACTTTATATCCTACTTCATGTACTTAATGACAATAATTCAATATTATTTATTAAACAATACTTTATCCGAGGTCACGTTACATCGGCGCGAGCGCACCGCTCTCGCCCGCGCTTGCGCAGTCGTTGGCTACACGCTATATTTGCTGTAACTATTACACTGCGCTACTGAAGCAAGTTTCCATGACTAATGTGAACATTCCGATACTAATTATAGGTTCGATTAAACAGTTGTAAGCATGCGCGGAATTGATGACGTTATGTTAGATAGCATAAACAGAAAATTCCCTATGTTTTTCCAAGCTGGGGTGTCGCCCAGTTTGTGTTTCCCAGAACTCAATCGATTCGTAAATTTCAATGTATCGTCTTTTATTTAATTCCCGTCGCTGTTTACTTGAGAGTAAATTTGATGAACTTGGCTTGGTAGAAAAGTAAAAATATTAAATATAAACAATTCCAATGTGAAGAGCGCACGCATCGCAAATAACATTATATTTTTTTATAATCAAAAACAGAAACGGGCTGAGTCTTGAACCTTGAGGTACACTTGAGGCTACAAAAAATCGAACCGATTACTACCACCTATACAACAGATCGATTTCACGCAATTATAGACGTGAGCTCCACGGTAAGCTAAAGAAGGCTTGTGTTGTGGGAATACGTACCCAACCATTAATATATATCATCATCATCATTTCAGGCGTAAGTCATCCATCATCCATTGCTAGTCATACTCCTCCTCCAAATATAACTTGTAAAATTTATCTTATATAATATACAAATACTCAAATACATAGAAAACACCCATGACTTAGGAACAAATACCTACTCTTTAACCCAGTAACGGCAGGACCGTCGGTATTATAGGCCGGATCACTACCGATTAGGCCAGACCTGTGGTCACCAATTATTTATGTAATATTTGACTTATGTGCCGCCATTGTCCTCAGGTCACAAAGAGCCGTGCCCGGAGGAGAAGCACGACCTAAAGCCGGGCCTCGAGCGGCACCATGCGCTCGGCGCTCGCTTGCACCTCGCGAACATACGCCCAGACCTGCAAGGTAATACTGGTTCAACATAAAGACTTTCAGGATCAGCACTTTACTAAAAGTCCGCTTTATTTGATGATACCAACGTTAGAAAGTACTGAAAAGCAGGTAGATCTATATCGCTGCTGTAGTTTGAGGGCTCAAAGGCTGCAAATCACTTGGACCCGGGTATGTCCTTAAACTACGTCCAACAATGAGAGGTAGGGCACAGCGATGACCATCACGCTTGAATCTGGAGCAGCCCAACTGGGGTAGTACCTCCTCCTTACAGAAGACCACAGCCATAATAGCACTGCTACCTTTCAGGTCTGTAGTGTTGTGTTCCTGATGGTGAGTAAGGTTCCCAGAGCTCCAACCCCCCTTAAAGGCCGGCAACGCGCTTGTGACTCCCCTGGTGTTGCGGGTGCCCATGGGCGACGGTAATTGCTTACCACCAGGTAATCCGTCTGCTCGTTTGCCGCCTATGTAATAAAAAAAAAAAGTAGCAATTGGTCGAGAACAATTCTTGTCACGTGATATAAACTAATATCCCTCTCTGCGAGATCCATATCGATTACTGCGGTAGTTTTAGTACTCAAGGACACCACCTCACCACCAATCAATCACCAGAGGAGCAATGAATCGACATCAATTATATACGCTGGCCATCTATTACACGTAACGTGGATTTATGCCCCAAGCTGTAAGGTACGTGTCCATTGCGGTCTAAGCAACGTGATGCAAATAGTGCACTGTACTGGAGCAGCAATGATCTTTAAATGCCATACACTCGCCTACACTTCAATAATAAAAGAGACGGTTTAGGAAACTATATAATAATAAAACAAACCAGGGGTCAATTACATAACAATTGACAATTAATAATATTCGCGGAATTCTCTTTCTAATAAAAGGAATTGGAATGGGACTTCCACTAATATCGTAAGTTACAAGTTGTAATGCAATAAGCCCCTGGTGTTTAACTTCTATATGTAATTATTGTATTACAAATAATGACACAGGATCTAGTCAAATAAATAAAGAAATCAGACTTACGTTATCTAAATTACAACAAAAGAAAATATGAACGATTTGTTATCTGGATAGAAAACAAACGTTCATTTAAGAAATAAATAAAGGTATCAAGATGTCAGAATCAGGATCAGAATGTATTTTCTTATACAAGACGAGTGTGCCCATAATTTCTGAAAATATTTTTTTCTTGGTGGCAAATTTTCCGTTTCCATTTTTTACCGATAGATTTTTTTCGCTTTATCTTATTTTACCTTTGGCATTTTTTCATAAACTTAATTTTCCGTTTCCCCATTTATTAGAGCTTGGCTAACCAAATTTTGTTGACAGATATTTCGTTGTTGTATCACTAATTGTCTATGATTTAAAAAAAAAGCTGAAAGTCTGTTGTCAATTTATGTCATTCGTTTAAATTGTTCGCGGTGGCTACAGGATTATTTAAAAAATATTAATTATGACGATACCAAGAGAGGTCCGCAACCTATTATTTAAGATAATAAACAATTACGAAAATGTGCGAAGTAGGCAAGAAGCGTTTTTCAAGGAAAAACTGCAATGTTTACAATTCGTAAACAATGTAGTAGGTTGGTACTCTATTAATCTTTTGATACTTTAAGTAAGACTTTTAACATTTGCCCATAAAATATTGTCTTCGGTTTCCGCAATTATAGTCATTCATTAAATAAAACGGATTATATCGATTAGTCGACCCGTTGACCATGAACGCGGTAGTGTTCGAAACGTCGGGAGGTAATTTAAGACCAGTACACGAGATATAATACATTTTTAGTAGTTTTATTTCATTTGATTTCAGTACAGTCAGCTGCAGAGAAAAGTATATAAATCCCCCTTCATATAAACTTTGTATGCAGGGGGTTTACTTGTCTCTGCAGCTGTCTGTACGTGTATGCATTACTCTCATAAATTAATTACATATTTTTGTATGCTTGCATTCAATTTTATCTATTTCATCTTCTATATTGCATTTATTTTTCTTGTTTCCATTTCATGTGGTCAAAATAAAATCTGAAAAAAAAACTAATGTTAGGTATAATAAAAGTACCTACAACATTTTATGTGCTATTGTAAAAATGTTAGTGGAATGCTTTCTGTTGGTGCAACCCATTTTTTAAAACAATTGGTAAGGACCCCACGTTAGCGTAACTGTTTGCCTACATTAGCAGATGGTTTGGTGCAATCCGCCCTTAGTTCCTAACGTACCTTACGTGTGGACAGAAAATCAAAAATATTTGCTAGTATCAAAACTATACATCCTACTATACAAGGTGTGACCATCCTAAGATTTTATTCATTTCCCGCCAAAACATTGATTATTATTTCAATAGCCAGACTCTACTTTAATTTTTAAGCCCCGTTGTTGCAAATAACCAGGAGTGTTTTTTTCCTAAACAAAATTTTTCTTATATGATTTTTTCATCTTTTTTTTTAACCCAGTGATAAAAATGAAAAAGAATGGAAAATTTGCCACCAAGAAAAAATGATTTTCGGAAATTATGGGCTACACTCGCCTAGACGTCCGGTGGTGGAACCGAGATGGCGGAATTAAAAAGGACAATGCCTGTGCACCTGCACGCTCTCCAAAATATATCCTCTCCAGACAAACTAGCAACCCGTGATTTATTCGTGTAACTTAGGTACATTGTATTGATATAAAAGCTAAGAATTTCGCGGAACACTATCCTTACTGATACTGTAAGTCTTCTCATCGAAATAGTTTTCGAGTGACAAGTCAACATCATCATTCAAGGGTGTCCACGGAAGACCAGCGTCAGGGTTCTCAAGGGTCCCTTGGCATGAAGCTGAGTGGAGACCCTTTCAGTTATGCTTTATAAAATACAATTTATGTCAGCGTTATTAGTTAAGTCTTAATTAAGCGTTTCTGAATAAAGTTCTTCTATTCTATTCTATTCTATTCATTCCGGGTTCCGGTGCTGTAGTTTTAAACGAGGGTCTGTTCCAGGTGGCATCCACCAGCAGCACATGGCCACGGTGCCCGTCAGCATGCCCTCCTCGGCCTCCGACAGCGACAAGCCTGCCAAGCAGAAGAGGCACCGGACCAGGTGAGCCACCTTCAGGGTTCAGCCAGCTTCAAGTAGTTAGATGCAACCAAGCCAAACAGATCTTTATTTGTACAGCCTAAGCCACGGGTCTACCTGTTACTAATCATTATAATGAAATTTGAATTTTATACAATTGTAATTGAATTTCATTTGTTTCCTTCCATTTTGACACAAAAGAGATTCTACTTTATTTCTTAAGTACACTATAAAGAAGAAATTCGAGTAGGATATTATTTGTATGTGGGACTTAGAAGGATAGCAGTAAGGAGATGTTATGATCAGACCTCGGCAGGGGTGAGCCATTTTGACGTCACTTTTGTCAAGTGTAGATATTAATATAGATACACCTAAGAAAGAAATATTGAAATTAGCAGCTAAATAAAATATTTTTTTAGTTATCAAATTACACCACATATCAAATATAGACATATCAAATGACAAGGCATGTCCATGTTGTGCAAACTCTGAAAACAGCTCACCCCCGCCGAGCTCTGGTTATGATATACTCGTAGTACTTGGCTACGTTGACTGTTACAAACTATACATATTATGTTGGCTGGAAACCCTAGTTAGTGTTTACCTTCTCGTGTTAATATTGAGATTTGAGACCCAAGCTAACAAAAGATTTCAAAATTGAATCACGCGCATAGCGCTTTCAATGAGTGGAATATTGAGCCTTGGGTTGGGAGTGTTCAAGGCACGAGAGGCGAACAAATTTTACTGCAGAGTGAAGACACAACTCACTAGTGCGAGGAAAATATTAACTCTTAATCATTCGAAATGACTCTAAATTATTATTTCAATCATTCAAAATCCTGAATGAATTACATCCAACCCAGCTAACGGCAAAAAAAAACGGCGCTAACTGTCACAGTCAGCCAAAGTACCTATTAATAAATATATTTTTTCATATTTTCGACGACAGGTATGGCCTAGTGGGCAGTGTACTTGCCTAAGAAGCCGATGGTCCTGGGTTAAAATCCTCGGGGCATATATTTGTGTGATTTGCACAGATATTTGTTCCTGAGTCATGGGTGTTTTATATGTAAATATTTAAGCATTTGTATATTACATATATCGTTGGCTGAGTACCCACAACACAAGCCTTCTTGAACTTACCGTGAGGCTCAGTCAATCTGTGTAAGAATGTCCTGTAATACTGGGTGTTATAAAAAAGTGACACAAGATTATCAAACCGGCACGGCATCTGTTCATTATTGTGAACATCTTTTCATCATAAAAATTGAGCTGTTTCATAGGAAAAGCCAAGTATACGTTGACGAAAATGTATAAGATAATTGTTTTCTTTTTACAATTTACAAAGTTGACTCCATAGTAAAAATTGTTCCAAATCATGACCAGATGCCGGCTTGATAATCTTGTATTACGTTTTTGATAATACCTGGTATTTATTATTCATTTAGAATACTAACACGACATGCCTACAGGTTCACGCCGGCGCAACTGAACGAGCTGGAGCGCTGCTTCTCCAAGACCCACTACCCTGACATCTTCATGAGGGAAGAGATCGCCATGCGCATCGGCCTCACGGAGAGTCGAGTGCAGGTCAGTCCAGGTTCTATAACATGTTTGAGCTTGACAACAGGACCGGTGAATAGATACTTGAGCCTGACTTTGTGGTATCATACATACGAGTATGATTATGAGGCATTGATCGTTGGATCGGAATGGCCCACATTGATACTTGCTCGTGATACAAATGTGTACTGCTTTTTTGTAATTGGTCAGTGGTTTTGTTCCGCACAAAAAAACAGAAACGATTGACATCATGTTCAAAAAATTTGTCAAGATTTATTAAAAGCTGAATATCTTACGATCAAGTATAAATAATTATATCAAATAGGTCAGTAATAAAGTTTTTCACCAGGACTTTATTGATCTATCCATGTGTACAAGATCTTTATTCATTCAATTTTACGACCTTCCTTTTAGAAAGATTTTTGTCCACTTCACCAAACTTAGTTTTTATAATCCGCTACTTCATAAGTTCTGGTACCTATTAATTTTAAAACTACGAGAAGTTCATAATTTAATATACGTGTCACCACAAATATAAAATAAAAATCGAAACCAAAACAAACACGCTAAAACCGTTACAGTTTACATCCGTCGAAAAAATTAAATAAACAAAAAAAGCGGTCCGAAGACTGTGCCCTTGGGTAGCCGGGCACTTCGCACGTCGCGGGCAAAAGTTGCATGTCTCTGATAGTTTTCACGGTGCCCGGCCTACCTGACGACCTTCCACCCGACGGCAACTTATGACAGCAATATTAACTAATCATATAGAGACTGAATTTTATTTCGGATCTTTCTAATCAACATCTGAGTAAAAACTCGTTTTTTTAGGATTAGCAAATCATGCGATTGTCGTCGTGCGATTATTAAGGAAAATAAATTAATAGCGATCATATTTGCTTCTTATTTTTTTTACCACAACGTTCACAACGAAATCTTAAGTCTTATTTACGAGATTACTGAGATAATTGATGAAACATAGTCAACGTTCTTAAAAAAACAAGGAATAGGAAAAGGTAATTTCATTCATTATCATATATCAGCATCAGCATATATCGCTTGCAATTCACTATGTGAGCTCATCGTAAGATAATAATGCAATATTACAGAATCTCCAAGAACAGAATAGAGAGATACTTGGATATATCAAGGTATCCCTACCACGACACATAACAAAGATTTGCTTAGTTACAACTGTCTAACTGAGCACTCGTCTATAAATCCGTCTTCTTGTAGAAAAATACCATATTATATAATAATATTACTATTTTTTCCTCGCGGACTTGCGCGGCCAGCTGTGCCCGTCTTTAAAGTATGGTTACCGGATAAAAAATATTCTATGTCCTTTCTCGTAGCTCAAACTCCCTCCATAACAAATTTCATCCCAATTAGTTCAGCGGTTTAAGCGTGAAGAGGTAACAGACTGAGAGAGTTACTTTCGCATTTATAATATAAGTAAGGATATTATATATTAACTATCAAAGTATCGATATTATGTAACCCAAGGAGTTAAACATTGCCATAACACAAACCATCTCACTTTGTAGTTAAGCGCCCTGCCATCTTCGTTCAGCCATAAAACCAAAGCAATGGCGTCACCAATCGTTTTACAAGCTATCCGTGCAATATTGCTCGTATTTACAGCCTATTCCTATAAAGTTACACGTATTAAATGGGTTCATAAAGTTTTCGAGGGATGATACACAGGTTAAGCATAGTCAACCATTTTGATTTCTAGGCTACTTCGAACCTTGTCACAGTGACGTTAATAAGAGATATTTTGCGTCTTTCATATAGATTTTCACTTGGACAAGGAACGAAGTGGCATAAAAATCAAATTGGTTGACTACCTATTCATACAGCAGCAAATGTGTCTGAGCGGGTGGAGTGTTCATAATAACATACACGCGATCTTATTTTCTAGAGATGTGTTGACCCCACTTTGAACACCTCAACCGTAGTACTTCTGCTGCTGACTGTACAAAGGTAATCGTGGGTGAATAAGAGAGTGTGCCCACAATAGCGTTTTTGTCCTGCGTTTTTTCGGCGTTCCCATATGAAATTGCACGGGCGCGGTGTGCCGATTACTATGGAATCGCCAGGAATACGTCGTTTGGCCGCCGCCAGTGTGCCGGCCCAAGACATGTCCAGTCTAAAAATATAGGCATATATAACGTATACAAAAATAAGCCGCGTAGCTCTTATTTAAATTGGAAGTATAGTTTTAGCGAAATAAAGTTTGCAAAAATATATATTTTAGTGGATTATATTGACACACATATATATATTTTGACACTCTATTCTCCTATGTACACACCGAGGTATGTATAATGCATACCTCGGTGTAACATTAACATTCTAGTGCATGTTTGTAGAAAAACGAGATTTATACTTGATAACCAAAAATAGATTATATTTTACAATATCTAGACGATAGCAGTGTACCTACTAAGGATGTTGACAAAGTTTCCTCACGTCGACTTAACGCCCTGCCTCTATCTACCTACATGCTATGTTAGGTACATAGGCAAATAATATACATATAGATTATAGAGTATATAAATCAAACAATGAACAACCAAACACTTAGTCATGACATTCAGACGTCAATGAGGTTGCATATTCAATTAAGAAAAACAAATGACTGACGCAATTAATGTCAAAACTTATTTATCGTAAATTATACCGCGTGCCTAGGACTATACGGAGCGTGCCCCGCGGACATCGAAGTTCGTATTCGAGCATCTTTTTCTTTAACTCCAATTACGGCGTTATGAGAGTAACAGAGACAATAGTCCGTTTACGAATATCGTTTTCCACGGTAGCGCCGCCGACTCTCAGTACCCTCACCATGAGTTGTGACTTGGAGGTTTTCGATGACGAGTATCGAGTTTACTATCTGTGTATCTCGTTCGCACTAAAATAGTACAAGCGGGATGCACAGTTAGTAAACTCGATACTCGTCATCGAAAACCTCCAAGTCACAACTCATGGTAAGGGTACTGAAATATTTCGACCAAGTGATTAAGTAGACGTTATAGTTAAGACATGGCTTTTGTGTAAATATGACATAATGCATATAGGTGAAAAACTTAGCTAAAGCAGGCCTACTCGTATGTAGTAGTAGCATATGTACACACAAGTCGACGTTCCATATTCAAATTTTAATGTAACTTCCATTATCTGCACAACTACATAGACATGATCCTTTAGTTAAGTTTTATACCTATACAAACTTCATCCCCGTTTTTGCCTCCTTATGAGATCATTTCGGGATAAAAACTGTCTTATATACTATCCCGGGATTCGAACTCTCTCCATTTCAGCTTAACGCATTCACTGCCACCGACGTACATGTGCGTTCATTTCCATACATTTTTGGAGGGGGTGGCAGCAAATGTGTTAAGTCAAGCGGCAGACAGTTAATTTTGCTTTATAATAACATATGGATGTACAGATAAATTAGCGAAAGCGTTTTTCCTTTTCCCCGTACAAGCACTACAAAAATGCAATTCCACGCTCTCTATAGTATGAATTGTTCCAATGATATAGTGCTAATATATGCTACCAAAAGCCGATAATGACTTCAAGTTGAAACATAATAGTATATTATAGTGATAATTATTTATTTGCACACACTTATTGTTATACTTGGCGCCAATAATCCCTCTTTAGCGCCTTAATAAAGTTATAGCCTGCTACTGCAGCTACTATACAGCTTGTAGTAACACTTAGTTTGTGTTTAAGATGCTTTGCATTAGGAATTAGGCTTAATTTGTGTCGCTTGGAGACTAATATTTGTATTTCGTTAACACTCGTGACACACTGTCGGGCCGTTCTGACAGCGTGCCTATGGTTACTCGAGGGACGCTCATGTGTTACATACATACAATTCAGCCGTATGCAGTCCACTGCTGGACATAGGCCTCCCACAAATATGACTTGTATCATCTTGGGGCGTAGTTGCGACAGTCGCCACGCTTCACAGGCGGGTTGGCAACTGCAGTAGCTGTAGATTGGGTTTCGACAAACGCTGCTGCTCGTCCGTAGGAGTTTTACCTTTGTCGCCTCTTACGACACCCTCGGGAGGAGATGGGGTGGTGCTATTCTAGTCAGCCGGCATCACACGGCGTGGCATCATGTGTTATTTAAACACTATATTTATCGGGAATATAAATTGATGACAAATATTTGACCAAGTAGCAAGGATTTTCCAATGAGTATTTGAGTAACTATAAATCATAAATCTTAATTTGCTATAATAGAGTATTTACAATAGATTTTACCCTAATATATATACCTAGACTTAAATAAGTCATGCAAACATTTTACCATAATAAATAACTAAATATATTATATCTATGTTTACCTAATATAATGTGTAGACTCTTGCACATTGGCAAGGTATTCTTGTGTGTTATAAATAAATAATATGGAAATAAAAACTTGTGTTGTGGGTACTCAGCCAACGATATACCTATATAATATACAAATACTGAAATAATAACATAAATAACAACAACAGTAACAAAATGTGCTCATCACATAAATAACTTGCTAGGACTACCCTTACTGGGATTTGAATCCACCATCGACTTTATAGGCAGGGTCACTGTCACCACCCATTACCCTTACCATGAGTTGTGACTGAGGTTTTCGATAACGAGTATCGAGTTTACTATCTGTGCATCTCACTTGTACTATTTAGTGCGAACGAGATGCACAGATAGTAAACTCGATACTCGTTATCGAAAACCTCAGTCACAACTCATGGTAAGGGTACAGTAGGCCAGACCTGTCGTCAAACTTTCGCTGTCGGCCGCGTCCGTGTGTCCGGCAATCCGTCTCTTGCCGGACCATCGTTAACTGCTATCTGCAGCCCTATTGACAATTTTAACAGTTCCGTTGTTAACTACCAACTTCATTTACACCTGCATCTATAAATGCATATTCATCATCATCATCAACGAATCCAAAATTATACTGCTATATTGTATGTTGGTTTATGTCTATATAAAATTTTGTGAACCGCCTTCAACTTCTCTGCTTTGCCTATATGTCGACTGGTAGAGAATGCTCTGTAGCAATAAGTTCGCCTTTTGTACATTTGTGTTTTGTGCAATAAAGGTTAAAAGTAACCGAGGACGATGTAATGTATATGCCTAATTATATACACTTATATAATACATTACTTTATCTACAACCATTTTTTAAGTTCTCAATAATGACTTCTGAAATTGCATACGAAATGTCAAATGCACATTTGTTAATGGCGGCGACTGAAAACTTTTTCCAAGCAGCAGTAGTTTTTTTTTTTAATTTAGAGTCTAACTTTAAGTATATTATAATTATCCTTTCTATCCTTTCTATAGAAAGTAACAACCACGAAAGTGACATTTTGGACCCGGGTATGTCCTTAAACTACGTCCAACAATGAGAGGTAGGGCACAGCGATGACCATCACGCTTGAATCTGGGGCAGCCCAACTGGGGAAGTACCTCCTCCTTACAGAAGACCACAGCCATAATAGCACTGCTACCTTTCAGGTATGTAGTGTTGTGTTCGTGATGGTGAGTAAGGTTCCCAGAGCTCCAACCCCCCTTAAAGGCCGGCAACGCGCTTGTGACTCCCCTGGAGTTGCGGGTGCCCATGGGCGACGGTAATTGTTTACCATCAGGCAATCCGTCTGCTCGTTTGCCGCCTATGACATAAAAAAAAAAAAAAACAAATTGATTTGTTTTTTCAGATATATCCGAAATTTAAATGACATTATTATATCGATTTGGATATAAGAAAGAACTAAGAAGCAATAATAATTTACACAGATAAGAAATATGTTACAACAAAATAGTGTAAGTACGTTAATGCGGTCACTTGCTGTTTTTGAACGGACCACAGAGGGATTATGATATGTGTAGATAAAATGTTTTTAAGCGACAACAGCATGTAGTAGTCCACGAGTCGCCGCGTTCGCGCGCCCCCGCGACATTCCTGCGCCCGCGCCGATGTTTGAGCGACGATTTTTTTGTTCTACCTCCATTTGTGCGGCTCGCGGGAAGGCACGTTTCGTGGGATATTGAGTTGTTTTCGTTAAACTTGTAAATGGACTGCTCGAGCTCAATGGACACATTCTGAATCTGGATTTAAGTGAGTTAACTTACATTGACTTCTATTTGTCTTGTTTCATAAAATGTTTTTTATTAAACATGCAATGGTATATTGATATTATGTTTTTTATTTTCGGTTGGGAAGTATTAAGTCTCGGGCGCTGCTAGACAAGCGGTCTGTAATGATACTTCGTATAAAGTTGCAGGCCTAGGCCGGCAAATGTGTCCATGGACTGACAGTTTACGCCGGCTAGCGGTCGACAATTGAGAAAGTCGTCGGCACGAAACGTATCGAGCAATATTCGACTTAGAATACGTTACTCGATTTCATAGATAAAATATGTTTGAATCTCGCGATGGTTTTGTTTTTGACACGTTTACCGACACTGCGTGGCGTCATGTGTCATAGGCCAAAGGAAACATAACGACTACGCCACGTCTGTCGACGTACTGTCCGTGAACGTGTTAAGATGCACTGCGAAATGTTACTTCGGATTACTATGATCAGTAATCAAATACTATCTAATTTGCGTACGGAAAAGAGACGGAACTTCATAGATAGAGAAAAATAAATGTCCACGATATGTGACGATGTTAACGTCAACATATTTTTTTTATTAATATTTGTTTCATTTTGTTGGCAACGTTGGCATAATACTTTAGGGTTGCCCCACGCCTGATTACTCCTTATTGCTAATACCTGATTACTCCTTAGTGATGCGAAAAATCCTATCGATATTTTTTAGGTTAGGCCTTTCTTCTATTTCTACCTACTTGTATAAAAATATTGGCAACTGTAATATAATACGGATGGTAATGTTCACTGACATTTATGACAAAGAATAATATAAGACTGTTATGACATTTGTACCTTCCACAGTGATTGAGTGATTCATTATCATTAATTAACTATCACAAATGTACTGCCTACCATCAAGCGGGCCGCATGCTTGTTCGCCATCTTTGTGGTATAAAAACAATAGTAAGAGTAAATAGTTTCTTACACAATTATTTCTAGTTGACCTAAGTAACTTTAAACGTTTAGAAATAATGGAAAAATGCAAATATTCACTACCTCGCTGTCACTGGGCTAATTGGCAGAATCGAGGACTTGTATACCGGATTAAAATTTATCCTTTGCTCTGCTAACCTGCAAAAACCTACAGTCTTGGATCTTGGTAAGGTGACGGCACCAGTAATGGACAAGGAACCAATCATGAACATTAGCTGCTTATTTCAAAGGAGTTAAGTGTTGTGCATTTGTTGGGACATATTAAATTTATAACTTTATGATTTTTGAAATAAGAACTAAGTGTCCATGGTGCCTGTCAGCTAAAAGTATCCAACATTGGTGCCATTACCTTAACTACAGTCAGTCAGTGGTCGAACTGCTATTGAAAAAGTTCATCGAGAGCAATAATCGACTTAGAAAACTATACCTGATTGGATACATTTAATATTTTTGAATATCATAATATAAATGTATAATTCTTAGATAGAAGAGCAAACCTGAGCCAATGTTAACATAGCTAGTGCCAGTCGTATGTGGGCTGTATTTGCAAGCCGCGCATGTTTGCTCGCAACCGTATTATATAAATACGCCGCGCAAACATCGCTGGGAAGGCTCGGCGTTCCGGGAAACCGCTGCTGACATATCTTCTGAGGCCCATTTGTGTTTTTGCCTGACTTCATTTGTGTAAGTTGAAAATAGAGGCAGGACTTGAACCCGCATCCTCAGCTATCGCGGCTGACCCCTTAATTTTTCTAGTTTCGTTTGTGTAGTCTAAATGGATGATGGAAGAACTAACCTAACCTAAAAGCGTTCGATTAAGTTTCAAGCAGATCACAGCATACTCCATGTACAGTCAACTAATTTGATTTCTAGGCCACTTCGTTCCTATTACTTAGTTACAAATGGATAAAATCAAGTATAATTATATCGCACTAAGCGACATGTTTCGGGTAAGCTTAGTAACTCACTTAGTTCCTTGTCACAGTGAAAATCTATAAGAAAAACGCAAATTATCTCTTATTAACGTCACTGTGACAAGGTTCGAAGTGGCCTAAAAATCAAATTGGTTGACTGTAAACTGAGTTTTATTTTATTCGTTTACTTTAAGAGAGGCTCGTCATCTTCCTTGATGCATAAATACAATTTAAAAGAAGCTTTGGTAGGACACAATGACACCTCGCACAAAGCAAGAGTGAAGCCAGACTGGAGAAGTGTGCCTTAGTTACAGAGAGAAGCGATAAAGCGTTGGTTTCTACTTGGTTTAAACAGCGACTTTCCAAAAGTATTCCCAAAAAAATTTCCAATACAATATTAATCCTAAACTTACTTCAATATTCTACTGACAGTTCCCTTGCCCCCTTCCTTGGCGTAAGATATTGTCTAATACGCAGATTCCCGCGAAAAAAGTTGTGATTAGTCCATCAAACTTCTGATTGGTTAAAATAAAATGTCAATCGTCAAACCTCATGCGCGTGGACAATATTAGCGATGTCAACTAGACTTGAAGAACACATTTTTAGACTCCGCATTCTGAGGCTCTAGTGTAAGTTACTTTTGACGTAAAAAAACGTTTACGAACGCATAAGTGATAATGTTATTGATATGGGAAACGCAAACGCGTTCGTGACGTAAAGTTACGTTACAAACTTACACTCGGGGCTCTCAGGAAACATTTTTGTGGAATCATTATATGACCAGACTTAATTCCTCTTCTATGTCATATAGTCAATCGCTGGGTTTAAAGTATATTTGCATCAAACATCTCATTCTGATTTTGGACCCGGATATATCCTTAAACTACGTCCAACAATGAGAGGTAGGGCACAGCGAAGTACCATCACGCTTGAGTCTGGAGAAGCCCAACTAGGGAGGTACCTCCTCCTCACAGAAGACAATGTAATATAGCACTGCTACCTTTCAGGCATTCCTGATGGTGAGTAAGGTTCCCAGAGCTCAAACGACTTTTAGGGTAGGCTACGCGCATGTAAATCCTCTGGAGTTGCATGCATCTATAGGCTGCGGTAACTGCTTGCCATCAGGCAGGCCGTATGCTTGTTTGCCACCGTCGTTGTATAAAAAAGGCTTGATCGTATCTGATTAACGGAAGTATACATCTACTTTTTACAGACTGTTGAGGTCTTATTGGAAAGAGACGGAAATACTACAAAACAAAAAAGCTGCTTTCGCTTAAAAGCCGGTTAAAAATAGTTTCCCGATGTTTGGATGCGCGTGTCGCAATATGCACTTTTTGCTGCATCAACAATTCAGGACTACGTGAAAAAAACTGCAAGCGCCGAATAACAGTCGCGCCCTGTTTACTAAAGCCTTTCATTATTAAAGAGATGTATGGCGCAGGGATGGGACAGCTTATCGATAAAATTAAGTTTTACTTGTAGATAGCCACTTTATCGATAACTATAGTCTTTACTTCTTTTCTTAAATTGGTGTGCTTGTTAATTCAATATGTTTGATTTTGAGAGAAATGCTATAACTCCCTTTTTTTTTGCAAAAAACTTCAAAGATCATGCGGCGAATTTAATGGAGCAATTACGATGTTGTATGTTAGTTAATTTTTCTTTATACAGGTAATAGACAATATAGTTTTTTTTTTTATGACAAAGGTGGCAAACGAGCAGACGGATTACCTGATGGTAAGCAATTACCGTCGCCCATGGGCACTCGCAACGCCAAGGGAGTCACAAGCGCGTTGCCGACCTGTAAGTGGGTTGGAGCTCTGGGAACCTTACTCACCATCAGGAACACAGCACTACATTCCTGAAAGGTAGCAGTGCTATTATGGCTGCGGTCTTCTGTAAGGAGGAGGTACTTCCCCAGTTGGGCTGCTCCAGATTCAAACGTGATGGTCATCGCTGTGCCCTACCTCTCATTGTTGGACGTAGTTTAAGGACATACCCGGGTCCAAAAATATAGTACCTACTTTGTTATGTACCTTAAAGAAATAAACGGTAAATTAGTTTATAAATTCATATAGGTATGTATTTTAATAATAAATATGTTCCACATTCCGAGTAATATGTGTCTACAATTATTAATAACTGTTATATATTATTAACTGAACTTTATGATAATACTCGAATCAAGTCCTCGTATACACCGATATATCGTTGCCAATAAATTATACGTACTTAACAATGCCTCGCGGCTTCTACACAAATAAAAACCGAACAAAGAAAACAAAACTTCACCAACACGTAAATAAAACCGTCGCCATGAAAACTTTATGCCAATCTGAACTAAAGAACAGCATAAACCGTTTAACATCCCATCGCCGACTTCTATTTCCGCACTCGAACGCGACAAGGAAATCTTTTTATACTCATTAATAATTAGAACCGTGCCATGCCACTAGTAGTTCCTGTAATGAACCGGCGAACAGACAGCGCTATACAGGCTCCGGTTTAAAGCTGTTTATATGACTTTTTTGCGGGTGCTGGTCGAATAGACGGATTTATCGGTGAAAAAGTTAGCTGGAAGACCATGTCCATGTAGCTGGGCAGAGAATTAATATTGAGATTACGTCAACATTTGAATATAGAACGCCGACATGCGTGTATACACGTTACTACTATATAGGCCAGGTGCTTTAGCTTAGTTTATCACCTATAATATGTAATTTGATTGAAGTGCGGATCGGCTGATTGATTATATAATACGATTTGGCTTTTTTGTGTACATACTAAAGCTATAAGTTTGTTAACAAAGCCTCAGGTACTATTGGGTATAGTCGATTCGTAAAATTTCTTGCAAGCTTACGATAACTAGCGATTGCAGTCATAATTATTTCTCATTTAGATACACTTCCTAGTACAAAGTTAGATTGAAAGAGATGGATTATGTCTGTATCACAAAATGCTTCGACAACTGTAAATAGCTTGCAAAATGCAAAATGGATCGAGCAAGCTATATACATAGCAATATAAGCTGTAGCAAAAGTAAATAATAAGTGAGTCGTGTTACATATCAATTGAGATACAGTCGCAATCAGATCCGTCACCAGAGATGGTCACAAATTGGACAATAGAGGTGTTGTTCAGATATTTGTGACCACCTCCTCAGCCCCGATAAATCGGATGACGACTGTATATGTACTTTTAATGCAGAACTTTGGACCGTCACCGTTATCGTTAAAGCGCATAAATAATCATTAATAATGATTCATTAAATAAATCAACAGTGACTGTAGAACGCGTGTAAAGAGTGTATTTAAAAATGAAATACTAGCATTTCACGATCATTACTTCTTGTCAAATCGATACGTCATTTCCGTCGACTCGCGTATTACCACCACTGTAAATCAGTAGTGATTGTTAAAGCCTTAAATATTTACGTCAGTTGACTAGCTTCCCAAAAGCCCAGCTACTGTAAGGTAAGTGGTCACCAAGCCTAGATGAGTCCTTGCTGCAACAACAAACTATATATGAATCCTCATAAAAATATCTTGCGCATATTTGAAAACAGTTGTGTTATTTAGCAGTTCTCAATGGTAAAATAAGTATAATTATAATATAAGTAAGTATAATTATATAAATTGTAGTATGTGGGCGTTTTCACGTAACGTGGTTTAATCAAGTGTTGATCGCGTTTTAAGAAAACACACAATTTCTAATCAGAATAGAAAGTAGTTTCCATTTAATAGGACGCGAAAAGTGTACAAATGTAGTTTTTAATTCCGTTCCGCTTCTTCCATACAATGTCTGTGTAATATTGCGTAAGTGGATTTTCGAATATTATTTACGATTTTGATTAGAAATAGGTAGTGTGGTCTTTCTCAAAATGCGACCATTACCTACTTGATTCAACAACGGTTTGTGAAAACGCTCAGATGATATGGTTATACAAATATTAGTCTCTAATTTTAAAATAAAATTTATTGAATACTCCAGAGACTACCTACACTTGCAAATAAGTAAACTGTTTACATTTATTTTGTCACGCGTGAATCTAAACAAAAAATCGATATACTAGAATCTCGGGGCACATCCCTATAACATTAGAGGCATTAGCGGGCGGAGATTTATCGCGCCATAACTTACCGCTATAATAATTTGTTTGTCATCGCGCGGGGGCGGCGGGCGCGGGGACGTCGGACCTTTCTTTACGGGAACGTTGTTGTAAATAAGTTTCTTTTTTTTGTGACATAGGCGGCAAACGAGCAGACGGATTGCCTGGTGGTAAGCAATTACCGTCGCCCATGGGCACCCGGGGAGTCACAAGCGCGTTGCCGGCCTTTAAGGGGGGTTGGAGCTCTGGGAACCTTACTCACCATCAGGAACACAACTCTACATACCTGAAAGGTAGCAGTGCTATCATGGCTGTGGTCTTCTGTAAGGAGGAGGTACTTCTCCAGTTGGGCTACTCCAGATTCAAGCGTGATGGTCATCGCTGTGCCCTACCTCTCATTGTTGGACGTAGTTTAAGGACATACCCGGGTCCATTATCCGGGGACATATCTTATCCGGGGACATATCTTGTATGTTTTAGGTGTAGCTATCGTCTGGCTCCAGCATCAGATCAGATCAGTGGTACCGTAATCTTGCATTGTAACCGAACTTACATAAGTGTGATGAATTTCATCTCAATCGGTTGAGGGTAACTGTTTCAGTTACAAGATTTGACCTGAACACATTACTTTTGGGGGATAGTTGCCATGTACTGGTGCCTGGAGTAAATATATTCAACTAGATGATGCCCGCGGCTTCGCCCGCATGGTTAGAGCAAAATGTAACATATTGAGTCTTCCCGCGGGAATGAGATGTTTTCTCGCTGGATAAAGTAGCCTATGTCACTCTCCATCCCTTCAACTATTTCCACTTAAAAAATGACGTCGATTCGTCGCTCCGTTGTGCCGTGAAAGACGGACTAACAAACAGACACACTTTCGCAGTCATAATATTAGTACGGATTCAATTCAATATCAATATATCGAACAATTCGACTGCAGGCCTTATTTCTGACCAACTGACTGGGCAAAGTACCTTACAGAAAACCACAGACTAGACACTAGACTCATAGTGTTGTGTTCCTGTGAGGAAGGCCGCCAGAGAGCTCAGAGCCTCAAGGGGTACGCAACGCGCGTCAGAATCCTCTGCAGTTACAAGTGTCCATATAGGCTCCGGTGACATCATCAAGCGGCCCGTATGCTTGTATGCCACAGTCCTAGTATAAAAAAATAAGTAATACAAGTATTATTTGACGACCGATCTGGCCTAGTGGGTAGTGACCTTGTCTATGAAGCCGATGGTCCTGGGTTCAAATCCCAGTCAGGGCATTTATTTGTGTGATGAGCACAGATATTTATTTGTTCCTGAGTCATGGATGTTTACTATGTATTTATATGTATCTATCTATTATATATTTCGTCGTCTAGTACCTACAACACAAGCATTACTGAGCTTCCCGTAGGACTACTCGTAGGTCGACTTGTGTAAGATTGTCCCCAAATATTTATTTTTATTTATTTGGGCTTGTTTGATATCGTTTACTCGCAAGTTTAATTATTGACACGAGGATATGAGTTCCGACTCCGACTGGGGTGGAATCAAGGTGTTTATAGAATAGGTTGGTCCAAGGGCGCGCCAGGTCACGGCCAGGCAAGTATCGACCTTATTCATATGAGGGTAGACTTCATGGTCGGATACCATGGTCTGGTAATTGTTCCTTGGTATAGAAATAATGTATTCCAACAGATATGATGCCAAGTAGAGTCAAAACACCACTACTTCGGCGCAACCGCGAAAAACGATATTCGTAAATATACGTGTTTTCTATGTATTTAAGTATTTGTATCATAAAGCTTACAGTGGGACTCAGTCAATATGTGTAAGATTGTCCCGAAATATTTATTTATTATTTATTTATAAACGCTTCCGTTACTGCCGTGTTCATTACCGGCCGCTTAAAAAACGCTAATCACATCACCCACAGCGATAAGCCAATGTAATCTTCCTGGCCCCATATTAAAAATCTAACACAGTATGAAAGAATCTTTAAGTATTCATGGCGTCCCCCAGGACCGAACCCTGACCCTTTATTAGCGTCGGAATTAACTTCTGATCCGCAATACGGTTTTATTGCGACGGCGAATCACGCCGACTGCCGGGGCCCGCTTTTTGGAACATTATCTTTTATTGAGAAAAGTGTTTATGGCGCGTTAGGGCGTAAAAAGAAAGTGGATGGCGATGGTATGAAGGAAGTTAGCTATATTGTAATGCGAATACCTTCGTATTTATATAGTACTGGCTTGTGTCTGCGGCTTCGCACGCGCAGAAGATTACCTGTAAACGATTTATCTTATTGTTGTTGTTTTCCTTTAATGAAGTACACAACGTTTAAAGTCTCTCAGTTGACATTTGACTCCATCTCCATACAAACTTTTAACCCCCTTTTTGACCCCTTAGGGGATGAATTTCAAAGACGCTGAAATTACTTTTCTTGTAATCAAATAAGGAGTGTTTACACAAAATTCTCACAAAAGTATCTAGCTTTAAATTTTACACAATTTCCATACACACTTACAACCCCTTTCTCCCCCTTAATGGTGGAATTTCTAAAATTCTCTTCTTAGTGGGTGCTTACGGTATATAAACTACCTATTGTAAAAAAAAACAGGTCTAGGTTAAGCGGTTTGAGCTGGGCGTTGATCGGTCAATCAGGACTTTCACGTTTATATATATAGAATATATAGATTTATATTCCTGGGGGCAGACATTATGTTCATCTAATGTGCACCACATCGCCCTAAGAATCCCTATGACGATTTAGTACCTCGTTAGGTTTGCAATAACCATTTTTTATTCGCATTTCTTAAGTTATTTCTTGGTAGCTTCTTAGAGCATGGGCACACTAGCGTCTTCGACGGTTCAAATAAAATTGCACACAGTGCACTGCAGTCATATAAAAAGTATTGTGTGCAAGTACAGCAGCAGCAAAAGTGGCTGAGCGGTTGAAGTGTTCAAAATGACCTGCACGCGCTCTTATTTGACAATATAGATGTGTTGACCTCATTTTGAACACCTCAACCGCTTAGCCATATCTGCTGCTGACTGTACATAATTAGGTCTTAAAATTCTCGGGTCTGTTGTTACAAATGTCATCTACATGCTAAATAGGAAAATAGGAATGGAATTTGCTCCTTCCGTCTGTATGCCCGGAAATATATAATTTGGGTATTTTTAAGGCAAAAGTGAATAGGCTGTTACTGAATCAGCGTGCTACATCCTCGACCTCGTCGACACTTGCCATCAGGTGCGACTGAGGTCAAAAGCTGCTCAGTCTTTGTATTTAAAACTCTCGATGGGATCAACATATGATTGTGCCCGTGGCACTTGGTTAAATAATTAGTTCATAAATTGAAATTAAACTGCATACTTAAATATACACAATAAAAGTTTTACAGACACAAGTAGACATGGACAGTAAACCTATTGAACATGTATTTATCACCAGCTCGCTGTCAACAAATTAACAACCGCACACACAATCCGAAAATCCGTTTATCCCGACTGGATTACGCTACCGGAGCAGCCAGCCACGCGAAAATAGTCCTTACCACATTGACATAGAACCCTCACCCACCCCGCTATCATTGCAATGTATTTTATATTCAAACTTAATTTCGAGCCTTATTAAACTAAAATGCGTCTTGCGACCTTGACATAAGGTGTTTAATGACCGCATTTTGGTAGTTGTAATTGAGTGTAATATGGCGAGGCGCGTGGCGGCGCGATTAGTGAGTTAATAAATATTTAGATATATTTGATTTTATTATTTGCGGGGCTGAGGTTACCCTACTGTTAGGGATTAGTTGGGTAAGACAAATATTGTCCTGTATTGGTAGAGGTATCTTTTGTTTTAAGCATGTTTTGTGCAACTTTTTTTGGGTAATTTCGTAATAGTCCTCTTACAATAATGAAATCATTCATCATTCTTCATATCAGCAGTAAGTTGTCCACTGCTTGTATTAGCTTGGGGGGTAGTAGATTAGTCGATTTTTCAAATATAATATAAATAAATAAATATTACATTTGCGGAAAGGTTCTGGAGTGGCGACCACGAACTGGAAGACGCAGCGTAGGTAGGCCTCCCACAAGGTGGACGACCTAGTTAGAGTCGCGGGATACCGCTGGATGTGGAAGGCGCAGGATCGGTCTTCTTGGGTCGTTCTGGGGGAGGCATATGTCCAGCAGTGGACGTCTTTCGGCTGACATGATGATGATGATGAAATATTACATTGCATCCTTACACAAATTGACTGAGCCCCACGGTAAGCAAGAAGGTTTGTGTTGTTGATAGGTACTCAGCCAACGATTTATATATACTCGTAATATACAAATACTTTAATACATAGAGAACATGCACAGGACATGCTCGTCGCACAATGTCCTTACTGGGATTCGTACCCTATCGAATTCATTAGGCAGGGTCACTACCCACTATACCAGACCAGTCGTCAGTATGACTTTTTTTTAATGTCGGCGTGTTAAAATTTTGACGTAAGTTCCATATGTTCTGTACAACTACATAGACACGGTCCTTCAGTTAAGTTTTTTACCTATAGGAACTTTATATTAAATATCAAATAATTTAAAACAAAAAATAATAATTAATACAAGTAACGAAAGTCTCGTGTGCCATTTTGATTCTCGTTTTTTGTATATTAATGGAAAAACATTTGCACGAAATTTTAAACTTAATCAAATTCCAGGAAATTTAAATTATATATAATTTTGCGAAATTGATGTTCCTGTGTCTAAAAATATGTTTTAATATCAATGGTTCATAGTTATTCTGAGTTTATTTATATAATACTAGCTTTTCCTCACGACGTTGTCGGCCAGCCATGCCCGTCTTTAAAGTATGGTTGCGTGATAAAAATTATCCTATGTCCTTTCTCGTAGCTCAAATTTCAATCCATACCAATTAGTTCAGCTATTTAAGAGGTAACAGAACAGACAGACACAGAGAGCTACTTTAGCATTTATAACATTAAAGTATGGATTCTTATTATTAAATTTATCAGAAACAACTTTCCTTCGACAATACTCTTTTCACGGCTCAATAAACCGTTCGACTTATTACAGCGATCCGACGGTGTGGGGGGAAAATCAAGGACCCTTCCGTACCAGACTTAATAACCAGTTTGATATAACGTTAACATTATCATCATCATCAGTCCATTCACAATTGCTGCACAAATGTCTCCCACAATGATTTTACAACAATTTCCCGCTATCTTGATCAGATCGTCGGTCCACATTGGCGGGGCCTTCCAACGCGACATCGAATTCGAACGGCTGTAAACAGTGTAAACGGCTCGTCCCTGAAGCACGCTCGGCCGAGGCAGCTTACGCTCGAACGGCCGAGGCACGTTCACACAGAGTATTTGGCGCACGAGGCTGCCTCGAGCAAGCGCCCGCTGCAGACACGCCTTAACAATATTGCAAGTTGCCTATCGAGCAATTTCCATTCCGCAAAGTTTCTCGCTCCGGCTCCACGAGTCCAAAGTTGCAAATTGAAAGGAGTTACTTTTATTAACGCCGTCTTTGTGAGTTTGTGCTTCCGCTTAAATTTACATTTCGTTTGTGACTTCGCTTTAATATAATTTATTTCAATTACTTACTTTCCGCGGTTTCGTTTCCTGGCGGCATTGACTTATCATTTTCATGCTTAAAAAATATTAAAAAAGGGCTTATTTCTCTATGTCAATAGAGCTAGATTCTCTTTGGTCTTCTTAAAAAACTAACCCCAGCTAACATAAAGAAATAATCTTTTTTGAAAAGATACTCTTCAGTTGAAAACATACATAAAATGACATTCGAGTTATATAATGTGAGTTCCCCGCTCCAATACTGTTAGTATGGTTGGTCACGAGAGTGATGAGTTGAAAATCTTTATCATCTTCACCATTTTTTACGAAAGCGACTGCCATCTGACCTTCCAACCCAGGCGGTAAACTAGGCCTTATTGGTATTAGTCCTTATCCTCACAACGTTTTCCTTTACCGAAAAGCGACTAGTTAAGTATCAAATGATATTTCGTACATAAACTCCGAAAAACTTATTGGTACGGGTTTGAACCCTCGACCTCCGGTTCGCAAGCCGCATCTTCTTACCGTTAGGCTACCGGCGCTCCCCTTCAATGCAAGTCTTTAAAATATGGTTGCGGGATAAAAATTATATTATGTCCTTTCTCGTAGTTCAAACACTCTCCATTCCAAACATTCCAACTGGTTCAGCAGTTTAAGCGTGAAGAGGTAACAGGCAGACAGAGTTACTTTCGCATTTATAATAATAGTATGAATATTATGGTTTAAAAATCAACAATAATTAACAAAACATTATCATATTATGAAAACTGCCAGCTGCCTCCGACCTTAATACTTGCAATTCCTTAGCGAAATCTGTGTAAAATTTGTCCTATTTGAACATTTTGACTGCTACAAACTATGACGCTGACTACAGTAGCTAGCATTTCCTTAACGAAATCTGTGTAAAATTTGTCTTAATTTGAACATTTTGACTGCTACAAACTATGACGCTGACTACAGTAGCTAGCATTTCCTTAACGAAATCTGTGTAAAATTTGTCCTATTTGAACATTTTGACTGCTACAAACTATGACGCTGACTACAGTAGCTAGCATTTCCTTAACGAAATCTGTGTAAAATTTGTCCTATTTGAACATTTTGACTGCTACAAACTATGACGCTGACTACAGTAGCTAGCATTTCCTTAACGAAATCTGTGTAAAATTTGTCCTATTTGAACATTTTGACTGCTACAAACTATGACGCTGACTACAGTAGCTAGCATTTCCTTAACGAAATCTGTGTAAAATTTGTCCTAATTTGAACATTTTGACTGCTACAAACTATGACGCTGAAAAAAAAAACTCAAAAAAAACTCAAACGTTTATTCAGTAAGTAGGCCACAAGGGCACTTTTACACGTCGAGTATACAAAAGTAAAAGAGAAAAATAAAAACTACACCGGTTCTAACCCTACACCTCTGACCCGAGAAGTATTTTGACTTTTATGACCGGCAAGAAACTCGGCGGGACTTATTTTTTCAAAACAGTTTACAAAAAAAATCTTAAACATACATGCGTAATTCTGTAAGAAAACATGTCAAACAATTTCAGTAATTAAATACCACAAAAAAATATATAGAAAAGAAAATTACCTACCAGTCCAAATATGACCGCTTAGAATTAAATTTACATGACGTTTGGTATGCTTTCTTATCTGAACTGTGTCCTACACTCTAATTTCCAAATTATAATAATTTATCGTCAACACTTTAAAATACAAATCGATTTTTTTATAGTTATTTTTGTTCCCAATTGACAAAAATATAAAATATACTTATTACAAATTAACCTTAGAGATGTAAAGGTCTCCAGGTGTCTAGATCTACATATATTATTTAAAACACTTTTTTTTTTTTTTTTAATAAACAAGCACCGAATGAAGTGTATCACACTAAATATTATAAGCAAAAGGAAATACAATTAGAAGGAAATTATAGCCCCATATAGCCAAAACAGACCGGTCTCCACAAACAGCACCCGTTCACGAGTACGACGCGTATCTCAGCCATCGCCTCCCTCAACCTTTCTTCGGGAAAGTGGCGACCCGATCAACAACGCCACCGTAAGCAAAGACTTTTAAGTGAGCATGACATGTTCAGGCTGGCAGGCTCTATTAATTAACAAAACTAGTGACATGTATCATGGTGAGAAGCAACATTCTGTGCTGGTCCATTACAAACTGTTACTTAAGTTTATATTTAATAATAAAAGGCATATAGAGTTGGAGATGTTTCTATGCGTCAGAATCAGTATATAAATCAATAAAAAAAAAATGGTATATATATATATATATATAATATATAATTAGGGATGTATAATGTCCCTAACTGTCTGAAGACTAGATTAGAATTAAAACATTATAACAAAAAAAAAGGAAAAAAGAACGAGTTCAACATATCTCGTATCAGACATACTGGAAGCTAGTAGGTAACAGCCATATCGTTAAAAAAAATAAAAAAAATAGTAATTTTTAACTCTGATTGTACTACAGTATCAGGCTACAGGCTTAAAGGCATCTTTATCTTCAATGAATTCTTTTAAAGTATAGTATTCTTTTCTTAGTAGATATAGTTTCACATATGATTTGAATTGATTTAGTGGCAAATTCACTACCTCAGTAGGCACTTTGTTATAAAAGCGTGTACAGTTTCCAGCGAAAGATGAACGAACCTTGGCGAGACGGTGGCCGGGCACAGCAATCTGATTTTTGTTTCTAGTGTTAAAGCTGTGGATATCACTGTTAAGCTTGAATTCCTGGATATTTTTTCGCACATACATTATGTTTTCTAGTATGTATTGAGATGCTACAGTAAGAATATGCGCTTCCTTAAATTTTCCTCTTACAGATGCTCGACCGCGCATTTTATAGATGCCGCGGACAGCTCGCTTTAGCTCGCTGACTACAGTAGCTAGCATTTCCTTAACGAAATCTGTGTAAAATTTGTCCTAATTTGAACATTTTGACTGCTACAAACTATGACGCTGACTACAGTAGCTAGCATTTCCTTAACGAAATCTGTGTAAAATTTGTCTTAATTTGAACATTTTGACTGCTAGAAACTATGACGCTGACTACAGTAGCTAGCATTTCCTTAACGAAATCTGTGTAAAATTTGTCCTAATTTGAACATTTTGACTGCTACAAACTATGACGCTGACTGCAGACTCCCCCACGTATCCATCGCGGCCGCACCGGAGCCAGCCTCGTGGGAGTTTTAATTCCGTTTGCGTGTACCTGTCAGCCCCGGGGACGCGGCTAGCCGCGGTCTGGGGTACACTTACAACGGAATACCTTTAACATTATCAAACAGACATTTTCTATTCATTCTAAGAGTAAATTATTACGTGGACTGATTACTTAAGAAAAGTATCCCGTAAGGTAAAGGTCATCCTATATAGGTTTCTTGAAACTTATGTTATTCGGACTAAAGGACATAAGTGTATCGCGCAGAAACTTTATAGTATACTTTATCTGATCAATAGTTTGCTGGGTTAGATGCGAGAAGAACAAAAATGTGTTAAAGAGACACTCAAAAAACTATAATCGGAACCATTATAACATGTTTATAACACATGAGCAGACACTATAACTATACTTATATGAGGATCCCACATGCTGGGGATTCAGGCAATTTTTATAAAAAAAAAGGCTTAAAACCGTACTATTTAGTTCAATACGTAAGCATATTTTTATTCTTTTCGAGTCAGATTTTGAGTTTTATTATATGCAGCGTAGATTTAGCGCAACGTGGGCAGACCCTCCCACAAGGTGGACCTACAACATAAAGATCACGGTCACTGAAAGTCACTTTGGGGGAGGCATATGTCCAGCAGTAGCTTCGGCTGATATGGTAAAGATACCATTATGTGATTACAACAGTAGAATTAGGTGCCAGTGGCGGTCGGTATTGCAAAGCCATTCTTAGGTAAGATGGAAAACTGCTGAACTGGATTTAGGCAGGTATGGATGCGCCGCCGCTGCTAGATTTGTTCAGGACCAGCAGGGGTCGGTAACCGGAAAACGGTGTAAAACTTACAGCCGGAAGTGTGAACACATATGTCATATATAGGTACGCATAGCTACCACTAATGTCGCCATGTTTGGTCAGATTAGCGCAACCATACGAACTGTCTTGTCACGTCTCTCAAATTGAACAATGTCTTATTTGGCTTTGGACATAAATGGGAACATCTGTTGTTCAAATAAATTATAATTAGGTTAGTGGCCTTCTTAGTCTAGTCGGTGGTCGAGTATTGGCCCTGCTTAAAAAGTTGAGTACCCGGGTTCGAATCCTGGTATGGGCATTTTCTATAAGCCAGGGACGTCTATTACAAGAATCATGCCTCCCCCATAAATCGCCACAGGCAGTAATCTCTGAGCCCCCATGCTCAATGCCATATTCGCCACGCTTGGCAGGCAGTTTGGCGATCGCAATAGTAGATTATGAGAGACAAAGAAAATAAAGTCCGTCCCTTTGGTCACTTTGGGTAAGCCGATGGAAAACGAGTTGTACGTGTCTCAACAGACAGCAAATATAATTTTCGAACCCACGAAAATTCACGTTGAGTGAAACCACTTTACACTTTTAGTCCTCAAAAAATCTTTAGTAGTTCAATAACCGTGTAAGAGTCTACGTAGTTACCTTTTTAAAGCTTTTACACAAGTTAAGGAGCAATAAGATCCACATAAAACGCGACAGACGGTTACTTTTATAGCACCTTCAAACTGTATTAGCTGTTATCGTGTTTGTAATGAGCTCCTTAATGGTTTTATAAAGTGAAGTTATAGGAATATAGTTTCCTTGAACACCTATTTTTTATTGGAATGTAAACAGTAATTTAATAAAGGATAATGTAAAACTAGGCAGATACATTAAAAAAACCAACTTACAGCTAAATGAAATTGTATCTACTCGTAAAGCTAAATCAAATTGTATTTAGGTTTACTTATGACACTAAATTAGTATAATTAGACTTAAATTGGAGATTAATTGTTTGCACTTATTACTTACCTACTAGCTGTCCCGACGAACTTTGTACCGCCTGAAAGTCTATAAATGGGGTCTTATTAATTTATTGTTTTTTTAAAGCATACTATTAAACTTTTTGCCAAGACGATCACTGTTGAGGCAAACGACTTCTGGAGTAGAGACCGCGTATAGGCAAGCGTAGTGTGGGACGCCCTCAGACAAGGTGGAGCGACGATCTTCGCAGGGTAGTTGGCAAGAGCTGGATGAGAGTGGCTGTGGCCTATTGTCCAGTAGTAGATAAATACAGGCTGATGATGATGATGCACTTCATATTATGTTAATACAATCATTATTTTATTTTATTCAGGATGTGTACTGTGATATACATAGAATAGACATGTCACCTAAATGCAAATAACTAACTCTATATACCTATTCAATTCTAAATAACATTAATACTGTCTTAAAGCTATTTTTCGGTCATAAAGATCAGTTAGGTTCGCATCTTTCCTGTCGACATTGTGAAAGTACCTAAAGGATTTTAAAGGCAATAATGATTCTTTGAAATATCAACTAAAACCGCTCCCCTCTTATGTTAAACTACAAAACAAAAAAAGTAAATAATCACAGAAACCATTAACTATTGACCACAAAAAGGATGATTTTTGGTTTAATCAATCTGTATCACCCTTATATTAGTAATACCGGTTCATCAATTCTCCATACAAAAATACTGAAATAGTAAGTCCTAGTACAGAGTACGGACTGAGCCCCATCATGGCCGCCAAGTCGCCGCTCGATACGCCCGCGCGCCTGCGCGCCGCGCCGCTAGGGCCGACCCGGTGGGACTAGCAACTAGCAACGTACGAGTTTAGAACGTTTTCAGAGACGCTAGAATGTTCTCAGAACTGTCCGAGAACGAGAGAAAGAGAACGAGGACACGGAAAAGTAAGCACACAGATAGTTTATAGTGAGACTTTTTACTGTAATTTGAATACAATTAAGGTGCGTCCACACCGCTGGTTAAAAATCGCCGGCGGTACGGAATCGCAGTGACGCGTCGTATTCACACCGTTTTTCCCGTACGCTCCCCACACCTCTGCTCAGAATACGCACACGGTACGGAATCGCAGTGACGTGCCGTAAAGTTTTCTACTTTGTTGCTCAAAATACGTATCGTAAATTGGGCTGCCCCAAAAAAATTTCGTTGCGCCTGTGTATTTTGAGTAGCGGTGTGGAGAGCACGCGGTAATCATGACATTTACGGCACATCACTGCGATTCCGTAGCGTCAGCGTATTTTGAGCAGTGGTGTGGGTGACATACGATAAAAATGGTACGCATACGATGCGTCACTGCGATTCCGTAGCGACTTCGTATTTTAAGCAGCGGTGTGGCCGAACCATTATATTTTTTTTATCTAATTATAAAGCCTACCGCATAAACCTAAATTTCTGTCTCACTAACTCATAAAGTCAATACTTATACATATAGGTAATAGTTTGGTGAAGAGCTCTTGACAATTGTCACGATACTTAAAAAAATTGTGCTGTTTGAATATTGTGACAATTGTCAAGAGCACTTCACAGAAGGGGCGTTTTATTGAAAGTTTATTTAATTGACATATTGGTTGCAAACAAGCATATAACCCACCCCAACATTTTACTTGCCCGTGGACTTGTACTTCAGAGTAATATTTTTAATGTTAATTCTATATATTCACAAGTCGTTAGTAAATAAAAGCAGTAAGTCCCCCTATGTATCGCTGGCACATCCCTAAAACTTCCGCTTCCTGCCTGGAGTTCCCAAACTTTGCGAAATTCGCTTTCTTTAAGACTGAAGTAATCTAACTTAGCCGCTTTTGCCGCCGATTGCACTGAGCGGCAATTACGCTTATAGTTGGAGTTTTACCGCTGCGCATTTAAAAAAAGTTGTTTTGACGTTCAGGGTTATTGAGTCTGTCTAGTTGAAAAATTACATCTTTTAGGATTTCGTATTTAATTTAAAAAGTCTTCGCCTGTCGCCATGGTTTTCGGTGTATCTGTCTGTGTATCCATGTCGTAGTCCATATCGTAACGGAAATCTGGACAAATCTAAAATCTAATGTTCTCGTGTAACATTGTTTTTTTATAGTATTAGATTTCTATTTTGTAATCATTAAATTACAGTAAGCAAGGCAAGGGTATTTTAATGATTACAAAATACCAAGCGTCATGGCTGATATCTTAAATTCTGTTCTCACATCTGTAGTTATGCGTGTGGGTTCCTATGCTAATCGAAGTGCTCCATTCCTTCGATCGTCTAATTCCGTCTTTGTCGCTCACATAAGCTAGAGCGTTAAAGAGGTAAATACAGTCAACGATCTTATTTCGATTAAGTGCAGAAATCTGAATTTTCGTAACTAGGAATAAATAAAATTATTTTATGAAATATTTGATTTGCTTTTAATGCTGTAACACCGGACAGAAACCGGAGGACGGGTAGCACCGTCCCTTAAGCGGCGCAACATACTGCGATTGCCAACCCACCTGTTCAAGCGTGTGTTAAACCTGTCGTATCGTAGTCTATGTGGGGGGCTCCAGCAATGGACGCCCGCGGCTGAAGCAGTGTATCTCAATATTATTTCAAATGTTTTAAAAAGTTTCATTTTTCGGCGTGAACAGTTTGCGAGCCGCTGGCCGGGCGTGGCTCCACCCCGCCGATAAAACACGCACCACATTATGTCTTCTTAGCCCACATTATGTAGCTGAGGTACCTTACTACCTACAGGTACCTGTTCTAGGCTGTGAGGATAATACGCGCAAAAATATCTAAACACACAACAATATATTCTTAAACCACATTATGTATAGGTGAAAAACTTAGCTAAAGCACCTGGTCTATGTAGTAGCAACGTGTGTACACGCATGTCGGCGTTCTATATTCAAATGTTGACGTAAGTTCCATATTAATTCTCTTACGTAGACATGGTCCTTCGGCTAAGTTTTTCACTTTTTGTTAAATAACAAATAATTTAATACAAAACAATACTAATTAATACAAGTAATTAAAGTCTCGTGTGCCATTTTGTTTCTCGTTTTTTGTACATTAATAGAAAAATACTTGCACGAAATTTAAAACTTAATCAAATTCCTGGAAAAAATAAGATTGAATTTTGCGAAATTGAAGTTTCTGTGTCTAAAAATATGTTTTAATATTAATGGTTCATACTTCACAGCTACATAGTAACGTACCTTCAGTTAAGTGTTTCACCTATAGTGGAGGCTACAAGCTATACCTTGATCGAGAATATGGGGATAATGTACAGCCGCCGAGTTTCTTGCCGGTCATAAAAGTAGTAATACTTCTCGGGTCAGAGGTGTAGGGTTAAAACCGGTGTAGTTTTTATGTTTTCTTCTTTTGTATACTCGACGTGTAAAAGTGCCCTTGTGGCCTACTTACTGAATAAACGTTTGAGTTTGAGTTTGAGTTTGTCGCCATCAGATATATCGGAGCTGTGAAGGTGGTCACAAATATCTGAACAGGCACTTTATCGCCTTGACAATAGAGCCTTTCAGATATTTTTGACCACCTCCACAGCTCAAAAGCTCTCTAATAGATCGCTCTTTAGTGATAAGACCACTCTGTTGTTTACCTCTTTTAATCTTTTGATAAGTCATATTGTGTATAATGTATCGATAAAATATGAATATCGGAAGTCGATAAACGAGAAGTCACTATGGCAGCTCAAATGTGCTACGAATATTCCGAGCTCGTAGAGAATTATGAAATAAAGTAAATAAGAAAATCTGCGATCAGAATAAAGCATCGTAATACATTACTGTGCTCTGAATGCTCCCGGAATATCTAAGCAATGTTGGGAGCGTAAGCTGTATTGATATTTACAGCCCGCACGCGGCGCGTTTAACGACCGCGGACCGGGGGCTTGCCCACGATTCTCTTTTTTTTATTAAACTAACAACAAAATTACATCATAGACAAAATCTCGGATTTTTTTTCTTTAATAATTAATTTATATGTAATAAGATAATTGGCTAGTAACTGGGCCATCAACCAATAACGGCCACATATATACTAAAAATGAATTCTGTTTACATGCGATTAGTAGAGCCCGGAATTTTCATATCAAAACAAAAGACTGTCGCAAACTTACTAGTGTTAGGTGCATCTTTTATTGACATCCACATTTGTGTAATGGAAGAAAACTATCCAATGTCGTTAAAAAAATGCGACAGTCGTTTGTTTTGATATGAAAATTCCGGGCTCTGACGATTAGAATTAATTTTAGTGTGAGGTGGCCAGTTATTGAAGGGTAGCCAATAATTGGGACCCAATTACAAAATGAGTTCGATTTGTAGGTAAACATAATTCATTCTTCTACTCGTACTGGCTTCATGTCCTATTCCTTCTCCGTTCAGAGGTTCTACCTAGTGTAAGTTACTTTTGACGTAAAAAAACGTTTACGAACGCGTTAGTGATAATGTTGTTTATATGGGAAACGCAAACGCGTTCGTAAAGTTACGTTAAAAACTTACACTCAGGGCTCAGGCTGCTCGCCTCTGGAATAATCTGCCTGTTAAAGTTAGACAGTGCCAAAATAGGGTTGCTTTCAAAAAATCTTTATGTCACTACTTTGCTGGTAGAACTGAAAAATATTTCTGTTTTGTAATTTCATCTGATACCTATATTTTCGTCAGTTTATGTTAGTATTATGTATGTTTATGCATGTATATAACTATGTTTAATTTATATTTAAATGTGTTTTAGTTTATATATATATATATATATAATCATTTATTCCGGATAACAAGACCCATAAATTTCACAAAATGTCACACAATAATAAAACAATAAAAAAAATAACATTATACACTTATTACCTTAACCTATGAAATAATAATAATAATTAGTAATCGTTTATGTTTACTTCGTTTTGTTATGAACCGCCTTCAACTTCTCTGTTTTGCCTAAAGGTTGGTAAAGAATGCTTTGTAGAATTACTGTACTACATGCACTTTTGTGTTTTGTGCAAAATAGATTAAATAAATAGTTCAATTCTAGCAGCGCCGCCACTGATAGTGACTAACATTTGTCGACTTGCAACAAATCCTTGAACGGTTGGCAACGTGGTGAAATGTTAGCCCACCGGTGACACAGCTCGAGTCAAGGTCTGCGTCACATGCTAATATTTGAACTAGCGAAGCTCTCAACTAGTTCAGACTGGACAAGAAAAGTATGAATATGTGAAATTTTCATTTCACACTGAAATTAGTTTCGACCTCTTAGAACCTTAATGGTCGTTCATAATAAGTTGATCAGAAAATAATACATGAACGATTTTTTTGCGTGTGGTGCCGGTTGACTCTAGTCAACCACCTAGCACGTTCTCATCTCCTTCGGTAAGGGAAAAAACCAACGCACCTGGGCAGCACTATCCGTCCAACACAATCTACAGCTACTGCGATCGCCATCCCGCCTGCCAAGCGTGGCGACTATAACTACTCGTAACTACCCGCCAAGATAATACAAGTCAATTTTGGGGGAGGCCTAACAGCTGATGGTCCAGCATTGGACTTACGGCTGAAATGGTGATAATAGGTAGCAGTGGCGGCGCGACCATAGAAGCCAATTCCCGCCGGCTTTACTAATTTTCTCACAATTCAACGTCATAAGTATTGCCTCCTGGCCTAAGAAATTAACTCATCGGCACTGGTATTCTCTAAACAATAAAGTCGTGTATAGCTCATTTTGAGCACCTCGCACGCTTAGCAACTATTGCTGCTGACTGCACAGTCTCATGTCTTGAAAGAACGTTAATCAACCCTCTACAGTGCTAACGGTATTTTGAACCACTTTCCACATCATTACGCACCGAGCCATGGAAAAATATTCCAACCTCGACGTGAACCCATTACCCCGAGGTGGTAACAGTTAGCTATACTGTTGACCGAGCGCATTAGCGCGGGCGGCGTACGGCCGAGCCATAAGCGGAAGCGGGGGCGGAAGCGTTTAAACTTGGTGACGGCTTTTGATAACGTTTGGAACATACCAATACTCCTGAGGAGGATTTATTAATGAACTTCACATTTGATGACTAACATATCAAACCACGAAAAGAAAACTAAAGATATTATGATTAAATTAATAAGTTAATTACGAGAGTATTATTAAGTTAAGGTATTTTTCTATTTAGTTTTTTTATCGAGTCTATCGACTTTGTTTTATTAAGATTTTTAATTTATTTAAAGTTACTAGCCAAAGTTATAAAGTTGCTTACAATGCTTACCACCAGGCAATCCGTCTGCTCGTTTGCCGCCTATGTCATAAAAAAAAAAGCCAAACACTAATATCTACTAAAAATATATGATTATCTTTATGTTAAGTAATGCTATTTCTCTCGAAAGCATAGTAATTTGATTAATAATATAATATCGCATGAAACTTAATAATTATTATAAATTAGTATTAATTTCATTAAGACCACAATTTGATATTAAAATCATCATTTGCACTTATATCGAATTAGATATAGTTAGCGAAAATAATTATTTATTTCTCTAAGTCACGTCAATCAAGTAAAATGTGTCGTCATCAATGCCACGTCTAAATTGCACTTATACAACTATATATACTTGATATGAAATCGTGGTGTGGGTCACGAATTGTACTCTTCATATTAAGTAAATTGCGGCGAAAAGGTTTAAACAGACAGATCAAATTCTTTTGACATCAGTTTGTAGAATGGATTTACAAACTACGTATTAATTGGACATTAAGTTCAAACGTGTATGGCACCCACTTTCAACCGCTGTCGCTTGTGACTTGAGCTACTGCGCCCGCGCACGACCCGCAAACACTCCGCGCTAACCGCGCGCTCACGCCGCCGACGAGCCGCGTGACCCGCCCATTACCGACCGACCAATCAGAATTGTCGCCGACCAAGGATGGTGGACAGTCTGACGACGCTACGATTTCCCTTTGTCGACTTATCACGATCGAATTGTCATATGCAGTCCACTGCTGGACATAGGCTTCTAACAAATATGACTTGTATCTTGGGGGTAGTTGCCATAGTCGCCACGCTTGGCAGGTGGGTTGGCGAATGCAGTATCTGTTGGGGGTTTCGACGGACGCTACTGCCCGTCCGTAGACTTTTTCCCTTTGTCGCCTCTTACGACACCCGCGGGAGGAGATGGGGCGGTGCTATTCTAGTCAGCCAATATCACGCAGCAAATTATATCCAGGGTCAATGATATAGAGACCCTAAACTGCGCCCAGAAACTACCAGAAGACCGGTAGCTGTCCATTAGACAGGTGGAACACAGTGCGATCAACACCTATGGCTTAAACTTACCATCATGCTCAGGCCTGGTACCACGAACGTCGAAGTTCGTATATTTCGAGCATATTTCTCTTTTACTCCAATCAAGAGTCATGAGACAGAGACAATCGCCGAACGACGTATATCGTTTTTCGCGGTAGCGCCGCAGAGATAGTTCCTTTTAACTATTTTAAGACCGCTACTAAGTTACAAACGGATGGACTCCCGTGTACTTATATCGCTTTAGGACATGTTTCCGGCAAGTTCTGGTACATAAAATATATGACGGACAATGTCTAGCAGTCCAAATCGGTCCGTATCGGCATGCCTGCCTAAATTAAATAAATATTACAGGACATTCTTACACAAATTGACTCAGCCCTAAGGTAAGCACAAGAAGGCTTGTGTTGTGGGTACTCAGCCAACGATATATAGAAAACACCCATGACTCAGGAACGAATATCTGTACTCATGCTCATCACACAATTAAATGTCCTTACTGGAAAATCGTCAGCTTCATAGGCAGGGTCACTACCCATAGGCCAGACCTGTCGTCAAAAATTATTTCAAAATTAAGATATTTCATGAAACTTAATAATCCAAGCCATCGAAGTTTCCATCAAGACAATTAGCTCACCCCTAAATCCCGGAGATATCCGTCCGGTCGTGACAAATGGTCCGGGATTAGTGCAAATCGCCCGTCATTTCCCGGGATATTGATTCCCGGACCCCCGGGACCGCCACCGGACCGCGGACACAAATAGAAAAGTGCCCGGTGATTTTTCATGATTGATGAATTCATTGTTTTTGTGGTAGGGTTCAGGGGTCACAGGGATTCGTAAAATAGATGACTTCGGTGGATTTTTTTTTAAACAAGACGCTTGTCACGTTTGTTCTCAGTCGCACCTGATGGTAAGTGTCCACGAGGTCGAGGGTATAGCACGCTGGTTCAGTAACAGCCTATTCACTATTGCCTTGAAGATTCCTAAATTGTACGTTTCCGGAAATACAAACTAAGGGAGCGAATTTAAATCCTTAGCAATCCGCATTAGGAAGGTAGAAGCGAACCGCTTCGTGCGAATGAATGGAATATTCAGAACGTAAGGATGAAACAGCTCCCCTCGGTGGTGGAACGGAGATGGCGAAATTAAATCGTGCAATTCCTGAGCACACTCTCCAAAATGTATCCTGTAAAACACAGACAAACTAGCAACCCTGCGACGGTGCTCAAGGCTCTGTAACCTTACGCTCAGGATCACCAATGAGTCTGCGAGCACGGGTGCTCTATTGAATCCAAAGCGGCCAGCTGATACTTGGTACTCGGCACAGTCAGCAGCAGAAGTTTCGCAGCGGGCGAGATATTCAACATGATCTTGACACGACCTTATTGTTAAGGGAATAAGAACGTGTCAAGATCATTCTGAACGGATGTTCAGAATGATCGGCCAGATGGCCCGCTTAGACTTGTGTTGCCGACGGAGTTTCAGCATTGACATCGTAGCATCTTTGAGCTTCTTCGTGGCACTTCCTCGAGTTTTTATCAATGTGACAAACTTAGGAACAGACGAACAAAATTTGGTAGGTATAGGTACTTATATTAATTGGCTAAAATGAACACATGATAGACGACGTCGGCGTGTAGACAGTAGGTATTTCACCGCACCGATAATTCCCACGATTCACGACATATAGAATAGAATAGAATAGAATATAATATAATTTATTCGTAGAACACAGACTATTTACAAAAAACATGCAACAAACGATAAGACATTACAGAAAGTGCCACGAAATGGCCCCATCTCAGCATATTGCTAGCATGTTGCCAGTGCTGGTCTTCCGATGAGGCCATCAGGTGAGAGACATCACGACAGACAACAACATACAGAATAACAAAAAATAAAAAACACAATCGAAATAATAAGAAAAAAAATAAAAAAAAGGACAAGAAGAGAAACGAAACATAAACCGTCCGACCGTTCCTGTGTTGGCCCGTCATTACGCGAATGATGCCAGCGCCAAGCCAACAGCGGCGGCTATGCGTACTATGTTGACAGGAACGGTCGAAGGGCACGCATCATGCGCCTAAAGTTGGGTAAAAATATTAAAATAAAACTAAAGCGTATGTGTGTGTAGCACATATGTGTATAAGTTTCTGACGTTGTAGTTGTCCATTCGTTACATAGGACGATTACCGGGCCGAGTATTGGGCGGAACGCGTGCTTGTTTACCATCAACAAGTTACTTTAAATAAAATACAGATAATTGTTATTATATCATCAATAAATAGGTAGCAGTTTGGTGAAGAGCTCTTGAATTGTCACAACTGTCACGATACGATGTACATCGTATCATCGATGTTATTTTTCGCCATGTGATTAGTCCTCGGTCGGAATTTTGCGCAATTGTCGTATTTCTTTCTAGTGTCAATTGTCAAAATCTTTTTCACAAAGTAGTCGTTATTGTGGATACTATCTTCTTCTTCTTGTGCCATGTCCTCATCGGACGTCGGCGACCATCTCTCGGAACTTATCATCATCCTGTGCCACTCTGCTCAGGTTGGCAGCGTCATCATTATGAGTTAATATTATCCATCCAGGCTGGCTTCCTTCTTCTTCTTTCGTGGATACTATACGAAGTTTTTTTTTTAAATTACATTTTTGGCAAACAAACAGCCCGCGAAACGGGAAGCGAAGCAGAAACAATAATGCTGAGATATGTAGCACATGTCAGTTTGATGAAATAGGGCCCAGAGCCCTGAGTGTAAGTTTTTAACGTAAATTATTTTACCATCGCGTTAGTGTTTCCCATATAAATAACATTATCACTTACGCGTTCGAGACGTTTTTTACGTCAAAAGAAACTTACGCTTGAGCCTCTGGTGTGCAGCATTACCAATCACGACGCTGGCTGCGAGGCCCAGCCTAGCCAGAAAATAAACACTCCTAACCCAATGTTCCTCCACAACAGGTAAATAAAGTCGGCGACAAACTGCGATAAATAATGACTGCTCCTGACAGTTGCCAAATGAACGTACCTGTCTCTCTCCCTCTACAGTCTTCAGCGACGTTCCCGCTCGCACGGGGGGTGAATTTTTAATAAGGCTGTCGCTTCGAGTCTTTTTTACGCGTTTTTGTTGTTGCAATCATTTGTTTTATATTTTTCACCTCAGCAGCTCGAACATGACTACTTTCCTCACTCCAGGGAGTGAGGAAAGTGCGACTTTCCTCACTTTTAAAGGAGTGAGGAAAGTTGCTACTTTCGTCACTCCAGGGAGTGAGACAAAGTAGCTTTTTAATTGACGACCGGTCTGGCCTAGTAGGTAATGACCCTGGCTATGTAGCCGGTGGTCCTGGGTTTGAATCCCAGTCAGGCCATTTATTAGTGTTCCTGAGTCATGGGTGTTTTCTATGTATTTAAGTATTTATATGTATCTATATATTATAATAGGACATAATGGACCCCCTAAACACCACTAACACGTTCGGAAACTCACAAATTAATAAAATATTATGATTTTCAAATGTAGGTAGTTACATAATATATTATAAAATGAAAAACATTAAGTAATGAAGCCAGTGCAGTTCACTGAAATGAATGTGGTTAACTTGATGTTATTTTTTTTATAAGATTTCATTTAACTTGATGTATGTATTTGTATATTTATCCGGGTGGAAACTTGCAATGTAACTCTAATTTGAAGCAGACATCTTAAACCGATTGAGCTGAAATTTAGCACTCCTATGTAAGTTCGGTTACAATGCAATATTATGGTACCACTGATCTGATCTGATGATGGAGCCAGAAGGTTACAAAAGCAACTCCTAAAATACACAAGATAAACCCGTGGTGTTTTAGGCTCATTAGAATCCTTTCGAAGAGTAGATGACGATTGTGAAAAAAGTACAGTCGGCAATAAAAGCTTGTACTAAAAATGACATTTTTGGCAACTTATTTAACCTTTAATATGTTCTCACTACTGAGGTGAAAAGTTGTATGTGTCACACTAGAGTAAAGTTATTTTACATCTCGTGTTTTTGAGTGCCTCGCTACGCTCAAGATTCTAACACTAGAATCACTCGCTACGCTCGTGATTCAATTATAGAATCTTTCGCTTACTCGGGACTCAAAATTAACACTCGCAAGAAAAAACAACTTTCCTCTCTTGTTGCACAAATAACTATTAATAGCAGTGCAGGAAATGTGTTGGTCTAAATACTTTAGTTAGAGAAAGTATCGTAAAACAATAATGCTACGAAGTAAAAAAATGCATTGACATACAGTGTGTAAATCTTATACGGGTGAATCTCTTAACGCAGGGTAGAATAGGACATAAGAAATATATATGGATAACTTTTGCTTAGAAGTACGATTAAAATTTTATCCATATAAAAAAATTCGGCCCGCAATGTAATGCAACACACTCGAGTTATACACTCGTTGACAGTTAGTTTTAAAAGCTCATATCGTGCAATGTTCGCAGTCCATTACTGCTCAGAAATTTTACAAAAAATAATTACATATGTACAATAGGTACAATTAGAGAAAAACCTTTTGGTTAATGATTATACTGGTAAATCCTATGTCTGGTTTAATTCTTCGCCCGTATTAGACTTACACACAGTATATTATTCTCTCGACGTTTATTTACAGTGCAGAGCCCTGAGTGTAAGTTGTCAACGTAACTTTACGTCACGAACGCGTTTGCGTTTCCCATATAAATAACATTTTCATCACACTTGCTCGTCAATGGCGTTGTTACTTGCGAGAGTACAGAGCAGTTATAGCCGATTTAGCTCACACGGGCTGTTAAGTTTAGTTTTAAAAATATACAGAACCTATACTTCACTTGGACTGAGGATGTTTCCAAACAGCCAAGGTGTATTACATATCTTCAAAAGTTTGCTACAACCAACTTTTAATATGTAAAAAATATGTATTTAATAAAAAAAAACATATCTTTATATTAAATTTTACTGCAATTTAATGTTTAGTATTTATTAAAAATAATTGTTTTCTATTTGATTTTGATAATTGATACTATTTGGCAGGATGGTCTGTCAACTTCGAAAACAAAACGCAGTTGTTAACATTATCTGTGGAAGACATTGAAAAAAGTTGACATTGTTGACAATCTTTTATAGAGGATGCGGTCTGATTATAGTTTTCAAAGTGTATTTTGATTTTAAGCCTACATAAGTAACTAATATTTTACCAACGAATTTATTTTATATCCTCGCAAATGTGATGAAAAACATTGTATGTACCACGGGTGGTAAGTGTATACCAAACTTGAGTCATTAAAAGCCCTCCGACTTCGTCGTCGGGCTTCTAATAGACTCGCGTTTACTATACCTTACTTACCATCCTCGTTGCACAATGTACTATATCACACAAACGCGTTCGTAAACGTTTTTTACGTCAAAAGAAACTTACACTAGAGCCTCTGAGCAAGAATCTTGTGCTTTTGGTCTAATTTTCGGAAATGATAAAAATGTTAAAAGTACAATTGGGTTTCAAAGAAGACCTCCGACGATGGATAACGTATAACCTCGGAGACAAGGCCTTGTCTGTAAAACGTTTGATAGGTATTTAACATTGCAATCAGATCGAATTTGACTCCAACAGTGAATTCTCGAATTTGAATTCTTTTTAATTTTACACTTTAGAATACTTGTAGAATTTCGTTCGGTCCGTGTTGACTGTGCTTTAGATATGTGTGTAAGGTTCGGGGCGGTTCAAGTCATCATCACATGAAAGTCAACTAAAATGTGAAAGTATATATTTAAGTATAAAAGACAATCTAAGATTTGAAATGGAATTCATACACTGTGTGAGTCTATAGAATGTCTTCACTAAGCTAGGCCATTGCAGACCCAACATTATACGTGGTTTCTTGCCAGGTTTGGCCCTTTTGGACCTAACTTTACGCGTGGTTTCTTACGAGGCTTAACCATTGTGGACCTAACTTTAAGCGTGGTTTCTTTCGAGGCTTGGCCATTGTAGACCAACTTTACAAATGGTTTCTTACGAGGCTTAGCCATTGTGGACCAACTTTACAAGTGGTTTATTACTAGGTTTGGCCATTGCAGACCAAACTTTACAAATGGTTTCTTACGAGGCTTAGCCATTGTGGACCAACTTTACCAGTGGTTTCTTGAGAGGCTTGGCTATTGTAGACCCAAAATTACACGTCATTTCTGTGGACCCAACTGAACCGGTGTTTCCTCGGCAGGTGTGGTTCCAGAACCGGCGCGCGAAGTGGAAGAAGCGCAAGAAGAGCACCAACGTGTTCCGGTCGCCGGGCTCGCTGCTGCCGTCGCACGGTCTGCCGCCCTTCGGGGGGGACGTCTGCAGCCCGGGGGTCTTCGGGGACCGGCCCTGGAGCATGCCCGCGGGTAACAGCTATATCTATATCCTCCTAAGGCCCACCGTACAAATAATATCCTACTCTAATTTATTCTTTATAGTGTAGGAAATAAAATAGAATCTCTTTTGTGTCAAAATCGAAGGAAACAAATGAAATTCAACTCTGTTCCAATTGTATAAAATTCAAATTACGTTATAATAATTAGTACTATAGGTAGGCCTGTGGGCTTTACGAGGATATATGTTCGTAATTAATTATATAGGCCACGCGCTGGTGGCTTAGCGGTAAAAGCGTGCGGCTTGCAATACAGAGGTCGCAGGCTCGCACCACGGCTTCTACAGTCAGCGTCAGATAGTTAGTGGCAACCAAACTGGCCAAATATATCGTTACAGACCATTATTTTTTAAACTGTATGGAAGTGTTTCGATATATTTGTCCATACTGATTTCAACTGTATGATGCTGACTGTACTAATGAGTTCGGAACTTATGTACGAAATATCATTTAGAAAGAAATAATAGAAATAGAAATAGTTTATTCAAGACAAATACAAATACAGATAAAAACACAAAGTACAATTTGGACATATAAACGACTTGTCATGAAAGGGTCGCAACTCAGCGTAATGCTGGCAACACCAGCGCTGATCTTCCGTTCCGACCCCTTGGTGAAGACACGGCGCAGTAACGCCACGATCGCACATACTTAATTTAAAAAGTTTAACAGTATAACATAAAAAAATATTGAAACTTAATACAAATAACAGAAAAAAAAACAAAATTAAAACTAAACTAATAATGCCGTCATTTGATATGTATGTATCAGTTGCTTTTCGGTGAAGGAAATCATCGTGAGGAAACCGGACTAATAAAGGTAAAAGACACGGCGAAAAGTCGGAAATGTGTACATATTAATATTGAGACAACAAGATAAAAACATATTTTGTCCCTTTAGTCACATATGGATCTTGACTACCTACACTCTAGTACTGGGACAGTCTTAATCTAATTGACTTAAATTGTCTCTAGGGAAAGCTCAAGAAGGCTTGTGTTGTGTGTTCAAGTACTCAGTCTGTATAATAATATATAATAAGACATATACTTAAATACAACACATATATGTGCTCATCACACAAATAAATGGTCTTACTGCTTTATGACGAATACTGACGACGGGTTTGGCTCAGTGGGTATAGTGACCCTACCTATCGAGCCAATGATCCTGGGTTCAAATCCCAGTAAGGGCATTTATTTGTGTCATAAATAAATAAATATTTCGGGACAATCTTACACAAATCGACCTAGTCCTACGGTAAGCTCAGTAAGGCTTGTGTTGTAGGTACTAGACGACGATATATATAATAGATAGATACATATAAATACTTAAATACATAGAAAACACCCATGACTCAGGAACAAATATCTGTGCTCATCGCACAAATAAATGCCCCGACTGGGAATCGAACCCAGGACCATCAGGTTCATAGGCAGGGTCACTACCCACTAGGCCAGACCGGTCTTCGTCATGAGCACAGATATTTGTTCCCGAGTCATGGGTATTTATATGTATATGTATTTAAGGGCTGTCTGTAGATAATTAATTACGAAGTACAGTCACCATCAGATATATCAGAGCTGTGGACGTGGTCACAAATATGTTAACATGCACTTTATCGCCTTGACAATAGAGGCGTTGCTCAGATATTTGTGACCACCTCCACAGCTCCGATATATCTGATGGCGACTGTACACATAATTAATTCGGTTATTAAGTATTTGTTTATTATATATATCGTTGGCAGAGTACCCACAACTGGGTTTATTTATATGAACCCAGGACCATCGGTTTCGTAGGCAGGGTCAGTACCCATTAGGCCAGATCGGCCGTCATGCATAAATGTCAAATAAGTTAAAATAAAAATGATACCTACCTTAAGGCATGTTTCCACCAAAGATAAGCGAGGATGTGTAGCGGGGAATTTTTTAAGAACCAATAGAATCACATTATTTATCGAGTCATCACCTTCCTCGCGTTATCCCGGCATTTGCCACGGCTCATTCGGGGTCCGCTTGGCAACTAATCCCAGGTTTTGGCGAAGGCACTAGTTTCACGAAAGCGACTGCCATCTGACCTTCCAACCCAGAGATTGGGATTAGCCCGGTTTCCTCACGATGATTTCCTTTACCGAAAAGCGACTGGTAAATATCAAATGATGTTTCGTACATAAATTTCGAAAAACATTATTTATCGAGTATAGGGAATTATATTGGTTGTTAACAAACACATCTCTCGCAACGCATCCTCGCTCATCTCTGGTGGAAACGCAACCTTATGCAGAATGGTTTCGTTCCAGGGCTAGGGCAGCTGTCGCAGGGCGGCGTGTCCATGGGCGGCTTCGGCGCCGGCGTGGGCGGGCTGCCGCAGCTCTCCGCGGACCTGAACCCCGCGCTGCCCATCTCCTCCGTGGCCTCCAACCCGCCCTACCAGCCGCACTATCCGCTCAACTCGCTTGGTATTGACAACATTATAAAATTCTACATTTACGAGTAAATTATTTTGGTATGTCCTGAAAGTACGTCCAACAATGAGAGATAGGGCACAGCGAAGTACCATCACGCTTGAGTCTGGAGCAGCCCGACTGGGGAAGTACCTCCTCCTTACAGAAGACCACAGCCATAATAGCACTGCTACCTTTTAGGTATGTAGGAACACAACAGTGTTCCTGATGGTGAGTAAGGTTACCAGAGCTCCGACCCCCCTTAAAGGCCGGCAATGCACTTGTGACTCCCTTGGTGTCGCGGGTGCCCATGGGCGACCATATTTGCTTACCACCAGGCAATTCGTCTGGTCGTTTGCCGCCTCTGTCATAAAAAAAAATCCATTACCGCTTCAGAGAAAACGCATAGAGAACAAAATGTTTTTTATTAACATTTTGTTGAAAAACTTAGGAAAATATGTAAAATGAAATAAAACAACTAAAACGGATTAAATCGCATATACTAATCTAAACTTCATCCCGACGTTTCGAACCTTTTAGCAGCGTTCGTGGTCATCGGGTGGACTATCGCGATTTAATCAGTTTTAGTTGTTTTATTTCATGAGTAATTATCGCGGCAACCCACGGCAATATTAAAATATGTAAAGTTTTTAATTAGAATCTTGAGCTGTTTCTATACAATAGGACGAAAAGACTACCACGGTAAAAAATAGCATATATAAAAAACAATATGAAGGCCGTTTGTGTAAGTTAGTTGTTGTCCCCAGGCGACACCATGATGTCTTACTGCAACAACATCGGGCAGCAGGGCGTCGAGGGCTCCCCCACTCCCCCCCACATGCACTGCGGGAACAACGGCTCCCCCAATGCTTCAGGTACAACATACTCAGACTGCTCAACAAACAAAAACAGCACGTTTAGGCAGCTGCGAGCACCCCATCTCTTCCCACGGGTGTCGTAATAGGCGACAAAGGGAAAGGGGCAGCGTCCATCGAAACCAACTCATCAGTTACTGCGGTCGCCAATCCGCCTGTAAAGCGTAGCAACAATAGGAACAGGTGCAAAAGATCCTCATTCGCGTCGAAATGTATAAAAAAGGGTCTCCAATGCAAGATAATATCTTATATTTTTGTACAAAGAATCGAGCCAACAATTTACCGTAAATAATTGCCATTTTATTTTTAATCTAATTGCCTTTATTAAAAAAAACTATGAGTACTTAACTAGTTAGGTACTGCATTAAATCTAAAAAAGCCCTTGAGGCATTATACCAAGGATACTAGCGGTATTTCCTCGTATTGCAATGCTAATACGTTGTGCGAGGAAGCCGCCAGCTCTTCGGCCACCACTTACATCAACCAGTCGCTTCGCGGTTTCTGCAAAAAGTTTGTGCGCGCTGGGCCCATGGACCTAGCGTCTCTATGCCAAACGGTACAAAACGGTACTCTCTGCCCAGGCTCTTATATTTTATCCGTGACATTAAGGCGTGTACCCGAGACAAGCATATAATGTAGAACGTTCAAGTCTCAGTCAAGGTGGTAAATCCACCATAATCTTTATAGGAGACGCCAGAAATGAGTGAGGTAAGAATTGCAGCTACTGTACAGGGAACTTCTATAAGATTTATGTCTAACTGTGCTCTGCAGTTTTATCCGCAGTTTATTAGGGAAAAAGTAGCCTATGTGTTAATCCAGGGTGTCAGCTAACTCCATACCTACCAAATTCTTCACCACACATCCTGGCTCCTGGTGGAATCGCAGCCTAATTTCAGACAACATGCCTATTACACTATCGTATTACTTTTTAAACGAACTTTAATTTGCACCAAAAAGTTGTACATTTTATTTACATCCCTTCCTAAATGCCAAAGTTTCCACATCTTTAACTTACTTTACGATATGTTTATGTTGTTTGACGACCGGTCTGTATTTATATGTATCTATTTATTATATATTTCGTCGTCTAGTACCTGCAACACAAGCCTTATTGAGCTTACCGTGGGACTAGGTCGATTTGTGTAAGAATGTTCGAAATATTTATTCATTTATTTATTTTATTTATTTATATGTATCTATCTATTATATATACCGTCGTCTAGTACCTACAACACAAGTCTTACTGAGCTTACTGTAGGACTAGGTCGATTTGTGTCAGATTGTCCCCATATATTTATTTATTTCTGGTTTTAACGGTGATCACTCCACAGGGGCAGGCGGCGAGGGCGAGGAGGAGGTGTGGCGCGGGCACAGCATCGCGGCGCTGCGCCGGCGCGCGTCCGAGCTGTCGGCCGCCATCCCGCCCTACCTGCAGCTCAACTACGACGCCCACAGCCCCGTCTACTGACCGCCTTGTCCACACTAGCTTCTGAACCATTGTGTCTGCGCTTGAGCGGCAAGCGTCCCAAGCGAAGCTGCGGCGCTACAAACACGATATTCGCATATTTCGGACCATTGTCCCTGTCAGTCTCATGACGTCTTAATTGGGGTAAAAGAGAAAGATGCCCGAAATTTACGAATATCGTTTTTGGCGTCTTTAAAAACTGGGTCCGAGTGAACCATGTCGTGCTGATCGCTGCAACACGGCGCGTACATCTGCGTGGCATCGACAATGCGTACAAACCTTTGTGGTATCTCATAGAACATGGATACCTTGAACACCAATCATAAGTGGCACTATTAACTTAACCAATTTGAAATATTTCCTTTTTAGTACTTTTAAATTGGTGTTTTGAGCAAGCGGATCGAATCTCTTGATTTGAATAATGAATTTCCAAAAATCGACATGCTATTTGTTTTTTGCTTTTTAAGAAAGAAATAACCATTTCAAAATTGACTAAAACGTTAAAATGTATATATAAGAGTAAAATACGATCTTCAATACGAAGTGGAATCCATAGTTCGGTGTAAGTAAAAGTGCTGCTACATGGAATATTGCCAGGAACTTCGACTTAAACGCAAAAATTATCAAATACCCACACTTGGGAGAAGGTTGAACTCTGCAGCGAAGCGGGGCGGGCGACGTCCACTTTAAACAAAAGCATGCTAACTATATGCCTACATCCCTGAACCTCGACGCTACTCTTCGTTCCCCGCCAATCGCTCCGCTACAAGCGTGTACTCAGTAGGCAAATTTGGATATATTTTTCATATTAAACCATGTGTTTCTCATATCTCCTATTCGCTGAAATATGGAATCTATTGAAACGATTTGAAGTTGAACGTCACATAAGGTGACCACATAGTCCTTTAGGACAATTTAAAGATAAGTAATAAAATGTGAGCTGTATTCAAAAAATATGTATACGCGTTCGTACAATAATAAATAATAATGATAGTTACGTTAAGCTATTTATTACTTAAGCTAGGTATGGTCGTGAAGTATTACATAGTTGTAGGCGATGTATGTTAGAGTATTATTTGACATTCCGGTACAGAGTAGATCAAGCGAGTATGTTATGTGTAGCGTGGTTAAATACTGTTAATAGACGCAGGCATTTTATTAAACCTAATATAACAAACCTTGTTTTGTCATGTTTTTTTTGTATAAACGTAAAAAATCTTTATGAATAAAGGCCCAGCCCAAAACCTTGTACATAAAAGCCGAAGTTCACACAACTGGTTGTTAATATAAAATAGACAGCCACTGAGAAGGGATTTTTAGAAATTGGACCCCTATTTTTGTTTATTATATTTTTTTGTACATTATGTAGTTATTGCGAGTTTAGTTTTGACTGCTATTTCCAAAGGATCATGTTATGAGAGCAATTGTGAATCGCTACGTCGTATCAGGTGACCGATTTTTGAGAGTCTTGCACTCGATTTCTAAAAACTTTGAGGACGACAATAATGATACACAAAAGTTTCTTACCCTATATTTTCACGAAATGTAGAATTCGTCATGTATAACATCGATAGTTATATTAATAAATTCTATGATTCATTTTATTAAAATACCATTTCTTTTTTTTGGCCGAATTTAATGTCACAAGTCGACTCGATGTTCAAAAATTGTCCCACAATGAGTAATAGATATTTCATACTTTAAAAAATGCCTGTGTCTATCAAGTTGACACAAATTATTGAGCAGACATCTAATGATACATACTTCAGGAGTAAACTATTCGTCTCTTTACTATCGTATTCATGTCTTTGGTATAATATTGTTAAAACGTATACGGCGATGAACCCGAGTATACTGTCAGTGTATAGCAGAAACATTTTTCGATATAGAAATTTTAAATGTTCGTATTTTGAGTAACTGGCGGCCACTGAATAATTATATATTTTGTATTGAATTAGTTAAAAGTGGTTGATAGTTCCTATTTTATTTTCTTTATAACTATGTTTATCAAATCTTCCGTCCGTTTGTTTTAGTTTTACAGTACTATAACCTGTCTCAATTTTTGTATTTTTTTTAATTTAAGCCAAAGTATTGTTTATTTTTTTAAGGCTTTTTGCATTTTGGCTTTTTTATGATTATTTTAACATTCTGTTGCTTTTATATATAAGTAAAGGACTGAGTGATTATTATTAGCTTAATAGAGAGAATAATAATAAATGATAACAGTGGCGGAGACGGCCGACGGCCGCTGTCGCTCGCTCGCTCCTGCGTGTAATATATCGTCTAGTATTATTGTTAGTCTTAAGTACATACATACAATAAAATAGACAATGTTCATGTGTAGAGTTTCATTTCATTTTTTTTTCTCCAACTATGTCCGAAAAAAATGTGATGTTTGGTCACCCCATCTCCTCCCGCGGGTAAACAGACCATAATGAGAAAAAACCGACGGATGGGCAGCAGCGTCCGTTGAAACACAATCTACAGTTACTGCGGTCGCCAACCCGCCTGCCAAGCGTGGCGACTATGGCAACTACCCATGCAAGTCATATTTGCAGGAAGCCAATATCGAGTGGACCGCTTGCGGCGGTGATGATGATGATGATGATGGCCATCTTGTAAGTATTATTTAACAGGCCAGTACCTACAAAAATTACAGAGGAGACACATACAGAGAGCCATCCGCCTCTGGAATGCTCTTCCTCACAGTGTACGTCAAGCTCAAATTAAATACACGTTCAAGCTTCGCAAGCACCTATTTTATAACTCTCGTGATTGAGACTCTACATAGTAAATATTTCGTTTATTTATATTTAACCTTTTTTCCTCAAAAAAACTACTTAGAGTATAAGAGGCGCATTTAATGAAATAAAGCACTGTCTGTCTGCCATTCAAAAACAAATAAGTTTATAAGGATATACATACCTACATATAAAACAATATATTATAAACTGATTTTAAATAAATACAGACGAGCAGATATAAATGTAAGTATGTTTTTAACGAGTCAAATAAAGCGCGTTATCGAAAATGACTACCTAGAATAAACCTTTTCAGTTAGAGAATAATGTTCTTAAAGACATCTTCTGTCAAAAGAAGTAAACTCAGTTGTAGTAGTTCTGCTACTTACCGATAGATGGTAGCTCAATTAACTCGTTCATGCTCCTTATCTTAGTTTGAATATGAAAAGTTCAACTACTTTTGATAGATGGCGCTTTTATCAATATTATATGCTACAACTGGAAACTAATATCGACCAAACTTAGTTAAAATATTTGTTGTGTATTTTGTTTTGATATAAACATGTCCGTAGTATCTTTGAACGACGAATGCTCTGAAGCTGGAGCGAACAGTGGCTCAGTGAAGACCGACACTGAGGACAGTTTATTTGGGTAAGTATTATCTATTTACTTAATTACCAAAGTTCGCTGTTACTCGATTTCTAAAAACCAGTGCCTTCATCTTAAAATAATAGTTATAAGTTCAAACAAACTATCCTTTATGGGTTTAAATTTTTGTATGTACAAAATTACAATTTGAACATTATGTAAGCTTCTGAAATAGATTAATAGTCAGACACGGAGTTTTAAATCTGTCGAGTATCTTGTGTTGTTTGCGGGCGTTTCGCGTTTGCCAGAGAACAAATATTATGCAACTGAGATTTATTGCGGCTCTGTCACTAGATGACACTATCACCTTAGCCAGCAATGCGGGAACGATATATCGTATGGGCATTGCCTATCCAAGTCTTATATCCCTCTTGATTGAAAGTCAGAAGTCGGCCAACTGTTCCTTGTAGCTATCTTAATAGCCAGTAGGGCAAAACCTATGATTGGCGCGCTATCTCGCGGCAAGGTAGACAACTCGCCTTTTCTAACGAACTAATTATGTTAATTAAAGAGGGACAGGTAGTCTATTTTGCCAGGAGATACTGTGGCGCAATACATGTGCAGTCGCCATTAACCCTTAATAAGGCAGTGGTCATATATTTACCACTTGGCTCTGGAGGACACAGATTCAAAACTATTTGACGTAAACGTCATTCAGTGAGGTTTATGAACGCACACATAATCTGTCAATCATAAAAAAATACGTTAGCAACACTGTGAAGTGTCAAAACGTAGGTCTGTGGCTGCTTGTCAATAAATTCAAAATTCGTACAATTTTTTGGTGTGCGGTAAATACTTGTTGCCGATTTGTTAACGCAACATTCCGGTAAGTGGTTTTTGTTGTATTTTCGTGGTAGTAGACTATATTACCTAGTTATATAAGTGTTAGCCATTTAGAATATCTGTTTCCACCGTTTGGAAAGACAGTCCTAAGTTGGTGGTATATATTTTACCATTGCCCGGTACCGTCAAAAAATAACGGATCGATTGTATTTTTTTTTTTTTAGTTTACAGTGAGAATGTCTAAAAAAACAGACTTTATGATAAAAATATTGAAGAACTACTTGAAATTGATCTTTCCAGTCTTGAAAGTGACTCAGATGATGACATGGAATATATTTCTAATTTGGTGTTCAATCATGATTACGATAGTCAAGTTGTACGAGGTTTGTCAAAAGTTGAAAAACGATCACGGGTACGGTGTGACGTATGCAAAGTAGCTCCATGTGCCACGCCGTGCTTTAAAAACATTCATATTGCATCCACAGACGGTATGTCACACATCATCAACCTGGGGATAGTATGGGCTAGGCAGCACAATGGGGTGGCGGTAAAATAGTTACCACTTTCTACACGTTATTATGAGGCAATGGTCATATAATTACCACCCTGTTTTTCAGAGAAAAGGATTTCCCGAAAATTTTTTCATTGATAGATGATGATTTTCATTGATTATGATGATTATGGCTACAATAAATGTCTAAAAAAGTTAATCGATTTGTTTTTTTCTGAAATTAATACCTCTGCCCTATTAAGGGTTAAATATATCGGAGCAGTCAAGGTAATCAAAAATATCGGAGCTTGCACTTTATCGCCTTGATAATAGAGGCGTTGTTCCGATATTTGTGACCACCTCCACAGCTCCGATATATCTGATGGTGACTGTGCTAGCTCAACTGGATTAGTTCCATACTTACAGCGACGACGAAGGCCCGCACGAGGCGCTCGTTGCACAGCTGTTGGATGCGCTGACGCCGGCCGCGCTCAGCAAGTTGCGCCGAGCCTTCCGCAAGACCAGGGAACCCTCGCGCTCCCAGGACATTGAGAGGTACCTACTTCCAGTATTTGAATGAATGATATGCCTTGTGAATGAGGCATGAATGATGAATAAATATATGAATTATAGGATTTTCCGGAAAGCTTAGAATCCCAAAGGACCTGGGACGACATGCAATCAAAATTGATATATGACTCACTACTAAGCCGCAGCGCTGGCTCCGTACGCGCTAGACTACTGGCTGTGGGGACAAGGGAAGCAGGTGCCTGGCTACAGGCATTTCCATCTGTAACCACCGGTACTTTCCTTGAACCCCACACCTTACGCGTCGCAACTTGCCTGCGGCTTGGTATTCGCGTGTGCGCTCCACACAGATGCCCCTGCGGCAACAACGTTGACTCTCTGGGTCACCACGGGCTGTCGTGTCAGAGGAGCGCTGGCCGCTTCTCTCGGCACGCTGCCATCAACGACATCCTCCGCCGGTCTCTGGCCAGCTTCAACGTACCGGCTCTTCTCGAGCCACCTGGTGTTCTCCGGGACGACGGCAAGAGACCGGACGGGATGTCGCTGATTCCATGAAAGTTGGGAAGGGTGCTAGTGTGGAATGCCTGCAGCTGCAGAGACGGCTGAATCTTTGAAAAAGGCAAAATATAAGGGTCTCGGGGCCGAATACAATTTTGTACCTTTTGGCGTCGAGACCCTTGGCCCGTGGGGACCAAGTGCTCATGCCTTTTTCAAAGATTTGGCCAAACGTCTTATCGACGTTACTGGTGACCGGAGAGCTGGCAGCTTCCTCGCTCAACGCATAAGCATTGCGATACAGCGAGGAAATGCTGCCAGCGTTTACGGCACCATGCCACGGGGGGATCTTTTATTTTAGATAGGTATTTTAGGTTTAGTTTTTAGTTATTTATAGTTTCATGAATTATTTATTCAAAACATACACATATAGATTACAACTACTACTTAAAGCGGGATAGTTACCATGTATATTATTTTGAATCGTTTATCACACATACAGAGCAACAATCAGAAATATAAGAAATCATAACAATTTTAAGACAGAGAAGTTTCATAAGTAGATAATATTTCTGACGGTTGTTCGGAAAGTTCTAGATTTATTGTTTTGTTATCTTTCATCCAATTTCATCAGAAACGTTTTTATCAATTTTTTGTATCTAGTTTCAGATTGTCGACGTTCTATAACTGTCCCTGACTTTTAGTTTGCTGATGAGTGGCTGACATACTGAGATTTGTGCGAATTCCTTTTACTATAGCGCAATTCCGGCGTATTGCGAAAATCGAAGTAAGCTTCCAAACGCTCTACTGTCTCTGTCATTCTAACGCTTCTCATTCTACGCTTTAATTGGAGTAAAAGATACTCGAACTATTTAGGTAGGCCTTCTGACCAAGCCTATATGTACCCCTTGTATTGTCTGCAGACGAGTGGAAGAAGTCATGCGTCTGGCGGCCGCAGAGGAGGGGATCGAGTTCGCCCCGGCGCCCGCGCACACCTCACTCGCTCTGTCTTTGGACCGGGAGGGCTTCGTCCAAGCCATCAACAATATCTTTGGTAGGTACTGCATTTCATTGGAGTAAAAGGGAAAGATGCGCGTTTATAAATTTCAATGTTCGCGGTATCAGGCCAACGCATTGTAGATGTCACATCAAGACGCTAAATGACAAAATCCGTGCAGAGGGCTATGCATCGTAGCCTAAGCCTGACTCGATGCTTATTTTACTCACAAATTAATACATGATACTGGTCATACCACCCCACAAGGTGGACCGACGACATAGTTCGCAGGAATCCACTGCGTGCGGGTAGTGCAAAACCTGTCACTATGGGCGGTTTTGGGGATGGCCTATGTCCAGCAGTGGAGTGATATTATGATGATGATGACGAGGGCTGGTCATACCAGCAGCAGAAATTATAATTTACTTAATAAAGATTAACAAGCACGTGCGCGCATTACAACTATTACTTTAAACGGATGGACGGCAGCGTCGGTCGAAACCTGATCTGCAGCTAATGCCGTCACCAACCCGCCTGCCAAGCGTAGACTAAAGCAACTATAAAATTATACAAGTCATGGCGGTGGCCTGTCCACTGTCCAGCAGTGGACGATTTACGGCTGAAATGATGATGATGATAGACGCACTGCGGTGCTACCGCGAACGACGATATTCGTAAATTTCGGTGGATTGTCTCAATCGCTCTCACGAGACCTTAATTGGAGTAAAAGAGAAAGATGCCCTAAATATACGAACTTAGATGTTCGCGGTACCGCTCCGGTTAATGAGAAATACATATGATAGTGTACGATGACAACTGGTCGAAGCCTTCAATGTTGCGTGAAGGCTTTGACCAGTGAATCCAGTGGAATCTTCCAGGTCAGCACAAGTTCTCCCCCCACGCCAACGCCCTGTTCAGCGCCCTGGACTCCTGGGGCGCCGGCCGCGTGTGGTGGCACCAGCTGCTGGCGCGGCTGCTGGTCACGGCGCCACCACGCTGGTCGCCCCTCGGAGACGTCTCAGTCAGACAGCTGCGGCACTGCAAGGTATAGGCAACCAATTTGATTTCTAGGCCACTTCGAATCTTGTCACAGTGACGTTAATAAGAGATCTTTTGCGTTTTGCATATTGATTTGCACTGTGACAAGGAACGAAGTGGCCTATAAATCAAATTGGTGAACGTACAAGCTTGTATCAAGCGCATATGTACTAGGTACAGTCGCCATCAGATATATCGGAGCTGTCGAAATGGTCACAAACATCTGAACTTGCACTTTATCGCGTTGACAATAGAGGCGTTGTTAAGATATTTGTGACCACATCCACAGCTCCGATATATCTGATGGCCACATACCACAAGTTAACTAAATGACACTAGTTACAGATACCTAGTTGCTGTACCTAACAAAAAAACAGTTAAACTTAAAACATTTTATAGATACTGCTTCATTCTCGCGTTGTCTTCGCATTTAGCTACGGCTAATAGCAGGGGGTTCCGCTTGGCAACTAACCCAGGATTTGACGTGGACACTAATTTTACGGTAGCGACTGCCATCTGACCTTCCAACCCAGAGGGTAAACTAGGCCGTTTTGTGTTTATCCGATTTCCTCACGGTGTTCTCCTTCACAAAAAGGCTGCTGATAAATATCTAATGATATTTCGTACCTATATAAGTTCCGAAAACCTAATTGGTACAAGCCGGGGTTAGAACCTTATAGATTAAATTTATAGATTATGGACTATATTTATAACGTTGTAATCATTTGATTGATGCTGCTTGAAATGTTGCCTTTATTGGAAAATTATTAAAGACTCGATTTCTACTACGGTTAAAGAACTACACCTCGCAAGTAACTGTTACTATATCTAAAATCATATGAAACACTCGTACTTGACCTTTACAGACTAGCTTTCTGCTTCGTATTCCCTTCGGATCTCACTCACAATTGTAGGTGAACAAAGCATCGGCATATGTAGTAGTAACGTGTGTGTACACGTCGGCGTTCTACAGTGTGTAAATCTTATACGGGCGAATCTCTTAACGGAGGGTAGATAGGACATAAAAAATATATATAGATAACTTTTGCTTAGAAATACAATTAAAATTTTATCCATATAGTTATAAAAATTCGGCCCGCAATGTAATGCAATACACTCGAGTTAAACACTCGTTAGTTTCAAAAGATCATATCGCGTAATGTTCGCAGTACATTACTGCTCAGAAATTTTACAAAAAATAATTACATGTGTATAATAGGTATAATTAAAGAAAAACCTTTTGGTTAATGATTATACTGGTAGTTAAATCCTACCTATGTATGGTTTAATTCTTCGCCCGTATTAGACTTACACACAGTATATTCAAAGACGTAAGTTCCATATTAATTCTCTGCACAACTACATAGACCGTCCTTCAGGTATGTAAAACGTCCTTTATATGTGGAAGTCCACATGGAAAAGTACCTTATGGCGCTTGGCGCTTACGTTGCAAAATGTCACATTAGTATTGAAGCGTCATTAACAATAGCGTAAGCGCCAAGCGCCATAAGGTACCTTTCCATGTGGAGTACCACATATCGTGAATATCATAGTGTTCTGTTTGGACTCTCCAGCGCGAGACTATAGTGAAGCTGGTGGCCATAGAGACCAGAGAATCGTTCTGCTACGCGGCGGTGTCGCGCGGCGGCCGCGTGGGGCTGTACGACGGACGGCTCAAGTTGCTACACTCTTACGAGGTATCCTTAGTCAATCAATATCCTAGTTCCTATTTGGTCCCGGGTATGTCCTTAAACTACGGCCGACAATGAGAGAGGGCACAGCGAAGTACCATCACGCTTGAATCTGGAGCAGCCCGACTGGGGAAGTACCTCCTCCTTACAAAAACAAAATTATAAACCACAGCCATAATAGTACTGCTATCTTTCAGGTACGTGTTGTGTTCCTGATGGTGAGTAAGGTTCCAAGAGCTCCAACCCCCGGCAACGCGCTTGTGACTCCCCCGGTGTTGCGCGCGCCCATGGCGGTGGTATTTGCTTACCATCAGGCAATCCGTCGTCTCGTTTGCCATCTTTGCCATAGAAAAAAATCATTCCATATTCGATTCGCTTGGCAGGTGACATGCAGTATCTTCCACCGCTCGCAGCTGCTCGTTCTAATAATTCAGGGACAATGCCCGGGTCCAATCACTCAATACAATATAGGTATCACACCCGTGACCCGACACGATTTAAATATTAAAAAAATTATGTACCACTTTCAATTTAGGGCTATAAGAAGCATTTCGACTTTAATCACCAGAAACACAAATTACCCGATAGGTATTCGTAAATTTCGGACGATTATCTTTGTCACTCGCATGACGTCTTAATTGGGGTAAAAGAGAAATATGCCCGAATTGTACGAACTTCGAAGTTCGCGGTACCAGACCTGACCACAGGCCAACAATAAAAATAACCACCACTACTGGCATTCCATAGTAAAGTTTGTTTATGTACATTACAAGAATGAATAGGTGAGAAAAACCTACCTACCTAGAACCTATCTATTTAGTCACGCACGTTCACTGCTAGACATAGGCTGCTTTCACAGATCGCCAACGATCATCTGATATCCTGAAGCCAGCGACTCCTCGTCGGCGACGCATCATCCCTTGATCAATGTTCTTGTAAGGCCATTAATGCCTGTGTGGTTTGCAGGTGTTCTACGACCGGACAGGGGTGCGCAAACGCGTTAAGAATTGCTGGATAACTGACGCGGTTTACATGAGCGTGAGTTTTAATATACCTCCACAGGGAACGATATCTAGCACACTGAAGCAGACTGGCAGCAACCAGAACAGGGTCGTCCGTTCATCTAGTTGGTGGACGTCAGACACTACGCTTTCCTATTCGTGGTTGTCACTCTTGGACTTTTCTACCCCAACGGTCATTGGCTGTCCGGGCTATGTAGTTTGCTCAATGCTGCTTCAACAGTTCAATCCTGCAAACTGTGTCGGTTACTTACTAATTAAACAAAGCCATTGTAATATAACCTTACGCATTATCGCGCGTCGCATGTCAAACCGCTCCTGATGTCAAAACTGATTTAGGGCGGTCCGAGACCGGAGCCGTTGTTTTGCTAGGAATTAACCGAATAAATCGTCCGCCATTAATAGCTGGAAGCACACCGAACTCACTGTGTCTACTAAACTGTCACAACACACCCTGAAGTTTAGACCTTCGATGGCAGGCTTAATTTCATGCTGGTGGCACAGCCCAGCCACCATCGCATGTGAATAAAGTAAACGTGAGTGATGCCGTTATACCATACAAAGCCTTTTTTGGTTCGTTATATCATATTGTTTTTGTTAATTGAAGCCTGAAGAATTTGTTAACGTCCAGGACGCTCGTACGTTGCTCCTTGCCGCCTCCGACCGCAGCCTCACGGTGTACGACGCCTCCACCCTCGCTCACGCCCTAAGCTACTGCATTACCGGACTGCCACACATTCCCACTGTGAGTCCAGCCTAAAGATTTTCAGTAGAAGAGTGTTCAAAAGTCCAGGGCGACCAGAGAAATATGAACTTTCTCATACAGTTGTTCAACAGATCCTCACGCTTACGCCCCGGCCACTACATTGCGCGAATTGCGTGTGATCCCAATTAACTGCAGTGCATTGCGCGTCTTGACCGCGCAACGAACAGATAAAACGCTTGCCGCACCGCAAGTACTCGTAGCGCATTTTCGTGGCCGGGCCGTTATTGGTTACCACACGTTAGGTTTACAAAATTAAAATAGGTTGCATCACATATCTCTCCAGACTCATATTGTTTAGGTAAACGTGTGAACGATTTTTGATCAGATAACCTTATCTGATCAAAAATCTTGTATATTCTAGTGTGTAGCGTATGCGCCGTCTACCGGGGTCGCCGGCGCCGAGCTCGCGCTGGGCACGGCGCGAGGCGACGTGGTCCGGATGCGGCTGCGGCGGGCACTGCCGCCCACCGACTCCCCGATAACCTACTTCTGGAGGGTACAGTATCCACCTGATCCACCGTCTGCTGGTTTTTGCTCTTAAATCATGCCGTTTTTTGGGCTGTAGCGTTTGGAAAGCTGGACTTGTTGCCTGCTGCTGCTGGCTGCCCAGCTTTCCAGCCTCGCCAGCCAACCGGCTTTCCAGCCTCGTAGCAGCTATGACCTTGGGACTGCCGGATGTTGAGTAATACTACTCACTAATGTGTACACCTATAATGTCTCGGGACTCGAAATCTGGCAAAGAAATTTATTTCTGTGTTTATCACATATCTGTTGCTGGACTGTGGATGTAATATTTTTTTGTATCTATCATATCGTCCTCCAGTATTTGCAACATAAAGCTCTCGATTTACTTCTACTGTAAGGTCTAAGTACATTTTTCTAAGATTTACCAAAATATTTATACATTTGTTAGGAGCTGTCATCACCACCTCACACCAGCTACTGCAGCATCTCAACATGGCGTCGTGTCCACTCCCGCGCAGTGCGGCGTCTCGGGTTCGTCGGGGACGTCGTGTGGTCCTGCTCGCACGACGCTGGAGTGAGCGTGAGGGCGCGTCACGCGCCGGGGAAACTGGATGACTATGTTTTCAAAGTGCAGAGGGTGGGTAGAAAATACACGGTTACTTGCATTTGTTTATTGGTTTTTATAAAAAAATCAACACCGAACAGGCTTCCTATAAATTCAAAAGCCTCCACATTGACATTGGTGGAATCTACCTCGCTAATATCGGTATATAAGTAACATCCATTAAATGAAAAAAAAAATGGTATTTAAGTTAACAGCAGCATATCAACACACATATAAATCACATACAAAGCAAAGGTTTCCTTCACGTAACTAAGATAGTCTAATCGTCCCGAAAGTATAATAAATTGTGACGTTCTCCCTAACTTTGAAACCAGAAATCTAGGGCTCTGAAGGCCTACCGCCAGGATCAGAAACGGGCATCTTTTTCTTTTGCTCCAATTAAGGCGAATTTAGACATTTGACATTTTCGGTAAGCCCTCAGAAGCTAAGCCATCGTTCGTCAACAGGGCGTAAGCTGTTTCCACGTGGTCCCCGCCCTGCACATGCTGGCGACCGGCAGCGCTGACGGAACCGTGCGCCTCTGGGACACCACGCAGGTATGACGATTACGTCGTCCAGGATTACAGAAAAGAAAACCGTAGCCAAATACCACTATCCTACTCTTAGTGTTGTGTCCTGTCGGTGAGAAGCTTTTCTCTCTTACACGAAGGCCCTGAGCTTTCTGGCGAGAAAGCTCAAGACCTTAAATGGTAATAGGCAACGTGGGAATCTTACCATCAGTCAGACCGCCTGCTTGTTTACCACCATCGTAGTATTAAAAAACAACTCGGGAACTACTCAAGAGACCTTTATAAAAAAATGGGACCATATGAGACAAACATTGGTTCATCAAAATTCGTTCACATTGAACAAAGTTCTGAGACAACCCATTAGTAAAAGTACGGGGATGACGCCAATAGTCCTGGGTTCGTATCACAATAAGGGCATTAAGGTGCGACCAGACCGCAGCTTAAAATACGGAATCGCAGTGACGCGTCGTATGCGTACCGTTTTTGACGCATGCTCCCCAGACCGCTGCTTAAAATACGCTGACGCACCGTAAATTGATCTGCGTAAAAATCGCGAAAAATATTACACGGAGGTCTTATGTCAGACACCACACCGGTGACGTAAAAGACGCAACTGTTTTGTGTCAAAAAAGATTCGCGTGAAGCACGTCATTGCGATTCCGTACCGTCACCGTTTTTTAAGCAGCGGTGTGGGGAGCATGTGTCAAAAACGGTACGCATACGACGCGTCACTGCGATTCCGTATCGTGACCGTTTTTTAAGCTGCGGTCTGGTCGCACCTTTAATTGGTGTGAATACCGATGTTTGTTCTTGAGGCATGGGTGTTTTTTTATGTTTTTAAGTATTTGTGTGGGGTTCAGTTAGTTTGTGTAAAGATGATGTCCTATAATATGAATTAATTAATTGCGAATGCTATCTTTACTTTAAATTTAGTTTAAAACACCTTTTTCTGTATCAAATTCCGGGTATTTACATTTACATTTCAGCCGCATGCAGTCCACTGCTGGACATAGGCCTCCCACAAATATGACTTGTATCATCTTGGGGGGTAGTTGCCATAGTCGCCACGCTTGGCAGGCGGGTTGGCGACCGCAGTAGCTGTAGATTGGGTTTCGACGGACGCTGCTGCCCGGCCGTATTCGGGTATTACTATACCATATACCCTGAATTTGATACACGATATACTATTTTGTCACGACATGATTGGCTGGTGTTTGCAGTCCACCCCGTTCGCGAAGCTGCCTTCGCCGGCGCGCGCCGCCGTGCTGGACGTGAAGGTCATCGCCGACATGGAGGTGGTCGTCGCCTTCTGCAGCAACTGCGTATGTAGCTCTCAGAACCTGAACCACTGCTGGACATAGCCCCAAAGCGACCATCACCCAGCGATCCACAATGACCGGATGGCGCCGCGAACGCTCCGGCTGTGGAATGAACTCCCTGCCAAGGTTTTCCTTAAGGAGTGTATAGGTTCTTAAAGGGTAGGCAACGCGCATATGAATCCTCTGGATGTGCAGGCGTCTGTGGATAATGTATTGAAGGCGCTTGTGGCGAGGTATAGAGAATAGTATTTATATATTTACAATTTATTTACATATGTATATACAATTATAATTTACAATCTATATAATGTTATCACGGACACAAGCAGGGGCGTATTTACCCTAGGGCCAAGGGGGCCATGGCCCGGGGCGGCCGGATGAGAGGGGCGGCGAAGCCGCCGGTCTCATCCTGCGAAGCCGTCCCTCTCAGTTTCTTCTGGGCGCCGTTTTTCATTAAGTTTCCTACAATATTTTTTTCATACATACATTTAAATATAAATAAATAAATAAAACGGTTAAAATTAATTTAATAAACCAATCTATTTTTACTCTGCTCGTAACTGTATGAATTTTGTCTTATCTACGCCATCTATTATAATACTAGGCCAACTATGAAGTCCCGACTGACAAAACAAATGATTTTTTTTCAAGTTCGTCACTTTTTTGTGTGGAAGTATTTTTTTGTAATATGAACGTGACGCACTGGAAAATCGTTTTTTTTTCATACAAAATTTGGGGAACATTTTTTCATGTATGAGGCGTAAAACTATAAACGATTCACAGAGGCCAAAAAAACAATATTTTGAAGACATGAGTACTATGTGTCCTTTTTTTAAATAACGCTCAAATTCAAGGTCAATAGAATATTAAAATAACGTAAAAAAATATGGCTTACTGACACGTTACATATTATTATAAAAAAATCCTTTGCACTGCGTCCTTTACTGTTTTGCGTCCAACTGTTACTGTTATCAATATCGAGCAAAAACAAACAAAAAAATCACGCTTGTTGTATGGGAGCCCCCTTAAATACTTATTTTATTCTGGTTTTTAGTATTTGTTGTCATAGCGGCAACAGAAATACATCTTCTTCTTCTTTCTTTCTCCTTGCCACTTCCCGTTACGCGGGGTCGGCATCGTCGGGAGTCAAGCCGAGGTCCTTCATGTCTCTTCGAACATTCGTCATCCAGGTGGTCTCTTTCATGCACAGCCATGGAAAGGCACTTCTTCACGACGTGATCATCAGGTCTTCGTACAACATGACCGTACCATCTTAGCCGTGATTCATTTAGTATGTCGGCCATAGGCGCTACTTTGAGTATAACTCCACCTGACCAACGCAGCATGCGCATCTCTGTGGTGTGAAGTTTTTTTTGCTGCTGGATTTTTCGAATAGCCCATGTTTCGCTGCCGTAAAGTAGTACTAGTCTAACAGCTGTTTTATAGACCTTGCCTATTGTTTTCTTCGGATCACAGAACTCCTGTTAACGTGCGCCATTTATGCCACCCCGAGGATTCTGATATGTGTTATATCGGCGAATAAACGATACTAGGTACTTGAAGTACTTGAACTTATTTACTCTAGGCAGGTCCTGGCCGCTCAGTTTTACTGTGTCAGTTGGTCCAATGGGTTCCTCGGGATTAAAGTGACATACCATGCATTCCGTCTTGGTTCTGCTGTGCTGATGCGCAATCCATTCGATTCTAGACATGTCCTCCATTGTTCCAAATATTGTTCAACATCGTGTCTGCTGTCTGAAATGTGGGCCACATCATCCGCATAGAGGAGATTCCATGGAGTGGGTGTCTGAATATGTTATGTGTAAATAATAAGCGACTAAGCGCGCCGCCTTGGCGTACTCCCATTTTTATACTGAAACTGTCTGATGTACCATCAGCTGGGCTTCTAACGCATGTTTCAACGCTCTCGTACATGTCTGTTATGAGTATGGGTCTCACGTAGCATTCGGGCACATTTTGGCTTCTTAGGGCTGGCCATATTATTGTTCTTGGTACTCGGTCAAACGCCTTCTCGACATCTACGAACACCATCCAAAGGTTTTCCACTAGTTAGTCTTATAGCATGAAGAGCGTATGTGAAATATATCATCTGTGAAAATTTCAGCTGTCTTTATTACGGTTCATAAGATACAGCTTGGTGACAGACGGACAGCGTAGGCTCCGTAATAGCGTTTATTTTTTACCCTTCGGGTACAGAACCCTAAACATGGGTTTTAATTTTCTATTGACCCCAAACATATTTTGTCACGTACATTGGTATTCTTTACTAAAATATAAAGATTTAAAAGAAGCTTTACCGTACGTAGAGATTGCCTTACGCATTTATCTTTATTTATAAAATAATATTTACGATCCGCTATAAGTGAAGAACGCCTAAATAGCTTCGCTATTCTTAATATAGAAGATATAGATAGAAGCTGAGTTAACGAACGCCATGAATAAACAGCGTCATTGATGATTTTGTCAACCAATTTGTACATTGAAAACCCTATCATTAAGTTTTGGTTTTTTACGCGGTGTGTAAATTTAATTTACTTACAATTTTTTTTATCGGCATTTACGGGGGCGGCAAATTTTAAAGGCCCGGGGCGCCAAAATTTAAAATACGCCTCTGGACACAAGAGTAAAGGCAGGAGTATATATTTTATATTTTTTACATAGATAGACAGCCGTGTTATTATTTTTGTTGCTAAGTAACAGCGCGCCGCAACACGCAGGCGCGGGGACTTAGTTATTTGGTAGCGATGGTGGAGGCCGAGCAGGCCACCACATGTTCCCCCTGGCCAGACCGTGACTACGGTCGAAACCGGCTGGAGAACCTGACGAATCTTCCACTTCGAGTTCTCCTCTCTATGTCCGTATTGGTGTTATTAGATTCAGATGAAACTTCTTTCATCATATACGCAGGCGACAGACTCAAGTCGACGGTCACGTTGTTGGGCTTGCCTTTGATGTCAATAGAATAAAATTTAGGCTGTCGTTTGATGACTCTGTATGGGCCTTCGTATGGTGGTTCAAGAGAGCCGCGGACACGATCAACACGAAGAAAAACATGTGAACAAGTTTCGAGTCCGCGTGGTATATAAAATGGTGATGCAGAAGTATGCCACGACGCAGGTCTTGGAGTTAATTTAGCCATGTGAGAGCGTAGGCGTGTGGCGTACTCGGTTATATCTGTCACCTTGTAGTCGTGTAGAGGTGACAGGAACTGACCAGGTAAACGAAGCGCCTCGCCGTAGACGAGCTCTGCCGGGGTAGTCTGTAAATCTTCCTTTACGGCGCTTCGAATACCAAGCAGGATCAGTGGAAGGGCTTCGGTCCAGCTTGATGATGATGAATGACACATTATGGCAGATTTTAGCTGACGATGGAGCCTTTCAATAATTCCGTTGGCTGCAGGATGATAAGCAGTGGTGCGGAAATGGCGAGCACCAACCATCGTAGTTAGAGCCTTGAAGAGTTGACTCACGGTCTGTGGTAACTCGTAGCGGACATCCGAATCTGGCAAACCAGCCAGATACAAGAGCAGTAGTAGCACAGGATTCAGCAGTGATGTCTCTTGAGTGGAAACGCCTCAGACCATCGAGTAAATCTATCGATGACGGTGAGACAGTATCTGTAATCAGACGAAAGGGTTAAGGGCCCTACGAGGTCTAGATGAATTTGAGCGAACCTCGAGGATGGAATGGTGAAAGTGGAAAGTGGTGAAATGGTATGAAGTGTGATTTTGCATTGTTGGCATTTCAAGCACTATCTAGCCCACTCTCTACAATCTCGGCGGATCCCTGGCCAAACGAATCGTTCTGAGACCAGTCGCACGGTAGCTGAGCATCCTGGATGATGAAGTTGGTGAAGCTGTTCGAAGACTTGTTTTCGAAACTCTGGTGTGATATATGGACGAGGTTGTCCAGTAGAAGTATCACAAAATATTGGTAAGGTACTGACAGGTGTAGGCATCTTTTTTAACTTCAGTGATGAGCCGTGGAGGATCAGATCTTGCAGCTCTGGATCAGCTTCCTGAGATCGTGCAAGAGCCTGGTAGTCGATGGAAATGACAATTTCTTCTACACGAGATAAGGCATCAGCTACAACGTTGAGAGTTCCGGGTAAGTATCTTAGATCAGTAGTAAATTGCGAGATAAAGTCCAGGTATCTAAATTGCCTTGGTGAGCATTTATCTCGGTTGGTAGTAAATGCAAAGGTGAGCGGTTTGTGATCTGTATATATTATAAAATCTCTGGCTTCCACCATGTGCCTGAAGTACCTGATGGCCTCGTACACAGCCAGGAGTTCTCTGTCGTACGGGCTATACTTCTTCTGTGGGTTGGTAAGTTTGTGCGAGTAAAATGCTAATGGTTGCCAAGAATCGTTGATAAGTTGCTGAAGAACTGCTCCGATGGAAGTGTCAGATGCATCAGTGAAGATTGCTAGCTTTGCACTTGGATCAGGATGAGCTAATAGTGTAGCTTTAGACAATGATGACTTGACAGTCTTCAAAAGCTTGTAGCAATTCAGGTGTCATGTTCACTGGATGCGATCCTTTAACTTTAGGTCCTGAGAGGATGGAGTGAAGTGGTGCCTGAAGTTGTGCAGCATTAGGTACGAAGCGACGGTAGAAATTGATCATACCCAGGAATCGTCTGAGCTCCTTGACGGTTTTAGGGACGGCGTAGTCCTGGATTGCTTGAACTTTTGATTCTAAGGGCTTGGTACCTGAAGCTGTTACACGATAACCAAGGAAAGTGACTTCAGGTTGGCCAAACAAGCACTTGGAGATATTGATCCATACACCGTACTGTGTCAAACGCTCGAACAGTTGGCGAAGGTGGCTTTTGTGTTGCTCCAAAGACGTTGAAAATACCAGAATATCGTCTATGTAACCGTAGCAGAAGTCTAGACCCAACAGAACTTCGTCTATAAACCTCTGGAAGGTCTGCGCTGAGTTTCTTAACCCGAATGTCATGAAAGTCTAATAAACCAAAAGGGGTAGTTATCGAGGTCTTGGGAATGTCATCAGGGTTCACAGCTATCTGATTATACGCCTTAACTAGGTCGATTGTTGAAAAGATGTTACAACCTGCTAGTTGGTACGAAAAATCGTGGATGTGCCGTATGGGATATCGGTCAGGTATTGTTCTTGCATTCAGCGCCCTATAATTACCACAAGGTCTCCAGGTGTCATCCTTGTTCTTCACCAGGTGGAGTGCACTAGCCCAAGGGCTTTCAGAACGCTGAGCTATACCTGATGCGAGCATATCCTCGAATTCCTTCTTAGCAGCCTGCATACGCATCGGATCCAGTCGTCGAGGCTTGCAGGAAACTGGAGGTCCAGGCGTGGTCTTGATGTAGTGCAAGGTGTTGTGCTTCGATGGAGAGTGCCTGCCTGGAGGTCTAATTATTGCAGGGTACTCACGTAAGATGTTGTGGAATTCCGTTTCATCCGTTACTACTTTGACAGATGCAATGTCTTCGGTGGATTCATAGCGTACAGCAGCTACCGATAACGAAGTAGTGTTATCTAGTAACCGATGATTCTTACAGTCCACAAGTAAATCGTAATAGGCGAGAAAATCGACTCCAATTATGGGTTTTGACACGTCAGCAATTGTGAAATTCCATCGAAATGCTCTTCGTAGGCCAAGGTTGACACTTAGTTGAATTGGACCATAAGTGTGAATGACAGTGTTGTTAGCTGCGACTAGGTCAAACTTAGACTGGGGGCATCGCGCCTTAATAGCCGATCGGGGGTAAACACATAAGTCGGAACCGGAGTCGATCAGGAACCTTATATACTACGCGTCCGATCAGTAATAAAAAGACGGCCAGATGCAGTGGGGTAGTCGTTGGCCGCTATTTCCGACCGCCCGGAAAGTTTTCCGAATTATATTTGCAAGGCTGGCCGCACTTGTGCGCTTTTTGACCAAAGTTAAAATGATAAAAACACTGAGGATGATTAGGCGGCGGCTGGGGCATCCTAGAACGCGAGCGAAAATACCTCCGTGACTTAGATGATGAGCGCGAGCGGAAGTGTACGCTCACACTTCCTCTCGGTGACAGCTTGTAAGTAGAGCAACTTGACGGTTGAGCTCGTTAATTTGTTGCGTCAATGCGTCAGCAGAAGATACGGGCACGTAGGACGTCTATGGTGCTTGAGCGTAGTTAGTATTAGCAGCAGAAGTAGATGCCAGTGCAACTTGCGGTGCGCGAGAAATAGGGGGAGCTTCGAATACTTTGTCTGCTAAATCGGCTAGTTTGTCTATAGGCTGGTCCGACTGAGACGCCAGTATAGTTTGTACGTTGTGTGGCAAACGGTCGGACCAGATCGTCTTTAGCAGGTCAGACGTAGCGGCGGTACCTGCAAGATTCTGGAGATGTCGCAGAAACTGTGACGGGCTCCGGTCGCCGAGTTCTTCGTGAACTAGAAGTTGCCGCGTCCGTTTATCTTGCGAGGCAGATAGGCGTTTTATAAGCTCTGATTTGAGTTTAGTATATTTGTCGGTCGCAGGATGGTCCGGTAACTGCTTACCATCAGGCGGGCCGTATGCTTGTATAAAAAAAATAAGCACCCAGTGGATTCCCGTGATACCAGCCTATCTGTCCACCTTGTGAGAGGTTTGACACGCCCGTTGCGACTTAAGGTTTAGTGATCCCAATGGCTTTTTCGGTTACTGGCTTGGTCACAGGCGGGTTGGCAAACACAGTAGCTGTAGATTGGGTTTCGACGGACCCTATTGCCAATCCCTTGGTGTTTACCCTTTGTCGCCTCTTACGACACACGCGGGAGGAGATGGGGTCGAGTTTAAGTATTATTATTTATAAACTATTTGATTGGCTTGATGCGTTTATTTGCGCCTATCATTGCGGCGGATTGGTAAGAAAATCAATGCATCTAAAAACATGAAAAATGAAATAAAAAATAATAATCACGATTAAGTATAATATATGATGTTAGCACGGTGTGGTCGCACCCTAATTTTATTGCAAAATTATTTTATTATTTTAGCAGAATTGGTTTACTGGTTTGTTTTTGTTAAAAATAAAACGAGTCGAGTTAACGTTTCCTCACACACAATATAAATTCACGACAGCGAAAGTCGATAAACAACATTCTATCCAAGGTTACGTACTAATTATGTAATCTAAATTATTCGGGAGTGTCTCGACCCGCCCAACGGCGCCCGCGCATTACTTAATGATTCACCTGTTGACCTGTGACGAGTTCTCGACATATCATTATGTCTGTGTTATCATCATCATTGATTATTTTCCTTTGATATGATACACAAAAGTATTCCTACCCAATCCAGTGGCTGCACATCTGGGACCTGAACGAGGAGACCTTGCTGCAGACCATCAAGATAAAGTTCCCGTTCCTCGGAGTGTTGGGGAAGAAGGTCGAGTTTGGGGCCTACTGCATCCACCCTGGTAACTATTGTGTTTTCGTTGACACTGCCAGCATTGAATGTCATAATTCCACGCTTGGCAGGCGGGCAGTGTGCTCGACCGCCGTAAGCAGATCCTTTTGCCATCTCCCCGACCTCTTTTGGGTTCTGGTCACAATTTAGGTCTATTTTAAATATTGGGAAGTTCATGGAGAATAGGTTAAACCAAAAAGCAAACGCTCGAACTCAAATAAACCCATCTCTGATATCATAAATGCCATCTTCTCCATGCTCTTTATTAATATAAAACAAAAATAAGAATATCTGACGCCTACAGGGCGCTTAACGAAAAAAAAATTGGTCTTGTTTGTCACCAAGCCCGTCTCTCCTATCTGTCTGCTCGTTTGTCATAATATAAAAAACTCTAATTTCATAAAAGTTTCCTTTGGAAAACAGGTCCAGCACTAAAGAAGACAATTGAAGTGGAATCTCCAACCACATCTCGAGGGTCAAGCGTGGTGCGCGGCAGCTCTGGCGGTCTACAACTCTTGGAGGATGAGGAGGAGGAAACTAACGATGTTAGAGATGTGTAAGATTTCACATTTTATTCTTAAACTGTGTCAGAACTTCTGACCTCCTTCCTAGACACCAGTAGTTGTTCCATAGAAGGCAAAGACTTGTACAATTTTTATATACTTGCGCGGGTGTCCTTCAAATCCTGCGGAAAAGGAAAGCCATATTGTGGTTGATAAAAAGAATTCTATCTCGCCACTGACTTACTAGCTGACTGACATAGATATAGAACGACCGACTTTGAATTTAAAAACCGACAATACAAACAGATCATGCAGTAGATGAAAACTCGAACAATGCAGATAATTACGTAACCATGCTTAGCCCGGAAATTAAGCGTTTATTTGCTTGCAAAGTCAATTTTAGTGCAAAATGCTATTTCCCAGAGAATATTCATTATCCCACCGCGCCGCCATACTAGTGACATGCTGTGACTGCGTTTGCACGGTTCCCTTGACGGAGCCGGCGGAGCCCCGGCCTGCCCCGGGGGACACTCTCCGAGCCCGCCGCCCACATGCATGGGACATCCCCATGGCTTCCACAAGTAAGTGACGGACTAAAAGTCCAGAGGCGTGGCCAAGATTTAAGAAAATATATTTAAATTTAGACCAAAGAGTCGAGTGATCATTTTTAATAATTTTGTTCCAATTGGCGTTTTACATAAATGATTGTCATGTTGATTATTGGTCCAGATGATACGCTGCTTACGCCTGGCATGCCTGCATTTGGTTTTGGTCAAATAAAGGAGAAACACGGCATACGTCCAATACGACGAATTGAAACGTGGCTCTGATTAGACCTCTCCGTCCATTTATCAGTGGTTGATCAATTTCTTCCTAGGCAAGGCGGAGTTAATATGACTTTGTCTTTCCTACATGAGGCGAAGGAAAACTGTTGAGCTGCGGGAAAATTAGTCAAGCCGGCGGGAATTGACCTTATTAGTTTTCTGGATCTTGAAGATATATAAGGGTTCATTTTCCTTTTTTTTTATGAATCTCACGCAACAAATTACAGTCAAATCGTTTACAGCAGAATGCGATTAACACTTTGACCGAACAACAATTCTTTACTACATGGGCACAGAAAGATAATTAAAATAAAGCAAAAAATAATCTATATTATATTCCTGAACTTCTGTCTGCAGCACCATCTACGCCTCGGCGCCAGTCTTTGCGCTCACAGTCTCTCCAGCCCCACGCTGGGACTCCCACTCGGACTCCAAGGTCCCCTCGGTCTCGACCTTCCAGATCCCCGGTCCACATGCCCCGATCGCGGACGCCACTAGCCAGCCTCACAGAACTACCCGCAAAGTTACCCGTCGAGGATCTAGATCTGGAGAAATTATTAGAAAATGCTGGTTTGTTCTTTATTTATTTAAACTTTATTGCCAGTAGAGTACAAGTGATGAACTTATGTTATTAGAAAGAGGAATGAACAATACTAGAGTCGATCTTGTTTAATTGTAGGCTTACAAGGAATCCTCGAGAAAGATTTCGTGCTAATGAAAGGTCTGAAGCACGATTTAAACATGAAGTTAGCCGAAATGGAAGCCAACAGAGAAACAGTGAGTAGTAATTTTATAATTTTTATATTGGTTCGCATCACGATTGTCATAAATCATCAATTGGCATATGCGATTTCGGCCGAAAATTTTATGTTTTAACACCTTCACTGCGGCATGAGGTCGATTCGACCTCATACAAGTATGCTTAATTATGTTAACTAATTGCCGCAACGAAGGTGTTAAGACTAAAATATTAAGATTATTTAAATATTAATATATGTATTAAAGTATTAAGACAGTATCATACGTTAAAAAATCCTGTTATTACTCACAGTTCCTGGTATTACTAACATATGATAACTCATGTGTTAATAATAATCTTGATTAAAATTACTTTTAATCAAGATTATGCGACATCAATCAAGATTAAGCAATATTACAGCAGAGCACGTGTATTTTTTTTTTAATATCTTTATCATAACCGCCAACAGATGGCGTCGGCCGTGGCCGCCGGCGCGCCCTACTTCGCGCTCCGCACCTACGAGATGGAGCCACTGGCACCCGTCAACGAGATGACAGACGCGTACGCACGCGCCATGAGGTAGGACTATTCCGCATCTAATTACTTTGACCCGGGTATGTCCTTAAACTACGTCAAACAATGAGAGGTAGGGCACAGCGATGACCATCACGCTTGAATCTGGGGCAGCCCAACTGGGGAAGTACCTCCTCCTTACAGAAGACCACAGCCATAATAGCACTGCTACCTTTCAGGTATGCAGTGTTGTGTTCCTGATGGTGAGTAAGGTTCCCAGAGCTCCAACTCCCCTTAAAGGCCGGCAACGCGCTTGTGACTCCTCTGGTGTTACGGGTGCCCATGGGCGACGGTAATTGCTTACCACCAGGCAATCCGTCTGTTCGTTTGCCGCCTATGTGTCATAAAAAAAAGCATCACCTACACAGTAGCTTCATTGTAAAATAAATAATAAATATTACAAGACAGCCTTACACAACTTGATTGAACTCAAGAGCTTACTTGGGGCTAAAGGTAAGGCTAGTGTTATGCGTCGTTAGCCAAATACTTAAATACATAGAAATCGCCAATGACTCACATTATCACATCAGCCATAAAACATCAACTGCTGGACATAGGCCTCCCTAAAATATGAGGTGTACCGTCTTGGGAGGAAATTGCCATAGTAACCGCGCTTGGCAGGCAGGTTGGCGATCGCAGTATAGCCATGGAATCGGTTTCAACGGACGCTGCCGCCCATCCGTCCCTTTGACGCCTCTTTCTTTAGGAGGAAGACTATTCTCAGTCTGCACCACACGGTCCATGACTCAGGAACAAGTGTCTGTGCTCATCACTCCATAAGCCGTTTTACATTACTTTTTTTCTATAGGTTATTCCCTCCGTCCAGCACTGTGGGCACGCCGACGGAGGCTAGCGCGGGTTCGACTCCACGACGACTCCGCAGCCGAACCAGCACCAACATCTGAAGAACTTCAACTTTATCCTTGAGCGGAAAGTGCGACGCATGGCGACATAAAACCTATGATCGCGCATACCTTGGGAAAATTTATTGATGCTGAACTCCAATTTTTATACACAATGGCCTGTAATGGGCCATGCTTTGCAAATCACAACTCTTGGCCCCGAGGACTTGGTGTTCGCATAAACGTAATACGTGGGAGTAAAAAAATGCACTATCCCGGTCAGCGGCTGATGACGAATAAAACACCCTCGCCAGGCTACGTCACGATTCCTTTTGAAGTGTGCCCGATATGTAAAAAACCGACAACATCCCGATTGCGCGCCACGATTAACAATCGTCCGCCACTATACACCATTAAGTACCGCTCTGTACACAAGATGGCGATCGCCTGAAGTGGATACGCCATTGTGTACTGATGCCTATAGACACAACATGTTGATTGCAGGCTTCGTTTCAAGCTTGTACATAATACGATGACATCAAAGTACCTAATCCTTTGTTGATATTGTGCCCAAGAAGGCTTCTTGCGGATATAACAATAGATTGATTTACAATTGAAGTACTTACGTCTGAAAAAGAGGAGCCTGGAGGAAACTTAAAGGCGTCGGTAAGCTAAGTAAGCTTACCGGGAAGTTTCCTCCAGGCCCCTCTACATGATGGCCTAGCGCTGGGCCAGCGAGATGACCATGCTATGGACACGATGGCGGCATTCAGTTGTGCTCTAATCGTTATGGCTCCCCTTTGATGTGCTACCGAAAGAAGACACCGCGGCCATCCCACTGCCATCCCGCCGCTTCATTAGCCATCCAACAACACTTACCTCTCTGCACGCTGGCCTATATAAGTACGATGGGCCATCATGTAGAGAAGCCATAACAGTTAAGAATGGAACGGTCAAAACTAGTCATGGAAGGATAGTAACGGGTCTACCGCGAATTTTCGCGACAATGACCGGTGCATAGGATACACCCGTTCTATATTTTTTCATTCATACTCGTATGTGTAGAAAACGGTAAAGTTTTAAGTGTTATATTGGTCACTTTTATTTATACTTTATATTTATATGACATGTTTTTGTTTTTCAATTGATTACCTAGCCATTATCATTTGTCTATTACTTAAGTACATTATTGTTTAGTAAAAGGCAACGTTTCATAACAATGTTTTTATTTCGTAGATCGTCGGGGTTATCGGGCCCGGGATGAGGAAAAAGATCAATAAGCTGTTGAATTTCGGGGCTTCCCCGAATTTGAATTCAGTATGTAAACGACAAATAAAGTTATAAATCATTACTGGCAACATGATATTGTCAATACTTTAAATAAAGTTCGTATCTCACATTGCTATGTTGAAACTTAGGAAATCTGAATTAGTCACATATATAGTAACGCCCAAGGATCATAGGAGTAAAGGAAATAATGTGTATACAAAGTTGCTTTCTGCTTAGCTTAAGCTGTTCAATATTGTCCGAAGCGACGAAACGCATATCCCAGTCGTGTCGCTAAAGTTATCTAGTTCCCTTCTATAAAAATAAGGGGGATGTGGCACAATGTGAAAACTATACAGTGGAATAAAATTAACATCACACACTGAAAGTTTGGGGACGCTTTTTAAATACAAGACACTGTGCTCTATCAAATATATCAGAAAAAAAATTTGGATTCAGAGCATCCAGATCAACCACTGATGCAATAATATTGTTAGAATCCTGATGGAATAGTATCATCAAAATTAATATCAAAATCATAGATTTAATAAGAAATACCTGCAACTTGGTTTTATAGACTTGGAAAAGGCTTTCGACCGTGTGCTTAGTAAACAAGTTTGCGAGCTCTTCGAGCCCAGAATATACTCGTACACTACGTTAATCTTGTGTTGTTGTAATCAAAATGTTACCACGAAGGTCAGAAGCCTGACTGGGTTAAGCCAGCCGTTCGAAGTTAAAGTAGGGGTGCACCAGGGTTCTGCACCAAGCCCGCTTTTATTCAACCTAGTGACGTACTATTTGACAAAGGATTTTCTGTCACCTCTGCCCTGGGGTACATTGTAAGCCAACGATGTAGTGCTAGTAGCCGATACAGCACAAGTTGTTAGATCATGTTGTCAGGGTCACCTTAAAAATTCCCAAACTAAATACAGGCCAGGCTGCCGCCCGGTGACCTCGAGGTCAAATATTTAAAAAGACTTCAAACAATCCCAGGTGTCAATAGAGACAAGAGTGAATGGAACAGGGAATGAAGAAGATGAATAAATATGTATATAAATTGTAACTATATAATAATAGTCTAAATAAGTATTTTTTTTTTGCTTCAAATATCTTTACAAAGTAACGCTAAATAAACGTTATTTATGCAACTTGTACGTACTTTGATTTAGTAGAATGTTTTTCTATGCGATGTGCGCACGAATATTAATCAAAGTAAGTAATCAAACCACGCGACAGGTCAAAGATACCAATTAGAGTTCTGCGCGAGTTGAAAAATTATATATCAGTAATTAGCAAGAATATGTTAAATAAATAAATGATAAAAATTACAGGATATCCTTACACAAATCGACTCAGCCCATGGTATGCTCAAGAAGGCTTGTGTTGTTGTTGGGTACTCAGCCAACGATGTATATAATACTAGATAATGCCCGCGGCTTCGCCCGTATGGTTAGAGGAAAATGTAACATATTGAGTCATGTCTTTTACGCTGGAAAAAGTAGCCTATGTCACTCTCCGTCCCTTCAACTACCTCCACTTAAAAATCACGACAATTCGTCGCTCCGTTTTGCCGTGACAGACGGACAACCAAGCAGACACACTTTCGCATTTATAATATTAGTATGGATACAAATAAAATACTGAAATAGATAGAAAATACCCATGATAAAGGAATAAATATCTGTGCTCATCAAATGAATGCCTCACTGGAATTTAAACCCAAGACCGTTGGCTTCATAGGCAGGCTTAACTATCCCCTAGGCCAAACCTGTCGTCAAGTATTATGGATCCAGTAATCTTCACTCAGAAATGCTCCAATCAGAAAATCCTTTGATGGCTTAGCGACGTGGGTTTCTATGAACTCAGTTCAAGTGTGACAGTTACACCAAGAATTATATAATGTCTATAGAAAATGGATTTTTGTTACTAAATGCATAAAGCGCTACCTGTCGAGTATCGTGTGTTACTTTGCGGGCGTTTGCCAGAAAACAATGCAACTGAGATTTATTGCGGGTGTGAAACACTAGATGGCACTTCTTTAGCCAGCAATGTGGGGACGATATATTGTATGTGCAATATGTGCATTGCCTATCAAAGTCTTATATCAATTCAATTCAAATGAGTTTTGAGCACTCATATTTTTATGAAAAGAAGTGCTCTTAACGGGACTCTTACGAAGATATGTATCGCACAATATTTTTATAAATAGAGAGATCGCTGGTGGCCTACCGGTGAGAGCGTGCATCTTGCAATCAGCAGGTCGCAGGTTAAAACCCCGGCTTGTACCAATGAGTTTTTCGGAACTTATGTACGAAATATCATTCGATATGTACAATCGGACTAATCCCAATAAGGCCTAGTTTACCCTCTAAAACTCCAAAACTAGTGCCTACTCCAAATTAGTTGCCAAGCGGACCCCAGACTCCAGAGCAAAATGCCAGGACAACACGAGGAGAATTAATATTATAAAAGATAACTAAAAGCATAAAAACCTCTTATCACGGAACCGTTCACTGGAAATCAACACTGACTAAATTTTCACAAAGCAATACTTCGTAGCACCCGAGAAAAGGTAAACATTTTTTTTTATCTTCCGTCTCGGCTTTGCTATAATTATTATCGAACACATTTGAAGGAAGAGTGCTCGTGCGAAAACCGCCGCTGTCTGTCTCATTCGTTATATATTACATAAATAATATAAATCAATAATTTGTACTCAACAGATCAAGTGTCTAAAAACCTGCATTATCATATCCAAACTTAAATTCCTACAACCACAAAATTAAATTCAGTGTGTGATTTATAATAGTTACATACGAAATTATAAGACACTTATCTACAAGCGGTCGAAATAGTTCAAAATGTTAGTGCCAAAACTGCTCCGAGGCCACAAGGCCGCTCGCAGGCTGCTGGAGAGGCCTGCCAGGGCCTACTCGCAGGAGGCCGATGATCTGTTCAAGTTCTACAGCGACGAGGGGCCAAGCACCGAGCACCGGCCTCTGACGGAGGCCGACTACCGCCGCTTCATCAGCCCCAGGGCTGCCAGGAGGGAGCCGGCGTTGACCAGACAAATCAGTAAGTAGCTGGTTAATACTGCCTTTCTTGATTGCATTAGTTAATAAAATAAAGACATAGACATAAGTATATCATTAGTTCAATTTAAGACCTAATTTCGGAATTAATATGTATAGAGCTGGTGTCGTCCAATCTTGTATCAGGGGTATAGGTTTTTCAAATACAGCAAAATACTTCAGTCCGGAAAGCCCGTTTTTTTGTTCTCTTGTTCAAAGTCATTTTATACAAATTTAAAATCTAATTGCCGTTACAGGGTTGGATGTAATTTTAAGTGATGATTTAGAATAATAAATAATTGATACTAAAATAGTTTCGAGTAAATTTGTAATTAAGGTATGTATTTTTGACCCCAACAAGCTGAGTGTGATGAGCACAAATATTTGTTGTTGGGTCATGGACTCATGGATGCTATCTATGTATTTAAGTATTTGTATATTATATATACATACAATTTGCCGTGTGATGCCGCTTGACTAGAATAGCACGATCTCCCATCTCCTCCCGCGGTTGCCGTAAGAGGCGACAAAGGAAAAATCCTGCGGACGGGCAGCAGCGTCCGTCGAAACCCAATCTACAGCTACTGCGGTTGCCAACCCGCCTGCCAAGCGTGGCGACTACGGCAACTACCCCCAAGATGATACAAGTCATATTTGTGGGAGGCCTATGTACAGCAGTGGACTGCATACGGCTGAAATGTATGTGTGTAATGTATACGTTGACCGACTACCCAAAGTATAAGCCTTCTTGAGCTTACCGTGGGGCTTACATGTGTAAGGATGTCCTGTATTATTTATTTATTTATTACCTAGTTTCAAGTTAAGCTGATATTGATATACAATTAATTATGGCCTTGGAATAAGGTGCTATCAGATATTATATCTTGAGAAATGATTGCCGGGGACTGCACTAAGTATTACTAGACCGCACAGGTATGAAAGCATACAAATTGTTTTGTGTATTTTGTTGAAAAAGTCAGATTCATATTAGTAACTACATATTTATATGGATATATAATCCTTAGCTTTTATTAATTCAGTTTGAGGTAGAATGAGAGGTTAAGTAGTGTAGTTTTTCATTAATAATTACGTAACTGGCGAAACACGAAGGTTAAGTTTTACATCTAGTTTGATAAGATAAGACTGGGCAAATTGTTTGCATTATTCTTGTAATGTTTAAGTTTAACAGTCACAAAAAAGAAGGCTCGTGTTCTAGCTGTTAAGGCTGATGTAATACTAATACTATAAAACTATTACTAGGTATTATAAGGGCCTTCACATAATGGCAATTTATGGACGAATCAGAAATCAATCGCGTTGTTCACTAGATGGCAGCAACATGGCGAGAGGTCTATCTGTCATAAGCCACTAATCATATTTAACAACATACAACCGAATTGATAACCTCCTCCTTTTTTTGAAGTCGGTTAAAAATAATATCTTTTATTGGTGGATTTTTAAAACTCTCGATTTCGCCGCGGACGCGTCACGATTTCGTCGCGAGCAGTACCCTTACCATGAGTTGTGACATTGACGTTTTCGAAAACGTCAATGTCACAACTCATGGTAAGGGTACTGAAGAATCTCGCCGCATACTTACTATATTCTCCACAATACCAACTTGCGCTTGCTGTACCTAGTCATTATTTCTTTTTTACTCTTCCATGTAAGACAGAATGAGGTAGCATTATGACATTTATCGCCAACTGATCTTGCCGCTACTATGTATTCATAGGGCTGGACTGTACTTGTTTAACAGCAGTACGTCTCAGTGCTGTGTTAGTTCCATGTAGATGTATCGCTATCAAAATAACTACATGTGTCCATAGATGGCGCTGCTCCACGTAGTACCGAAAAGAGAGATACCGGGTATGGCCTGTAATAGGAGCATATATTAACTTTAGACATCGTTTCTACACCACAAACGTAGCAACATTTTGTTCTACGATTTTGAAAATAACCTACAGTTTACTAAATATTAATAAAAAAAGATTTTCCAAGCAAGCAAAGTATTGCGAAAACTATGAAGTTTGTAGGCTGACAGTAACCGTCAACTAGACTATTGGATGCTGTTCATTGAAAATACTATTTAGTTTGTTCAAAAAATCACAAGTATTATATTACCCAATTATTTAAAGTTGTAGAACAAATGTTGTTACGTTCGTGGTGTAGAAGCGATTCCTAAAATTTTTGCTATTATTACAGGCCTCACCCGGTATATCCATTGCCATTCCATGCCCCTTATCTTTTTATTTACTTCTAAATTTTCCTTATTTATCCTGAATTGTTGGTGTTTATCCGATGTGACGTTTACGATGCGAGTCATCAAAACATGTGGATTGAGAATTGCATATTTCTAGTTTTCCTTATTCCTGGTCTCGATAACCTCAGCGCGATTAGAGATGAGTGTCAGCATGACTAGTGAGTGATTTTACTGCGTCTAGTACAAAGATGAACTTACAAGCTCAATTCTGCAGACTCAACTAAATCGTATATTAGTACAAAAATTATGTTTGCATTTAGGTACTAACAGCAGCAAGGTATCTGACTAACTTCTGCCTGTGAGTTCGTCCATCCTTCGTCGTCTGCAGCAATTTAGTATTACATGGAGTAGCCCATTTTCAATGTTCAACTTGTTCCAAAATTTGGATTAAAGTATAAAGAATAACGATAAAACATCAGTTAATTTTATATTGGTACATTTAGTACACATAGTTGGAGTTAATTTTGAGTGAGCGGTAATATCCCAGTAGACCGCCATTCCCCTGCAGCTAATCATTCCTGGTGCAATCGCGCAGATACATTCCCAACATAGCCCTCTCCATTGGGCACCACCATAAGCAAGCACATTTTAATTTACCATATGTCATTACTGGCAACATGCACTAGGCGACGCCTTTCGCCTTCCGCCATACTGCGGAATATTGGATGAAGAGATGTGCCGTAGCTTTCCGAACGCTGCCTAGTCGCGCTAGTTTTAACAATTGACCTCCTTTTCGAAGTTGTACCCACCTTGGATAGTTCTTGCCGTAGGTTCAAAGAGAGTTTAAAGTTTCTGATTGAAATGGGAGATGGTGCATGGGCATTTTTAAGTAGTTCTACTATAAATATTTTTTTCAATAGGTTTGAACCCGCATTTTCAGCTACGCGGCTGATATTTAAATTTTATCAACTATCAACAATAAATTTCAATTATATCTTTGTTACGCCATACGCCATACGCTTTGGAAAGTAACTATATTTTTAAACGTTCTCTTCCCCATTACGTAGCACGTTTTACGTAGCAGAAGTTCACAAACCTTATCGGTCAAGTACCGTATCGTTCCAAAAAGTGTTGCGCCATAAAGTATTAACGCGTAAAAGACGTCTAATCACATTCTCTTTATCAGAATAAACTAGTTAATCAGTCATTAATGTTTTCAGAGCAACGCCTTTTTGCTGAATTGATTCATTCATCGCTCCAAGATAAGTTTTCATTCAGTATTGTTATTGCGCTGAAGATTATATTGTATGGTTTGTGGCGGCGCGTACTGGTTACCCTCGCTATCTGTATGCTTATTTAAGATAAACCAGTTCGTAACCTTTTATTCTTTTTTACTTTGGACTTTTATCAGTTCGTTCCGAGTGTCGCCTGTTATAGAAGCAATAACTTTAGGAATCGCTTCTAAATATATCACATTTGTTCTACAACTTTGAAAAATTGTGTAATTTCTTACTTGGGTTTTTTTCGTATTTTCAATCAACAGCATGCAATAATCTAGTTGATATTTACTGTCAGCCTACAAACTTCATATTTTTCACAATGTACATTACTCGCTTTGAACATATTTTTTCATTAATATTTAGTGATCTACAAGTTTTTCAAAAGGCGTAGAACAAACGTTGCCACGCTTGCGGTGTAGAAACGATGCCTTAAGTTATCGCTCTGTATTACTGGCCACGCCCGATATTTACTTTATAACTTATTTAATTCGTAAGACAATAGACATGTAGTTAATATTTGTTTCTTTAAGAAAGTTTTTAATTCTTCTTATTTTTCTTTTAATATTCTTTTAAGTTTTTTATTCTGGATAGAAATCTTTTTCTAATTTTAGTTTTATGATTTATACGTTAGCTATAGTGAATTCCATTGATTTGATGACTTATTTATCAGAACAGTATTTTTTATGCAATAGCACGTAACTATGATAAATGATAATATTGTTTTGATTCGCAAAGTAAATATTATTATATCTCTCTCACTTTCTCCTTGATCGCCGGAGCGAGGCCACTGATCGTTGTCTAATAATAATAACTATATCTACACGTATTTGTTTATATAATATTCTCCTAGATAAACTTCAATGATATAATCTTATTTAAATAACAAGAAGATACTGCTCATATTGAGATACACATTTTTATCAGGAACGTTATTCGAGATGACATGGCAACATTCGCTAAGATTAGTAAAAGTTGAACATTATTACATGAACGGTTTGTAGGAATGGAAGAATGGAAGGTATTGTAATTCATTTATGAAAGAAGGAGAGTAAAGAAAAAACAAGATTTGTTTTTATATTGATGAACAAATTGTAGAATTCCTATCAAAAGACTTGAAGAAGTGCAGCAATATTTCGAGTCTTTTGAGTGAGCGTGTTGTCGTGTTTTCTAAAGATCTAGGGGAGGCCCGGGCAAAACGCATATGTTAAGGGAAAGTGGTAAAATAAAATACAAGTAAATAATCAATATAACTCTTTTTACTTTTAATTTGTACTTTGTTTCATAAACTTTGGAAACAGCTATAAAAAATATATAAACTTAAACAATTTCTTCTATTAAAACACAAAAATAAAAAATGTATCTATTATCCTTTTTGCCCGCAGGGGTCGGGCAAAACGAATATGGCACTAGGGCAAAAAGGATAACTTAAAAATAACATAGTTAGTCTTGGCATTCGTCACAAAAATAGCTACCTACACCTGCATATGATGTGCAATTTTCATGCGCCCAATTTTGGCATTGGCTGCACTGAATCCAATCTTCACTTGGCGGTTCAGTGTATTTCTCGGCACACACCAAACAAAAGAAATCAGGTTTGGATTTTTTGTTTTTAGTTTTGCTAGATATCTTTCTCCTCTTGGTTTTGCTGGTACCTGGTAATTCAGAAGTGTCCTTCCTATTCGTTTTAGTTTTGCTGGAACCGGCTAATTCAGATATTTTAGTCTTTTTGTTGTTTGCTTTTTCAAATTTAGCAGCTTGCACAACTTTGACGGGAGTGGATGTCAATATCTCCGATTTTTGCCTGTTATTTTGTCGATTTGTTTTGGGAGCAGCCATTATTGGTATGGGTCTTATTTGCAATGGTGTAAGGTTTTCTGTAGATGCTTGTGAAGGTCCTTGCTTCTGGGCAGAATCAGATAAAGGTGTTGTAGATAGTCCTATCTCCGGGGCAAGATCAGGTAAAGGTGTTGTAGGTGGTCCTCGTTCCAAGGTAGGATCATGTAAAGGTGTTGTAGATTTATCAGGGTTTTCATTTGCAGAGAGATCAGTCATCAATGGTGGTGAATTCTCACGCTCGGCTCGTCTCGGCAAAGAATCTGTGGTACATGGGATCACATCAGACAACGTTGAGTTGTATGGACTCTCTGTCATCGTCGTTGGAGCATCATTTAAAGAGCTTTGAGCTTCATTCAGAGGACGATCAGTCATAGTTGAAGGAGTCCTCTTCTCCAAAAACGTTTGGGTCGTACGGCCATATTCCTGGCTTCTTAAACCCATTCACTGCATTCTGGACGGAACGTTTGCTCCTCCAAAAAGTTTAGCCATGTCGTATTGGTTTACGATACGTCCTGGGTGCGATTTTTGGAATGTATTTAACTCTTGTTCAAAATACTTTTTGAGCGGTCCATACACAGCCACATCCAGTGGTTGCATTCGGTCTGTCGTGTGTGGTGCGAAGGACAAAAAGACGATATTATTTTTCGACGCAAACTCTAAAGCTGGATAGTATTTATGGGATTCGTGATTGTCTAGCAACAGTAAAATCTTCTTATTTTCATTTGGACGCACTGTATCAGCGAAGAATTGGAGCCAGTTCAAAAAAGCTTCTCCGTTTACCCAACCGTTGTCAATCAAAGTAGCTTGCGAACCTGGAGGAGCGCCATCTAAGAGCCTCTCTTGCATTCTCTTCCGGGCAAATATGAAAAAAGGTGGAACATATGTGCCGGCTGCATTACAGCAGCAAATAACAGTGGTTAATTGACCCCTTTCTGCACTGCTGACTACTCCAACTTGCCTTTTCCCTTTTATAGACAAAACCTAGGTGGTTTACTTGTGCTGCTCTTTACACCTGTTTCGTCCATATTATAAATGGTCGTCGCATCAAATTTGTATTTTTCTACCAACTGCCAATATTTTTTATAGAATAACTCCACCTGGGGCCTGTTGAAACCTCTCGTTCTTGCCACTGATGTTGGTTCGGGCGCCCTTAGCACAATTTCTGGGTGTCGTTGCTTGAATCCCGCAAACCAGTCATCTTCAGCTGTGGCATTTTTAAATGGATGAGCAATATTATTCTTTGTGGCATACTCGAACACCAGGCCTAAAAATTCTGAACGAGTCAATCCAAAAAAAAGACTGTCTATTTTTTTCAGGTAAGCACACAGATCTTCCTCTTGCTCCGATGTGAAAACGGGTACAAACCTGCCCAATTTTTTCGAAACATTTCCTGATTTTAAATGTCGATGCAAAGTAGTAAATGGAATCCCAAACGTTTTTGCGGCAGAATTTATAGATTTCCCTTCTTCTTTTACTGATTTTACAGCTTGCTCTAAGGATTTTTCTGACCACGATGCCCTCTCACTCTTTCTCTTGTACTTGAAAACCATCTGAAAAAGATATCTATAATAAAAAAGTTATCATTCATTTACCGGGCAAAACGGATAATTAACCGTCTTGCCCATATTCATTTTGCCCATACTACCAATTTTAGATCGACGAACAAAATTCAAATGTTATTTGTAGGTTATGAAAAAAACTATTATCACAAATTATACTTCAATAAATATGCTATTGACCATATTAATCTCATAATTATACAGTATATACATAGTAAGAAAGTTTTCACACAAACCTTTGCGAAAATCGTAACAACACAGCACAAATTATTATTTTATTCTTAACAACAAACGAGCGCACTATCGTAGTTCTAACCAAACTGTCATGGCGTCGCTGACCGCATGCCCGTATCGTGAGGGCGAGTTCCAAAGCGCCATCTCTTATCGATATTTAGAAAAATCGATTATTCTTCTTACCCGCATTATGCGTATTGCCCGGGCCTCCCCTACTGCATGTCATATTAATAAATAAATATTACAAGACATCCTTACACAAATCCCCTTGATGAGATTTGAACCCAGGACTATCGGCTTCATAGGCAGGGACCACTAGGCCAGACCAGACCAGCAGGCCAGACCAATGATGGTGACATCAATTGTATATGTGGGTAGCCAATTTGTGTAACTCACTCTGGGTCGTACCGTACTTGGTTCAACAAATTTGCTTGGTAGTTCAGCGTGGAACCCTGCTAGTGTCATCGGACGTTTGAGCCGGCTATGGGGTCTGTGTAGTTAATGTTCATTGTGTTGTTGTTGATGACAAAGCCGGATTTCAACTTGTACCTGTTAAATATGACTAAACCTGTGCTTGACCTGTTTTTGTATCCTCGTGACGCAAATTTTGGTTGATTCAATAAATACCATTTGTGTAAGAATGTCCTATAATATTTATTTGGTTATCATGACTGATGTTACTGTACAGCGTCCCTGGCTTACGGCGTGGGTCGTCAGATGATCTCTCTTGCTGAAGGGATGCCCACCGAAGAGGTCTTCCCATACTCCAGGCTGGAACTCGGCTCCACTGCTGGGGTGCTCCACATGGAGGGCAAGGAGCTGGCCACCATGTTGCAGTATATGCCTTCACAAGGGTTAGTATTAGTGGTATTACTAGCTTTCTCCAAGACATGGACCACTTCAGTCTTTCCCGATCAGTAGACTGCAATGGAATTTTCTAGAGTAAAGTTATTGACTATTGGGATGGAAAGATCTCGTGATTCAGGGTAGATATAACAATTTTTGTAGAACAGCAAATTTCTTAAAAGTGCTTTTTTGGGAACATCTATCTGTAAGCACATAAAGTCCACTGTTGGGCATAGATTAGCACAGGGAGCTAGCAAACAAGAGGTAACTATCGGCATTTGTTTGCTGAGCGTTCCCAGCATAATCGCCAGGCTTGTCACGCGATAACCACATCTAATCAAGAAGAAAGATGATTGTGATTTAATATGATATTCAAATCTCCAGGCTGCCAGCCCTCCTCAGTGAGCTCCGCAGCTTCCAGCAGGACTTGCACCGCCCCCCTCCCCTCCCCCGCGACGTGCTAGTCACCAACGGCGCGCAGCACGGCATCTACCAAGCCATCGACCTGCTGATGGACCTGGGAGACCCCATACTCCTGACTGAGTACTCGTACACTGGAGTCCATACCGTTGTTAGTATACAGTTTTCTACAATAGATTCAAGTGGCACGGTTCACAACATATCTCCGAACCGAAGCATGGATTAACAATCTATACAAGTCACCTTTTTCAAAATTCTGGCTATTTGTCTGTTGTGTCTATTTGTCTTATCTATGGGCATGTTTTGAGACTTTTGAGATATTTTGACAGCGAGAAGTACGAGTATATCGTTTTAAACCTTTCCAGCTCAGACCGTACAGCCCTGAAATAGTTACCATCCCGGAAGACGAACACGGCCTCATCCCCGAAACCATGGAAGCTGTCCTCGCCGAGCGGCTGGCCCGGGGGCTGCCCATGCCGCGGCTGCTGTACCTGGTGCCCAACGGCAACAACCCCACGGGAGCCACGCTGCCTGCCGCCCGCCGGCGGCAGATCTACGACCTGGCCTGCAGATACGACTTCATTATACTTGAAGATGATCCATATATGTTCTTGAATTATGATGATGAGGTGAGTTGGTCCCGAAAAAGTATATAGCACATCATTGCCCTCTTTAACTAAAATAGGAAAATACGAGAAGTCTATTTCGCTCTGAGGTACTGTAGTGCCAGTCATATGCTAGTAGCAAATCTGAATAAACCGGATCTTTCGAAACTTTTATAGGGGTTATAGTGCCTTTGCATAATAAAGACGAAAAGATAGCTTGTTACTCAAATATCTTAGTCTAATCAGTCCGACTGGTTGAGTAGATTATTGAAAATGTGCCTAATGATTAAAAATCTCACTCCCGTCTGAAGATATGGATAATTTTAATGTGACAAAAGTATGTAGTCGTGGCTACCTATTTTTGACAATTACATATATTCATATGTTCAGACTAGTGTATGTGTGACTACAATGTCCAAACTATTACACTCTAGGTAAGCTTTAGTATCTTGGAGATCTTTGACGATTCTTTTCAACAGCAACACCCATCGTTCCTGTCGCTGGACACAGCCGGGCGGGTGGTGCGGCTGGACTCCTTGTCGAAGGTGGTGAGCCCTGGGCTCCGCGGGGGCTGGATGACGGCCCCCCGGCCGCTGCTGGAGCGGGCTGAGCTCCACATGCAGGGGGAGATCCTGCACAGCTGCACGCTTGCTCAGGTACCATCTTCTTCATGAGTATCTCAACAGCAACGCAAGTTTTCTCCAAAATGAGGCGACGAAGCATAAATTGGTACATTAAAATATTTTTTAAATGTTAAACGTAAAAATGCCTTTCTGCCTTTTTTTTATAATTGAAGTCTTAAAAAACGCGTGAAAATTGTAAATAATAAACAGATAGGTACTGATTATCTGTGTTGCCTGTTGATCTATGTCTTGATGGCCGTTTAGACTTATAAAGTTTGTTTTGTATTCAACATTCTTGTCGCAAAATCGGGACTGAAATTTCTGTAACATTTTAATCTTTGTTTGACCATAAACTACGCATTTTGCGACTTAATTTGTATCCGTAAATCACTGCGTGTCATCTTCAAGATAAAAAATATTTATAATTTGTCACACCCAAGTCACACCTCCTCAAACAGTGTCTCAGCTCAAGGCTATACCCAGACTTAGTATTAGCTATAGACGTAATAGACGTGCTATGTATGCTTTTAATACCAAGATCATACGAGATGGTCTTATTAAACTTTCAATAGGTATGACAGAAAATGCTATTATCGTTCGTCTTTGACATTGTCTCATATTGTGATTATATTTTTTAGGGCAAGAGAGAAACCGACTAAATGAAATAGCCTAGCAACGGTATGCTATCAGCCATCTTGTATTGTGTCTAGAAATTAGTCGCATTGGTGTATTCCTTCCTTCTTTAGCATACGCTTGTTTCAACTCTATAGTATACAGTATCTACTTCCCTTAAGGTCTTGGGCAATGGCCTTGTGTTACCCTGACTTTGACATTAAAAACATTTGCTTAGCGATAACAGAATCATGATATATTATGTTAGCTGACATTAGCTATAGCAAGTGTAGCAACATTGTAAAATGCCGCTCTGCAATTATACATAAGATTAGACGTAAACTACAAATACGGCTGGACTGGACCGGGCCGGAAATATTGCTGAAAATGAGGGTAGTATCTCATCGCCCCGACCTCAGCCGTCGCCGGCGTCGAGTGTTCGGTCGCGGAGAGCTGCGGCCCGCAGTCTTCGTCGGCCAGCCAACGCGAACGGTTCATGATTATGCTCCTCGTTACGTATTGAAACATGTCGATCAATATTCAACTTATAAAACGTGATATTACAAAGTCTACAGGTAGATTCAAATAGAACGAAAAATATCAGCCTTAAATAAAATTACAACTAAGATTCAATGTCAATACATTTAAAGGGATGTAGAAGGTCCTATGTGAGAAAAATAATAAAGCATTAAAACCTTGATGGTGTAAACTCTGCAAGCGTCTGAAAAAAAAAATATTTACTTAAATATGGTATGAAACAGATGGCTCCCGAGGATGATTCTATCTAGAGTTTATATTTCAAAAACTGGTAGTGTCCACTAACTGCATTATATTTATTTATTTCAGTGTCTAGTGCATCGCATAGTATCAAACCGCGCGTGGTTGGCCGAGCAACTCCACCGGGCGCGCGCCATCTACCGGCGGCGGCGCGACGCGCTGGTCGACGCCCTCGGGCCCCTGGAGCCGCTGGCCGACTGGCAAGTCCCCCTGGGTGGCCTGTATTTGTGGCTTCGCGTCAGGGGGGTTGAAGACGTTTACAACATGGTAAGACCTTTACAAGTTCTATTCTGAGGCTTGTGTGTAAGTTTTTAACGTAACAAAACGTCCATCGCGTTAGAGTTACCCATATAAATAAGATTATCACTTACGCGTTCGAGACGTTTTTTACGTCAAGAGAAACTTACACTAGAGTTCGTCGAGTCGCTAGCATTCGCTCGTTGCTTCGTCTGTGTAAGATCACGCGTGAATTTCCAAAATATCAAATATGTCTATATTCAGATCGGTACGTAAAGAAATGTATGGTCGTCGATCAACGAAATGGGCTACATTCTGTCACAATGAGGGGCGTATTAGGAGTGACAGGGGGGCGTACATATATTCAAAATTAATAAATAATTTAAAATTTCAGACACAGACGCCACATTTTAAACTGCAAAAAGTTAATAATTGTAAAATGTAAAAAAAAAATAGTCATTGCATTGACACTTGTACGTTAATTTAGCTATGAGTGGTTAATTAAAGCTACAATTTTTTTCCAGGTATTCGAAACGGCCTTTAAACGAGGCTTAATGCTGATCCCAGGGCAAGCCTTTCAATACGACACCAGAATCCCCTCGCAGCATCTGCGATTGACATTTAGTAAAATTGCCGCCAAAGACATGCCTGTCGCAGCGCGCCTCCTAGCGGACATCATCATAGAAGAGCAACAGCGGAGTTTGCAGAAAGAACCACAAAGGATTGCTACTAAACGCTAGAGGGCGCTGTAATTAAATTATGTTAAGTTATTTAATGTCCATGGCTTAATTTTAATGTATTCTGTCTTTTAGAGCATTTTTACAATTTACTAACTATGTAAGTTTTATCTTAAAGAAATAATAGCTATTTTTTCCCGAACTAAAGACATTATACTACACAAGCGGCCTTTAAATGCTACTACTCCTTTAATAGTTGAATTGAATGTCTAATGTTATTGAGTAATGCTATAATTTTTATTACAATGATTATATTATTATATTCAATGTCGGTATCGTATATTGATAGTTTTTAATCATCATCGTCGGCCCAGCAGGTCCACCTTCCAAACATTGTTCTCCCATTGTTAGCGAATTAAGTGGATAAGCAGTGTAACAACTTATATAACATTAACAATTAACTAGTTAAATCATAAATAATGCTTTGAAACACACCAATCTATATATATATTAACTTACGTAAAGTTTAAAATTATAAGCATTTTCTGGTCGTTTGTTCCGCTACTTCACGGCAGATGGCGCTATCTGCACAGGCATAGGCTAAGATTTTATTTTTAATATTAATAATTTGAAAATACTTGAATAAAATAGATAATAATAATTTAATACGTGTAAATAATATTTAAATTAAATAAAAATTGTGTAAATATATATTTTAGTTTGTATTATAGTTTCCGTAGAACTTACTTTCTGGATTTGGTACTACAAACAGTCGGTTGTGAGGTTGTGTTCCTGTCACCGAAGATAGACTTCGAATCTGCATTCATTTGTATTTATCACGAATATTTGTAGGTACCTGGTTTTCAGGCGTTATCTATATTTAAGTTTTTATACGTATCAGTGGCAGTGGGTCCAATTCTTTCTTAAGCAAGACGGAGTCAATGTGGCTTTGCCTTTTCTTCATGAGCCCAAGGAAAAAATAGTTAAGCCGATGCGAACTGGATTAAATCATCGTCTAGCTACCACACAAGCATCTTGCCAGCAAGCTTGCTGAAGAACTAGGTCGATTTGTATAAGAATGACCCAGTTATGTTAAAACAAATCAAATCCGTCAAATATGATTGCTGGTCAGTACAGCCGCCATGTTGAAAGTCAGTCGGTCCAGTAAACACCTGTAAGCAAGTACAACACTCCATCGAGGCCAGGAAGTAAACAGTTCCCGGCGTAATCTCGTTCGGCGGCAATCGCGTCAACAATTCTACAGCAATCGGCGAATAATCATGCAGCAATTAAAACTGCTTATTTCCTTAATTCTTGGCAATCGGGCGCTTAAAGAGCTTTTTAACATCACTTCGGAATAACACCTTAAAAACAAGCCGTTACAGTTCAAAACGCTGTGCAGATTGCTGAGATAAACTGTGTGATTTTAAAACGATTGTCTGCCGTTGGAAAATGAGCTCTATAGTTGAAGAGCAGAGTGTGTTTCGGAATGGTAAAATAGGATGAAACGCTTTAAATAGGAAATTGTAAGCTAACTCGTTGTCGGAATAAAACAACTCTTTGCTCGGATAATGAGAAAGAATGAAGAGTTTCGACGATGCTACCTCTTTTCTTTTCTACTCTGTGTTTAGTGCACCGGCTACCGAAGATCAGAATAACCATGGATTTCTAAATGGGTCAGTGAGGAGTGCTACCACATCACATGCTGTTAAGCGAAAAATCTCTTAGAGAATCTTTCCTAACTTTTTAATGAACGAATATTGAATTTTCGTAATAATTTCCAGTGATTTTTGACGTGGCCATCTCGAGAACATCGCAGCCACTGACTCAAGGTCATCCGTATAAGAAATACTATAGTTAGACAAAAAATAAAAAAAAATGAAGACCATTCGATCCTGTCTCTGACAGAGATTAAAATCTTACAGAGGAACACACAAGGAAAGCCACAAAACATTTTTTTGTTAACAATAAGTACATGTATGAATAATATACACGACCGGTCTGGCCTAGTGGGTAGTGACCCCGCCTATGAAGCCGATGGTCCTGGGTTCGATTCCCAGTCAGGGCATTTATTTGTGATGAGCACAGATATTTGTTCCTGAGTCATGGGTGTCTAGTACCTACAACACGAGCCTTACTGAGCTTGAAAATGAAAATGATTTATTGGTTACACAGATTGTACAGCTTACAGTAGGACTAGGTCGATTTGTGTCAGATTGTCCCGAAATATTTATTTATTTATACACAACTACAAATAAGCATCGTTTAGAGGTACCTAACAGGTTCAATACCAAGCGTTGTGCTAAAAAACATATTTATAATTATTTTTATATCTCTTGTGGTCAATACTTGTCTGCAAACATTATGTTTTTTACTTTTCTCACACGCTAAATATAGAACAGAAAAAAGTGTCACTGCGGACTGCTACGTAATCAATTCCAAAAATTAGGCATCGAATTCCTTAACCATAGCCATGTGCGAACGAAACTTAGCTTTCACTCATTTAGGTATAGACTGATATTAACAAAAACTCTGTAGGTTTAGGAAACGCATCTAATTCAAACTCAAAAGTTTATTCAGTAAGTAGGCCACAAGGGCACTTTTACACATCGAGTATACAAAAGTAAAAGAGAAAAATAATAACAACACCGGTTTTAGCCCTACGCCTCTGACCCGAGAAGCATTTGAAATTACCAGATCATTTATTTTATACACGCAATAACCCTCTTGGATCCATTTGTCGAAAAATATTTTTGTACCTAATAATCAAAATTATTTTTCTTAACATCGCAAACGTATAATTATGTCGCAGTCATATTCCCGATACAAGCCAAGTAGCACGTTAATATTAGAGTGGAAGCAGGCGGCACTATTGAGATTTCTATTCTAAGAAAACCCCCAACAAATAAGAAGTGTTGATTACAAATAACGCTCGAAAAAAAACGGTATAATCTCTAAAAATCTTGCGACAAAAGTACTCGAGATTTGCGCAAACAAACAAAAACTATTATGTGTTGAAAATAACACCTCTCAATGATCCCATTACGCCAACTGTTAAACCTGATGCCAATGTAAACCCGCCGTTAACTCAAAGCGCATAAAACCGTCTACTGGATTTTCTATTGGCAATGTTATGTTTGTTTTGCTAACGCTTTGGCGGTTTTGTACAAATGCATTAGTTTCAGTTAGGTATTACTCGTATTATAAGTTCGCAACTTTTTATACAACACATGAGATCTCACTTCACTGCTTCGCGTTGCTGTTATGGTTCTTATGTGCTACCAAATAAAGGTCAATACTTAATTATAACAGTTTTGGAAGAGATGGGATAAGTTTGTTTTGTGATATCTTAGATAGTTCTTTGTAAAAAGGTGTTGAGATTTGCACGTGTGACGGATGCGCGAAAGCGGATAACTTACTCAAAGATACAAAAGGACGATGCTTGGGTTGGCAACTTGACAATAAATAAACTCTTTATACGACTAAGAACAAATCAATTTACCTGACCAGATCATCAGTCCACCCAGTTGGGGGCCTTCCAATGCTACCTCTTTCATATGTGGTAGCCACTTAAGAACACCGTTCCAAGAAGATAGCAACTACGTAGCGAGCGAGAGAAGACAATTAAGATAGCACATTTTTTTTAAACAAGACTGACCAGCGTTTGTTCTCAGTCACACCTGATGGTAAGTGTCGACGAGGTCGAAGGTGTAGCACGCTGGTTCAGTAACAGCCTATTCACTCTTGCCTTGACTCTTCAAGCACTTCACCTAAATTATATCTTTTCGGGAATACAAACGAAGGGAGCGAATTCCAATCCTTAGCAGTCCGCATTAGGGAGGTAGAAGCGAACCGCTTCGTGCGACTGAATGGAATATTCACAACGTAAGGATGAAACCGCTCCCCTCGTCTGGACGTCCGGCGGTAGAACGGAGATGGTGGAATGAAATCGTGCAATTCCTGTGCACACTCTCCAAAATGTATCCTGTAAAACACAGACAAACTAGCAACCTTGCGTCTGTGCTCAAGGCTCTGAGCTAACAGTATCTTTAAGTTATGTTTATTATACATACTACAGAAAATGTTTGACTGATAATTCTTAACAAACGCAAACATCATGTATATAATTTAAGAGCAACCACTGGAGGCTGCAACAGCTAAAACTACAACAATCACCAGGGACCATAATACTGTAGCGAATATTTGTTCAAGAGAAATACAAGATTTTCTTTTCATTTCAGTTAGCATTTAAGTAATTAATTATGACATAAAGGGCTTGCTCGTTACACCGAACCTCTTGTTATTACTAATTTCAATTACAAATTAAGTACAGAGCGTCCGTCAAAGTGACCGCAAGACGGCCCGACGGCCGGACGGCCCGACGGACGGACGGACGGCCCTGAGGGTTGTAACAAGAGATAGCTCCCTTAACGAGTTGTCTAATGAAAAATCCTCTCAAAGCAAAATGGCCGTGGAACTAATTTTATTTCGACAAAAACTCTTTTCGTTTTCCAATTTTCCCGTAGCAATTACAAAGTTCCCGAATTTCTATTTTTGACAATTAATTTTAATAGGTAGGTAATTGCGTTAGGGTTATTTTTATGGCGGAATTGTCCGGGATCCAATTTCAGCGACGTCGTTTTAAAATAAAGTGATGTTTATATAAATACGCCGAAATATTTTTGGGCTGATATTTTTAGATTATTTTAATTAAAAAGATTTGACAAAGGTAAGAAATAGACCATTGAAAAAAAGATAATATCAGTCAAATAAAAAAAAATGACGTATCTATAGGTAGGATGAGTACAGAGTTTCCGATGTAGTGCAAAACATCGATCGGCAAAACTCGTATCTTGATCGAAATACGATCGCACCCGAACTGTCAAGTTTATTGTTTAGTGTCACATGTCAAAGTGAAAAATTACATTTGACATTAAACAATAAAGTTCCATATTAATTGATATGAAAATGTCACTCATTGAATACAATAACTGGTTCGGGTGCCGTCGTATTTCGATTGAGATCCGAGTTTTGCCGATGGAATAGTACATTACTGCAGCCGCCGGGAAAAAGGGGGTTGAAGGCTGAGTTGTATATACGGCCGACTGTAAGGAGGCCGGATAGTATACGAAGCCTTCAAGACCCTTTCACGGCTAGGCATGTATAGTGCTTTTCTCAAACTAATGCAATGAAATAAATAAAAAAATACCACTGAACAAAACAGCTTCACGACATAAGTTTTTTAATTTTCCCTCCAATCCCGCTTTGTAGTATTTTTGCCTTCGATGTAATAATTAATGACTATTATAAATAGTCTGGCTATGATTACTATATACAACGTTTAGAAAAACCACCAAAAAAGAATGCACTTACCTTTTAAATGATGGCGCTACGGCATCTGCCTTTGGCGGTACACAATAACAAAATATAGATAAATAAAACCGGGCCCGGTTAGATTATTCAATTTTATACACCCGTAACACTATATCTAAGTCACAAAAGCATTGAATCACACCATTTACCACTATGTAGTCTTAATAAACAGAGTTTTACACGCCGAGAAACTTTTCCATTCCGCCAATATTAAAACAAGTAAAAGTGTCCTGTGTTTGGCCGAGTCAACAATGCGTTCAAAAACGCGCATGCGTGGTGTAGTGTTAGGTGTTGGCAATACAGTTCTAAAATAGAGAGCAAGACTTATAATAAGCATGTAATAACCTGATGATATGAATATTCAATTACATGATAAATAAAATAAATCTCTTCATACCATTTCGTCTGAAATAAGCGAGATTATTTTTAGCCCCTTAATCATTTAGTCACTAAAAATGATAAAAAAATATAAAGCAGCTGTTTGAACAGGCTTCATGAACGCAGGCGCCAGGTATACATAAAAATTACTTCCCGGCCTAGGCCTTCAATTTTATATGAAATTCGTTACCTGTCCTCTGGAGTCGATACGCCCTAAACGTGATACTTCGAAGCCTATTATGACGCACGTAACGAAGACATTTCATTGCATGTTTGAGAAAAATAGTTTTGCACTACATCTACAGATCTTTACAGGGTTACAGTTTAATTAAAGTATCTGTGTCAGATACGAGAGTTTTTCAAAGTACTAACGATATTTAACACAATGACAAAGTGACATAAAAGTAGGTAACAATATCGTTAGTAACGTGAGTAAGTCTTGTTAATATGCATAATAATCAGTCGCACCAACAGATTGAGAGATACATGTAATTTTTTTCATTTTTAGTGAACGTTAGAACAAGATCGTTTTTTACGGACAAACTCGCAGGCGAAGGCTAGTACATGATAATAAACAGGGTGCACGCGGCCATAGACACAAAACCATACAGGATGACAGCACAAGTTCACACATATTGTGCGAGTATTATAGCCGCCTTATTATGAGAATTATGGTGTTAATAGCCGTCGCCGTACGCCACGCGGTGCGCAAGAGTTTAATCCCATAAACATTGTGCGCGGGCAACGGCGCGGGAGCTACCCGGAGCGCAGGCCCACCGCGAAATACGGAAATTGTAAAATTCGAAATTGTCTGCCACTCTAATTACATCTTTGGAGTAAAAGAGAAAGATGCCCGAAGTTTAAAGACTTAGATTTTCACGGTAGGGCATCATGGTGCAGCAATGCGCAGAGGAGAAGGTTAGAAAATTACGAATTTTCTCATGAAAAGTTTGGTACTTGGTACTGCATTTGACACAGTTATTCTGACGAATTTATACTAATGTCTATGGCACTTGATGCACACAGTGAGTAACTTAAAAGTCCTTAATCCTAGAGATAGTTCTCAATTGCATATCATATGCATAATCTATTTGAACACAAAACTATCTCACATTCAAATATATTAATTAATATTAATTAATTGTATAAAAGCGGGTAACTCACGTTTTATAAGTCTAATATTGCTCGACATGTTTCACTTCGTAACGAGGAGCATAATCATGAGCCATTCGCGTTGGCTAACCGACGCAGGCTGCGGGCCGCAGTTCTCCGCGACCGTGCACTCGACGCCGGCAACAGCTGAGGGCGGGGAGGCGAGAAACTACCCTCATTTTCAGCAATATTGTCAATAGTAGGGTTGCACACTACACGTACTACTGCAATATTGCAGAGAACTGCGGCCCGCAGCCTGCGTCGGTTAGCCAACGCGAATGGCTCATGATTATGCTCCTCGTTACGAAGTGAAACATGTCGAGCAATATTAGACTTATAAAACGTGAGTTACCCGCTTTTATACAATTAATGTGTTTCAATCTCACGATAGTTTTGTGTTTAATATTAATTGTAAAGAAGCGGGTAACTCACGTTTTATAAGTCGAATATTGCTCCACATGTTTCACTGCGTAACGAGGAGCATAATCATTAGCCGATGATTATGCTCCTGTGCCCCGCGTCTGCCCTACCTCTCATTAAATAGAGGTAGGGCACAGCGAACTACCATCACGCTTGAATCTGGAGCAGCCCAACTGGGGAAGTACCTCCTCCTTACAGAAGACCACAGCCATAAGAGCACTACCACCTTTCAGGTATGTAGTGTTGTGTTCCTGGTGGTGACTAAGGTTCCCAGAGCTCCAACCCCCCTTCAAGGCCGGCAACGCGCTTGTGACTCCCCTGGTGTTGCGGGTGCCCATGGGCGGCGGTAATTGCTTAACATCAGGCAATCCGCCTGCTCGTTTGCCACCTTTGTCATAAAAAAAAAAAACGCGAACGGCTCATGATTATGCTCCTCGTTACTTGGTATGAGCTGGGGTTTGAACCTGCGACGTCCGGGTTGCAAGTCACACGCTCTTACCGCTAGGCCACCAGCGTTTCCATAACAATCAAAGCCAAAATACTTTAAAGAAAATCTCGCAACATTGCAAACTTTTCGGTGCATTGTTAATTCCAAGTGAGAACATTGTTCACACTTTCTACTCTTCATTAAAACTGTCCGAGAGATTCAAGCCTACATTAATCGTAGGAGATTATGATGATGATGACATTCGCAGACGGCTCGAATAATCGGATGCTCTTACGGTATAATTAGCGACGCAGACAAACGCTAAATGGCAGGAACGAACGAGTGCAGCTTCCTCGTGGCGCCGGCGACGAGCGGTGGCGGACTGCGGCGCTACTGCAAAATACGATATTCGTAAATTTCGGACGATTGAATGACGCCTTAATTGTGGTAAAAGAGAAACATGCGATACGAACTTCGACGCTCGCGGTACCAGGCCGACAACAGTACCAGACATTCGATTAAAATATTCGAATATGAGAATATCCAGAAAACCGTGACCTAAATTAAGGAAGCGAGCTGGGAGTTAAAAAAAACACATAAGTACCCATTTAGCGTGTCATGTAAAGAACAGTTAAATCGATGTCAGTTATATGGCTTCAATCAAGATTTTTTCATTAATAACTTGGTTTTGGTGTTCATTTCAGAAACTATACAAAAAGCAACTAGGAAAAACGTCAATTTCCCTGAAGATTTCATGGTTACTTTGGACGACAAAACTGAAAGAGATTTACTTTCTTATTCTCATCCTTGCTTCGTTCCTCAATGCTGAGAGTCGTGACCTCCTACATAGACCACATGACTCTGAATGGTAGATTTCCAGGCCTTTCGCTCTCTTGCTGCTTCTACGGCATCTTGTATATTTGGATAGCGACTTGATGACCTGGTCAGATCATGGCGTTGGACTGCGGTCCCTTAACACTCTCTCACTTTTCATAACAAGTCACGCTAAATAGGTAGAATTTCTTTTGAAATCCTCCACAATGTGCTTAATTAAGAAGCTACAATGCAATTAACTGTTCTGGCTCTACAAGACACGTCCTATATTTTTGTTTTACATAGAAATCTTCAAAAAGGCCAAAAGTACATGGGTACTTTAAATAAGCGTAAGTAAGCGTGTGAAATAGTATAATTTACCTTACATCTTTCCCCCTCTTACATGTTTATTGTTAACCCTGAATATATTACTTACGTTTTGCCACAGATTTTTTTAACTACCTTATTACCAAGCTGCCCCAGGCCAAAGCATCTGAAAGAACATGTTTCGAACCCAAAGGGAAACAAAGAACTATTGTATACCGCTCCCAACCTAGCTGTAGGCGCCTCCGCTCCCGCCCCCGCCGCCGCTCGCCGCTCGCGCTGCACTAACCGCGTTAAGTTTTCCATTTCCACTCGCGCGCAGCTCAGCTCTCGATTGCATTAACAGTTTAACTAAAATCGCAGGAAATCGACCTGCAGCGCAGTTCCTAACAATCGGACGTTTTTTATGCAGCAATCATAAAATATAAAAAAATATTACAAATGATTGAATGGTCTTGTTTTATACTACATATGTATTATATATATTCATATAGTTAAGGAACGCTACTCATACAACGTTAAATCATAACGACATTTGTATACATATACGCGACGGCATTCTGGCAGCTTGGTAAGGCTAGAGCCACACTAGTCAATAATACCACTGTCAGCTAACTGGGAGATAGTTAAGGCAAAGTATAACCTGTCAGCAAATAAAGGCTAAACGTTTGCTTACCGACAGCAACCGCCCGTTGATTCACTGCGCACCCACTAACCTCCACTGCTGGACAAAAGCCTTCACAGCCAAGAGCTCTATAGACAATAGCCGTGTAGTGGCCAAGGAGTTGACGGTGAGGCCGAACTATTGGCATAAATAACATGTGCATGCATAACTGCAAACACACAATGTTAAAAACAACCAAGTAATTCTTGGGATTGCTCATAGGCTAGCCGTAGCCAATGTGGCCCTCCTTTTTTGTAGGAGCCTATGGAATACCGCTCATATATATACAAATCCGTCAAGCCGCCGGGAATGGGTTTAGCAGATAATAAGTTAACAACAGGTCTGGCCTAGTGGGTGTATAATAGTGGGATCAAATCCCAGTAAGCGCATTTATTTGTGTGATAAACACAGCTTTTGTTAATGAGTCACGAGTGTTTTCTTTACATTTAAGTATTTGTATAAGATATATACGATTTATTGAGTAACCACAACACAAGCCTTCTTGAGCTTACTGTAGTTTGACGCCAATTTGTGTAAGGATGTCTCATAATATTTGTTTATTTGTGCTGAAACTCGCAAAAAAAAATATCAGATGATGTAATGACGCATTCAACTGTAAGTTAGGCAAGCCTTTAGTAATCGAGTATGTCGCTCGGCGTGCTACGCCGGTGTGATCCGGCCGCTAGTTAAGGCGCGGCGACACCCACTACCGGCTAACTGGCAGCTAGTTAAGGCTAATAAGGCCCGGGTCGCGCCGACTCACCGCTGACACGAACCGGGTACACCTTAATGTTCCCCGCTAGGGAGGGGCGCCAGTCGATAATAATTATAGATATTCCTAGGATGATGGCACTTTAAGCTGACAGGCACCAATGATGGATATTTAGTTCTTAATTCAAAAACTATAACGTTATAAATTGAATATGTCCTCCTTTGAAATAAAAAAATAAAAGATCTTTATTTTTCAATTTAGGCACATTACATGCACTTATGAACGTCAAAAAAAAAAATCTACACCGGTTCAAACCCTACACCTCTGACCAGTGAAGATACCAGCAAGAAACGACGGCGGGACTTATTTTTTCAATACAGTGATACATCAAATCTTAAAGTACTTACATAATTATGCGTAGTCCGATAAGAAAACATATCAAACAGTTTATTACAAGATATGAAAATACAAAATATAAAAGTAAAAATAATAATGTATAAACAAATTCGACTTCACAAAATAGACATACTTTAATATGCTTTCTTATCTGAACTGTGTCATTTACATGAGCTGGCAGTACATACAATTGTTGAATTAATTGCTAGGTGGTTTTGGTAGTTTCTGGTTTGGGCCATGCATGTTTGTCTGTCAAATAATCCTCTACTCTGTAATAGCCCTTAGACATCAAAGACTTTTTTAAGTAATTCTTAAGTACTGGGAAGGGTAATTTTAAGGCATCATCAGGTAACTTGTTATATAAATGAATACATTGCCCATAAAATGATTTATACACTTTACGCACACGACACTTTCTAATAGCAAGCTTATTCTTATTTCTAGTGTTATAGGTATGGATGTCACAATTTTTGGTAAACAACTGAAGGTTTTTAATAACGTACATAATGTTTTCATATATATATTGACAAGCTACAGTTAATATATTAATTTCTTTAAAAAGTTTTCTAACAGATGCACCTGCTTTTAAGTTATACATAAAACGAATGGCTCTTTTTTGTAATACAAATATACGAGTATAGTCTGTATATCAGCTGCTTTGCCCCAAACCAGAATACCATATGACATTACACTATGGAAATAACTATGATAAACTAATCGAGCTGTCTCAATATTCGACAGTTGCCTAATTCTCCTAACGGCGAAAGCGGCCGAACTTAATCTATGTGCGAGTTTTGTTATATGAGGACTCCACTGTAGACTTTTGTCCAATGTTAAACCAAGGAACAATGTTTTATCTACTATCTCTAAGCATTCATTATTTAAAAGTATTCTAGTATCCACCGGTGTAACATTCGGCAAAGCAAATCTAACACATTTTGTTTTCTTAGCATTAAGCAACAGATTGTTAGTAGTAAACCAGTTGAGAACATCAGCTAGTGTGTTATTAATTACATTAAAATCTGTAGATTGCCGGTCAACCTTGAAAATTAATGATGTATCATCGGCAAATAAAACTATATCACAACGGTTTTCTACTATACAAGGTAAATCATTTATATAAACCAAAAACAGGAACGGAACAAATATAGAACCCTGTGGTACTCCTAATTTTACTAAAGCTCCTCTAGACTGGGTGTTATTTACAACGACTGTTTGGTTTCTATTACTAAGATATGAGGACATGAGGTTTAAGGCATTTTCTGATAGGCCATAATGTTCAAGTTTCAGAATGAGAGTTCCATGATCTACACAATCAAAAGCTTTAGAAAGATCACAAAATATACCAATGGCATCGCAAGAATTTTCCCAAATACTGTAAATGTGTTGAATAAGCACCGAAGCAGCATCGGTTGTGGAACGTCCCTTTCTAAAACCGAACTGATTACTTGTAAGTAATCTTTGTCTGTTAAAGTGACTCAGCAGTTAAAGTTAAAGTTTATGAAGAGTTAATGTTAAATAGTCATTTAACATTAACTCTTCATAAACTTTACTTAGTACAGGGAGTATTGAAATCGGACGGTAATTAGTTAAATCACTCGATTCACCCGACTTAAAAAGAGGAATGACTTTACTACATTTCATAAGATCTGGAAAGACGCCTTCTGAAACGGAATTGTTGTAAATTAAAGCTAAATAAGGCGCTATAACTTCTATAATATGACTAATGACCGCGACTGACGTTCCCCACAAGTCTTCTGTCTTCTTTAAGTTGAGTGACTTGAATGTCTACAATTTTTTCTGAGTCTACAAATTCAAATTCAAACATATTTTTACATTTCTTAATATTAGCGCAAAGTAAGGAATGTGCTTGAGGCGATGATGATTGTAGGCACTGTGTTGTATTTAGAGCCACGTTGGAAAAGTAATCTTCAAATGCCGAGGCAACATCGGCATTTGACACTACCTGTTGAGTATCTGAGACAATGTTCACTTGAGTAATGCGTGATTTACATTTACCAGCTTCTCTGTTAATAATATTCCAAACTGTTTTTACTTTATTGTCCGACACTTTGAGTTTAGAATTAATAAAGTATGCCTTAGCAGTTAAACACACTTTCTTGAAGATCTTGGAGTAGTTCCTAACATAGTCCAGAAAACCAGCATTCCTGTTGAGCTCCCTCTCCCCATAAAGTTCGTAAAGCCTCTTTCTACTTCTGTGAATGCCCACAGTAGCCCATTCACTAAACTTTGCTTTAGTTGTTACTTTCGACCCACTAATAGTCCTAAATTTGAAATTTTTATTAAAACTATGAAGAATTACACCAAACAGGTCTTTATACATACTATTTGATTCGTAAAAATAAGAATAGGGCAATGAAGACAGACTTTTTTGAATTTCGTTTTTGAATAATTCCAAACGATAACCAGTAATGGGTCTAAATGTTATTGTTTGTGGAGTTCTCTGTCCAAGGCTTATAAATGATGCCCTTTGACCACTATGATCCGAATTAAAACAATTAAAAATTTGCTTATCTAAACATTCGCAATTGCAAAAAATATTATCCAGACATGTCGCACTGGTGGCTCCTACCCGGGTAGGTTCAAAAAACAAATTGAATAAATTAAAAGATTTAAACAAACATAGCAATTTGACAGTGTTACTAGACGATTCAAGCAAGTTAACATTAAAATCTCCACAAACTATAACATGTTTTTGGCTCTTAGACACTAATTTCAGTACATTTTCCAAGGTACTTTCAAATGTGCCGAAATCAGCTGATGGTGGCCTATACACACAGATAACTATATAACTTTCCAATTCTACACATGCAAGTTCTACAATTCTTTCTATGGAACATTTGACAACATCCGTCCGCTCTTTACATTTCATACAGTTTTTAACAATTATAAGGGATCCACCATGAATGGCAGATTTTCTTGAGAACGAACTGCCTAATTTAAAGTTGACAAAGTCAAACATCATATGACCATGTTTGAGCCAGTGCACTAATAAGCACTAATGTTCATGATTGGTTCCTTGTCCATTACTGAAGCCGTCACCCTATGTAATTTTTTGCACTATAGCGTTCATGCTAGAAAAAGAAAGGTTAGGGAGAATAGAAATATATAAAATTGAAGATTTTTATACACTCCTTATTAAATATTAAGATGTAGTACATATATGCTCTTATGTCACTGCGGTGGACTGCTGGGACACCACGGATTATCTTGTCTAAAGTCTAAGTCGTTTTTCGCACGCATCACACGACGTCGACGACGAAATGCAGCCAGTATCCTTAGTACGATGCCTCGAGGGCCTTTTATAGATTGAATGTAGGTAGTAAATAGTTACTACGATTTAAACCCACGGGCCTTGATTTAAATCGTAGTATTTATTTATTTGTCCAATGAGCACAGGTAGTTCCACAGTCATGACTGTTTTCTGTGTATTACTTGTGTTGTGTATTATAAATATCGTTGGTGAATACCCACGACACAAGCCTTCTTGGACTGAAAAGGTGTTTTATCGACAATATATCGATAGGATAGGTCTCGGCGCGGGACGCAGCGCGGCGGGGGGTGGGGGGAGCGCGAAATTGGAGGAAAACTTTCGTAAGGGGAAATGAAATGGGATTGATAAAAATTGGAACCAAGCCGCGGCAGGGCCGCACTCGGGCGGGCCGGGTATTGTAAGAAATACGTACAGCTTATATACGATTTTAAGCTAACATGGTCATTCACATTGCAACTATTACTTATATGTAGTTACCATGTATGTTTCCGATATATCGGCACCGTTGCAAGCGCCATCCTCACGGAATAACTGACATACCTAACATGGTAACTATTCCGTTTTAATTGATAGTTGTGAAATACAGCTTATTAACAACAACAAATACAACAATATTACTTTGATATTCCGCTGTTTAATAACGTGCTAGTCAATCAGTGCTAACCCGTTATATTTACTTGCGTATTTTTTTCATGCATTAATGTTCCCTCAGCCGTAATTTGCTGTACCGATCAAAACACTGGATTGTACCCGCCCGTCTACCCCCACCCCCTTGCCATTCTTGAAAAACATAACACTCATAAGTACCCGCCAATTTGCGCAACACAGCACCCGCCCGAGCCGGCCCTGCGCCATCCGAGGGCACGAAATTCACTTAGCTTCGTTTGTCGAAGCTTTTCGCCCCTTGAAACTTTTCAATAGCCCAGAATCGAATTCACCCCCTCCCCTCCCCCCAGCTAGGGGGAGGGGAGTCGCACCTGCGATGTGTGTCGATCAGTTATTGTTCTAAAAAGCCCGTTATACGTACGTCATTCGGTTATGGGAATTTTATTAGGAATATTGGGTGTGACGTCACGGCCGTTATTATATGGTTCGGGTGATGTTTTTGGTAATCTGATTTCCGTATGTAAAAAACACTTCTATTAATATATGGATTAAAACCATTTTTATACTACGTCAGTGGTGAACGAGCACACCGCCCGGCGCAGTTCGCGTGGCCGTACTCGGCCATTCAGTATAAAGTCAAGTTGCTTTAAAAAAAACTGCATGTTTATAGTGCACAGCCAAGGTCCTACAAAGACCTGGCCAAGGTCAAGGTACTCGCTGGAAGCAGACAACACAGAACAGATCGTCGTGGAGTCCCATGGGTGAGTATTTCGACGATGATGATGTGCCTTGACTCTTCATCACTCACTTAATTTTATGGCCTTGGTCAAAGATGCACCTTAACAGCTCAATAGTCATACGATGTATACTTATTTTGGCACTTTAGCCGTATCGATCTTTGGCCTGGACTGTACAAACATTACTTATAACCTACATAAACTCACTTCACAAAACGCATTGTATTCGCTACAAAAATCTACGCATCACAAGAAACTTGTATCCAAAGTGTTTACCTAAACAGCCGGAGTGCACAATGGGCAAACTTCATTCACAATGCGCACAAAGATGTAATGGTCATTTTGCAACTTAAGACGCTTGAAATCCGACTCAAACCCGCCCAGTGGTCACTCGGTAGCTGTCTTGGACAAAAAATTTTTTTTTTGAGTTTTTGTGTTGGGATTATGCGCTTGGAATGAAAGCGCATTATTTGGAGGCGTTCGCGGTAAGCCGGCGGCCCTTGAGGGGTAATGAAGCCGAGTGCCGAGGTGCTAATAATGCCAGGCTTTTGTTAAAGCTTTTGCTAAACTTATTTGAGATTAGAGTGTGACAATGCTTTCTGGAGTATACTCCGATTTATAATGCTGTACTTAAAACTCAATAGACGTATAATGTGTTTTTCTCAAACATGCACTACAATGTTGACATTCTTCGGAGTATGTTTGGCTAGGCGAGAGGCACGAGAGGTCTTTAAGGTTGACATCGCCGGCCTAAGGACGGCGATGTCCTATTGTTTAATTGCCATTCCACATAAATTGTGACACAGCATGTTTCATGCTATTGAATCCATTAAGTTAATGATGGTAGTTTTAAAAGTCTGCCACTATGTATAGTTAGTTACAGTCAGTATGGTTGGCCACATCGTTTACATCTTTATTACATAGCGATACACACCGTTATTGCTATCTAAAAAAGATGTGTATCGATATATTTGGCCATACTGACTGTAATTAACTATATGCCGTTGACTGTACCAAGGATGCTGGCCGCATTTCCTCGTTGCATCGCAATGTTGATACGTTGTGCGAGACTCTCCAGTCACCATATCCGTCCAACAGACGCTTGGCGATTACTGCAAAAAGTTTGGGACCTCATGCACATAACTTAAATTGCCATATCAAATACTACATTTTCTTTTGTAATAACGGCCGAACAAAAACTACAAACTAATCTTTCTTCAAATCAAAACCACGTCAAACAAACCTTTGTGGCTTCACCGCCAAATCATTGCAGCTCCGTCCAAGTATCGGATACTGAGTTATATTGTCAATAGCCTTTGTTGCGCAAGCGCAGCTTTGCGTCGCCGCCGCTTTGTGCCGCCGATTGTAAGGTAACCCGAGACGGAGGCTTATCGACTGTGAAATAAAGTGTATCTGTAATTTAATATGTTTTCAGGTGTAATGAAGCCTTCAGCCGGCCAGGTGGACATGCTGACCTATCATCATCATCAGCCGAAAGACACCAATGTTGGAGAAAGGCCAAAATGAGTTCCACAACAAACCGGTCCTCAGACAGAAGTTCTTTTCTTGTTTGTAGCAACTATAAAGTCTTAGAGCTCAGGCCACGCAGATGTAGGTCATCCGCTGCTGAACATAGGCCCCCAAATATGATTTGTATTATCTTCGGGGGTAGTTGGCATATTTGCCACGCTTGGCAGGCGGGTTGGTAACAAGCCGGCGGTGCGGACATACAATCCGAGATATATATTATGTTCCTTTTGGCCATGAAGGACAGGCAAGCCAAATAGACTCCTCACTTACCTCAAGAAGTTTTTGACCAGCCTCTGTTAGTATGAAGCTTCCATGGGTTGCTTTAAAGATAAGGTTCGTGGTTCAGGAACTAGTCATGACAGAGAAAGCAAGCTGGGACACAATTGTCGGTCGATTTCTAAACATACTGTCTTAGTTAACTTAATGTCAATAGTCCATAAATATTTGACAGTCAATATTGTATTATTTCTGAAACTCAAACTCAAACGTTTATTCAGTAAGTAGGCCACAAGGCCACTTTTACACGTCGAGTATACAAAAGTGAAAGGGAAAAATAAAAACTACACCGGTTCTAACCCTACACCTCTGACCCGTGAAGCATTTTTGACTTTTATGACCGGCAAGAAAGTTCTATATAAAAATGCCTTATTTGATAAGAAAACAAATCAAACAATAACAAAAATTAAGTACCAAAGAAAAAAATAAAAGTAATTACAAGTCCTTGTTTAAGCAAGTTCTTGTTTAAGCAATAAGATGAATACTTCTAGATTGCATCTTAATATAATAACAGGCATCAAAAAACATTTATCCTGTCTATACCAAAATAAACATTTACATGCCCTAAAGCTTTTAACGAAAGCAAGCATTCAATCGAGTTACAAAATACTTGTTACAATTTTAAATAATGCCGAAATATAATTGTCATCTCGTTAAAACTCGTTCCATTGTCCCCTCGAAAGGAATTAGGCGCAATTAAAAAAAGAAAATTACAATTTCATTCGTCGCTGAAGCAACATATTGGGTGAACGCCTCAAACAAATGTCACATAATCCTACCAAGCCCGCTTCTTACAAAACATGCCGTATTGAACTTTAAGTTAATGGAAGAAGGCTTGTTGACATGAATGGTTTCGATGGTAACAATGTCATTGTTTGTTTTTTGTATTGTGTTTTTATTGTGTTACAACGTTTATTCGTCGCTAACGAGTCTGCAGGGAGCCGTGCGAGGGAGATACCGCGTGCGAGCGGGACGGCGCAGAAATATGATTTGTTTTGTTACGTTTGCGGTTCGCGTTGAATGACATTTTTTGTGCAGCGCGCGCGGGGCCGACGCACTGTGCAGGCCGGTAAGTGTGTTATTACGTTAATAATGGATGTTCTTGACTGTTTGCTGACGAGACATTGTATGTATTCGCGAATTGACGGGAGAAGGGATCTGTTTTCGCTACTTTTTATTTAAAAGTTGTAATATTAATGTCTTAAGTCTTAACCGTATATGTATTACCCGTAAAAGTACTAGACTTAAGCAAATATTGAAGTCCAGCGTGTGTTTAGTTTCTTTTTTATTTTCATATTTATCATGATCTATTTTACTTTTAAATGTGTTTTCAGTATATTAAATCAACTTCTATAGATATTTTAATGAATATTTTATTTGTTTTTTACCTAACTTACGCTCTATAAACCGTTCGGAACGTTAGAGCAATACCTTTTTTGTGTCAGATGCAATTCAAAGAGGCTATCATATGTTAACTAAAAATCTTCAAAAGTCTAATATTCTGAAACTGCATTTAGAAATAAAAAAAATAAAAACACGATAAACTTTATTGGTTTATTTGGAACAACCTTCAAATGTTAGGTATAGCCAAATATAAGAGGAATTCTACAAGTTCTACAGCAGCTCAGTAAAAAATCTAAAGAGCCCTTTAAGCAATCTCTACACTACAGACTTAACAATGTATAAATCTAAAAAATTGAAAACGCTTGTTTCACGCGTAAATGCCCTCGAATGGCCGCCCGGCTCACCGTAGTCTATTAGGTCGTTATCGCTGGTTGTTCCGCAATTTGCCGTCGCGATAAACATCGGGGAAGCGCCCCTACTGCAATGTGTATTTAATTTGCCGCCGATTGAGCGGAGTTATCGCATCGCTTAATAGGTTTGCGACAGATTAGAATAAGAAGGCAAATAATTATATTAGTATATTTATGTGTTTTTCTAGAGATAGCAAGCGTTTAGTTGACGTAACTGGTGATCAAAGAGCCGGCTGCTTCCTCGCACAACGTATTAGTCCTAATATCGGAAGTCCGAAAATGTAATAAAATTTTACATCTTAACCCTTTAACGCCCAAAAGTCACTGTGGTCGTGCGTTCAAGCCTCATCGCGGCTCGATTGGCCTAATGATTCTTGTTAAGAAAAAAATACAAAAAGACTATGTTGTGGGGTGGTCATTTTTGCATTGCAATTTTGAAGTTGCCCATAAAGGGATAATGTCCACTCTTCATTTTATTTTATTTATACTAATAATCGAAACTATTAATAATTAGAATTCATACTTTTATTTTTCCTAATATTTCTATTCATATATTTTAAAATCGTAAGTTTTTTTTTGTGAATATTTGAAATTCATACTACCACATCATACATTCAAAGCATCTTTCTTCATTTAATTTATACTGTTGTGCGCCTGCAGTTCAAAGAATAAACATTTATGAGTAAAAATCAATATTATACCATAATCATATGTAGTACAAAAAAAATAGGAATTACGATTTTATGTGTGTCAATATGGACCCCTTATCAGCATTGCGATAAGAAGTGCCGCCAGCATCCTTAGTACAGTCAGGGTCATATAGTTAGTTACAGTCAGTATGACCAAATATATCGATACACATCCTTACTGCTATACAATTAAAGATCTGTACCGATATATTTGGCCATACTGACTGTAACTAATTATATGCTGTTGACTGTACAATGCCTAAAGGTTTTTTTTTTAAATTGAAGCTACTTAAGTAATTGTGCAACTGTTGTATTCTTATGTCTTAACACATTCGCTGACAGTACGTCGAGAGACGTAGCCTACTGTCACGTGAACAGGTATGTATCCATACTAATATTATACTATTCATATCCATACTAATATTATAGTACAGTTCAGCCGTAAATCGTCCACTGCTGGACATAAGCCTCCCCCAAATATGACTTGTATCATCTTGAGGGGTAGTAGTACTGGGGAAGTACCTCCTCCTTACAGAAGACCACCAGCCATAATAGCACTGCTACCTTTCAGGTATGTAGTGTTGTGTTCCTGGTGGTGAGTAAGGTTCCCAGAGCTCCAGCCCCCTTAAAGGCCGGCAACGCGCTTGTGACTCCCCTGGTGTTGCGGGTGCCCATGGGCGACGGTAATTGCTTACCATCAGGCAATCCGTCTGCTCGTTTGCCGCCTATGACTTAAAAAAAAAAAGTTGCCATAGTCACCACGATTGGCAGGCGGGTTGGCGACCGCAGTAGCTGTAGATTGGGTTGCGACGGTCGCTGCTGCCCATCCGTCGGTTTTTTCCCTTTGTCGCCTCTTACGACACCCGCGGGAGGAGATGGAGTGGTGCTACTTTAGTCAGCCGGCACGACACGGCACAGTCAGCCGGCACCACACGGCACTAATATTATAAAGGCGAAAGTAACTCTGTCTGTTTGTCTGTTATCTCTTCACGCTGAACCAATTAGAATGAAATTTGGTATGGAGAGTTTGAGCTACGAGAAAGGACATAGGATAACTTTTATCCCGCACCCATATATTTTAAAGACGGGCATGACTGGCCGACGAAGTCGCGAGGAAAATAATATTAAGTAAGTAAAAGTAAGAGGATTTAGATGAAACTGTCCATAAAGTTTTTAATATATTCTTCAACTATATTTGATATATATATTTTTTTTTATGACAAAGGTGGCAAACGAGCAGACGGATTGCCTGATGGTAAGCAATTACCGTCGCCCGCAACACCAAGGGAGGGCACGGGATGGGCACTCGCAACACCAAGGGAGTCACAAGCACGTTGCCGACCTATAAGTGGGTTGGAGCTCTGGGAACCTTACTCACCATCAGGAACACAACACTACATACCTGAAAGGTAGCAGTGCTATTATGGCTGTGGTCTTCTGTGTTAAGGAGGAGGTACTTCCCCAGTTGGGCTTCTCCAGATTCAAGCGTGATGGTACTTCGCTGTGCCCTACCTATCATTGTTGGACGTAGTTTAAGGACATACCCGGGTCCAAAATTTACAATTATTTCTGATACTAACTTAATTTTTTTTTCGCACAGCCATATAAAAATGAGATGAAATCATAGATTGTTAAAAATGTATCGCAAGTTCTCCATTACTTACAACAAAGTTAATTCATAGGTTTGATGTCATCAGCTCGCAGCGGGCATAACCGGTTTATTGCGACTATAATACGAAAAGTAATTTCAATTCGCATCGGTCCCCCATGCGAGTTGAAAGTCGCGACATGGCCGCGGGCCACGATCACAATAACAGTGCTGGGGCCGGGATCGAACCGCCACCCGCGGCGAGCGAGAACCAAATTATACAGTGCGTTCTCAACTATAGGTTTAAACAGCTATTTTAATGTATATCTTATTTCATATGTTAAGTAACATACACATGTTTAATCCCGGCATTTGCGGGTCATGGGAGCCTGGGCGCTTTGGCTAATCCCAGGATTTGGCGTAGGCACTAGTTTAACGAAAACGACTACCATCTGACCTTCCAACTCAAAGGTTTACCCAAAAGTTGCTAAGCAGGCGACGTGTTCAAAATTAGCTAGACACGACTTTATTGGCAAGAGAATAAGAACGTGTCTAGATCATTATGACCACCTGGGGCGCTAACGCAAAACACGCGATATTCGTAAATTTCGGTCGATTGTCTCTATCACTCTTATGACGCCTTATTTAGAGTAAAAGGGAAAGATGCTCGAAATATACGAACTTCGATGTTCGCGGTGCCGGGCCTGGCCCGCTTAGCAAGTTCTGCTGCTGACTGTATCCAACTTCCAAGAACTCAATTTATTTTATGACACATTTCGATTTGCTCTATGGCCAAGTAAGTGTGCTAGGATCGCTGAGCGTTGTGGAAAACATTGGGGAAATCCGTTGTTAATTGAACATGTTTTGGCTGATGATGATGACTGTTGCTGATAAGAAATATTGAAGCCCTAATGTATCCAGACCCCCGCCCCCCGCCGTGCTGCGCCCCCCGCCACGTAATCACAGTATCCAGGGCATCGGCGCCTGCGATCATAATTATCTGATCGAGCGATTATTCATACTAACTTTTATTGTTATTGTTAATTTTCTAATTCAGCTTTAGTTAAGCAGCTGTTGACGTGGCAGCCCACGTAGCCCGGAGAATCGATGGTCGTTAGGGTAGAAAAGTCCTAGACCACGTATAGGAAAGCAGAACCAACTACTAACCATGAGTTGTGACATTGAGGTTTTCGATAAGGGTACACGTATAGGCCGTCCACAAACTAGACCGACGACCTCTTACGGGGCACGACAAGAACTGATCCATGATCCAGGAACCATCAACGCTGCGCTTGCTAGTCCGTGGTGTCCACTCGAACACTTTACGACCTCAGCTTTGCGTACAGTGTGGCCTGCTCATGCCACTTCAGCTTGCTAACACGGTGAGTTGTGTCGGTAACCTTAGTTCGTCTACGGATCTCCTCATTTGGCAACTTCGAGAAAGAGGTAATCTGCTGAAAACTCGGTTAGGCAGTGTTCGGGATACTACGCAATACCTACTACATACTACGACATAACTCAGTGCCTCAAGACGGAAGTCTTCAAGCAATGTTGATGACTTACGGTACCGAAACGTGGTCTTCCACAATAGGCCGCAATTTAAAGCTCAAAATCGCGCATAACGAGGTATGGAGAGGGTTATGCTCGGAGTTTCTCCATGTGAACGTCCAAATAGTTCATTGTATCCAATAGCTCAGTAGCTATAGTCCATCCTTTCCAATAGCCTAGTACATTTTACGTTTCATTAAAAGTCAATAGTCCTTACACCATGGCGGGTGCTGTCTCTGTGCGCGTCCCTTGAGACGGACAGGGGCAACATCCGCTTAGTGTACCCCATACATATCACTAAATTATCGAAAGGGCTTCTGCGCGTTGGCTCGATCCGGCTCCGCATATGCCTCCCAAATGTCCGGAACACCATTGTTCCATGTACGTGAAAGTTATACAGAAATAATAGTTAATTTTCATATTATACTCAAAAGTGTGTAGATATATGTGCCCGTGTGAGACACCCTAATGGCGCCGCTAACTCATGTAAAATGGCAAAAATTGCGCGCCAAATCACTGGCGTTTTTTAATAATTGTTTTATGCTCTAACAAATGAGTTTGAAATTGGATCTGGCTCGGAGCGCTTACAAAAATGGATGCTTAATGCGTTTAGGGGGACAGGGACGGAGATACAGGGGCGAGTGGGACGGTGGATGGTGTTGTTTTTGTTTCTTTTCGGATGTGCTCTATTGTTGTTGTCAAAACTTGTTTATATGACGTTTCACTTCGATTTTATACTAGTGTGTGACCAGGCCTATGAAGCCGATGGTCCTGGGTTCAAAACCTACCAAAGGCATTAATTTGTATGATGTGCACAGCTATTTGGTCTTGAGTCATGGGTGTTATTTGTATTTAAGTCTTTGTATATTATGTATATCGTTGGCTGTAGTAGTACCCACAACATAATCCTTCTAGAGTTTACCGTGGGACTCAATCAAGTCGTGTAAGGTTGTTTTGTAATATTTAATTTTTATTCTTATTTATTTATTATATATCTCGTTGGCAGAACCCACTATAAGCCTTCTTGAGTTAACATGGGGCTCAACTAATTATTTACAATTTATCATGGTTTGTACCTCGCGAAAAAACCCCGTGGCCTGATTAGTAATTATTAATTTAATATAAAAAAAGTTAATGTTTTACAAAAATAAATAAAACACAATAAAGGTCAAATTAGTCTCTACCTATTTGTTCTTGGATCATGGGTGTATCCTACGTATTTAAGTATTAGGCTGGGTACTCACAACACAAGCCTGATATATGAACAGTGGGACTCAGTCAATTTGTGTAAGTATGTCCTTTAATGTTTATATTTGCATCTCGTTCCAAAAGGGACAAACTCAGCTGTCCTCACTGTACACCCGGCAACCTTAAGTGACATTGTAACAGTTTATAATAACGAAAGCTCAGTAACGATAACGAGATTTATTTGCCGCGCCGTGGTAATGAGGCCGAGATGAACGACAAGACGAACTTAACGTAATTTGTCGCTGGACACTGCACTGTGGACCCTTACAGCGACAATGAACCAAATTATTATGATTTTAATCATCCACCTCCTATTTATTACCTTAGACTCCTTAGAGGAACAAACAGTTAGCAGCTGAAGTTACTAGGCACGTGTGACGCGAGGTGTTCAAAATAACTTAAATACGATTACACATAAGAGCATGTTAAGATAATTTTGAACACGTGGCCCGTTTAGCAAATTCTGCTGCTGAATGTACATCCAATTGAATACATAGATCCATGGATCCTATAGTGGCATACTGTGATCATCAATCCGCCTGCCAAGCGTAGCGATTATGGTATTGGGCTAGGTTGAGTTTCTAGGATTCTTTTGAGGAATTTATGGCCTCCTTGTCACAGCAAGCGCGTTGCATCTCAAAGTCAAAGTCAAACGCTGATTCAGTTAATAGGCCACAAGTGCACTGTTACATAAAAAGTAAAGTATATAAAAAGTAAAAGAGAGAATAAAACTACACCGGCTCTAACCTTACACCTCTGACCCGAGAAGCATTTTGACTAGCAAGAAACTCGGCGGGACTTATTTTTTCAACAGAAAACTCATAGTCTTTTAATATCGACGAGTATTTGCAACGCTTGAGTAGTTGGGCCAGGCCAGTTCTAGCTCCGGCCTGTGAGCTGGTACCCTGGACATAGTGCATAGGTGTCGACGCACGTGACGTCCCATACCAGGGACTTGCCTAGTCTCCACGGCACTAGAACGGCTCGGTCAGGCCACTTTCCATCGTCTCCAGCCATCTCCAGCCACGGGTTCCAAAGCCGCAACAGACCCCAGATCGGACCGAATTATCAACGATGGCGAAATATGCGCTTATTGGTCTGAAAAACACAGTGGACATCTGACGGTACGGTTGGTCCACAAGTTGAAAGTCGCTCAGCGGGCTATGGAAAGGGCTATGCTCGGCGTTTCTCTGCGGGACCGAATCAGAAATGAGGTAATCCGGCAGAGAACCAAAGTCATCGACAATTCGGCATTGCCCACCGTATTAGCAAGTTGAAGTGGCAGTGGGCTGGCCATATTAGCCGTAGAACCGATAACCGTTGGGGTAAACGAGTTCTAGAGTGGAGGCCGCATGTCGGCAAGCGTAGTGTAAGACGCCCTCAGGGAAGATGGAGTGACGACTTGCGCAAGATGGCTGGCAGGAGCTGGATGCGAACAGCCGATGATCGAACACGATGGCGTGAAATTGGGGATTGGCCTATTTCCAGCAGTGGACTGCGATGGCTGATGATGATGATGATCGTACGTGAAGGCGTGATCACGCCTACACGGATCTACACGGATTCACGTACCCTAATTTCACGTAACCGAATGTCACGTGCGGAACGGACCAGAAAACCGTTGCCGTGATTCACGAAACCAGGCGCACGGCTACGGGTTCACGAATCACGGACACGACCGCAAGCCCTATACCAAGTACTAAGTACAAATACTTCTGATTATTTGAAAATGAATTGATGTATTTGTGAACCTTATCTATCATTTTGACATGCCACCAAATTGCCCGCTGGAGTGCGACGTATGCCAATCACGGTTATTATGGTATGCGGCGTAAACTAAATAGTTTACTTGTATCTAAAGCCCGCAGTATCTTGATCGTAAGCTAATTCGATCTTGGGTCCATCAGGATTTTTTCTGTAAAGTTTCTTGTGACACGGCTTAGTCTGTATCAATATAATAAACGTGAAGTGACCACATTTGACAAAAGTAATCCTTTTTAGAATTGATATATTAGTAAAAGGCTTTACTGAATGAAAGAGTGAGTGAATGGCGAGTGTAATCCTTTCTCTTCCAGGAACAGTTACATTCAGTACATGTTTGAATGGTAACTGCGATATTATTTGGTATTTAGGTTTCATTCTGTCGTACATTCAACTATTTGTACACAATAAAATATTATAAGTTGCCATTTTGTACAAAAATACTTAGGTAACTATTCGATGTCGAAGCACTTTTACTTTATAAAAATATTTAGATTTTACATTAATTCTTATCTTGTCTTATTTTGTGAAGACCCTCTCGCATACACTTGGACCCATGGAAATCTTTTGTGTAATTATCCATTTATTTCAATGGCTTTATATTCATAATTTGGGAAATGGAGATCAGGGGTAGTGCTCTGAATTCCGTTGGATCCAGGTAGCTTGCCTTATGAGTTTTATTGTCTCTTATTCTTCATCTCATAGATAGTCAGTGCTGACTGTTTGACCATAGGTATCATAGGTGACCATAGCCAAGACTGCTCTGTTCTAAAACGTTGTAAAGGCCTGTGAAAATTTACCTCTGTTATCATTCGCAGGTTTCTTAATATCTGTTAATAAAATCTTAGAACTAGAAACGATTTATTGTGAATAAAATGAACAAATACAATGGACAGTTGTTACAACGCATTCTACTCGTCAGAGATAGATTCATAGTTGAAATACAAAATAAAAAATATATTGCTAGCTCTCCTGAAAACTTTGCATGAACGATTTCTCTGCAACGAGCAGCTAAATGTTTACATCACAAATATCTATCATTTACAATATAAATGTTATAAAAGCATTCCACCGAGATGCCATTTCTAAACCATCACCAAATAGCCCACATCCGCCGAATTACAATAATTACGCTCACAGAACACGAGTTTGTCCATAAATATATCGATACCAAAGCACTCTAAATACCATTTGTACTTATTTTTTTCCTTAATAACTAAAAAATTAACATTAATAATAAGTCCATATTAGCTAGCACCAAAATACGCTGAGACATTGGCGAGTATCAACGCCCACTTTACTACCTGAACGTGATCTTTATTCCAAAGACACAGAGTTCATCTTTGGTCAGTAGACTTGGCAGTTCTGAGAAGCAAAGAGGTCTTGAAATAATGGTTGTGTTTCTTTCAAATCAGTCTTACACAGGCAGGTATTAATTTGGAGTTGAGTTATAATGATCCTGGTGATGGATTGGGTGACTCAGCAGTATTGGACCTTTTACGGGTCCCGTCCGTGGTGTGGGCAATTTGGCTGATAGGCGCTAATTTGAGAGAGTGTACCAATACACTTGTAACGAGGCTACTGAACGTGGGTTTGACTTCTTTAATTCAATTAAATTTTCTTTATACTAAACAAAAATAATGAGATAAAGCTTTCTCAACGCGGGGATCGAACTCACAATCGGGTTTTTACATGTGCACGAAAAAAGGCAAAAAAGAAGTGTTCTCAAGGTTCGAACCTCATGGTCACACCACTTACCAGTCGCATTTTTTTATGAATTAGGAGACTAACGAGCAGACAAATCCCCTGATGGTAAGCAATGGACAACAGCAACACCAGAAAGTAGGTCATCAGCGCACTGCCGGTCTTTAAGGGGGATTTGGAGGTCTGGGACTTTTAATCACCAACACTTTTTAACCAAAAAAATAGTACATACCTCTGGGTCCATTGATATGGCATAGGGGCGCTTAGACGTAGGGGCTGGAATTAAAATTAGGCTGTATTGAAAATAAGTTATCTTATTTTTATATTTTTCACACCTACCTTGTTGAATACCTATATTGTATATGGTTATGTTCAAGCAGGATAACGTAGAATTGTAATGCTGGAAGAATTTCTCAAATTAGTCTAATAGTTTCGGAGTACGTATATTCAATATAATTCTATAAACTAACAAACAATTAAATATAGCAGAGCTGCGTCGCTGATAGATAAATAGACATAGGTCACAGTGCTCTAATGTCCTTTTTCATGTGAATTTTATAAATGCATTTTTCATTAAAACCTACGAATAATCTTATAAGCGTTAATGCAAGTTTCTAAGTAATGCAAGGAAGAGTATGTAGCATGCAGTTGATCTGTGTTACACTTCCTATAAATCTGGGACAAAAGCAAAGCTTAAAATATCACCAGCTGCCAAAATCTAGACACAGGACACATACATAGATGAAAAACTTAATTGGAGGCCTAGTCTATGTATTTGTGCAGAGAATTAATATGTCAACATTTGAATATAGAACGCCGTCATACACTTTTCTGCAGCCAGGTGATTTAGCTAAGTTTTTCACCTATAACAGATATCTTCTAATACCATCATAACTAGGGCCCGGAATTTTGCGTGCGGTATTAGAAAAGTCTAATGGAGAGAACACTAACGTTTATCGACGTATCAACAAACTGATTTTATAATTAGTGTTATTTAAAAATAATTACTCAAACTTTCCGGCGATACATTCTATTCATTTTAAAGTATGACATATAAAATATAAATTAAACATCAAACATATTCATATGCCGGTGTCAATGCATATAAGATAGGTATCTACAAAGAGATGATAACCCGAGTATGTATTTGATTGCAAGAATACAAGTATTATTTGGTTAAAAATAAATTAATCTCACTCACTCTTTCTGGGCTTTGAGTACACGACCAAATTATCGATACATCGATAAACGTTGGTGTTCTCTCCCTTAGACTTTTCCAAAACCGCACGCAAAATTCCGGCCCCTAATCATAACTACCTCAACTCAGATATTCTGCTGAGGGTATTATTGACTTTTTGCCTCAGGAATGTTATCTTGCCCAATTTGCGGAGACGTCAGCCACCTTAAAGCACGAGCCTTTTTAAGGCTTTAACGAGCCATTTAGTGACTTTGCAAAAATCCTGATCTAATCTCCAACCTAACAAAAGGGCAATTAGCTTGTTTTAAAGGTTTAATAATAACAGAATTACGCTGTTCGCTTTTCTGATCGCCTCTTTATCGCTCGTATATGTAAGAGCTATACATATGAAGATAGTCGATTTTTGATTTTAACGCATTGGCAGCGAATGTGTTAAAGACTTTGAGTGTTTATAGTTACCCTACCTCTTACTAATATTGTAAAAGTTTGAAAACTATTTACTGAAATTATTTAGGTACTGAACGGGCTTGTATGAAACTTATAAAAATATAGGGGGTTGAATATTGAAATTTAAATGGAAGTAAATATTGCGATACAACGAGGAAATGCCGCCAGCATCCTTGGTACAATGCCTCAAGGGCCTTTTTTAGATTTTTTACTGTAACTAGTGGTTATCATAATACAATTGTAATTTTTGTAAAAAAATTTAATAAAAAAAAATGGAAGTGTTGACATTAATTCCTGAAACATTGAGAATATTCCTTTCAGCATCTTTTGAAAAACGCATTAATTTTTAATCTTATTATTATAATTATAAAATAATTTAGATGAACGAACATCGAACAATAAAAAATTTAAACATCATTTGTTTTTCATTATTTTTACACATTAGGTATAATTAAGATGACCGGTCTGGCCTAGTGGGTAGTGATCCTGCCTATGAAGCCGAAGGTCCTGGGTTCGATTCCCAGTCAGGGCATTTATTTGTGTGATGAGCACAGATATTTGTTCCTGAGTCATGGGTGTTTTCTATGTATTTAAGTATTTATATGTATCTATCTATTATATATATCGTCGTCTAGTACCTACAACACAAGCCTTACTGAGCTTACCGTAGGACTAGGTCGATTTGTGTAAGATTGTCCCGAAATATTTATTTATTTTATTTAATGATTTATAAACGTCAAAAAAAAACATACTACCACCGGAACATAACCCTCCATCTCCGACTCAAGAAGATTATTACTGGAAAGAAACTCGGCGTATTGTACTGCGTAGTCGGAACGAAGCGGTTCACAGCAGAGGGCCTACCGCTAGCATCCCGTCAGAGTTCAATTTCATTAATCTTTCTCATTCACTCCAATTAAGGTATGATTAGAGTGACAGAGAGACAATCATCTGAAATTAGCGAATTGCGATTTTCGCGGTACATCTTCAGACCTTCTGATTGCGACAGTAGCGACACTGGCGGACAGTGCGCACGACAAGTCGCCGTAACGAAGTGGTAATTACTTGAGAGTCCGTGCGACCAGGACACGACACGACACAATGGCGCAATTACACGACCAGGGAATCGAGTTAGCACTAGTCCTGGTCACTTCCACAGAGTACCGTGCTGGTCACTGAGGAGCAAATAACAATTTCTTGGACATGCTGTGTAGTTTCGGAATACTACACGATCACGGTGTCGTATTGGGTGACAAAGGGAACCGATAGATGGGCAGCTGCGTCGAAATCAATAGCTACTCAGGTCGCAAACCTCGCTAAGAGTGGCGACTATAGCAACTACCCTCAAGGTAATACAGTTCATATTTAGGGGACTCCTACGTCCAGCAGTGGACGTCTTACGGTTGAAATGATGATGATGCAACATGGTCTACCATTTTTAAACACCAAACCACGTGACTCTCAACATATAAAATTTTATTGAAAAAGCGACTCACGTTTAGGAAGTTGAATACTTTTGGACATGTATGTTTCGCTTCGTATTGATTATGCTCCTCGTTACGAAGCGAAATATGGCAAGCAATGAGCGGCGTGAGTTACCCGTATCACTGTAATTTTTATGCTCTACCATATTACATACCTAGAACTTCAAGATTCAACATTATTAAACATGAACGGGACTTAATCCTTGAGTCTTAATCCGAGACCACGAGGACAACGTCGTCTTCGAAACGTCGGAGGTAAATTTTAAAGTTAATATACGCGGTTAAGTCCCGTTCATGTTTAATAATGTGTACAAACCGTGAAAGTTTAAATCAGTGTATCAAGATTCAATCCCAACATCATTGAGATCAAAGGTACCGTGAAGTGACTGATTATAGAATATCACCCCATCTCCTCCCGAGGATGTCGTAAGAGGCGACAAAGGGAAAAAACCGAAGCATGGGCAGCAGCGTCCGTCAAAACCTAATAAACTACTGCGGTCCTTAACCTGATGAAATGTTGATACAAGTCACATTTGAGGAAGGCCTATGTCCAGCAGTGAACTACTTATGGTTGAAATGATGATCAAGATCTAATTTTTAATTTCCATTTCTCATATTATAGATGTATGTGAAATCAGGGTTAAAGCGTGTTGCCATTTAAAAAAAACCGGCGCAATTGTCAAGTCAATGACCATGCCAAGTGTCTCATCGTAAATTGTATACAACTGAGGATCTGTCTCCGCGTACTCTGTGAAGCAAGTCTTAACTTAGCACAGGTAAGTCGCAGTACGGAGAAAACAGTGACTAAATAAATAAATAATTGTATTTCATCATCTTCCTGGCGTTGTCCGCTCGGCAACTAACCCTAGGATTTGGCGTAGGCACTAGTTTTTCGAAAGCAACTGCCATCTGACCTTCCAACCCAGAGGCTTATTGGTATTAGTCCGGTTTCGTTATGATGTTGTTCTTCACCGAAAGACGACTGGTAAAGATCAAATAACTTCCGAAAAATTCATTGGTACAAGCCGTAGTTTGAACTGGTGACCTCCGGATTGGACATCGCACGCTCTTACCACTAGCTCACCAGCGTTTTTTTTATTATTATTGAGTAATTGTGTTTGGTGATTCCTATTTGGGGGCCCTGCAGTGCCCCCGCCAACAGCAACAAAAACTAATAATAAGGCATTGCACTGTTGCACAATCTTGATTGATGAGGATATTTGGACAATTTTTACCATCTCAAAGGTGAAAAATTAAGAAAAAAAATATTTGTTCTTAGTTGCATAGATGATGGCATCACCACTTTAGCAATGTCGATATCTCGAAAATGATTCATATAGGAGGTGCAAACACGTAATGATTCGGTGTAAAGATTGTAAATGGTGCCCAAAATCCGTTTAAAAAATAAGATTGCATATACGAGTTGTTGGAAACTTCTTACGAGCAGCCGAAAGAAAAACTGTAGTGAACTTTTAGCCATCTATTTAATGAGTGACAAATAAAAATACAAAATGTAAAAATAGAATATGCAAAAAAAAAAACATTTAAATATATGTCATGTTATGATGTATGAAAGAAAGAAGTTTGTAACACGAGTACTGCAGAAATTTCGACGGGTTCCACTGGGTCCAGTAGTCTGGGTGAATTGGATGCGAAAGGCACAAAACCGTTCACTGAGTGTCGCTATGGGCGAGGCTTATGTCCAGCAGTTCAACTGCTCATCATCAGATGATGATTGTACTTACGAAGCCGGGTTTTCGACCCGGGTATGTCCTTAAACTACGTCCAACAATGAGAAGTAAGGCACAGCGATGACCATCACGCTTGAATCTGGGGCAACCCAACTGGGGAAGTACCTCCTCCTTACAGAAGAGCACAGCCGTAATAGCACTGCTACCTTTCAGGTATGTAATGCTGTGTTCCTGATGGTGAGTAAGGTTCCCAGAGCTCCCCTTAAAGGTCGGCAATGCGCTAGAGACTCATCTGGTGTTGCGGGTGCCCATGGGTGACGGTAATTGCTTACCACCAGGCAATCTGTCTGCTCGTTTGCCGCCTATGTCACAAAAAAGCCAAATGCCAGCAGTTGCACTACTGCGCCCCGGTCGTACGGCAAGACTCGAGCTGCCCCTAACTACTCTTGCGCCGCTGGAGTCCGCTAAGATTGGGTATTATGTGTCCAGAACTGGTACTGTGCGCAGTATAGCGGTCACAGGTCCAAGTATAAAGTAATTATCGCTCGACGACTGTACAATTAATAACATTCACCTCTTCTGAAAGTCGATCAACGAGCTATGGAGAGGGCTATGCTCGGAGTTTCTCTACGGGATGAACCAGGAGGAGATCCGTAGGCGAACTAATGTCACCGACATAGCCGGATTACCAAGCTAAAGTGCCGATGGGCAGGCCACACTGCACGCAGAGATGGCCGATGGGGTCGAAAGGTGCTCGAGTGTGGAGACCACGAACTAGCAACACATGTCCACCCACAAGATGGACAGACGACCTCATTAAGGTCGCCGAAAGACGCTGGACGCAGGTCGCTTCCGCCGTTGTTGTTGTAAATTGTAAGGGTTTTTTTATTTTCCATATTTTTCCGAATTTATTTTAAAATATTAATTCACGTTTAAATTGTTTTGACATTTCTTCTTCTACATTTTATTTATAGTATTAAAGTAGTAAGTAAATATGTGTCACACTCCGCGATGTTACTCGCAAGCACGAATAAATGCTTTTCTTTTTTATTTCTTTCTTCCAAGCGGTACATGTGGAAGACCAAGGGGGAGACCTATGTTTAGCAGTGAACTCTTCTGAAAAACCGACAGATGGGTAGCAGCGTCCGTCAAAATCCAATCTACATGTACTACGGTCGCCCCCCCAATATAGAACTTGATACCTGTACTTTTGTCCGTCCAAGATTGTATGGATAAAACATCAATTGTAATGTAGGAGCGCTGGTGGCCTAGCGGTAAGAGCGTGCCACTTGCAATCCGGAGATCACAGGTTCAAACCCCGGCTAACACCAATGAGCTTTTCTGAAGATATGTACGAAATATCAATTTATATTTACCAGTCGCTTTTACGTGAAGGAAAACATCGTAAGGAAACTGTACTAATCCCAATAAGACCTAGTTTACAGTAGGTACTTGCTCGCACAAAGAAGTAATCGCTAACACAACGCATCGATACTCCAATAAAATACAATTAACTTGCACTGTGAACTTAATTAAAAAACTCAATCCGGTTAATCGAATAACCGGCCGGTTAAGCCGGAGTTAACGGGCCGTTCCACTAATTACTCATTCATTAACGGACGTTAACGAGTTTGCGTTCCGGATTGATTGGCATTAACTAGGTAGGTACCTAATTGTGTTGCCAGTTCGGCATTTATAAATAAAATATTGCCAAAAATAATGCTTCGTGTATCACGAGGCTTATCGTTTGTTTATTCAATTGTTTGTTTGTTTGTTTAATAAAATATACCTGCCTATAAATGGAGACTTTAATGACACAAGGCTTTGTCTACCTGTCAATAAGTGAACCACAAAGATATTGGTGGTAGGCATGCCCTTTGACTGCAAGTTATAGGCCCCTCAAATCCAACAGTGTATTCTTATCTTAGGATCGTTCAAAAACACAACGCAATAAGTATTTCATAATCTAAATGAAGAACTTATTTCTGTATTTTTCTGTCAGAGATAAATAAAGTTTGTTTTCATTGTTTTAAACTAGTTGCCAAAAACTGCGTAAAAGTTGCTAAATGCGAACTCAGATTGCCAAATTGGCAACACTAGCCATTAACCGCGGCCGCGGGGTGCCGCGCGGCAGAGCTCTAATCCGCGCGACCAACAATTTGCGGGGATTGGCGGGACGGGTCGGCCGAGGGCCTACCGCGAAAATCGAAGTTAGAAAATTTCGGGCATTTGTCTCTTTTACTCCAATTAAAGGCGTCATGAGAGTGACAGACACAATCGCTCGAAAACCAACATCGTTTATCGCGTTAGCGCCGTTGGTGAAGTTATCGTAAAATTCCTTGTAGACAAAAAATGTACCCTCAATCCATCATTATCATCTTCCTCGCGTACCTACTCCCGGCATTTTGCCACGACTCATGCTGGGAGCCTTGCCAACCTGGCAAGTACCCAGGAATTGGCGTAGCCACTAGTGTTTACGCAAACTACCTAGTACCATCTAAACTTCGAACCTAGACGATAAAATAGGCCTTATGGGGTTTAGTCCGTTTTTCGCACGATGTTTCCCGTCACCGGTCCATCTGGTCTGGCACCCGTAGGCCAGACCCTCGACGACCTGTCTGGACTAGTGGGTAATGACCTGTGGGAAGTGGGTACTGCTTATGAAGCCGAGGGTCCGAAATCCCATGGGATGGGATGGGTTCGAATCCCAGTCAGGGCATTTATTTGTGTGATGAGCACAGATAAGTATTTGTTCCCGAGTCATGGGTGTTTTCTATATATTTAAGTATTTATATGTACATATCTATCTATTATATCGTCTTGTACCTACAACACACAAGCCCTACTGGGCTTACCGTAGGACTAGGTCGATTTGTGTCAGATTGTCCCGAAATAAATTTAATTATTTACCTAAGCGACTGGCAAATATAAAATGATATTTTTTATACAATATGAAAAAACGAAATGGTACGAGAAGGGATTTGAACCCGCGACAAAAAAAGGTTACGGTATAGGACTATCGGCAGATAAGCCTTGACTACCGCCAGCATCCTGCTATATTTATTTACAAACCATCATTATTACTATCAACCGAAAGACGTCCAGTATTGCAGAAAAGCCTGATTTCCACAACGACCGGTTCTGTATCTAACTTTGATCAGGTTGGTCATCCTAGTTGAAGGCTCAAGAACATTTCTACCCCGTCGATCATCGGTTCTTCAGTGTGTCCTGTCTATTGTCACTTAAGCTTGGTAATTTTTTGATCTATGCCTGTGACAAGTTCTTCTGCTGATCTCATTTCTGAAGCAGTTACAACAATTAATACTTCGAAATACTTGTTTTTACAGATTTAAGATTTTTAAGGGAAAAATTTAATCAGGTCTTCAAAATCTTTGAAGAGTCTTTAGCTGACTGCTTAATGGAATCAAAGTTAACCCGCTCGTACTACCCAAAATTAAATTAATTTCCTTTCGCTTTATAATTATATTTAGATATCTTTTTATCGTTTCCATCAAGTGCGGCTAACAAGCGGGTTCGATTGGGGTTACCAGGAGTAAGAAATTCCTAAATAATGATAGTTATTAGATATATAGTCCCGAGGCGGTCGCACGACGTTTTTCTGGCGATTCCTTATTAGTAATCGGCACGCTGCGTTAAGGCGGCGTCTACACAGCGTGCAATATTATATGGGAACGCCGAGAACACGTGGGAGAAAAACTACTGAATCCATGATCTAAAAAAATGAAGTTAGTCGCTTTTGGAAGAAATTTGGTTACACCGTTAAGACGTCAAATATAATTTTAGGGTGCCACGAAAGTTCACGTCGAGTGAAACCACTTTTCACTTTAGTCCTCAGAAAAAATTTTGTTGTTCTATTTCATCATTGCCCACGCCTCACGTCACTCCGGATAACTGCCCTTATTTCTTGTTTATATTGTATTGGTTCCAAAGAACAACTGTAAACATTTTTCCTCTTTGTAGCCTCTTACGACATCCGCGGGAGAAGATGAAATGCTTTTCTTGTGAGTCGGCACCACACATATTCAGGGAAGGACGCGCTTCCCCGATTGGCGGCAATTATCCGTTTATCGCCAGGCCCCCTGGCAACCCCGAGTTCTGCGCCTGACCTTGTCGGCTTTGATCTCCGACGCAGCAGGCCGCTGATCATAATTGCCTTAAAAGAGTTGCTTTGAACGATATTGTTGGCAGGTTGGGGCTTGTTGGTGGCACGGGGTAATTAGTTTAGAGGAATATTGTGAAACGTGATATTTGTTTTATGCTGATGTTTGTAATTATGGTTGGGGTTTTAAGATAACATGCTCGTTTACATTATAACTATTACTTAAAACAGGATACCTACAGGTTACCATGTATCTCAATTTGAAATCAAACTCCGACTTGTATACCAATGAGTTTTTCAGGACTATACTACTTATACTATAAAAACAACTATTACTTATGTAAGTGCTTATCATCATATCAGCCGAAAAACGTCCACTGCTGAGGCGCCACCGCCAAAATGATATTCGTTTTCGGGTATCTTTCTCTTTTACCCCGATTAAGACATGAGAGTGACAGAGACAATTGTCCGAAATTTACAAATATCGTTTTAGGCGGTAGTTTTTGGACACATGCCTCTCCCAAAGCGACCCACAGTACAGTCACTTTGGGGACCGGACCGAACCCAAACAGCGTGCAGCGTAGGCAGACCACCCACAAGATCACGAGAATCATGGACATGCATACAGTCATGTTTAAAATCAATGTTTACCTCCCCAACTGCAATGACATAATGACATAATCAATAATGTGCAAACACTTTAACAACAAATCGACGCGATACAAAACATCAATTATCTTTAATGGAATTGTGCAGTAATGAAGCTACCTGCAGCCAATTAAATTAACAGTGGCGAACACGGGGGTGATTCACAATGGCCTGTGTTGCAACTTGCAACTTACCACCAATGTAAGTCAATTTGTTTTCACCTCACTAGCTCGGAAAGAACTGTTTTATTCTTTAAAAACAGATAGCAATGTTGCATTTTATTCACCAGAGTGCAAAGTAATTTCATACAAATTGTTCATAACTAATCAACTGTTGACCTTAGCTGGTTGTTCTTTTATTTAATGTTTTTAAATGTGAGGTGAAAAATTGTGTGTTGCACTCGGTAGCAAAGTGTGTTCCCCTCTCGTGCCTTGAGACCCTCAATACTCAAGATTCCATTCTATGAACCACACACCATGCACGTAGTTAAATTTTGGAATCTTTCGCTAGCTCGGGTCTCAATATTAGCACGAGAAGGTAAACACTGACTTTGCTCCCTCGTATAACAAAAAACTATTTCTTAATTCCGTAAAACGTAACACAATAACAATTCAAGACAGCGCAGACTTCATCAAAATATAATGAACGGCTTCCGTCATAAACTTCGTCCACATCCGTAATCCGCCACATGCTTCGTCATAAATGTATCTACAAGATAAAATCCTTTAGGTACACGCTGTCACTTTCTAACATACAGAAATATAAACAAGGCGGAGATGACAACATTAGGTTCGGTGTGATAACTGATAAGACTTTACGAATGACGCCATGTTTACACGCAAAATGTTAGGTTATTTAATAATACTTTATTTTCAAATAATATACTTGTATTACAATTAGATCATAACATTCATAACTATTAATGCGAGTGACAGGGAAAGATGCAGGTTTTTGGTAATTTCGATATTCACGGTAGGTTCTCTGTTGCATAATCATCTTCTGCTGGGCATATGCCTCCCCCAAAGTGACCCACAGTGACCGGTTTTTCTTCACCCGAATTCTGTGGATTCCCGCCATTTTTACCATGTCGTCGATCTACCTTGGCGCCCTGCGGCTATCGCTAAAAACGATATTAGTAAATTACGGCCGATTGTCTCTGTCACTCTCATGACGCCTTAATAGGAGTAAAACATAAAGATGCTCAAAATATACGAACTTCGATGTTCGCGGTACGGGCTCTGTCTGTCCACGATGCGCCTTCTGGTACATTTACGCCACAACGACCTCTCTTTCCAATACACGAAATAAAATAGAGACTTCCGCTAATATTACAAGTAATAGATCGAGAAGGTTTCAGATCTACGCGTACAATTGTCGAGTAAACCGGTTTTTGAATAAAGCATGGACACAATACCGATACGATCTACTCGGAACTGCTGGGCGAGATGAACCTTATGCCATTGGAATAAGACTTACCACAGGTCAGTCACTTGTGCCGTGTATGCAGTAATTAAATGACATTCAACAATGAATGTAGCGGTGTACAAGTGAACTGAGTATTACGCTGAAGAGTTCTGTAGGCATTTTCACAAGCATTTGTTATATGTGTGTAGACTATGTTGTTTGAGGACAGGTCCAGGGTGACCCTGCCTATGAAGCCCATGGTCCTAGGTTCAAGTTAACGCTAAAAAAGATAATGGAAATTAGAAATGAAAATTCGCCTACAAAATGTATTCGGCGATGCAAATGTATGTCACTTTTATTTACTTTCTTGTTGACTTAAATATAGAAAAAGTCCCAATAAGGGCATTATTTGTGATGATGATGAACACAGCTATTTGTACCAGAGTCATGTTTTATATGTATTTAACCTTTTGAACGCCAAGCACCACTAAAGTGGTCGCGTGATGTCGTGCCTGCTACGCCACCGACCACTAAAGTGGTTATGGCGGACGCTGTCAAAGCAATTGTCCTGCTGACAGATAAGGTTTATATTTGTTCTTCACAAGTCATACCATAGCGTACACGTCACACTTTGACGCGAGAGGAAAAGCGTTCAACAGGTTAAGTATTTTTATATTATTTCTACCACAATTTATCTGTTTTGACTAAGGGTTGATTGGTAAAAATTCCTATATAGCATTGAATCCGATTTTTGTACTCTAAGAATTTCTTTTGGTTTTTTTTAATACATGACTGACGTTTGACCTCAGTCACACCTGATGGTGCCCACGAGGTCGAGGGTGTATCACGCTGGTTCAATAACAACCTATTCACTCTTGCTTTGAACATACCCAAGTTATATCTTTCCGGGAATACAGACGAAGGGAGCGAATTAGAGAGAGATTTGGAGACCTCCACTTCAGAACACGCTTACTCCAGTGGTTATCGGTTCTGTGACATATGTGGTCAACCAAATAACTTTTAAACCTATGCCGGTCACCTTGGTTCTCCGACTCCACTTTGTTCTGAATTTTGCAGGTAGTTTGACCACCGCGAGTTAGCCAAAATATCGGAAACTCATTCAAATCAACATGCATAGTAACTACCCCGTTTTAAGTGATAGTTGTAAAAGATAATGGTTATTGCAAGGGAGCCGCGGAACCCAGCGCAGGAGTCGCGGGCGCATTAAATATGCAGGGCAATCGGCGGAGTGACCATCAAGGTCGCTAATCTTTACGGGCCCATCGACCGCCATCATGATTGCCTAAATCCTGGAACATCAATTAATTTTTAGTGTCATTATACTAGTGTTATTGGAACTTTTCAGAAAAACATGTAGGTACAGTCAGCAGCGAAAGTGGCTAAGCGTTTGAAGTGTTCAAAATGACCTGCACGCGCTCTTATTCTCTTCACAATATAGATGTGTTGACCTCATTATGAACACCATTGAGGCTACCACCGGTGAGCTTAGCCACTTCTGCTGCTGACTGTACCCAATAAGCGTGACTTGTAGAAAAGTTACATTATATCAGTTTAGTGACGATAGTTGACCATAAAACCAGTATGGAAAATATATGCCTTTTTACTTTATATCCAATATTTGCTTAATTTTAAATATTTTAATGCTGAATTATCGTCACAAAGCTGACAAATTTTGACTTTTCTACAAGTCACGATAATTAAGTGCATAGTTTCCCGAAAAAATCCTTATTAGATAATTTGTTTGTAAGGTACTACATACAAAATGTTACAAAAATAGAACCGAAGCTCCACTATTTTTGTATATTTTTTAAATTAGTATTTTTTTATCTAGGCACTGTCTACCTACACAGAGGTCAGAGACGTGTTGGTATTAGTGTCGAATATCGATACCAGTTTCATAGAAAACATATAAACTGTACCTATGGGAAGTATTTTCCCGGTGTGTAGTCGAACATTTTAATTTACTAATACAAACGTGCCGTGGGGTGCCGGCTTACTCGACTAGCACCACCACATCTCCCGCGAGTCTCGTATGAGGCGAGAGTTTTTATTACGACCCAATCTACAGCTAATGAGATTACCAACACGCCTGCCAAGCGTGGCGACTATGGCAACTGCCCCCCAAGATGATACAAATCATATTTGCCTTCCAGCAGTGAGCGGCTTACGGCTGAAATGAGGATGAATTAATGTATTAATATTTAAAGAATAGGCCAGACCTCGGCTAGATATTTGATAATTCCGTGATATGTATTATTATGTCACACAAATCTCACCATAAGGAACTACAAGCTATAAAGTCATTGATCTGTATAAAGCTGTTGATCGCGTAGACAGAAATGTATTGCTTCCAATAAATAAATAACCATCACCACCATTGCACTCAGTGTAAGATAATAAAGCGGCATTACCAAATATCACTGGTAACCTGAGGTTTGCCCTTTGTGTATGATTGTTTCAATATTTTTGAAAAACGTACCTACCCAAAGACATTTTTTGTAAATTGTAGACACGAGTATTACGGGAAATATTTTCCTGAATCGAAGATTAACTGATTAATAAGCTTATTTTTTATTATGCAGAAACGTCTGCTAGCGAATATCTTCGATATTTAACTCGAAAGAAAAATGGAAAAATTTTACTCGGAGCGGGACCCGGATAACAATTGGAAGTGCACTGGGCTAGTGATCCAGTGGTTGTGGGTTCGAGTCCCGCTCTGAGTCAAATTTTTCTATTTTTCTTTCGATTTAAATATCGAGGATTTAAAAAGCTCATCATCTTCCTCGCGTTGTCCCGGCATTTGCCATGACTGATGGGAGCCTGGGGCCCGTTTGGCAACTAATCCCAGGATTTGACGTAGGCACTAGTTTTACGAAAGCGTTTTTCATTGTTACCAGGGTTTGAACTAGCGACCTCCGAATTGCAAGTCGCACGCTCTTACCAATAAGCTACCAGCGCTCTATATAAAAAGTACGACTCCATTATAATAAAATATTTTTAGATGAAATGAATAACGTCTACCTTATTTTATTACTATTTATGATTTAAAATTATAAACAGTAGTTCAAATACAGAAGTAAAAAAATGTATATCTATATATTTTATGTACATATTTTTAACTACTAGAAGTATGATATATATAGATATTAACCTCTCATAACAAAAACAGTGGACTTAAATACCCATAACAAAACAAAAACGGTGCTTAGTGCAAAAGCTTAAAAGTAGTCGAATACTTGAACTTAGTTGATCGAGTTACAAGTTCGCCGGTTAACCCGTTAACTGCGAGCAGACAAACATGGCGGCAACAATAGTGCGTCGATAAGTCATTAGCGCGTAATCCGCTTACGGCTACCGGCACAAAAGAAACGCACCGAGAACGCGCAAAAAACGCGCGCGCGCCATTGGCTGCCGCCGGTGACGTCACCGCCCCGCCCCCTAGCAACCGTCTCCACACCTGAGATGAGAGCGAGCTACATGTGACAGGGATGGGTAGATATTGATGTTCCGAATTCAAACTCGTAACGGACTCAGTCTACTACTAATAGCGTTACAAATTAGACTGTTTTGCTTGGTTCTAAGGTACGTTTTTGATTGCATTTGTGCTAGTTTTAGGTCTTAAGGGTTAGTGGATGTGGTCAGTTGGAAAAGCTGTTATTGTTTGGTTACGGGTTAACCGATTTGGTTAAATTTGTGTGTTAACAGCAGATGTCCGGTCTCGGCTCTCGCTCTCCCGCAACCCGTGCGACAGGGACGGAGTAAACTAATTAGTGGAGTATTGATTAGTATGATTGTTTGAATTGAGTTAATTAACATTATGCCCGACTAATTACATTGAAAAACAGTTACTGCAACTGATTGGTTGATGGTTTAAGTCTTCCATTTAGAATTTGTGTAAACTTTTTAAGTATTGCGTATGTCATTTTGGCTCTTGTTATTGTACTTACTTAAGTGAAACCTAGAATTGGTGACATTATAGTAACAATCTGTAAAATCTAAGTTTAATTACATCAATTGTAAAAAGAGAGACATTTAACTTACCTTCAATAACTTGAACTTAAATATATTTTCGTCTAGATATTTACAATAAAAGTAATATTCAATGGCATTAGCAAGAATGGAAGTTAACAAACGCTATGCAGGCTGCGCCGCGACACCTCGCACAATCAACCCAATCAGAGGAAAAACTATTCAGCCGAGGGGGCTAATGCTCGCAAACAAATCTCGACCCCAAAATTCGCACTTTCCCCCACCCGAGGCCACGCCCCCGGCGGCCGGCAGCCGCCAGTAACCCGTGCGCCGCGCTCGAACATGGCCGCTCGCTACGGGAGCGAGGACCGCGACACCAGCTCGCCCGCGTCGCGCGCCAGCACGCCGTGCTCCACCTCGTCCATCAACGTCACGGAGCCCATGACGCTGACGCAGCACCAGCAGAACTTGGAGACCTTGAACAGGATGGGGATGTTCTTCCACGCGCAGCAGCAGCTGAGCCTGGACGCGGTGAAGAGCCGGCTGCTGGCGCCGGCGCCGGGCCCGCGGCACAGCATCGACGCCATCCTGGGGCTGAGCGGCCGCGCGCTGCACGAGCCGCCGGCCGCGTCGCCCGACCCCGACCAGAGCGCCGGTGAGTGCTTGCATGGATCTTGTGCTGTGGTATGACTGAAGAAGCCAACGTGGAGAAAGATTCCTAAATTAAACATGAATAAAAGTGAAGACTAAAAGTTTGCGTCCGTCGCAGGGAGGTGTTTTTCAACTTTTAAATCCGTGAATCGTGGATTCCTGAAAAACTGCCATTCAAAATAAAGTTTAAAAAGTTTGAAGTTCCGAAATTTTTATTTCACGGTCTTGAGCTAAAATTGCCGTTATATTACTAGATTCGTATCGTATTCGTAACTAACATCTACTCGTATCTAGACGTATATTAAAATAACTGTAGCACGGCAAATTTAGTAAGATTAGGTTAGGTAGGACAAACAAATAAAATAGCTAGTTATACCTGCCCGATAGCTACCCCGGCTACTGCCTGGCAGTTTGTAGTTACTCTATTAAAAAATATAAGTTTATCTTAATAAATTTACGCATTATTTAAAACGAAGACAAGAATTTAATAATCTTTATTGTGTAGATACTTTTTCTATATTAATGTAACGAACTAGAAAAACAAGTTGATCAACAAAATCAGTATTGCGATACATCGAAAAAATTGATAATGGCCTTTTTTGATTTAATCTAAAGTAATTTTAATGCCTAGCTTAGCTGTAAAAACAAGCTATTGCTCCTATAATTATATGATTTAATTCCAAAATCATTTTCATACCTACCTATTAACGATAATAATTATTTCCCACTTCGTAGGTACGAAGTGGGAAATAATTTCCCGTGAACTGGGGAAGGGTTAATTCTTTTAATATTTTTCCAAAGCGCTTTAAAATATTACAAGACATCCTTACGCAAATGGACTGTGCCCACTGTAACCTCAAGAAGGCTTGTGTTGTGGGTACTCAGCCAGCCATATAATATACAAATACTTAAATACATAAATAAAACACCCATGGGACTCAGGAACAACAATCTGTGCTCATCACACAAATAAATGGGATTTGAACCCAGGACCGTCGGCTTGATTGGCAGATACATTACTCACTAGTGTAATATGTAAATTATGAATAATTCTACAAATATTACAAATAAGAAAGTTTGTGAAGATGTTTGTAACTCAATAAAGGCTGAACGCATTAAGATGAAACTTGGCGTATAGATAGAGACATATCGGATTAAACGAGATACTTGATATCCCGGTAATGCGTTCCCGTGGGATCTTACGCAGACGAAATCGCAGGCAGAAATTAGTTACTAATAAAATGTAACCGAAAATTATGATAACGTCTTAATCTAAATAATGAAAAAACTAATACTATATTACTTTATTGCTTTTAATTATTCACTAAATACAACAATAATGCCTATTAGCTTTATTAAAAAAAGTGTGGACGAGGTTTTTATAATTTTATATTGTCTCTGGTTTTATATTCTTCGTTTTTGTTATTTCTATTGTTTATAAGCAGTCATTATTATTTACTAAACACGGTCGGTCTTTTAGTTTAGCCCATTTCTCTATTTTAGAATTTTCCGCAAAAAGGTATCGCAAATTAAGTAACTATTATGTTAGTAGCTAAGCTTATGTTTACCTATATGGAAATGGATATATACATTTGATTAGTTACCTATTTGTTTAGTTACCTACACTTACCCAAAAAAACATTTAATCAAGATTAGATTATATTTATGTAAGTTTTCGTTGAATTTCATTGATAGTTATAATTATTAATTTTATATTTCTACGTATTTAGTCGTATTTGTCAATAAATTATATTTTATCAAGAGTAGGTACCTACATACCAAGATTTCATTCTGAAAATTCATGACTTTATGTCTTGTAAACAAAACTTTATTATTAGGTTCAGTTTTAATAAAACTGTTCTGTTCGTTAGATATTTTTCTCTATACTATAGACACAGAAACATAGTTACAATTAATCGAGAGCGAGTGCCCGGCGCGGCGCGTCGAACTCTTTCACGAGAAGCGTCGGCGACGCGCAGGTCTCCTGAAGAAATTCGGTTTTTTATGGGGTTTTTTCAACGACGGTGGCAAACAAGCATACGGCCCACCTGCAGCAGGTACGTAAGCCGTCACCGTAGACCATGGATGTAACTCCAAAGGATAATAAGATAAACGAAGCCTTTGAAGCCGATGGTCCTGGTTTCGAATCCCAGGCATTTATTTGTGTGATGATGAGCACAAATCTGAGTCATGGGTGTTTTCTATGTATTTAACTATTTATATGTATTTATCAATTATATATATCGTCGTCTAGTACCTACAACACAAGCCTTTCTGAGCTTATACCGTAGGACTAGGTCGATTTGTGTAAGATATTGTCCCGAAATATTTATTTATAATGACGCGCGTTGTACCCTTTTAAGACCTCTCTGGTGGGTGACCTAACTCACCGACCTGAACACAACACTATGAGGTTCTAGCAAGCTTTCTGGCTTGTATTATGTACATAAGGTGAATGCTGAACGTGCCCGTAAATAATTAGCAAGATAACATTTGCAGTGCCCAAACAGCTCTTTTGGACGTAGTTTAAGGACTTAATTGGAATACTAACAAAACCTAGGTAGAACAACAAGCCTAGAAAATACCGCCACCGTTCTTGGTACGAGCCTCATCAAAATATCAATTTTTTAGATTTAATGTAGTAGTTAAGTAATTATTAAAATGACTGACAAAATAGATCCGCCATTTCTCAAGATCGCACAAATCGTATGAGAAACTTCGTTTTTTTATGAGAAAGGTGGCAAACGAGCAGACGGAATGCCTGATGGTAAGCAACTACCGCTGTCCATGGGCACTCGCAACACCAGGGGAGTCACAAACGCGTTGCCGGCCTTTAAGGGGGGTTTAGTTTTAATCCTTAGTTTCTGTCTTTAGTACTTCTTCTCCTTAGTACAACTGCGCCTGCCTTTGGTATGTGCTTGTTTATTCCGCTTTAGAAAAGGAAACTTCGAGTTCCGATACTCGAATATCGCAAGACAAAATGTTTTACGCAATAAATATATTTGTATTTTCATTTCACATTATAAATAAGATAAATTTGATCATTACAAAGGCAGTATAATATGTTACAACGATTTTTTAATGTCTCAACATTTTCATACATATCCAATTACATCCATTCTGTTCCGCCTTAATGAAAGAAATTTGTGTTTTTTTCAATATCAGGATCGAAATATTGAGCTTGTTCTTTTTGAGTGGAAAATACAATAACACGATTTGAAACAAACTGTATTGTACATGATAATATTTCTGTTTTTTGTTTGACGGGACAGAATTATATGGTGTTCCCACGCTGGCTATTATAAATGTTATATAACGTTATAGAACACAGTGTAACAAGGATGCCGTTATGATGGACAGTAGTAGCATCCTTTTTACACTGTGTTCTATAACGTTACACGTGTGGGACTTTGCATAACCATGTACCTACAGTCCAGGTCAAAAGTACCTATATAGTTGAGTGTTACAAACGTACCTTTACAATACGTTTAGACACTTATACATGACAAAACATGCTCACAACACACGTGACAGATTCATCTTCTCACTTAATTCATCTTCTTCTTCTTTTAAAAAAATATGGCTTCCATCAATAAATCAATCGATGATTTTGCCAATGTGAAGTAAAATAGCAAATAAGTAAAATAAGATATAAGTTTGCTCTTAGAGCATGACGTTGTTCGGTAGTAGGCCTTGCGTTTTGTAAAGTGGTAGCTGGACTTTACAGAAAGCTAAGAGGCGGCCGTGAGCCCGGGACTGCCGGTTGATGACCAAAATAGTGGTGAAACACGTTTTGAAATCAATTCTTCATTAGCTGCACATTTCTGCGTTAGATCACTGCATAATACGCTACAATATTACACACTAAACTACGTTTGAACAAAAAACAAAAAATATATTTTCAAGACGACTTCGCCATTTTGAGGTTCAACCGTCAATCTCTCACTTAATTCACCAAAGTGCAGTTTACAATCTGTGGCATTGTCACAAATTGTGACATAGGAGGTTTACATCGCATGTGACAGAATAAGCTTTCCCGTGAACGTGCCGTAAATATGTTTACATTTCCAGTGGCATTAAAAACTTTACGTTTAAGCTTACTTATCATTTACTTAAACCTATTGGGCCAATTTATTGAAGGTTGTATTCTCAAAGTTTTTATATTTGGATTTTTTGTGTGGTTTCTACTCAGAATCATCAGCTCTTTCGAGCCTGATAGGAGAAAAAATGTGTTCCAAGCGTATTTATTCCATTCCGTGACTATTTTTCATACATTTCATATGGCGGTAACGGAACGGAAGTAATAAAAAATGTATGAAAATTGTGGGACATTTTTTTTCGCCTATCAGGCTCGAAAGGGCTCATGATTCTGAGAAGAAACCACACAAAAAAACAAATTAAAAGAAAAGTCGAAAATACAACTTCAAATAAAATGGCCCAATTACATAAATATCCTCACAGATTTGATTAGCCTGTTCTTAATTTATGTGGCCCTAGTGAAAAAGGGTATAAGTTATAGGTACGATGGTTATACGATACAACTTTCATACTACTAGCAGTTTTTCACAGATTTTAATAACGACATTACCGAGTTTCTTGCCGGTAATAATATTCTCACTTCAGAAATATAGGGTTAGCTAATATAACTAACCCAGTATACTACCAATTGTGCCATACGAGTAGCGCTTGGACTTGTCAAATCTTTCTACTTTATCCTGTACTGGGCTAGTGATCCAGTGGTTGTGGGTTCGAGTTCCGCTGCGAGTCAAATTTTTCTATTTTTTCTTTCGATTTAAAATATCGATGATATGCTAGCAGAAGTTTCTGCTTAATATTAAAATAACCTAACCTAGGTTAAGTTAGGTTAGGTTAGACAAAAATTTTATTGAGTGTTGTAATTTGCCTTTTATGTTTTTGTTTTTATTTTTAAGAGATCTTCGTTTTTCAATTTAGGCACATTATATGCAATTATGAACTCCAAAAAATCTACCACCGCTGCTAACCCCACACCTCTGACCCGAGAAGAAACACCGGCGGGCCTTTTTTTCAAAACAGTGATACCTACATCAAATTTTGAAGGATATAAATATGCCTTTATCTATTTAAGAAACAGTTAATACCTACAGACCTGAGGCTCTAGTGTAAGTTTCTTTTGAAGTAAAAAAATGTGATAATGTTATTTATATGGGTAACTCTAACGCGATGGTAACGTTTTATTACGTTGAAAACTTACACTCAGAGCTCTGGTGTGATTATATAAGACAGGCTGCAGACACTTCCCGTACGCTGGTAGCGTCTCTCCTCGCGGGGAAGAGCGCTTCCCGCCGGCAATTGCCTGCTCGCCGCCGGACGGATGCCGCCATGGAAATATACCTCATTTCCGATCACACCTGATTTGGAAATATAATAATGTATTTACGATCCGTGGGCTGTTTAAATGTCCTTCGGATTGTATAAGGGTTAGGTCGGTCGAGGGTGTGTCGAAGATTTGATATAGGTATGTCAGATTTTTTTGCTATAAGGTAATGTCTCTTGTAGGTTATAGTTAGCGTTTCGTACCCAGATCCTCATACGACCCTCATAGCTTCAAGAAAAGAACGTACTCCTATCTTAAAGGCCGGCAATGTGCTTGTGACTCCCCTGGTGTTGTGGGTGCCCATGGGCGACGGTGATTGCTTACCATCAAGCAATCCATCTGCTCGTTTGTCATCTTTATCATAAAAATAAACTTAAATAAATAAAATAAATAAATAAATATTTCGGGACAATCTTACACAAATCAACCTAGTCCTACGGTAAGCTCAGTAATGCTTGTGTTGTAGGTACTAGACGACGATATATATAATAAATAGATACGTATAAATACTTAAATACATAGAAAACACCCATGACTCAGCAACAAATATCTGTGCTCATCACACAAATAAATGCCCCGACTGGGATTCGAACCCAGGACCATCGGCTTCATAGGCAAGGTCACTACCCACTAGGCCAGACCGATCGGCCGTATATAAAATTTTGCAGAACTTTAAAAACTAAAAATCTGACCCTAAACTAGGCCGCTGTGACATGAGGGCGAGCTAGTTATTATATGGCGAATTATCACTAACATAAAATATACATTCCTCTCAGTGCCACATAGTTAAGTATGAAAAGTGGTCTGTCGCAACCGGATGCCAGATCGATAGTGTAGCAACGTCGGGCGGTGCGCCTGCGCCGATGACAGGCGTTTCCGGCGCAAACGCAACATTATACTCCATTCTGACTTTATCTGATCTGATATTAAGATCTTAATAGTTTTATTTATAACTAATATTCTTTCGTAGGACATATATCCTACTGGCGGTTACCTCGGTCAACGCATGTCTGCCGCAAGGCTTTTTTTAAAGATTTTGTTTTAAGCCGAAACGTCTGCTAACAAAATCATAATTCTTAGAAATAAAGGAAGAATGAAAAAATCAACTGCCCCGGGCGAGACTCGAACTCGCGACTCTGGCATACATGGCCATCGCTCTACCTCTGAGCGAGAGAGGCTTGCCGCTTGCCTAAAGGTTTCGAATTTCTCCACTATATCCTTCAATGCGCTTAGGAGGCGCCTAGCGACATCTACCATAAATGTATTGACACTTTTTAGCGCCATCAGAGTCTCACATCGTATTGAGAATTTACCGATATCGCTGTGCCTCATAAGTCTCAAAACCATAAAGATTGAAATCTCCAAAATATCGACTGCCCCCGGCGTAGTTCAATTGATTTTTCAATATTTACTTTATTTCTAAAAAATATTTCTAAAGGTTTTTAGAGACTTTTTTGTAATTGTGTTTTCTAATTTCATTTATATATACTGTTTTGTCTACCGTATTCAAAATACAATATGGTCCGCTTCAAAAAAAGAAATGAATTACTATATTGTGAGTTTTTGTCATTTGTCCCGTTCTAATAAGCATGTAAGTGCGAAAGAGACGCATGATATGATATGCAATAAAATGGCGACCTGAACTGAACTTACAAAACATATCATATCAAGATCATGTTCGCAAAGTTTGCGCTACTTATATTGGATTGTTACATTGAGTTGATTGCGAAGTAAATGCATTGTTTTAAAGTTGCTTTTTAATTAATTGAACTATTTTGAAACCTGAGAACATGATTGTTTAAAGTACGTAACTTAAGTACTTTCAATCCAATCTTGTTAGGTTGTTTTGTTTTTGTAGAATTTTAGGTGAAAATCTCGAGAACTTTAAACGATGAGGTATACTTATTCACGATAGTCGAAGTACTTAATACAGAGGCGCTACCGTCAAAAAGGATATTCGCTAATTTCGGAGGATAGTCTCTGTCACTCACTCACTCATGACGTCTTAATTGGAGTAAAAGAGATAGATCCCCGAAATATTATGAGAGGTAGGGCACAGCGATGACCATCACGCTTGAATCTGGGGCACCCCAACTGGGGAAGTACCTCCTCCTTACAGAAGACCACAGCCATAATAGCACTGCTACCTTTCAGGTATGCAGTGTTGTGTACCTGACGGTGAGTAAGGTTCCCAGAGCTCCAACCCCCCTTAAAAGCCGGCAAAGCGCTTGTGACTCATCTGGTGTTGCGAGTGTCCATGGGCGACGGTAATTGCTTACCACCAGGCAATCCGTCTGCTCGTTTGCCCCATATGTCATAAAAAAAAAGTAAAAGAGATAGATGCCCGAAATATACGAATATCGTTTTTGGCGGTACCGCCTCAGCCTTAGCCAGAAGTATTTATTGAGAACCCGTGCTTTTTATATGAAAACTCGATATTTCAGTGAAGTATTTACATCTTTTCTGATGACATATTATCAACTAATTTAAACTGATTAGGTATAAATCATTGCGGTGACTGGTGATTGCATAGACCGACCCATTTTCAAGCCGAGTCAAATGAGTGATACACCCTCACCTAGAGCAGTGTGTTCTGTATTGGAGCTAACCCGAAACATGTCTAGTGCGATATAATTACACGTGAGTTTCTGTTTGTAACCAAGTAGTAGTAACATGGCTCAGAACATTTTTAATTATATTGTGTTGTAACTACCTTAAAGAAACTTAAAAAACATAGTAAAGCTGACCCACTCAATCGGATAATTTTTAGGGAAATTTTGGCTTAGCGGTGATACTTTCGCCATCAAATACACCAGTACCATATTGTATATCGGAGCAACGAAGGTATTCAAAAATATCAGGACATGCACTTTATCGCCTCGATAATAAAGTTGCTCCGATATTTGTGACCATCTTGGCTGCTCTGATATATCAGACGGCTACTGTCCTTGGTTAGGCCTTGTAGAGTGACGTGAAGAGTCAGGAGCCCTACAACCTAATATGTAATGAAATCCCATAAAAGTTAACAGTCATGGTCGCGTCTTGGCACTATTCTGATTTTTTGATGGGACTTTTATTTCCCAAGTATAAAATGAAGTACTAATAAGAACCAGCGAACCATTGATCGCGCGAACGGGGTCACTCTGCTCGTTATAATTTGTGTGAAATTATTAATTAGCCCATTGTTATTATCGGCGATCTACAGCCTACTTCGGCTGAGCGAATGTGCACCTTATCTCCACGCAGGAGGGTGCACGAGGGGTCAGTCGGCCCAGTCGGGGCGACACGCGACCTAGTCGGGGCTAATTCGGGTTGTTATTCTTTTATTTCCGCCATGGATCACATAGCAGCTAGATAGAGCATTTTAGAAATGACAGAAACTCATATTAGCGCTACCTTCAAGAAGTCTTCTAATCCACAAATTAAGGGCTTGTGTTATAGTTGTCTATGATATAATATAGAGTACTCGTAGATCAATACTTAAACAGAAAACCTCGGTAACTGTCGCTGACCAGAATTAATTAAGTTTTATTTTCGGGCCGAACACCCATATCACTAGATAATAACATATTTTTTTTACTGTTTTTGAACCTAACTTAGGTTCTATAAACCGTTCGGCTTATTAGAGCGAGCGGACTGTGTGGGGGTACCCTGGGGCAAATCCAGGACCCTTCCACAACAGACTTGATTTGTACTTCACTATATTAAATCAAGATTCAACTCATTATGACTGCATGATCTTCGATTTGGTATTTTTCTAGTGATAGCCATGAGCGGAACGAGGTAAAATCATATTGCATTTTACAGCCATTCGATAGACTTTTTTTAATACATTGACGTTGCCTACCCTAAAAGTTGTCGGAGCTCTGGGAACCTTACTCACTATCAGGAACACAACACTACATACCTGAAAGATAGCAGTTGTATTATGGCTGTGGTCTTCTTTAAGGAGGAGGTACTTCCCTAGTTGGGCTTCTTCAGACTCGAGCATGACGGTACTTCGCTGTGCTCTTAGTGCCCTACCTCTCATTGTTGGACGTAGTTTAAGGACATACCCGGGTCCAAAACTTTGCGCATAGTTAATCATGCATAATCTAAAGGAGGCAGTCCACACCCATTCCTTATTAAAAAGCATATTTGTTTGTTATGAAGTTAATTGGGGGTAGCTGTAACCTGCGCCTCTACTTACCACAAGCCGCCACGGTCGACACACGTCAACTTTATACGTCGTTTACTTAAGCCCTGCACAATTTATCCATACAAAAAAAAAAAATATATCCATATATTTGTAAAGACATGTAACATTAAACTTCGAATAATAAAACTGGACCTTAAATACGAATTAAAAGCTAAAAATTAAGAAATATAAATAGAATATCTGCCTCAAATTGCCGTCTCCAGACAGCGGGAACGGCAATAAACGGCAACGGGGACCCAGAAGGCTGGCAGCACTGTACCCTTACCATGAGTTGTGACTTTGAGGTTTTCGATAACGAGTATCGAGTTTACTATCTACGCATGTACTATTTTAGTGCGAACGAGATGCACAGATAGTAAACTCGATACTCGCCATCGAAAACGTCAATGTCACAAGTCGTGGTACCTAAAAGGGTATAGCCATATAAATATTTTACACCGATGAATGAGCACAATTTTGACTTATTTCGGAACGAAGTCATTGCAATAAACGGGACTTACCGCGTATCAACTTTAAAAAATAGAGAACGACGTTATTCTCGTGGTCTCCGATGAAGACTGGCTGAAGTTGACATCAGCATCTATCAGTGCGTTTATTTCGAACTACCCGCACTTGATCCTGCTTATCAACTTGAACGTTTTGTGCACTAGATCGCTCTAAGGACGGGTTAAGTTCCGTTTATTTGTAATAATGTGTGAAAACAGTTTAAATCAGAATGATATCATTAATTTTACCATTCTTTCAATCTAAACATTTCGGAACAAACACTGATTAATTTATTATTTTCATTAAAAAATGTTTGCATAAAATGTCTTTGTTGAGAACACATTTTTGTTGAGATTTTAATGTCAGTTTTGTCCCTATTTCCCTCGTTTTACGGTACTTGTTAAATCCAAATTGCAATTTAAATAATACCAATACTAATGTTATTAGGAGTTAAATAAAATGACAATACCTAAATAATAAAAAAAGGCTTGTGTCGTAGGCACTAGACTTCTATACACAACGAAATACTCGTATGTGTATAACAGATATACGAATAGGTATTATGCAGATTACCCACAACCAATTGCAACACGGCACCTGGCATTCACTATAGTGTACTTATGCAACTACGTAATTTTACCCGACACATGCCTGCATACGAGTATGTATAAATACAATGCACTTGCGAGTATAGGCCTAAACTTCGCTGCTACCTTCCCAATGCGGAATGCTCGGGAATGGAATTCGCTCCCTTCATCTGTATTCCCGTACTAGTACATTACTGCAGAGGCCGTGAAGTAAGGGATTTAAGGACGAGATTGCGGTAGAGAGTCCGGATAAATTGAGTCCTTTAATCCCTGTTCAGGCCGAAGCCTGTATAGTGCTTTTGTCTAACATTTCAAGAAAAAAATAAAATTAAAATAACAACAAAGCAATCAAGTAAATAACAGTGAATTGCCGCCTTTTTTATTTTTTATACAAAAAAAAACAAATTGGACAAAGTTACACTATCTATGGTTCATAGATTTCGTTTTTTTTTAATGAATTTACTACTAACATTGGAAAAAGCTATTCCAGCACCATGTTTAACCGATTATTATAATACCAATTATGCTTTCAAAGAGATTGTTACTTGGATGTATGTATTTTTGCCTTCGTCAGTCTAATCTTAGTTGGCAAATTTAAAAACCCTCGTGTACCCTCGACCTCGACGACACTTACCATCAGGTGTGACTGAGGTTAAAAACTGATCATTCTTGTGTAAAAAACCCTTGGTCTAAATATTCCATGTGTATAAAAACATGTAATGACCTATTAGCCTAGTTTATAGTTGCCTACAAAGCCGTAAGTCCCCTGTTCGGATCCTAGCATAGGCAACTTTATTGCAGAATAAAAATGTACAAATGGCGGGATGATTACCTGTGACATTCTCTACCAGTCAACCATTGGGCTAAAGAGACATGTGGGCAATTTCACTTTCAGGGACACCCAATTAACTTAATTGTCAAATAAAAGTTAAATCAGTGGTCAGTTTAGTGACGACAATTAAGCTTTAAATTTCAATATAATCTACTATTTTATGTTTAATCCATAAATAATACGTGTTATTGTAATAGGAAAATGCGAATAAAGGTGATTTACATAAATATTTCAAGCTTAATTGTCGTCACTAAACTGACCACTGATTTAACTTTTATTTGACAATTAAGGTAATTGGGTGTCCCTGAAAGTGAAATTGCCCATGTACAGTGGCGCAAAGCGAAAAAAATAAAATAAAGCGAACGATAACGGAAGATATTAATTGTATAAAAGCGGGTAACTCACGTTTTATAAGTCGAATATTGCTCGACATGTTTCACTCCGTAACGAGGAGCATAATCATTAGCCATTCGCGTTGGCTAACCGACGCTGACTACCAACGCGAATGGCTCATGATTATGCTCCTCGTTACAGAGTGAAACATGTCGAGCAATATTCGACTTATAAAACGTGAGTTACCCGCTTTTATACAATTAATATGTTTCAATCTCACGATAGTTTCGATAACGTAGGATAAAGCCATATTAGCTCCGTCTTGCCTAAGAAAACTGGATGCGCCGCCACTGACAGCAGGTAGACTGGTCTCCTGGTCTCCAGATCTGTCCACGAATCGATCCCTAATCGACTTAGGTACCTAAGGTTTTAGCCGGTCTACAGCCTAGGGGCATCGCTAATGTTGTGTCATGTGTTTGTGTTTGTATGTGTGTGTGTTTGTGTGTGCGTGTTAATTAAGGCTGCGTTGGTGACTCGATTGCAGCGTATTACCACGTCCGCTAAGGCTTTGGCTGATAGAGGTGCGGGAGCGATTAGCGGATTACATAGGAGCTTTTATTTACATAACTGCGGCTAATTATGTTTATATTGTTATAACTGCGACTTTAATTTACCACTTTACTATGTAAACGTACAGTTCCATATTTGATTAAATACTTACATTATTTAACGATAGATTTACCTTCATTTTGTTTTGTATTTTCTAATTGCGATAAAATTAACTGCCCAAACAATATTTTAATTGTTATAAGTAACAAAACCTTAGTTTTAATAATGCAATTAAGTCCCGCTTTATTTGTTATTATATGTATAGTGTTATCAACTATAATAAATATCATAATATTGTCAACATGCTGAAGATGTGAAAGTTAGCGAGCACATAATCACTTAGGACTTTCGCATCTTGATATGGACCATGCTTAGCAATGCACGCAAGAGAAGTTTCCAAAGTTGCGAAACTTTCCACATGAGAATTTCTCGGTAAATTCTGAGAATGTTCTCGAGAACGAGAATTTATGGAATTACTTAATAACTTCGTGGTTTTTACCATGAACATTCACCATAGTATAGATATAATCATTATAATATAAATATTTTACTGGTTTGCACTCCAGTTTACTCCAGTTATCAATTATCATCTTATCAACGGACAGTAAAATGCATGTGTATCGAAGTAATTATAGTCATTGGCATTGTTATATAAATAAGGTACCATAACAAAGACCTGGTTCGGTCGTTTATAATATTTTAGTGTATATATAAATGAATTTAAAAAACAAATAAGTTTTTGTACACAACATGGTAAGAAATTCCTTATTGCAATGATCTTCAGATTAATTCAGAACATTCAGAAAGAGACAGAGGTCTGTGTACTAGCCGTCCCACTCAGCTTGTTTTTTTTCTTCATGTTCGGCTAGCGAAAGTTAACGTTAATGTGATGTTTATAAAGCACGATTTACTTATTGTCATTATGCAAAAAACTTCTTTCAGCATATATTAAAACTCCTTGTTCACTCGTTGACACAAGTCCACGCGTCAATTTGACACGACCAAAGACAAGCATCAAGAAATACTTCGGTAACTTTGTTTGAATCTGTGGCGCTACCGCGAAAAACGATATTCGTAAATTTCGGACGATTGTCTCTCTCACTCTCATGACGCCTTAATTGGAGTAAAAGAAAAAGATGTTCGCAATATACGAACTTCGATGTTCGCGGTACCGGCCCAAGGCTATAATTTGTGAAGTCCGAAAGTCGAAATGTTCTCTAAAATACAATGAGAATTTAAGGAACTTATTGGTAACTTATCACTTATCAACCAAATAGTTGACTGTAATAGACAATAATATATGCATAATAACATGTAGTTTTAAGTTATGCCTATTTAAACTTTATTCCGGGTATATCCTCTTGTTTAAACAATAAGTTTCATGTTGCAGGAATGTTCTGCGAACATTCCCGAGAACGTTTCCACTTTTTGAGAATGTTCTGCAATTTGTACATTGCTAACCATGCTATCAACGCCTAAAACAATTTGATAGAACAAATTCAAGTGTTCACACAACAACTAACTTCTCTAATAGCGTATGCAAGTACACGAAGATCATCAAAGTTGCGAGATCGAAGTTGCCCGCTGCCCGCTGGACTTGCGACCGCAGCCTTATAACATTCTATTATAGTCCGAGCGCTCCCATTATAGTCCGGGAGCCGCACCTCGCTCGATGATTCCTCATTCGCCTCGGTTTCCATCATGATTGGCTCGTCATTCGAATCAAGTCTGTAATGAAGTCAATTCCAATTCGGTTGTATTGGAATTGAATGGTTGCCCAGTGGTTTCAATTATGGAACAGACGGTCACAAACTACGTGATCAAACGTTGTTTACTTGTAGCTGGCATTTATTTTGACGACCGCTCTGGCCTAGTGGGTAGTAACCCTGAAGCCGATGGTCCTATGTTCGAATCCCAGTAAGAACATTTATTTGTGTGATGAGAACAGATATTTGTTCCTGGGTCATGGGTCTTTTCTATGTATTTACCGCCAGCCTTTTGCCAATTTAAAGTGTGTAGTCAATTACGATATAAAATGAAAGCAAATCAAATTAATTAACTTACAGCTATGTTTGCCTCTATCTGATACAATGTGTAATGATTTTACAAACAAAAAATGCACCTGACTTACGAAATGACTCAATTGTCATTTGCATTTCAATTTCTTACCGCTGTCAGTTATTCGCCAACTCATTACCCAACTAATTAAAATTATATTCAATATAATCGCAGCTGCACAGTGGCTCGATGCACCTTATTGCGAGGACATAAGGCACATTATCGCTCAGTTAGTGACGATCGTAGGTATTCTCAATTAGCTCGGCAAGACAATCAAATTACGATTAACATGTTCGGTTATTAAACTGTCAATAACACCGACAAGCTAATATAGACTTTAATGTATATGCATACGGTTTATGTTTCACTGGGAAGGTTGACGAGAATAATCATTAAAGCCGAAGAGCTTTAATATGTAGCAAAACGACAAATCTGACACGTGATTAGGGTTGCCCGGACGGCCATTATGGCGAGTGTTGCCAGATTATCGATAATTATTACAAAAAATAGATCCTATCATGATAATGCATGTCTTAATGCGTTGCCCATAATATTTTTATTTGTTTTGTATCGAACAGTTGTAATCGGGCCGATCTTAATGCGTGAGGCTGTCTTTATCGCACAGTGGGTTTTGTTACAGGAGCGAGCGGGACAAAGTTAAATGAGGTTTGATCGCTCAATTTGTTAGTAGTTGTCGCTTTGGTTTATTTCTTAATCGGTCCCGTAAGTGACAGTTGACACACAAATACACGTGTTTGTGAAACACGGCGTTGTTTCGTTTGTTTGTTGTAATTGCCGCGATGTCCACTCAAGTGTGGGAGTGAGATCTGATTAACGATATGGATGAAATTATTAATGCAAGGTGCTTCAATAATCTTCACATCTCATATAATAAATGTAGCTATAAAATTACTAACATATGTTATACTTTATTTTAAAACGTATTTAGCCAAAAGGAATTTGCTTTTAAGCTTAATTATTATTTTTAAAAACTGTTATACCTAACTATTTAAGTTGGTAGTAATAGTAATATGAAGATATATGATTGGAGAGCACTGGTGGCCTAGCGGTAACGGTGCCGGTTTAAACCCCGACTTGTGCCAATGAGTTTATCGGAGCGTATGTGCATATCATTTGATATTTACCAGTCGCTTTTTCGCGAAGGAAAATATCTTGAGGCAACCGAAAACCGAAAATAAGACCTAGTTTAAATGTGTAGGATCTATTAACCACAATAATAAGGCAATGATATACACATTCCAGAATGGAAAAAAATCGGCAATTTCGACGTGTGAAAGAGACCACAACAGTTTATTTCTATAGTACGCATTATGATGCAAACGCTTGACGCTTGATGACGATTATAGGAGACTTTAGCGCTGCACTTTAGCCTTACATATTATTCTCCTTTTATTCATTTTCTCCTCAAGGTTTGACGTTTCGATACCAAGCAGACGGAAGTTATCAAGTAGTTTTTTAATTCATGTATTATTTTCACATTATTGAGTTAATCAATGAAGTAATAAGATATGTTGTTCGTATATTCGTCTGAATTAGGAATCGTACAATAGCGAGTTCAACACAAAACTCGCGCACCGCATTTTAGGCTACATACAAAACAATCATGCGCCAAGATAGCTTACATGAACACACAGGAAACCAGGCGTATTTCACTCCATAACCGACTTCCTCCCCATAATTCCCTACAAACAAGTTAAACGGCGAATTTGAACCGAAACATTCGTAACAATTAACGCTGGCGAGGCGATGCCGCGATACGGGATGACGAATGATACTCGTCCGCGCGATAGCATCTGTTTGTTTTAGTTTTGTGCCGGCGATAGCGCGCGGGACCACTGTGCGTTATGCACTTGGGTAACTCCACGTAAGTGTAATAAAGTGACTATTAAATACAGACTTTTTTAATTGTACTGACTTAAACTTTCACGGATTTTTCACATTATTACAAATAAACAGGACATAACCGCATTTATTAACTATAAGTTATTAGTTCCTACGTTTCGAGATCGTTGTCCTCGTGGTATGGATGAAAACCACGAGCAGTAATTAATAAATTTAATATACCCGAATTCCCGTTTATTTGTAATTATACAATTTTTATTTAGAAATGTACTTACCAAATTTAATATATCAGAGAACGATTTATAAATACCCGTAACACAGAATTCGTCAGGTGGCTACAAATGCAAATCTGCAACAGGCTCCGTCTCATACAAACCAATAATGAAATCCGCAATAGGCATCGTCTCATAGAAACCAATAATGAAATCCGCAATAGGCATCGTCTCATAGAAACCAATAATGAAATCCGCAAGAGGCTTCGTCTCATACAAACCAATAATGAAATCCGCAAGAGGCTTCGTCTCATACAAACCAATAATGAAATCCGCAAGAGGCTTCGTCTCATACAAACCAATAATGAAATCCGCAAGAGGCTTCGTCTCATACAAACCAATAATGAAATCCGCAAGAGGCTTCGTCTCATAAAAACCAATAATGAAATCCGCTTCGTCAAATCTATTAATTAACTGCAATTAGCTAAGGGGACAATTACATTGACATATGACAGGATTTGACGTCAGGTCGAGCCTAGTGGGTAGTGAACCTGCTTGTGAAGGCCATGGTCCTGGGTTCAAATCCCGGTAAGTATTAAACTTTGCTTCTTCTTCGGTCGATTCAGTTTGGTCGAGATCTGACGAGTTATGAGTTTGTTATTAACCCACATGCAGTTGTTTTTAGGGAGGATATCTTACGCCTAATGACGATGATGATGAGTATTATTTTATTACCCTGCCTCACCTTCCCCTCCCATGTTTCAGGTGAGGGCTCGTGCAACAGCAACGACGGCTTCCTCGCCGACAAGTCCCCGGCGGCGTCCGACGACGATCCGGCGGCGGACGGCAAGAAGAAGCACCGCCGCAACCGGACCACCTTCACCACCTACCAGCTGCACGAGCTGGAGAGAGCCTTCGAGAAGAGCCACTACCCTGACGTGTACTCCAGGGAGGAGCTGGCTATGAAGGTCAACCTGCCTGAAGTCAGAGTTCAGGTATGTACTTCGAGCTTTACAGAATTGTCTGTATGTAGCTTCCGACGACGGTCCGGAAGCGTCCGTCGTCGACCCGGTAACGTCCGACAACGACTCGACGTTCTATGAGTGTCTCGTACGAACATGAATTTTCTGAAAATTATTTATGTTCAAATGTTACTAGAAAAATAATTAACTATTGAAACGCCGAAAAACATTTCAAAACCGGAAAACAAAGGCGTGTTTACGGGATAAACATTTTAAACATTTCTGCGAACCGATCGCCTACTGGGTGCTACTGTATCTCTCCTACTCCTATTAAAAAAAAACAGGGATTGAATTTAACCATTGTCAGCCTCTTAACACAAGTTAGTGCGTGAAGTGTGATAATATTCTCCATCAACACGCGCCCCAGCGCGACGAATGAGCGAATGAGTCCCACAGTCCTCAGGATAAAGGTAATTTATCCGGCCCACAATGCTAATCCAACAATTTCTATAAAACTCCAAGCTTACTCTATCCGCGCGACCCTTTGTACGAGATTACCGACAGCCGCATTATTTAACAAACGTCGTCGCCACGCAGCGCTTCGCGGCTTTTATGCTTTACGGTTTACGGAATAAAAACGGAATTAGCTTGCATGCACGCACTTTTATCTTGGCGTAAGAAAGCAATTACTTGGCGACCAATTTAGGGAGGTCTTTTGGTTTTGTAGAGCGCCCCCCGCGCGGGTTTCGCGGGGCCCTGCCAGCGGGGGGCGGGGAGGGGTCCACGCTGACTGGCCCGCTTGACATATGTTAGTCTCGAAGGGTACGAGCCCCCGTTATTGCCCTCGCCGATGTTTGCCGAGTGTCGTTTAGCTTAATACACTCAGTTTTCAATTTGATATTAAATGGGGTTTAATTTGATAGTTGGCGGGGGCTGCGGATTCTGCTTGTCTTTTGTTTGATGTTTGATTGGGTAAGTTTGGGGATTATGCGAAATTTAATGTTCATCGAGTGATATATATTTCGGTTGTGTAAATAGAGTAACTCATATTATAACTGACTATTCTAATGCCATAGTCATTTTATTAAGGTTGTCCGTGGAAACTTAGAAAGTAAGTTATTAAAATATGATGTGTCAAATATGATCCACTAATATTATGAGCGCGACAGTTTGTAACGAGCGAAAGATTCCAAATTTGAACCACGAGCATATAACACACTTTGGTTGCAGAGTGAAAAACATTTTTTTCCTCACTACCTCAAGGAGAAAAGTAACCCTGAAATATTATAATCAAAATTATTGGTATCCAGAATTTATCATTCAAAACCATTAAATAAAAGAACATCCAACCAGCTAAAAGAAAAACGACTTTGCACTCCTGTGAATAAAATGCAACTTTGTCACTGTTTTAATAAAACAATTATTTGCCGAGCTAGTGACATGAAAATAATATTGCCCAGTGGCTGTTCCATCTAAATATTCCTTTCGGTAAACAATTATTGGCGAAAATAGTGACATGCGAACAAGAGCAAACACTCGGGGCAAGACGAATGTAGTTTAATTGCAGTGTGTTTGCGAGCGGCGCGGGGCTCCGTAATTAACGGGGGCTAAACGTTTCTTGGAGCCACACAACCACAGACTAAAAAATCTCTTAACACTTCCTTTAAGTTCTGCTGGAACATGGTTATGGACTACATGTTTGTGTTTTATAGGTTGTGCTAATTTAGAAAAAATAGTCACATTTTTTGGACCCGGGTATGTCCTAAAACTACGTCCAACAAAGAGAAGTAGGGCACAGCGATGACCATCACGCTTGAATCTAGGGCAGCCCAACTGGGGAAGTACCTCCTCCTTACAGAAGACCACAGCCATAATAGCACTGCTACTTTTAAGGTATGTAGAGTAAGGTTCCCCTAGCTCCAACCCCCCTTAAAGGCCGGCAACGCGCTTGTGAATCTCCTGGTGTTGCGATTGCCCATGGGCGAAGGTAATTGCTTACCACCGGCAATCCGTCTGCTCGTTTGCCGTCTATGTCATAATAAAAAAAAAACATAGTGATGGTGATAGCACGTAGCGAATCTGCCTATGAAGCAGGAGGTTCCAGTTCCAGGTTCGAATACTGACCAGGGTATTTGTGAATTTCCTAGATTACATATGCGTTTGATTATGTCTATCTATTAAATATATACAGCTGCTACCTGCAGGCATAGGGGAGGCTTGTGATAGGTTAGACTGTAATGGGTTCAAATTCTGACTTAGGTACACAGTCAAAAACAAAGTCAAGGTAAAAGACATATATTTGGATTGTATACATGCACCTTACTGTTTTACTATTAAGGTACATATATACATATTTTGGCACTGTGTTCTAGTCGATATTTATGACCTTGACTATCAATGAGTTAAACTAGTGTTCGTATATGAGATAGTAGGAGCCGTCTCGCGCGGTGCGGAAACGAAGGTAACAGGGTAAATGCGCCGGTAACTGACACCGCGCCGTACGGGTAACAAGCTTATGCCAGATCAGATATTGCTATTTGTATAAGTGTAGAGTCCTCTTAAACCGGCTATAAATAACTTCCAGTGTTGACTTTTTCACTTATTTAAACAAATATATAAATATTACGAGACATTCTTACACAAATTGATTGAGCCCCACGGTAAGCTCAAGAAGGCTTGTATTGTAGGTACTCAGCCAACGATATATATAGCATACAAATACTTACATACATAGAAAACACATATGTCTTAGGAACACCTGTGCTCATCACGGAAATAAATCCTAGGATTTGAACCCAGGATAAACTGCGTCATAGGCGGGGTAGTCATTAGGCCAAATCTGAGGCGCTACCGCCAAAAAAGATATTCGTAAATTTCGGGCATCTTTCTCTTTTATCCCAACTAAGACGTCATGAGAGCGACAAAGACAATCGTCCGAAATTTGCGAATATCGTTTTTGGCGTAGCGCCTCAGGCAACTATTTTAATACTCGTTTTGCCAATAAATTCTATATTATTATTTTTGGACCCGGGTATGTCCTTAAACTACGTCCAACAATGAGAGGTAGGGCACAGCGAAGTACCACCACGCTTGAGTCCGCAGAAGCCCAACTGGGGAAGTACCTCCTCCTTACAGAAGACCACAGCCATAATAGCACTGCTACCTTTCAGGTATGTAATCCGTCTGCTCGTTTGCCACCTTTTGTCATAAAAGAAATACCTACTACATGTGACGCCATCATCTGTAAGTCAGGAAAGCCCGCAGCAGCAATACGGGGCGATCCTTATCTTATGTTATCTTATATCAGATTCAGCGTATCTGCAATCAGCTGCTCGCGGCCATTCGGCCGTGAATCTTTTGTTACAAGTGGTTCTATGAAACTGGCCCCGGTAATGACTGGAGCTGGTTCATGAGAAGTCTTAAGTTGAATATACAGGGTGAAATTTATATCGTGATCAGTATTTATGATTTTCGAAATCTATTAATATTAGCATTTTTGACTGTTGTACGTGTACCTCTGTAACACCCTTCTACCTGTGGTTTACGACGAATAAATGACTAATGTAATGACTAACAGCTAAGAATTGAATAGTAATAAAAAAAATATTACAGGACATCTAAGTCTCGACTCTCAAAATCTGAATGATTTTTATTTTTTAGATACAATATAAATATTTTGTGACAGTCTTCGTTCGTAATATTCCTAAAAGAACTTATTTATTTACGAGTATATATACATACGTTTGACAACTACGTGTGTGCGACCTTATCTCTTAAATAGGTCAACATATATTAGGATACTGTTTCTTAGCTGTGACTGATATATATCTATATATATTTTATCTAATTCAGTTCAACCGTTTTGTGTTTTTTCAATTAACTTGTATCTTTACTAAGTGTATTTCTCAGTCGTCGACAAATATATGTATACTATTTTGCATCTTACTACAGGAGTACAGAGGTGAAAGCTGTATACATATATTTGACGTCGACCGTATCAAACAAGAAAACAACTGCGCACCATTATATCCGCAACAGAAAACAAAATACACTCAATAGGGTTGATGGTTATCCTCGCACGCTCGACTTGCGCCCAAACGCGCTAATAAACGCTCTTGCCCTCAGCTACAACCCTAGCTCCACCAGCCACATACAAAAACCGACCTAATCCATATAAAGCTAAGGTTGATTTTGCTTTGGTAATTGCTGAAGTGCTCTCGAGAAGTAAGTGTCCAAAATGCTTTTAAGTTACAATGATGTGTTGCTGTAAAAGGATGTTTTTTGTGCTTTTAAAAGGACAATTATGTTCGCACATTGTTGCAGCTTTGTGACAGTCCAATTAAAGTAAGGTTAAGTGTCTCCGTGTTCGCATTAGCTAATACATTGTTTGTTATAAATACTTTTAGCGATTAGCAGATAACAATGGCTAAAAGTACGTTTTAACTCATTTAAAAGTAAAATGTAAGTTAAACTAGTATTGAAATGCAACCTTGTTTTAGAATGTAAACGCCAATTTACTACTTGCTTTAATCGTTCCTATAAAAGTTCTTTAACGGTTTTTTAATATTTTTTATGATGGCTGATATTTCAACATTTTGTACACCAATAATATAGTCGAATTAACATTCTAAGACGCATATAAAATGAGGGTAGGTACCTACGTCCTATAGCCCAGCTGCGACATCCCACGTTGCATTCGCCACGGTTCGTACCGGGTGTAATGATAGTTAGGGTTGAAAAGCAAAAATATCGTATGTGTCGGTGAAATGTAGGCCGTTAGGGCGTTTTGCTATCAAGGTAGAGTTGATCCCCGAAAATGACGATATTATGATCTTATTGTGCTTGTAATAGCTGTGTTTATTGTCGAGAGACGCATTTATAATCATAATCATAAACTATATAATAGCTTTTCGATTAAATAATGATTGCAATGCAGTAAGTAAAATATTTGTCAATAAATGTTATGTTATCGACAACTTGTCAAAAACATTTCAATAACATATTTTTTAAGCAAGTTCGGAATACATTTAAAATTTTTCGCCTTCATTCAAATTCTCTTTTTAATTAATTTATGTTTTACTACTTAACCAGTGTTGTAACCAATATTAAACAACTTGACGCTTTTCAATTCATGACAACAATTAATTTACTCATTGCAACGTAATGAAACGTGGGTTCCCGTGTTAATATATTTGCTATACCAGTCTGACGGAAGTTAAGTATCGATGATACAAGCTCAGTCTAGACTTGCACGTCTAAATGACAGAGGCGCTAACTGCCTCAGCCTGTGTCGGCACTTCTCGCACCGCGTAATCACCAGCTAACACTCCTAACTCGATCATATGCACATCGTTCTAAACTGCTGGAATCGCCTGCACCGTTATCTTCCCAGTTACTCAATCACCCTGGAGAACCGTCGCATGACCAATGGTTATGCTAGTCAGTCTTAGAAGAAAATGCTATCTACACTAATATTATATAGGCAAAATTTTGTGAGTGCGTATGTTTGTTACATCTTCACGCCTAAACAGCTGGAGCGATTTAATATTGGTATGGAGTTAGCTGACACCCTGGATTAACACATAAGCTACGTTTTTTCCCTAATTAACTGCGGGTAACACTGTGGGGCACGACTAGTTGGTCAATAATTCTCTGTTCATCATTTCAACCTTGCACTGCTGTATATAGACCTCCCCCAAATATGATTTGTGTCAACTTGAGGTGCGATGCCATAGTCGTCACGCTTGGCAGGCGGGTAGCGACCGCAGTAGCTGTTGATTCGGTTTCGATGAACGCTGCTGTCCATCAGTCGGTTCTCAATTATTTAACACTCCGCCTGCAGAGCGTGGCGAATGGCATCGCACCTCAAGATAATACAAGTCATATTTCGGGGAGGCCTATGTCCAGCAGTGGACGGCTTTCATCTGAGATGAGATGATGATCCAGCTTGTTGCATTGGGACTTTTCAGTTTATGATTGTGTATTTTTAGAGTTCCGTAGTCAACTAGAAACTCTTTTTATGAAGTTTTGTCGGGGCGCGTCACTTTGTCTCTTCCAGCGAACTAACGTAGTTTGGGCGGCGCTAACTCGGTTAGCCGCCCACTGGCGGTGTCCGCTTAACTTGTTACTACATGTGTGCTAGTGTGTCTGTGTGTATGTGTGTGGACGGCTTAAGTAACCAAGCATTAAATTGGTTGAGATTGCTCTGCTGTAGTCTACTTAGTAACTTAATTATCGAAGTAGTTGAGATAAAGTACCATATATCATGTAAATATTTTTACTTGGGATCAACTTATACACTTAGTCTTACAGCAAGCTCAATAAGGCTTGTGTTGTAATACTACAATGCGATATGCGATATAATGGATAGACACGTAATATTACTTTACCATCGCGTTAGAGTTTCCCATATAAATAACATTATCATTTATCACTTACGCGTTCGAGACGTTTGTTTACGTCAAAAGAAATAAAGCCTCTGGTCGCCCAGCTCCAGCTTCGAATGTCGAAATGTGACAACTATAGTGATAACATGACAAATCTTTTTACCCGAGCGACACCGGTGTTCACTATTGTCTTGAATAAAATATCCTTTGGCATAATTCATCATTTCGCATAATCTTATATTTCTGAAACTATAAACTTTTTAAATACCATTATTATTAAACAAATCTAACCTCATCGCACGCTCTTACCGCTAGGCCACCAGCGCTCTAAAATAAATTTAACTTAACCTAATATATTTCACAGGATGATGCCTTAAATACTCCTTAAAAGTGTTTTTCTGTCCTATTCAGCCCAACTTGTGTTTTAGAGTCAAGTGTGACGTAACTGTATTTATGTTTCGAGGGACTGCGTGGGAGCAGACGGCTGGACATAGTTTGATCGGTAAATTGCCGCCATTGCGATATCCCGCGACATTACAGCGGGATTACTGCATCTGTAGCAAATTGCGATACAATACCGTTTTGTTTTGGGGATACCTAACTTTGGGGATATACGATATTTTCCCGTCACTAGTAACAACGGTTTGTTACATGAATTGAGTAATCTACAAATATGTAATAGCATCAACCCCGCGAATTCGTCTATGCCAAATTAGTTTTATACTTCGAGTTGCCTATTTTCAATGTGGGAAATTTATAAGTACATAATATCGTTATAAATATAGAATATGTGTTTTTCTCATGTACGAGTATGAGCCTCATTATTGTAAAATTTATATTTCTAGTATTTTCTGCGTATTAAGTAACGAACACACGCATAAATACAAATTTTCACGTTTATAATATTAGTAGAGTAGTTATGAAATGTTACGAAAATAAACTTAGGTACACATACTAACAAATTCAAGCTTTCTCCTTTCTCTCAAGAACCAAGGTAGACTCTGTCTAAATGCTAATATTGGCAGAAGGTTAAGTTTTCTTCCATCCTTCTATAGTAAACATATTCGTTTGGAAATTATATAAAAAAAGCAAATCAAATACCTAACATACCCTAACTTTAACGCATATGAGTTAGTACCTGAGCATTACTAAAATACAGGTGACCTCTAGGTATATTGGTATTGTATTTTTATTTAAAAATAGAAATAAACTTTGACAGCTAAATTCTTTTTAAAGTTTTTCCTGATCAAAGTTTTTACCAATCATGCACGTAAACAGATCATGAATAATTTTAACATCCTGTATAGTCACTCCATTCCTACATCGTGTACGTTGTTCTCAGTTTTAGCGAGTCTAACAAAAGAATAAAAAAAAAACGTTATCGATTTTTTTAATACCTTTGTCAGCTAATCTATAGTCTGATTTCAAACGAACCTAATCATAATTCTTTGTAGTATAATTTGATTAAAATTTGACGGCTCCATCCTGTCTAAAAAACAGGAAACTATATGTAAGGGTAATTCAATTACCTATAATAACACCACCAGCGTTTCCTGAGCTCCTGGTAACTTGGCAGTCGACCAAAAAATTGTGCTAGGATATATTTAACTAATCACTCATAAGCCTTATCGGCGTTGTAATAAGGTTGAATATAGTGCAGTTATTTCTTGTGCGATGGCGGGTCAGATAAGGCTGGTGGGCAACAATGGATTATAATAGTTGTGAGTGTAATGACGGGTTCCGTAGCGTCGGAACTGTGAACTGGATATTTCCGGTCCTCATTGTGGCTCGCGAAATACACACCGGTGAAAAACGTCTTAGGGTCGCTGGGGAAGGACTTACTTGCTCTGTTGTATAAAGAACCTGACTGTACAGTCGCCATCAGATATATCGGAGCTGTGGAGGTGGTCATTAATATCGGAACAACGCCTCTATTGTCAACGTATAAAGTGCTTGTTCCGATATTTATGACTACCTCCACAGCTTCGATATATCTGATGGCGACTGTACACTCACAACTTTGTACGTATAGCCTCCTAAGGCCCATCGGCCTACATATAGTACTAATTACTTTAAAGAAATTGGAACAGAGTTGAATTTTATTTGTCCTTCGATTTTGACACAAAAGATATTTCCTACAACTATATAGTTAGAACGAATTCGAGTCGTATTTTACTTGTATGCCGTCTCAGAGGCACTGGTCCCACCGCGAGTTAGTAAGCTATGAGCTATCAACTATTTCAAGGGACAAAAGATAATCGCTCCCGTGTAAATTAAATAGACATATATGTCATAGCCGGGTGATTGTAGTTCATCGCGGTGGGACCAGTGCCAGAAGGATAGATGAAAAACTTCATTTGACTATAGAACGCCGACATGCGTGTACACACGACGCCGTGTCGGAAGGTGTTACAGTTTACATCGTAGACTTCTACGACACGACATCGCAACGTGTCACGACACGACGCCGTAATTGTGTTTCGGCCCTCAGAGTCAAATAAAAAGTTATTTTTGTGGCTGGTCATATATGGTGATAAACTGTTTGATTTAAGCAGAATTCCTGTGCGAAATCATTATAACACAAACTACTCATGCTCGGCGATTATGCCGCATTGAAAATTTCAAGACGATTTTTTGCCAAGTATGGTTTAAATTAAAAGTACAATACGGTGATATTGCATAACGAACAAGTTAAAAAACTTGTATCTATGAAAGAGAAACCAACAAAGTTTCCCGACAAATCCTTCGCAAACTCTTCCCAGTCGGCTAATCTTTTACTCGCCGAATCCCGGCGTATCACACTCTTCCCAGAACTTTCGGCCGCTTTGAAAGGAATCCTTCTCATGACCATCTCAAATAACGCCACTGTAACTTGACTGCCAAGCTACACTGACGCTTATGCTAAAGCTATTGGGTTTATTATCGTTTGTCGTGAGCTAAGGCTGCGCGGGATGGCACAATGAGACCGATTTGTAAAGGCATGAATAGATTGTGCTCAAATTGGTCGGATAAGCGGCTTGCGCCCGCGCCATTGTTGTGCGAAAATGGCGTCGCGGCGCTAAATGCCTGTTACCCGATCCGAATACTACTAATCATTGTTGAATTAGTTTTGCTAATGCATTATATCATTCTTAATACTACAAAGAATATCCGACGATGCGAAAACTTCTGTTTAATTTTTCTCAGAAAATTAGAACGTGGTTGATTAAAAACGTGACAAGAGCGCAAACGAAAGCTATGTATTGAATTTTTTTTTTTTTTTCTTCGTGCATTCTGACCACTTCAACTGTGTTAGAGTTAGAAACAAAGAAATTGTATTGAAGCGGAATTGTATAAGTCGAACATTGCTCGACATGTTTCACTGCGTAACGAGGAGCATAATCATGAGCCGTATGCGTTGGCTAACCGACTCTGACGCGTGCAAAGAGCTGCGAAGCTCTCCGTGAAAATTTGCTGATCTATACGAAGAAATTTGTGTTTTAGAAATATATGCAATGTGAATAAAAAAACGTTGATGACAGATTTTTTTAGCTATTTATTTTCAATAGATGATTCTTTGAAATCTTACGCTTCAAAGTCAAGAATCGCCCCTTTTTACCGATAGCTTCACTGTTAAAAACATTATTGTAGAAATAACACAACAGCATTACAAAAGCGAGAGATTCCTTTCAGTTAACCTAAGGTTTTGGCTATGTTTTACAAGTATTTTTTTCCGTTGTTTGCAGAACTAGACAGGGTAGTCGGAAAATAGATAAAAAAGCTAGCTTCGCTTGCGTGTCCAAGTATCATTTCACAAACGAGCTCCAAAGAAAACTGTAACCAAGTCGTTTTACGCACACCATATTCATAACTTAAGGGTGCTTTGCCCTCTTGTTTAATACCCAAAATGACGATAAATCACAAATAAACGCTACATTATTCGTTAAAAACAATGTACCAAAACACTTTAAATTCTCTTATGTTTTTAACAACAATAAATAAATTAAATTGTCAGCCATTTTGATCAAAAACAAAAGAAATGCCTACGCTGCGGTAATAACGAATTAACAGCAAAGCAAATCGCTTAATTACATAATTGCCTAATTAGACTCGAGCGCCCTCTCGCGCTTTATTAAAGACTTAATCATACTCAAGTAAATGAAAGATTCTGCACAGCTTGAAACGTATAATCGCATCTCCATGTTGCTTCATTTGAAAAGGGAGCTTAAATGGTGGTGACAGAGCCTATTTTAGGTCGGCTGAGAGTACTAGTTGTGTCGTTTTGGACGGTGTGACCCCGAGCTGACAAATACTAATTAACCTCTTAGCTCGGCAAGTATGGCGGCGGAGTCGGAGTGGATTAGGCGAGGTACACTTTTGCCATGGCTTTGTACTTGCGCATGGACACAAAGATGCACATTCAAGGAAGATGCTTATTGCAATGGAGAGGGCTATGCTGGGAGTATCAGGAATGATGTCATTCGCAGCAGAACTAAAGTAACCGATATAGCCCTCAGGATCGCTAAACTTAAGTGCAGTAGGCGGGACACATTGCACATAGAACCGATGACCGTTGGAGCGTAAAGGCTCTCGAGTGCGACCACGTACCGGAAGGCGCAGCGTGGGCTAACCCCCCATAAGGTGGAAGTCCACTGGATGTGGTTGACGCAAAACCGGTCACTGTGGATCCTTCGGTTAATATGATGATATCGTTACTTGTCAACTTCTCCTGTTAGTTTTTTTTTTTCCAATTCTCTGAAGTCACCAGTCCCCTCATGATACTACTATACGTGGCGAAAAATATATCTACTTGACCATCCTTTAAGTTGCATAAGTTTTATTTTCACCTATACAATGTGGTAGAACAATAACTAAAATAAAAAATCAGGAAATATCTAAAATCTGTCTCCGCTTTAGCCAACTGAGTTAATTAGAGCGCCAGTCTGCGTTGTAGCTACATATATAGCTATGTAAACACTTATATAATCCTACAGCTATGTACTGCTCCGGAAATTTTATTGAACACCCCCTATAATTCAGAACTTTGTGGTTCCATCAGATTCTAATGAGATGATTAGAACTTATAGGTCGTTTCCTAAATCCTAGTATGTAAGTTAGTAGAAATGCAATGAATTAGTGGTGTGACCGGATACCGGATTCCGGATACCCGGGGGAGTGAGCGGCCGGATATTCGGCCGTCATATTTTTAGCGTAAGCATTTCTGTTTCAAATTATTCCATAGATTGAATTGCAATCATGGATAATGAGTAAATGAATTAATTAATTAAGTATCCATGTTTGTTTACAACATTTTGTTACATTAACGAAACGTCTGCTAACGAAACCATAATTCTTAGAAATGCGCCATCTTGTATATGCATGTAGTATTTTTTATGTTTTCATAATCAGTTAAATTTAAATTCTGGGAATTTAACGAGCACAAAATTTTGCAAGTTTCGGAACTTCTCTTCGGTGCATTGCTATTGTGAGCAATGTTCTGTTCATATCTATATTGAGGGCTGTATCACGACTCAGAAACCAGAATGTAAAAAACCCAGAGGCTCTAGTGCAAGGTTCTTTTGACGTAAAAAAACGTTTACGAACGCGTACTTAAGTGATAATGTAATTTAAACGTTGTAAGTCGTGACGTAAAGTTACGTTAGAATAGAATAATATATATTCAGGCAACACATCAGTACATGTTTACAAAAAAAAATACAAAGAAAACACACTTAAATTAAGATATGAGGCATTAAAAACTTACGCTATGTATATAAAAAAGTGTACAACAAAATACAACACAAGTATAATAAGGCTACACAGACGAAGAGACACACTTATTTTTTTCTTCCATTTGTTTTTGTGCGTAAGTCTATCGACCGAAAAATGAAAGTGATAGAAAGGTTAAATTGAATGTTTATGAGTAACACTTTCGTATCACGAAATCGAAAATGTAAGTCGGTTAATACAATCAAATAATTGATACAAATCGTACTTCAATTCTATATTAAATATCGAAAATGATCGACATACAAATAAATTGAATAATCTTTAAACACTACCTAGCTTTTATCTTTAACCATATATGTTTAAAGGTCATAATGGCATAACATCGGCAAATGTAAGCGAAGTTAATAAGCCCTCTCATTAGTAACCGGAGTCGCAACCAACGCAAGCCTCATCACAGCGCCACGTGCCGGCACGCGGCCGCGACCAGAAGATCTTGACCGAGGGGTCGGGCGATTGCATACCGCGTCACCTTCAAACTCAAAATTTACTTAGTTATACTGTTGTTCAGCTTTTAATTCTTATCTCATTTTAAAGACAAGAAAATTACCTATAAAACTGTATAATTTTTATGGCTAAAACTTGCGGTTAAATTATATAAATACCGTCGTAAAGTTACGCCTCGATGGACTGCGGAAAAGCAAGGTTCTATTTTGGTTGGTGGGTATAATAAGCTATTTGTTTTTGACTGTTGAATGTTGAGCTTAGCTGCGATTGATCCGACTGTACTTTGTTTATCCGCCTTTTAGTTGCGAATGTTTCTTTGTGTAAACTTAATATAAAGTTAATGACTTTTTTTCTTTGTGCAATGTTTTGAAATGTCGCAAATTAATATTCTTTGGGGAGGTAGTTTGTCGTGTTCAGTGCGACATTAGTTCCGTAACAAAAACAAATTACAATTACTTACTACTCTTACTAATAATAAACGCGAACGTTTTGTAAGGATGGATGGATATTTCTTGCTCTTTCACGTGTAAACACTAAACACATTTTATAGACTACCGAAAATACATGCACTAATCAGCATCTAGTCTAATTACAATCTAGTTAATAGATCACTTCTCTATGGTTAAAACTCACGGAGAAAACAGGCCCGGCATCGGCACCGCGAACATCGAAGTTCGTATATTTCGAGCATCTTTCTCTTTTATTCTAATTAAGGCAAGATAATCGTCCGAAATTTGCGAATATCGTTTTTCATGGTTTGTGTGAACAGATGACCACTTCAGTTGCTTCAGATCCACCGCTGGACATAGGCCTCCTCCAAATATGACTTGTATCATCTTGGGGGGTTGCCAGAGTCACCACGCTTGGCAGGTGGTTTAGCCGCCACAGTAGCTGTAGGTTTAGGCGGACGCGCCACTCATCCGTGGGTTTTTACTACAGATCATCACTAACAAAATAATATATGTCCTTCATCAATCATCATAAGTCAACGGGGTATTTCCATATTATTTACTGTTCTTATAGAATAACGCATTTTTATATAATACTATTTATTTTTTATTTAATACTGTCGGTCATAGAAATCAAAATTCTTCTCGGCTCTGAGGTACACCAGGGTTAGAACCGGTGTACTTTTTATTTTCTCTTACTTTTTACATACTCGACGTGTAAAAGTGCTCTTGAGACCTGCTTACTGAACAAACGTTCGAGATTGAGTTTGAGTTATGGCTAGGGCAGGTTTTTGTCCAGCAGTGGATGTCTTCTGCCCGACGATGATGATGATACTTCATGGTTATCAATCGTCAGACCTCAATGCGGACATTGACGAGCCCTCGCGTCACGACACAAACCGCCCGCGCTCCCTAATTGCATGTAACAGAAAGCTAAACGCGTGCCGCGGCGCAGGCGGGACCTCTCCCACGCTGGCCTGTGGGGCTGTGGGGATCATTTGTTGCTAATTTAAGTTTTTTTGTGGGACGAATACTTGTGCATGGGGTTCATTTCAAATCACCACGCTTGGCAGGCGGGTTGGCGATAGCTGTATGATACAAGGTTCTAAAGGGACGCTGCCCGCTGGCAAGGGTGTTTTCCGGTGGTTTCGCACTTTAAGGACAATACCCGGGGGTACCTGGCACATTAATTATACCGCGGACAAATATTATACCGGATAAAAATAAAACATAATAAATTATACATGATTAAAACTAAGTCAAATTTCCTGTGCAAGTTGTTGTAATTAATTATCAGTAGTAGACAATATTACACAAATCGTCCTAGTCCTATTACGGTAAGCTCAGTAACGCTTGTGTTGTAGGTACTAGACGACGATATATAGCGTAATAGATAGATGCATATAAATACTTAAATACATAGAAAACACCCATGACTCAGGAACAAATAACTGTGCTCATCACACAAAATGCCCTGACTGGGAATCGAACCCAGGACCATCGGCTTCATAGGCAGGGTCACTACCCACTAAACCAGGCCGACCTATAACAATGGAATCGCCAGGAAATCGTCGAATGGCCAACGTTAGTGTGCCGAGCCTTACATGGACCGTATACAGAATGGCCCTCGTACGAATCAGTGGGTGCGGTATGCTAGAGACCTCCTTGTGGCGGTTTACTGGGGAGTACATACCCAGCAGTGGACTTCTGTGGCTGATATCACCGAATGACCAAGTATTACCAAGCCAAGCTCTGCAGTCGTACACGTAGAACCCCCGGCGACAATGTGCCGCTAAGTAATTTGTTTTCGATCGCTCGCCGCCTTTGTGCCTCGTCCACAAATTGATTCGAATGTGTTTGAAAGCTCGTCCGCTACAATGTACTTAATTGTTTGCGATTCGCACTGTCATGGTGTAATTTGTTCAAATGTATTAATTAGGATATTACTGCGCTTACCGCTTGATTTGATGATTAAACATCGATTTGATATTCAAATACTAATCGAGGTGTTATTTGTGATCCGTTTAAGGTAATAATTGGTATCATACTCTCATTAGGAATGTCTAGATTGTTTTAGACGCAAATGGAAATAAATGGTTATGACTGGTAGTTAATTTGCTAAGACGTCACCTTTTATTTTGCTGAACTTTTAGTTCAGTTTCTTCGAAGATAAGATAGTTATTTTATTTTATTTTAGGATCACGAACAGATAATACATCTTGCATTCTCTTAAATCTAGATATCAATCATGACTGATGCTTATCTAATTATAGGTAACCACAACGTACAGAGATATTTGCGGTGAAACTGGACTAATCTCATTAGGGCCTAATTCAAACTCCGGTTTCGAAGGCAGTCACTTTCGTATTAAGTGCCTATGCCAATTCCAGCTGCCAAGCTGACTTCAGGCTGGCAGTTAGTACTCTTTATTATACAGTGTTGGCAGACAGGCCACAAGCCGGCGTGCCTTAGGCATGAAGATATGCGGAGAAGTCGCGTTGCTCATATCGGCCGAAGGATGTCCACTGCTAGATATAGGCCTCCCCCAAAGCAACCCACAGTGGCCGGTTTAGCGCCACCTGCATCAAGTGGATTCCCGTGATCTTCACCATGTCATCTGTTCACTTTGGGTCTGCTCTGGCCTCCTGGTACGTTCTGTTTGCAAAAGTAAAATCCTCGAAAGTTGAAATCCGTATTCCATGAAGAGTTTGTAATGGCACTGATGGGGCATTCTTCAATAAGTGTGTCTGGTGTCGCGCACGAGCGCTATTACGACAGCAAATAAACACTCCATTAGGGCGGCTAGGGGTGCGACACGTCCCCCGTACTCATACTCACGCTGCAGATGTGAGTCGCGAGTTGCTAGCTCTCGAGTTTAGCTTACACTCAGTGGTCTAGTAATACTTGATATACTATCTTTGAAATTAACAGACTCTTGATAAGATACTATTTCCGAGATATACCTACAGTCAAGTACTGTTGGCTGCGGCGACACAAAAAAAGCTGTAGCGCGTCTGTACACATAGGTTCTTAATAAATCATTTCATAATGGTTACATGCTTAGGGAATATACAATGCATAGAGAAAAGGACTAAAAAGACTACTTTGAAACTTAGAGTCATAATCAATATATATTGAACGGCCATCTGGCCAAGTTGCTAGTAACCATACTTAATCAAGAAATCCCAGGTTCCAATCCTGAGACGGACATTCATTATTCAAGTATTTATACGTATCTATCTGTTATATATATATCGTCGTCTAGTACTTATAACACAAGCCTTATTAAGAGTACTCGAGTAAGTGTATATGTAATAATAGTACTAAGTACCGCGCGATCTCGCTAACTATTACATAAACCCTAGATGTTTACAATAGTGCCACTATTGCCGTGCCGCTTGTAACATCTTGTGTTAACATTTTAAGTGAATAAATATATAAAATAAAAAAAATCCTAAAATAGTTATGTCATAAAATTGTTATAGCATAAATCATTCTACCTGTGTCTTGAAAGGCGCTCGAGTCCAGTCGCGTATCTCCATACTCGAGCGCGTCGCGCACAAGAGAGCTCGAGCCGGCAGAAACTCGCGTCCCGACCTGACCCTCGCCGTGTAATAACGCGAGATGTCGGCGGGAGTTTTTATTGAGTTTGCGCGATATTGCGCCGTTTGATCGCTTATTGGGTTTGTTCGCCTCCCCCCTCAACAGCTACTAATAATAGCCGCTTCTACGATCTTAACTTAAATTACGTGAAGAAACTTTATTTAAGTTCAGTAGCTTCGTTTCGTTATATTGTTATCTAATATTTTAGGTGTTCATAGTAATAAACTTACGTTCTATTCTATTTTAACCTTTAATGATATTTTGAACGTCAATTATAGCTTCATTAGGAACTGCCATGGAAGGGAACTTGCTGTCTGTCTATCCAAGAACTACTAAGGCGTGTTGTGCAAATCGTCGATGATCCCAAATTCACGAGCCTTTATTGAACCTTTGAGTCCAAGGAGAGACTTTTCCTCCTTAAGTATGTGTTCTATCGCTTGTACAGTGGGTTGTGCTCTGAACAATTCTGCGGCATGATGCCCCGCTCGCCTTCGGCAGGGTGCTCACCCTTACACCCTGGAGCCTAAAGGAGCACGCGCTGTGCGCTTTAAAAGGCATTTCCTCCCGCGAACGCTCCGGCTGTGGGATGAACTCTCTGTCGAGGATTTCCCAATAGGTTACAATATGAGGATCTTCAAAAAGGTGTGTATAGGTTCTTAGTTCTTGAAAGGTAGGCACCGTGCGTGTCTCTGGAATCGCAGGCGTCAATAGGCTACGGCAAATGCTTACCAACCGTCGTAGTATAAAAATATCACGGATTATCTCAAAAATGGCCACTGGATTAAAGTACTAACATGTCGCATTTGGCTTCTATATAAAGTATTATATTCTTCTACAAACAGCCTGCCGCGCGCGCCGCGTTCAAAGCCTGCGTTAAACACCTCCAGCTCCAGGCGAAGCTCATAAAAAGCCCTCACTTACGCCTAATAGCGCTTAAATATCGCCCTAATGAATGGAATAAAAGCCCCGACCTCTGCCCGCAAGCTCCCTCCCGAACCACACATGCAATACTAAACCTTACGTGCCACGCATAAGATCTAAAATTAAATTTAAGCTAAGTTGCGCTTGCGACTTTTAAGTACCCGCGCGCGCTAAATGATGGGAAGATAGAATGAAATCAAGAGATGAATGGGCGCGCTGCAGCGAAAATTGAACCTTACTGTGCCGTAACTAAGTAGATTCCGGATTAAACCGGCCGCCTGATAGTTTATTCGAAATTAAACTCTGCTGAGTGGTAACAAAGTCAATTATTGCACGAGTCGGCGGAGTTAAGGGGGCGCTCTGTTTGTTGAGAGTTAATTTAGTTGTGGACTGGATGAACTCGGTTTGAGTGATTGATGTTTTTGGGCTGTTGTAGTGAGGGCACGCTTAACCGGGTCTGGTGCCGGCACTACTAAATCTATTAGCTGATTCTGAGACTGTTTGCCAATGTTTATTTTAAGGATAATAGTTATTTAGATAATTATCTGGCTAGAGCTTTTTATACCAAGTTGTTTACTAACCTATTATAATTTTTAGATTGACTTTTACTAAAGGAGTAAGTGACTTGTTTAGAATCACGAAGTGTATTAAGCTAGATTCAATTATAATTATATAAAATTCACGGCTTACTGTTTCTTATAAGAGAAAATATTAGGTATATATTTAAAGATACAACGTATATAAAATTTAAGGCATAATGTTACACCAATCTAGTCCCATATTATGCTTAATACGCCTTATGTCTTTGTACTAACAGACGATACGTACACAATCTCAAATATACTTATAGATAAAGTCAACAACTCAGCATCAGAAGCGGTAACTTCCTACTTAGCTCAAAATTTTTTAATTGTTTTTCCACATGATTTTGAATAGGCAACCTAGTTTGGACACTTGCAATCAACAACACTTAAGTGCAAACAAGTACGTTATTGTATTTCTGGCACCACAGTTTTCACGCCATTTTCACAATGAAGCAACAAATACCATTATCCCGCGTCTCCGTCCCTCTATGTAAGAAACAAACAGTTACCTAATCTCGAGCCGTCAGGCCTCCTCCATCGATCGTCGATACCCCTCCCAAACACAAACAAAAGAAGACAACACTAATACAAGAAAAACGGGTGCGAGCGGGAAAGGTAAAGATGCAGCCAGCGGACCCAATAAGTTGCCTTGCGGAGCACCTAAGGCCCAAGTGGTGTTTGTTTTAAAGAGAATTAGATTCTATCGTAAAGAGTTAAGGTTGTTTTTCGTTGTCGCGCAGACGAGTTGAAGCTATTAATGTTGTGTCAGAGGGCTCTGATAAGGCGGGCCGCTTATTATATTGTCAGCGACAAGCTATAGTTCGTTCTTAAATCAAAAGGAGTTGCAGAGTCGATTACAAGTCTCCTGCGCGTGGCGGGGACGCGCACTTCACTGTAATTTTTAACTGAGATCAAAAAGCAGTGTGTAATTACTAATTAGTGAAGGTAATTGGTAACTTTATAATGCCAATGACATGTAGTTTATACATAAGTGTGTTTAAGCGTGACAGGTACAAGCTTCAAAGTTTAAGCCAGCTTTAAAACGGCTTGTAGTTCTGATATTATATTTAAAACATATTTTTCTTCTATCGATTTTTTCAACTATCTTTTTGCTAATCAATTTTCTTCAGGCGGCAATTAGTTAACATCGCTATTAAGCATACCTGTATGTGATTGAATCGACTCTATGCCGCAATCAACGTGTTCATATTGAAGGATATTATTAGAGGTTACAAGCTGAGAAAGTACTCAAGACTGGCATTGCCTTTGTGATATTTTCACTCACTTGCCTTCTTAAATTCAACGCACAAAACTATTAACAAACTTACAATGACACGAGAGCCAGTACAGAATAGGCTTCACGTCAATTAGCCTTACAGACAGCAATCAATCTCCTGTCAGAACCGTCAGCCGCGGTGGGCAGCAAAACGAAGACACGGACCGTTGTTGGCTGACGCGGGAAATTGGCAGCAATACAGATGTAGTTACCTATATAGATATGCATTCGGTTTTAGTAAAAAGATGCGACGTTAGTTAAAAAGTCGCGAGGACACTGATATAAAAAATATAAAAATCGCTACAAAAATAAAATTAACACTACAAACTACGTTATTATAAATATCAATTTATACTAATTCAGCTTATACGATTTTATGTTAAGATTTAAAAACGCATAACTATAGAATAACGATACGACAACTTTATCAGCAATGTTACGTTATAAGGAATGTCACAAGCGAATTTTAAATTGAAACATTGCTGTTATCATTGTATTCTCAACCCTTAATTTGGCAGAAAATGGCCAAGGTCGTGGGTTCTAGCCTCCATGATCCTCGATAGCCTACATGATTCTGTCCAAGAAAAAAACACAAAAAGATGGTCTTAGGTTATGTTCGTCAGAGCGAACATTCTACAATTAAGGGCGGCCTAATATACTCGGTTATTTGTATGTTGCCGCTATAGAACTGGGTCGATCTGTGTAAGATCGTCCGAAAACATTTACTTCATCGTCAGCTCCAGGCCACTGTTGGACATGAGCTTCCACCAAATATGGCTTGTATCATCTTTGGGAGATTGTTTTTTTTTTTTATGACATTGGCGGCAAACGAGTAGACGGATTACCTGGTGTTAAGCAATTACCGTCGCCCATGGGCACCCGCAACACCAGGGGAGTCACAAGCGCGTTGCCGGCCTTTAAGGGGGGTTGGAGCTCTGGGAACCTTACTCACCATCAGGAACACAACACTACATACCTGAAAGGTGGTAGTGCTATTATGTACTTCCCCAGTTGGGCTGCCCCAGATTCAAGCGTGATGGTCATCTCTGTGCCCTACCTCTCATTAAATTGTTGGCGGGTTGGCGACCGCAGGAGTTGATTGAGTTTCGACGGACGTTGCTGCCCGATTGGTTTATTCCTTCGTCATCTCGATTTAATACAGTTAATACTATAATTTCTATTTACAAACTTAGTTTTAAATACACAACTATCGTAAGTTACAGACATATTAAATGTATAGACGAGGGAAACTCATGTTTAATAAGTCGAATATTGCTCGTTACGAAGTGAAACACGTCGAGCAAAATACGACTTATAAAACGTGAGCTATCCACTTCTATACACTTAATACATAATTAATTTCTTCAAAATATTCTTAATAGATATTATTTAGAAAGGGGTAGCACATTGTTATCGATGAATTCTCAATGTAAATTGAGACTTCGATGTCGTTAAGTGTTCAATACGCCGATGATAGATGTGACTACACGTCACCCATTATGACGTATACCACGAAGGATAAAATAGAAAAATTTGACAGGTCTAAGCGGTACTCGGATAGCACAATAATTGGTAGTGCACTGGGCTAGTGATCCAGTGGTTGTAAGTTCGAGTCCCGCTTCGAGTCAATTTTTTCTATTTTTCTTCAAATTTAAATATCGAATATTCTTAATAGTTAGTTAAAACGTTTTATAATCACCGACTTTTACTCGTATATATTGTTTATGTTGAAACGACACCAAAATTCATGAACTCAGGTTTCGTCACCGGCTGCGACCCTCGTGTGTTCGCCACACTTTTAATAAACCGCCGAAACGCGGCCAGCTAGGTAGCATTGTCTGCCAACCACCGCAACTCAAACGCTGCGAGCGACGCACGCCCGGCGTCATACAATGCAATAAAACTTGTGTTTACCGCGTTGTGCGTATTTGCAGAATGATGGGATGGGTGTCAAAGCTTATTTTTGGGGATCAAATATTATATGGAAAGTAGGGAATACCTTGGTATATTGGTGATACGCGGTAATTTCGTGATACATTATTATCCTATTCTCAGGACACTTTCGTTAGGCACTATATGGAAACAGAGATACGACATTATACGCTACATGTTCCTAGTGGTACATAGTACCTTCTGAGCGTCGATTTCATCGTAATGAGCTCAACTTATGATAATGCATTGCACCAATAAGCCAAAGTTTGCCGATATATTTTCAGACCGAAAATATGTGCAGTATTTCCGGACCGATATCACATCCAAACCTTCAAGAAAAGAGCGTATAGGGATCTTTAAGACCGGCAACGTACTTGTGACTCCTCTGGTGTTGCGAGTGTCCATGGGCGGCGGTAGTTGCTTACCATCAGGCAATCCGTCTGCTCGTTTGCCTCCTATATCATAAAAAAAAAAAAAAGACATTCACTATTATCTAGCAGAAAATTTACACATTGGCAAAATTCATCATTTCACATAAATGTTTTTGTACCCGAGTATGTCCTTAAACTGCGTCCAACAATATGAGGTAGGGCGCAGAGAATCATCACCACGCTTGAATCTAGAGTAGCCCAACTGGTGTAATATCTTCTTCTTGTAAGAAGGAGATATGTATTATCTGGCTGTGGACTTCTGTAGAAGACCACAGCCATAGTAATACTGCTACTATTTTATTTGGTATACAGTGTTGTGTTCCTTACGTTAAAGGTCTGTAGCACTTGTGACCTTAGGTGTTGCAGGTGTACATGGGCGGCAGTAATTGCTTACCATCAAGCGATTCCTCTACTCGTTTGCCTGCTAAATTCATAAAAAATGGGTTTTTGTCTGAAACTGTAGACTTTTCAGGTTTATTAAAAAACAAACGTAACTTAATATATTTAACAAGATGATACCTTATTAAGTCTTGAAAGTTTTACAGCTTCAGAAAATATGCATTCTGCGGAATGAAAAACTATGCTGAATGATGAATTCTGACATTAAATTTTATGCCCGATGAGGTGACCCAGTACGAATATTATATCTTACGTCGTTGGGTACACGTCCCGGTGTCGTGTCGTCGCCCACGCCGGACGTCCGCAGCGGTAACAGTCGCCCCTACTGTTATTGGTCTCCCGAGACAACTTAACGCACACAGTCTACCGTATAACCACTTAACGCACGCGAGTATGGCTTTAGTTTATTGTTCCTTTTCGTTATGCTTATTATTGGTTGTAAATTATATACTTCTGCCCGCCTCGACTGCGCACGGGTACGTCACGTTACAGAACTTCTTTACACAAATTGTCTGAGCCCCACGGTAAGCTCAAGAAAGCTTGTGTTGTGGGTACTACGTATATGCTACGACAATAAAATTTTACTTAAGTACTTAAATAAATTATAAAATCTATACTAAAACAAACAACTAGCTATGCTAAACAATGTCCAACCTTTTCAACGTATTTATAAAAGCCTTTTATTTTATTTTTTTTGGACCCGGGTATGTCCTTAAACTACGTCCAACAATGAGAGGTAGGGCACAGCGAAGTACCATCACGCTTGAATCTGGAGAAGCCCAACTGGGGAAGTACCTCCTCCTTACAGAAGACCACAGCCATAATAGCACTGCTACCTTTCAAGTATGTAGTGTTGTGTTCCTGATGGTGAATAAGGTTCCCAGAGCTCCAACCCACTTATAGGTCGGCAACGCGCTTGTGACTCCCTTGGTGTTGCGAGTGCCCATGGGCGACGGTAATTGCTTACCATCAGGCAATCCGTCTGCTCGTTTGCCACCTTTGTCATAAAAAAAAATAAAAAAAATAAAGATTTAAACAATTATGTAAAATGATTCGAAGCCATTAATCAGTATAACATTAAACTTACAGTAACGATAACTTAATTTACACTCTGTATAAGCGTACTCGTATTTGTCAATCATAACTGCATCAAATAACATCAACATTCATTAAGCACAAAGTCAAGTGCATAAAAAATAATGAAAAGCATCAATTGCGGCGCTCTTTGTCCTCGCCCTCTCCGGCGCATATGTCCCTCTCATGTCCCTCTCAATTTGCCGGTCGATTACAGAAAACACAAAACAAGCACAACTAATCCAATCACAGACGCAATCATATTCAAATTCCTCCAATCAGCGTGCGGCGTTTTGGCGCGCAAATCTGACAGCTGTCAGGCCGCCATTGCTGTTTTTTGAGCGACAGTTGGCGCGGGCGTATTTTGTTTTATTACAATTATTGTCGTTTTATTCAATCAGTGTTGCAAATAGTGTGGCGAATGTGTTAGAGTGTTATTGTTATTAATTTAGTTTCAAATTACTTAACACTTCGGACACTTTTTGTAGCGAGTTTTATTTTAAAAACGTACTTTTTATTTGCATAAAATTATTATATTAAATAAAAGTGTAAGTTTTATACGACGGTGCGTAAATTCCTTAATTGGGTCCCCTATTACTAGTACGTTTATATCGTATGAAGATATTAAAAAAATAATTTGACGCAGAACTTCAAACCTTAGCAAAAACTTAAACCGCACATAAATTTCATAGTTTAATTGTGTCTTTAATCCTTATGAAAGTGCCGAAACATCATTGTTTGACTCTCGCTGGTCGCATCCATGCTCCCGCGCTCCTAAAACGAATTAGCTAGCCTCAAACGAGGGCCAACTAAAAACAGTGACTCATAACAATAAAACACTAATTTATAAACGCCATTTGTGTAACTTTTAAACTCGCGACGAGAAAATTAAAATTACAGCGCCATCCATTCTGAAAGTTCCAACACTAAGTGTTAATATCACGCAGAATGCCGCTTAGTCGCGCTGCCAGGCGGATATCGCCCTTAACACAAGCAAACAAGGCTTTAATAGCTCATTATTATACTAAGAAATTAGTAGATTTGACATTACTGTCGAATCCTCGCATCTCGTAAAGTTGTGTCGTTCTAAACACGACCTTACTACAATGACAGAGGGTTGGTTTTATCCAAGCAAGTGAAGACTTTGAGTAGGTACGGAAGGTTGCCTGTGAGAATCGCGTGAGGCACACTTATTAATAGCCATAACTGGTAGCGACAAATGCTCACGTTAATTCTTGTTAATTTTGTTCATTGGCGAGTCGCGGGATTAATGTTTGGACTTAATGCTATAATTGTTAGGTCCAATGCGGATTTGTTAATTATTGTGTACCTATTTTTCAAAAGGGTTCTCGGTTTACTACAAAATTTATACATTACAATGTCGTTGTGCCTGTTAACCATGGAACTCCACTGCTGGCCGCCACAGAGACCGATCTGTAGACAATAGCCACCGATTTTCATGTAGTTTGTGTTTGAAACTGCACTTACTGCACTTACATGACCATGCATAGGGATGCATGATCGCCTCTTCAGAACCTTTTTGCTCCAAATTTTTGTGCTCGGGGTTAAGTAGCGCCCATTGCCACAACACGTATGCAATCTCTTTTTATACCTTCTTCAATGAAATGAATATAGGTACCCTAAATAAAATAAATTTTGACCCGAAGCCGCAACAAGAAACTACCAGAGAGATGTGATTGCCAAAAGATTGCTGACTAAAACATCACAATACCGTCTCACCGTGCTTCTTAAACGTCATTGCGAAAATAATTTTTAGTATAGACTGGTTTTTGTTTACGACGTGTATTTTTTTAAATTAAAGATTTTAAATTGAATGGAGCGCTAGAGCGGTATGAACGGACGACTTGCAATCCGGAGATCGCAGATTCAAACCCCAGCTCGTCCCAATGAATTTGGGAACTTATGTATCATTAACAATCACATCCTAAATGACGAAGGAATATAATTATAATAGATACAACCTAAAATTTAATGATATCTAAATAAGGCCTCTGCGGTATCGTGCCCAGATATCATTTAGGAAAACATGAAGGACAATGAGAAGAAGTTGATGAGAAGGGAGACATGGTCACACATAGTTATCTTGAAATATAAATAGATAATATTTATTTTGTAAAGACTTTTTGTAATATAAGATAATGGAGCTGGTAAGCAAAAATAAGCTTGAGATTGGTAGCGCCGCTCTTCCTAGGTTACATGTAGGTATTTGATGTTATTTTAATGATATTTCATTAAAATAACAGCAGTGCAGCAGCCGGTATTAGATGATCAGAATAAACTAGTAAACCTCAACCAGCTTTCCAGACTAGCTATAGACTCCGCACCGCAACCCACCGTCTTACACAGCTAAAGGACGTAATGGCATTTAATATTCGTGGTGTCAAATCGTAGTGTGAAATGATATATTCAGGGGTGGCATCGCGTGCCGGGTTCGATTCCGAGCAGACATGCACGGCTGTCAAATGTATTAAATTCGGCGGGTAATATACGGCGATTCGGAAAGTTTGGAACAACGTCGTTTGGGAACGTTAACAAGTTCCAAGAGTTTGGCACGGAGGCAACGACTCCTGCCGTGGCGCGGCCATCTTTGTTTATTTTAAATCTTAGGTTAGGTTTTATAAGATTTAGAGGTACAGCGTGGATGGCACTAAGACACTGTCTCGTTGAACATAAATCATGTTTTGACGACAGGTGTGGCCTAGTGGGCAGTGACCCTATGAAGCCGACGGTCCAGATTTGGAATCTCAGTAACGGAATTTATTTTTGTGAGTGCAAGTATTTCTGCTTGAGTCAGAAGTGTTTACCTTTTATATATATCATTGGATGAGTACAACACAACCCTTATTGAGCTTACCGGGCTCATTCAATTTATGTAAGGATGTCCCGTAATATTTATTTTTTTGTTTTTCCTTCCCGTATACAATAGCGTACACTAAGCGGATGTAAAGAGTACACTAAGTGGATGTTGCCCCTGTCCGTGTCATGGATACACACAAGTTACTACTACATAGGCCAGGTGCTTTAGCTAAGTTATTTTCAAAAAGGCCAGGTGTTTTAGCTAAGTTATTTTCACCTATACACTTAAGTTTTACCCTTTGGAATAAAATATCTCTCAAGCTAATGAAGTGTAGTTACTCATTCAGATCAAGTCCTCCGTGAGTTGAGTGTCCCTAGCACAAGTTCACTACGACACTCGCCACCCTTAACCACTTAGTAGCGATTAACTCAAAACTGACGCAATAAAAGTGAGTGCGCGTCGCGCTGTCGTGTCGTGTCGCGTCGCGTCGTCGCGGTATTTACGACGGTTGCTCGCAAGGTTGTCACCGCCGGAGAATTATTAACTGTTTGTTTTAGGATATTATTTCATAGTCATTTTAAAGGACTTTGACATTTGTTGACTTTTAGCTGGTGGTAAATACAAAAATATGTGAAAAGGGCATAATGGTAATTTTATGTACAGTCAGCAGCAAAAGTGGCTAAGCGTTTGAAGTGTTCAAAATGACCTACACGCGCATTTATATATATTTTATTTATTTCTCTTACCAATAGAGATGTATTGATCTCATTTTGAACACCTCAAACGCTTAGCAACTTCTGCTGCTGACTGTACATTATGTCCACATAAAATAAAACTACAGTAGGATATTATTACGCGTAGAATTGTAGACTATGTTTTCCTATCTAATAGTAATAGCAAGCACGGAGTTCTCGTAATCACTTCATGATATATGTGCCAGGCATTCTGTGTCCAATTTAGTTGTTAGTAATGTAACTGTGTTCCAATGTTTAACCAGCAAGCAAAACTTCTGACTCGCTTCGTGTTAGTTGAAATCGCAAGTGTTCGACACGGAACCAGAACGCTCCCAATTAAGGCTAATTGGGTTAAAAAGTTAAACGGGCATAAATCCGGCTGTGGCAGTCCTGCGGGGGCTGTGGGGAGCGATGGTGTCGGCCCGTGCCTGGGCTCGGCCAGCCTCGGAGTGGGCGCAGTGTACAACGGACAGTAGCTCATATGTACTGTATAGTTCATCATTTTAAACAAAAATTGATATAAAAGTTGTTCCAATACTATGTATTGGTATTGACAGTATCTGTGTTACCCTGCACCTTTGGTTACCACTTCATTTGTCACTTAAAGTAGTTTTCATGACCATGTAGTAACACAAATTACCACAGCTTACCTCCGATTGGACTAATGAACCCCACAGTCTAACTGTGAAAATAGTTTTGCGGGACGTTGTATTAATTTTTAAGTAATTGTTTATTGTTTTTATATATAATAGATAAATAAAAAATAATGAAAATATTATTGCGATATTGATGTAACTGGTGACCGAAGAGCTGGCGCCTTCCTCGCACAACGTATCAGCATTGCGATACAACGAGGAAATCCCGCCAGCATCCTTGGTACAATGCCTCAAGGGCTTTTTTTAGATTTTATACTGTAACTAGTTAAGTACTTGTAGTTATCATAACACGATTGTAATTTCTGTAAATAAATGTACTTAAAATGAAAACATTAAATCATTATGGTCATAAAACTAGACATTACCAAAAACCAAACATAAAATGCCTGCCTGTATAAAGCGGTAGATGGCGCTGGTTCGTTCGCATGTATTACAAGAAGTCGATATTTTATACACAACACCAATCTCTTTATTACTTTATCCTTGCTGCCCACTGAAGATACTTGTGGAGTGATACAGATGGAGTACTTACGCAATTTAAATATGTATACTCTGGTTGGGCCAACGTTGGTCGACATTGGAGCCAACACGCGTGTGGAAATATGATAACTGTTATACATGCAGTTGTTGACGTGGAGAATGTGGGATTGCTCGCTTTTGTGGAAATAACAAACGTTATGAGGCCATATCAGTTCAGGCGTTTAGCTTATTTGATTACCATATACCACATACCTTTTTCGAGTTACCTGATCAGAGTTAGCGCATTGTTCTTGATATAAATCCTACTAATGTTTGTGAAGATGTTTGGATGTTTGTTACACAATCAGGCAAAACGGGATTTAGATGAAACTTGGCGTATAGGTAGACAAAAATCTGAAACGAGACATAGATACTTGATATCCCGGTAATGGCCCGTGGCTGTGGGGAAGGTTTTTTTATTTATTAATCTTTCAGTCAACTCGCTCCCACAGTAAACTGAACAAGGCTTGTGCTGCAGTGTGATACATATCAATACTTAGATACATACATAACGTCCATAACCCAGGAGCAAATAGTCCTGATAAATACACAAATCAATATCCCTACCAGGGTTCGAGCCCAGGACCTCCTGTTTCGTGAACAGACTACCGACTCCTGATGTTCACGTTACCTACATACCTAACAGCCAAGAAGTCCACTGATGGCCATCGGCTTCCCTCTGGCCTTGAGCAGCGATCTCAAAGCAAGGGTCGAAATCCACCCGGGTCCAGATACGTTGATACTTCAGTATTTAACATCGTTTCCTTTCCCTTGCTTCCAGGTGTGGTTCCAGAACCGTCGCGCCAAGTGGCGGCGCCAGGAGAAGATGGAGGCGGCGCGGCTGGGGCTGTCGGAGTACGGCTGCGGCGGCGGCGTGCCTCGGCTGGGCGGGCTCGGCCTGCCCGTGGACCCCTGGCTGGCGCCGCCGCTGCTCACTGCGCTACCTGGTAAGCTAGTGCATGTAGACCATCATCCTCATAATCATAATAGACTTAGGGGTTCATACCCCCTAAACCGAACATGTGTTGCGATCAATTGATCCTCTTCTCGGCGAATTAATTGATTCGAATCTGACAGAAGCATCACACAGAAGTTCCCATATCGTTGGTGACGGAGATTAGGTACAACAAAACAGGCATACTAGAATTTAATGGTTCCCCATGAGAACATGTCTGATTTGCTTATGCTGTCACCGTGAAAATGATCTGTTCTTGAAAAAACTTATATGTTCTTGTAGAAACATGTCTGACCAGCGGCGCTACCGCGAAAAACGATTTTCGTAAATTTCACAAGACTGTCTTTGTCACTCTCATGACGCCTTAATTGGAGTAGAAGAGAAAGATGCTCGAAACTGCGACGTTCGTGGTACGAAACCAGCTGTACCCTTGAAAACTATATTGTCCGACCACGTCTGACTTGCTGTTCCCCGCAGGTTTCCTGAGCCACCCCCCCTCGGGCTACCCCAGCTACCTGACGCCGCCGGCGCCGGCGCCCGCGCCCCCCGACCCTCGCTCTTCCTCCATCGCGGCGCTGCGCATGAAGGCCAAGGAACACGTGGAGTCCCTCAGCAAAGGCCTGCAGATGGTGTAATATGTAACTAGAGCTTAACTTCACTGATAGACGTGGGAAGTACAAGAATGAACTATATTTTTTCATAAATATACATGTACTCGGACTTAATTTTGTCTTCGGTACGCGTATACTGAATCTAAATTTCATCCCGAAGTTTCGTACCCTAGCCCTCCACTTGAGTGACCATGAACGTTCTGTTCTGAGGTTCGAAACGTCGGGATGAAAGTTAAATTCCGTATTAGCGATATAATCCGTTTTTAATTGCTTTCATGCAACTCGGAACCTAAACATATTTTCATGTTTAATTTAATATTGAAGGCATGAAAAAGGAATAACATTGTAAAAGGCATAGTTTACCTGAAACCTTAAGGGATGGCTCAAAAGTTAGACGCCTCATTTGTATGTCATAACTCAGTTCAATAGCTGATTCTATCACAATTTTACGATATAAGGTTTGCGGTATAAGCCCGACTAGTCACAAGCAGTCATACATACAAAAAAAAAACAGATTCGGAAACAAGATTCACATGTCTTAAGTCTCAAGTGCATCATGACATGATGCAATAGTTATTTGTGCAACAAGAGAGGAAAGTTGATTTTTCTTGCGAGTGTTTATTTTGAGTCCCGAGTAAGCGAAAGATTCTATAATTGAATCACGAGCGTAGCGAGTGATTCTAGTGTTAGAATCTTGAGCGTAGCGAGGCACTCAAAAACACGAGATGTAAAATAACTTTAGTCTCGTGTGAAACATACAACTTTTCACCTCAGTAGTGAGAACATATTAAAGCTTTTATTGCCGACTGTACTTTTTTGCACAATCGTCATCTACTCTTCAAAAGGATTCTTATGAGCCTAAAACACCACGGGGTTATCTTGTGTATTTTAGTAGTTGCTTTTGCTACCTTCTGGCTCCAGCATCAGATCAGATCAGTGGTACCATAATATTGCATTGTCACCGAACTTACTTAAGTGTGCTAAATTTCAGATCAATCGGTTAAAGATGTTTGCTTCAAAATTGAGTTGCAAGATTCCACCCGGATAAATATACAAATACAAACATCAAGTTTAAAAAAAGGTTGTAAAAAAAATTCCATCAAGTTATCCACATTCATTTAAGTGTTTTATCTGCAACTGCACTGGCTTCATTACTTAATATTTTGTTTAAATATCTTTCATTTTAAAACATGTACCTACATTTAAAAATTATAATTTTTGATTAATTTGTGAGGGTCCGAACGTGTTAGTGATGTTTAGCGGGTCCATTATGTCCTTTTATAATAGATAGATACATATAAATGCTTAAATACATAGAAAACACCCATGACTAAGTAACAAATATCTGTGCTCATCACACAAATAAATGGTCTGACTGGGATTCGAACCCAGGACCACGGGTTTCATAGGAAGGGTCATAACCTACTAGGCCAGACCGGTCGTCAATTAAAAAGGTACTTTGTCTCACTCCCTGGAGTGACGAAAGTAGCAACTTTCCTCACTCCTTGAAAGTGAGGAAAGTCGCACTTTCCTCACTCCCTGGAGTGAGGAAAGTAGGCATGTTCGAACTGCTGAGGTGAAAAATATATTGCAATGCATTGTGTGAGTGTGATATTATGAGTAGTTGAGAAAAAATTACAGTCGACAATAAAAGCTTTGTAATTTTTGCCAGAAACCTTATTCCTGTGTCTGGCGTTGTGTCCTTGTCACTTGCCTAATATTAGTACAGTCCTCTTGAAATCACACGTCTATGAGTTCTGTTATTAGTATAATTAAGATTCAAATTCGCTTGAAGAATTTATTGTTGGATTAAAATAAGGCTGGTTCTATGGACATCTGTCATTATTTTTGGACTTCTGGTTGGATGGTTGATGGTTAAATTATTTCATAATAGGGTCAAGAGTTCCTTTATTGTAATGTAGGGGAGTTTTCAGAAAAAAAAAACTTTTTATTGTTATTTTTTGGGTTATTTCTTTTTCCAATCACGAGGATTACATTTTTATATTTCAATATTAAATAAACACAAAACAATTAATATTTCTCGGAGACCTCTATTATTTTATTTTTAGTGTTCCTCATTCTCAGTAGAAACACCCTATTACTTGTTTGATTCTGGAAAGAGTTAATTGTTTTTTTTTTCTGAAAATGCCCATAATTGAAATGTATACAGAGTGAATTTCGCAACAGCCCAGATCATGCATTTTTGTTTCGGTTTGTTTTATATAATTACTTACATTAGTAGAAGTACCTATGTACTTCACTAACTTAACTCAATTTGAACATGCAATTTTGGTTTCGTGCATATTTTTTCAATTTTAGTAAATAGCCAATAACGTACTATAGCTAACCGACAAGCTAACATAGTTTATCTTAATTACATGTAAAATATCCTGTTTGTTTGACACTTGACTGCTATTAAGATTACTTCAGTATTCCTTATTATAAGACTTGCGTGATGAAAGCAATACTATTAATTATATTGTTTAGGCTCCAAAACTGTACATAATGAAGGAGTCGACACCAAACTAATTTCCTAAGTTGATGTATTCATGATTAAGTAAGACCTTCCCAGCCCTCGGAGATAAACACTGGTTATATACGTCATAAATTTATTTTAAAACTCACAAGAAAAGTTCTAGGCTCTTTCACAAGTGGCATGCCATTACATGTCAATAATTTATAAACAACATTTTGTGTCACCAAAATTAATAAAAAGTAATCCTCGACAACATGTAATCAAGGATCATACAAGACATGAAATGACATTATCTATATAAAACCGCGTTCCCGCATGATGGCAAACACACTAGCGACATCTATCACGTTTAACAGCACTACGCCTCAATTCTTTACTAGTTCTGTGGAGTTGTCAAAATTAATCAACTAGTATCCATAGATGGCGCTGCCACATATTTCTTGATAAAAATATATGCATCATGTATCCCATGAATCCCGTGACCCCAAAAATTAATAAACATACTATGGTCACCTCAGCCGAAACACCGTCCACTACTGGTCATAGGCCTACCGAAGGAATAATCGATTATCAATGTTAAATTTAGAAAGAATAACTCTGCTATTTTCATCCGTAGCTTGAGACCAAACGACAAAAGTTTTCTCTACACATATATGTAGGATATTGGAAATGTGTCCCTTTATAATGGTTTTATAAAGTTTTAATTGTCTTGTAACATCTGCTACTAAAGTTTGTACTCCATGGGTTGTCGACGGTTTCGGGTTAGTATCGGTCAGTTCAGAGAATGGATTGTAAATAATATTTGTATTAAATTGTACATTTAATGTAAGAGTAGGCACCTATTTAAATTCAATATAGATATTATTTAAGATGAATATACTGAGCTAGAGATTTAATTGTTTATAATAATTTTAAAATCTTTAAGTATCTTCCGTTTTAAAACACTGAGATGAGATATGGAGATATGGGACATTTCATTTAGGAACGTTTTAAAAGTGTGATTTTTTCTATCCCTAAATGATTATTAATATTATCCACCCTGTATTGCTACATCTAATAACTACCTATATTTTAAAGGACTGTTTGCTCACTTCACACTACTTGTAAATATCGGAGGCTAAGTAATTTAATGTTAGATAATTATTTATGAGTGTATATATCGATGTACGTAGGTATAAATACAATAATAGTAGAGTAAGAGAAATATCAAATATAGTACGAGAGATTAATAAATAAATGTGTTCTTATAACAATTGTTTTATTATTTAACCAACGAAAATCATCAGCGAAAAGACGTTCCTTGATGTCCGTGTGCCCTGTGTGGTGACAATGGGCTCCCCTAATGATATCCATGACGAGCGGCCCGCTACCTTGACCAGACAGACCTTACGTCAGGGTGACAAAATGATATCACATTGACATGAATTATGAATTACCTATTACATAAAACGGATCTTAAGATCGGAAGTTTTGAAAAATTGCCTTCAACACTTTATTTGATAGTTAGCCTCGGCCCGCGACTATGCTTCTTTTTATACAAGACTGATCAGTGTTTGACCTCAGTCGCACCTGATGGTAAGTGTCGACGAGGTCGAGGGTGTAGCACGCTGGTTCAGTAGCAGCCTATTCACTCTTGCCTTGAAGAGACCGAAATTATATCTTTCCGGGAGACTGAGGTCAAACGCTGGTCAGTCTTGTATAAAAAAAAATCCAGCGGGGCAATTATTGAGCGTCCATACTCGATTCGTGACAAATACGGTCAGAAACAAAGAAATAGTATTTTAGGAATGAGAAAGATAGCAATTAATAATCAATGGGTCATCAAATAAATGGGTACCGAAATTATTATTTTCGTGGAAAAATGGTGAAAAAAATTAAGTGCGATTATTTTCGTCCTTAAAAGGATTTAAATTCGAGACGACTCTCAAAAATCAGCCCTCTGTCTCGGATGCCGGAGGTTCTCGCCACTTTTTATATAATATACAAATACTTAAACACATATATAAGACACTCATGGCTCTGGAACAAATATTGAGCTCATCACCCAAATAAATGCCCTTACTGTCTCAAATCTGTCGTCAATTAATTACATTAAAAAACTCGAATGAGTGTCAGTTGAGTTTGAAAACGGATGGGCAGCAGCGTTCGTTGAAAACCAATCTACAGCTACTGCGGTCGCCGACCTGCCAAGCGTGGCGACTATGGCAACTACCCCCACGATGATACAAGTCATATTTGGGAGACACCATGTCCTGTAGTGGACGACTTGCGGCTGAGATGATGATGATGAGTTTGAGCTTGAACACGTCCTAGTTCGTAAGGTTTAGGACTGCTACGCGGTGTAGACGCGCTACGGAGTAGCTGTAGCGACGGAGCAGCTACGGCTTGTCAATCGAATCAACATTATTGAAGAAATCAAATTATTTTTTATTAAATATTTTGATTTGTTTTAATATTTAAGTAGTAATACACTATAATTATAAGTTATACAAATGTGGTGTTACTACTACATTTATAATTTATTTATTTCTACTTAAAACCAAAGCAAATCAAAATATTAAACAAAAAATAATTTGATTTGCTCTTAGTTGTGTAGATGGCAGCACCGTCTCTCTAGCTATATCAGAATCTAGAAAGTGATTAATATGGGAGCCAGAACGTAGTGTTTCGCCTTAGAGATGGCAAAAGGTGCCAAAAACCATAAAAACAAGATTATATATATACTTGACATATTTCGACGGGTTCCGCTGTGTTCGGGTGGCCCAATTCAGCTGGCTTCAGCCGAGATAGCTGGAGATGCGGATTCGAATCCTGCCTCGGACGCCGGAGGTCCTCGTCATTTTTTTTAAGTATATGCCATCTATTTTCAATTTATCAATGTATTTTCCGTACACGGAACAATAGCGTTCCGGGCAATTGGAAGGTGGAGCCTTTCGACAATCTATTGAAATGCTATATGTACACTAAGGGGATATTGCCCCTATCTGTATCATGGGACGCGCACTGAGACACCGCCATGCTGTAAGGACTACTGAGACTGAGGGGAGTCTAAAAAGTACTAGGCTATTTGGGTGAAAAGGATTGACTAATACTGGGCTACACATGGTATACAATTTTATCTCCGGCAAACGATGACTTCCGCGAAATGGGCCCCTTATAAAAGTGACATCTAAGATGGCTCACCGGCAACACCGTATAATTGCCACTAAAACCTGCTAGCTTAACAAAAAATACAATAACTAAAATTTAATTAAAAACCTGCTTTATCCGCATATAACCTCGTTAACCGACTGCGCGTTCCACGGCAGTTAACCAACGCTGACAAATCGGCGCGCACACGCAACCACAAACAGTAATCTTACGCACTCATTACTGCCCGAGTGTTTCAATCGTATGAAATAACTTATATGAGGTTATTAGAGATTTACGTCGTTTTCGACGCGAGCGTTAACGCGCGGGCCGCAGCAATTATCATTAGTAGTGTAGTAATTAGAGTTAATCATATTCTCTAATCGCGCGGCAGATTTAAATTAAGTACGGCTTATGTCATGTATGTGTATTTATGTGTGTGGTTGTTATGATAAAAAAAAATATCTTTATCTTTCAGTTTAGGCACATTTACATGCAGTTATGAACGCCAAAGAAAAATCTACACTAGTTCGAACCCTACACCTCTGACCCCTCCCGGTATTTTGCTACGGCTCTTGGGAGCTTGGGGAAGAATCCGTGGGGTAGGCACTAGTTTTACGAAAGCGACTACCATCCGACCTTCCAATGCAATTAACCAGGCCGGAATAATCCGGGATCTTCCGGTTCGGTATCCGGTACATTTCTTTCACAGAAAAGCGACTTGTAAATATTAAATGATATTTCGTACACAAGTTCCGAAAAACTCATTGGTACTAGTCAGGGTTTGAATCTGCGCGTTCAAGTCGCACGCTCTTACCGCTAGGCCACTGGCGCTCCTCTAATAACCATCGTATGAAAACCAAATAAAGACACTGCAACCAAATCGATTCACTAGTTTAAGACCTTCAGTGACACATAGCGCATAAAATATTTTTTTTTTTTTTAGAAATCCGATTGTAATATCTATGCCGAAATTAAAGTAAGACTCTGTAATGGCACGTTACAATTTGTTTAGTAAATCAATGCGTCGCTATTTCTTCTAACGGTATGTCGAAGTACAGACGAACCTAAACTTCCAACATATCAAGAACTCAAAAACACTGGCTACTAAGCGGTATTGTAGCCCGCACTTATTCTGGTCAATAACCAACGTAGCATTCGGAATGGCAGCCAAGTTAGTCCCGCTACTCGCCGCCCGAGGCGCTGTCGTCGGCGAATTTTTAATTACTGTTCGGGCGGCGCGCATTTGCAAGTCAAAGCCGCTGAAAAAACCTAACACCCGGAGCCGAGAGGCCTTGAGTAGCGCGTATTTGATTAGTTGTGGCCCACCTTAGCGTTTTGTAGGACACGGAGTTTTTATACAATAATAGTAGCCATAAACTAAATAAAATAATTAAAGAGGTTAATTTTTTTATTACAAAAAAAAACACAGACATGATATATGAAAAAAAAATCGCATAATTGTATAACAGTTTTTTGGTTGTAATTCTAAATATTGTGGAAGAACACTGATGTAATGGCCAATAAAATTATAACGAGGCATAAAATTTTCACCGATGTAGATAGGCTATTTTCTCCAACTTGTCATCATCTTCCACGCGCCCGGTGCCCCGAGTGACTAACTTCTTTAAGGATAGGACATTAAGAGAGTGCCATATCTGTATTACAATTTGCCTAATAATATCCGTCTAGAACTAGACATTTTTTTTTTAAACGCCTTAAGAAATATTTATTTGAAACACTTCCATAAATTAGTTATGGTATGGATTAGTTATGGTATGTATGGTATACAATTGCTCATTAATTGTAATATTAACATCAATATGTTATTATTGTGTTTTATAGAGAATTTCCCACAGACAAACTGTGCAACCAATTTTACAGGATTTCTGTTTATTTATTTATTTTAAGTATGTTCTATGTCTCATAATAGTGATAATATAGATATCATGTGATCAAGTATCACAGTATGAGTCGACTCCTCGCCGCCCCTGTGCCCGGATCTCCTGAATTTCGTTAGCTCTCATTTGTTTAGAGGTAATTGCCGGAGCTACGGGCACCCTCCCCCCCCTCCCCCGCCACGCCCCGCCGCCTTATTGCCGACTTTTATTTAACCGGTTAATCGCTAACCGGTTTCGTGGAGTGGAAATCGGGTTTGTACAACCTTTATTGCTTTAGTTACATTCGTTTTTGCGAGCCCGGATTGAGCAATATGGGGAAGATGTTTGTTTATGTCAATCAAGGCGCCCCCAGTACAACGAGTACGCAAGTTATAGTAAAGACTTTCGAGGATGCATTGAAATATTAAATATAAAATAGCTGATTTAAAGCTAACATTCTTAGTATCATTGCTTATAAGCAACATCAGAGTTTGATTAAGTTTAGGGAATTTAAAAACGTACGTAAATTATCAGTATCACATTTAGTATTTATTATTAGATGTTAAATTGAGTATTATATTTTTTTATAACTAAATATATTTTATTAACACTTCTATATAAATTATAAATTGAAAATAGAAGACAAATTCTAAAGTTCTTATACATGTCATCTATTTTAAATTTTTAAGTTTTGATTTCACTGAAATTATTAGTCTTATATTACTAAAAATAAAGCAAAAATATAATGATGTTAAATAAACAGTGCGGCATATTGCTTAAGTTCCTCACTAGTCTTGATTTATTTTTAACGACTTACAGTGCCACCTAGTGTCGAGTAGCAGCACTAACACAAATCATCCCTGACGTTGAAGTGATTTCCGCGTTCCCGCGGGAGTTGTCCCCTGGGAGCAGCAAGACCGCTAGGTAGTTGCTCAGCGCGATCACAGATGGCGGTAAAAACGTCACGCGTAAAATTATGAAGAAACAATTTTGATACGTGTAACTAGAAATAAAAATATTTTAAATATTAAATATTACGTATTTTCAATTGATTTATTGGGCAAATGCAGTGCTCCTAGAGTAAGTCTATAACAGTCATAAAGGTTCATATTCATACAATAATTTGGAAAAGTACTGTTCTTTAAATAAATTACGCGTGGGAACGTAAAGTGCTATTTTAAATATAGTCCTCCTGACCTAGCCAAGTCGTGAGCAAAACGCAACATTGCCTACTTAGGTACATACATGCAGGTAGGTACCAATTGGTTTAAATATATAATGTCGTAAAGTGTCCCTTCATCACAAGCACTATGGAGCCTAGCCATGATTGAATGGACTAGAAATCAATCAATTTCTAGTCCAGTTATTACTATTACTTCAGCCGCGCGTCCACTCATGGACAAGCGCCTCCCCGATAAACTGCGATAAGCCAAGTTGAATTCTATAATCGCCACGCTTACAGGCGGGTTGGTGATCGCGCCATGTTACACCGCTCTAAGGGACGCTGCTGTTCGTCTTCCGTTACTGTCACAGTCTAGTCTAGTTACATTCATTAAATCATTTTACATTACATTTTGATAACATATAAAAAGCCCTACGTAGCCATACTGATCTACCCGGCCAAAGACCAAATGACTTTTCATATCTTCCAATTGTAAACGAGCATATTTGAGTTGGCGCAGTGCGAGGAGTGCAGCTGCATCGCAATTGCCACCGCATTAAAAACAGGAGTGCATTCCCTGCGCCTGCCTAGCCTCGTCCATGCTAACGCCTCCGTCTAGTGTAAGGTCCTTACAGAAGACCACAGCCATAATAGCACTGCTACCTTTCAGGTATGTAGTGTTGTGTTCCTGATGGTGAGTAAGGTTCCCAGAGCTCCAACCCTCCTTAAAGGCCGGCAACGCGCTTGTGACTCCTCTGGTGTTGCGGGTGCCCATGGGCGACGGTAATTGCTTACCATCAGGCAATCCGTCTGCTCGTTTGCCGCCTATGTCATAAAAAAAAAAGTCCAAACCAAGCAACATACAAGAATCGTCTATACAACGTCGTTCCTCTGACATACGAGCTACTTCTCTCGTTCCGGTACTATGTGGTGCAACGCCATCTATGGATACATGCTGAGTTATTACTTGACGAAAATTTTGGCCTAGTGACCTTGAGTTATGAAGGCGCTGCATGGTTGTGATGATGATGTATTTATGTGTTAAGTAATTGTATATCGCTGGCTGAGTACACACAACACAAGCTTTCTTGAGCTCCATGGGGCTGTACCTCAATTTGTGTAAGAATGTCCTGTAATATATATCATCTTAGTTAATTTATTAAGTTAGGGTATCGGTACATTTTGTGCAAAAATAATGGTGGGAAAGTTTTGTGTGCAATTATTTTACTACTCAAACCTTTTTGAATTAGAGTGCACGACTCGACTCTCAAAAGTCGGCCTCCAGCATGGTCCCGCCGGGAGACTTTTGGGTCAGCATAATTTTTATGTTCAAATTTGTTATATGTTACATGTGTTGTATTCATGTAGTTTACAAATTGCTAATTGTACCACATTTTACACTGAAGAGTTAAAAAATCGAGAAAATTATTTCAAAGGTTTTAACTTTTGGTGATTTTTATAATTCAAATTGTTAATCTCCACTTTGTATAAGAGTAAAGTGTAACCTAGTAACTTGTTATTAAATGAAACAGGTGTCAAGTACTCTACCGTGACCGACCAGAGGCCGTGGTCCGCTGGTCGGCTCGGGCCGGCGACGCGAGCTCGCGCGGCGCGGCCGCGGGCCGTTTGCTGGCAACTTATTAAATTCAGCGGCGTTTGGTCAGTAGGGACGGGACATGGCGCTAGCTACTCAATGTTGAGTTAAGCTATGAGTAAATTAGTAGTGTTTCTAAGGCGAGACACGGGTTAGTCTTATAGAACACAAGATGCAACTGCACCCCATATATGAATCCCTTTCGGGATGCTGTTGTAGGTATAGGTAGCTAGAATGGTGGTGCTGCCAACAAACGATTTCTAGTTACTTAAATATTTTGTTTTGTTTTGATTGTTATGCAGGAACGCTACAATACAAAGTGAAGTAGATGGCAGTCTGATTTAAACTTAAGTTTTTTTACACAATATTACTAATGAACGGGACTTTACAGCGTATATTAACTTTAATAATTACTTCCGACTTTTTGACAAAGACATTGTCCTCGTGGTCTCGACTAAAAGTTAATGTAGGTTAAGTCCCGTTTATTTGTAATAACGATACTTGGTTTTTTTATACAAGACTGACCAGCGTTTGACCTCAGTCGCACCTGATGGTAAGTGTCGACGAGGTCGAAGGTGTAGCACGCTGGTTCAGTAACAGCCTAATCTACTTATAACGCATAAATTTCTGTCGTTCTGAAGAAAAACATAGCTCAGCAATTAGAAGGCGATTGAGACGTAAGTACACTTAATGTGAATATCAAAACAATGAATGTATTAATTACAGGTAACGATTATATTATGGATGTAAAAGGTTACATTCTAGCTACATATGAGGTAAACTTTTGAGGTATGGCTCATCTCTACCCGCGGTTGTCTTTTTGCGCGCATATGCGCGAGTGAGAGCCTTCTGTTTGTTTATCCGTTTGTTAACCCTCCTCGGCGGAGCCAAATCTTTCATTACGGCTCTGCAAATAAATCAGGGTAAGAAAAACCTTTGCTTTCGTATAATAAATTTGGCATTTCTGCGGGTGAACATTTCCCCGGGACAAATGTTTGGAGACTTCTGAAGCTGACGTCAATTACACTTCGGAAGAAATTATAAACAAACAATTAAGGTTCACGAATGTATATATAAGATACTCATAGCGGTTTTCTCCATATAAAGTCAAAAATTGAGACCCCAAACACAAGTCGGTAGGGTAGTATAGGGAGTGACGTGTGTTTCCTATCGCCCACAACAAGATGTGAGTGATCATGTGTTCAATGCCAAGATCGCTACGCTTGGCAGGCGGGTTGGGGATCGCAGTATGTTTCACTGCTCTAAAGAGACCCCGTCCTCTGGTGGCACAGAATACCCGGCTCGGGACATACTAGCCGTCCGGGAAGTTCACAACTCGTAAATAATGCTCTGGAGACGATGATTGTAATACAAATAAATTTCTCACCATTTAGAAAATTTGCACCACGTACTCTACCCTACCCTGTGCTCGTTTTAGAGATAAGGACATATTTCATTAATTAGCAACAATTTAATACACTGTAAATTGACCGGTAAAACTAAATGGGAAAATTTTATTGGCCGTTCGAATATAATATATATTATATTTAATTATAGATCACGATCGTATATTAGAAGAGCTACTGCCAAACTAAATGTAACTACGTACTGTAGTTAATAAACTACGAGTAGGTATTTTATGAAAAACTAATTCTATTCTAAATATAGAGCGACTTATTGCATGAAAATACAAACATGCTTGAACGTTACTGTCAATAGTAGGTATTAGAATTTATATGAAAAAGTATTGATGATAATACGAGTACCTACATATGACGGCTGCCCTCGATTTTCCTGGAATTCCATCATCAGACCCTGACATGGTGCCAATGGAAGTACCTCAAGAGTATACACTATCAAATAATTCTATAAATCGGTTCGGATATGAGGGAGAAATCGGTGAACATACATCAAAAAATACATACAGTCGAACATAGAACCTCCTCCTTTATTGAAGCCAGTCAAGTCCACAGTTCTTGTCCCCCGATTGAACGTCTATCGGATGAAATGATGATGATGATGGCAGACATACCTATATGTAACTCTTGGTCCGGTTTAACCAATTTTGCGGGTAGCTGATCCGCCCGAATGATCGCCAACCAAATTAACTTCCAATAAAAGTTAACCCTTTGTGTGTGTTATGAATGCCCCCGGGGAGGGTGGGGCAATCTGGACTATTACTTGTATTTGTTATGAATGCGCCGGGGGAGCGGGCGCGGGGTGCGGGGCAACTCTGAACTAATACCCGATATCAGCCGCTAGTCATAAGCGCAAACTGTCGGCGCAAACACCCCGTAATTGATTCTGCGCAGGTATAGGCCGAGGGCTCGCCGTGGGTAGCTGGCTACATTGTACATACATAAATGTTACGGGACATCCTTACACAAATTAACTGAGCTCCACGGTAAGCTCAAGAATAAGTTATACATATTATGCCAGACGCCAGATATATAGGTTTTAAGTTTTCAGTATCGTAACATGTAGTAGGAACGCGCACAAATCGTACAATTTACAAATGTAGAACGTACAGCTGCTTTGAATCAAATTTATTGTATTTAATAAAACTGTGACACTTGACGAGAAAATGACATCTAGTAAACATAACAATTCAGTTTATTGATTTGTAATAGGGTATTTAATCAAACGCCTAAATGCCAACTGAATCAATTACATAGTTAATAATAAAATAATGTATTTGAATTATAAACGGAAAAACTGTGCCAAATACATCTAAAGCACTTAGGATCATCGATAATCGGTCTAAAGGACAAAGAATCCTGTACAGAATACAATAAGTTTTTATTTACCATGAAAACCTTATTTTAGGCGAATATCTGTTATTTACAATTACTATAGCTCTTTTTTTAGGATAAGAAAAATTGTACGATTTTGAGAAAACAATTTAAAAGCAGTCATATTTGCCTCTTGTCGTCTTCACCATAACGTTAACAATGGAATTTTAAATCTCAATTACGATATTACTGAAATAATCGATGAGACGTAGGCATTATCGTCCGTTATTTTTCTAATCTTAAAAAAAAAACGAGAATATAGGAAGCAGCGGCGGGCGCTCGCGCTAGCGGGCAGATTTAATATAGCGCGGGTTAAGGCGCCGGCAAACACGCGCGAGGGGAGGTTATTGTCGACGTTCGATCCGCGAGTGTTGCTGATTTGGGAATTATGGCGGCGCCCTTATTGTGTCTCCGTCCCCGAGGAAGCCGAGTGGACACCAAGTTTATTAATAACACTTATGGAAAGTTCCTTCCACGATTGATTCTGTTCCGAATCCGCTATTTAATCGGTTAACTTTTCACTTTGCTTAACACTATTATAATAGCACTGATTGGTATTGGCTAGTTGCTTGCCAGCCTAGATTCGTAAACGTCTCCCAAACGGACTTTACATAAATTATATTTTGTCTTTAACTTACAAACACAATTGTCCAATTGAGAAGTAGATTTGACACTGACAGGGACTTCCGGTTGAGCCTTAAAATGGCTAAGATGTCTTGAGAATATTTTTTTGGTTTTTGTTCTTAAACGTTGTTTAGTGTGTAATATCGATAGCTTATTATACAGTGATCTAACGCAGTATTGTGCAGCTAATGAAGAATTGATCTCCAAACGCGTTTCACCACTGTTTAGTCAACACCCGGCAGTCCCAGAGCCGCGGCTTCGTGGCTTTCTGTAAAGTCCAGCTTTACAGAACGTAAGGCCTACTCGTACACTGGCATGCTCTGGGAGCAAACTTGTTATGTTATTCTATTGATTTGCTACAATCACTGGCGAAATGTTCAGAATAGAGGGAAGCCATTTTTTTTAAACTGTCTATCTAAGTTATTACTTAACCTCGTAGTGTTTTTTCTACACTGCCACATATTTGTGGCACTGAGCTTTACACTGTAAAAAATAAGGTTCAATTTTATTAGCGCGCTCCACATACAGCAGACGGCGACGGCGAGTCTTCGCCTTAAGCACGTGTCTGCGGATATTTTTACAAGCGTTATTAGTGTCGCTGGCGGGAGGACACGTGGTGGGTCGGGGAGGAGGGGGGGGGGGGTCTGTCACCAATGAGAGGTTATAAGTTGCAATTTGATGTAGATGAACTGGCTGTCTGCGGATAATTTTATACGGATTTGACGACATATCTGGCCTAGTAGGTAGTGACCCTATGAATCCGATGGTCCTAGGTTCAAATGCCAACGATTAAGCCCGAGTACAGCTGCCTCGTCGGCGAACGGTGTACACCTGGGTCACAACGGAAGAACAGCGCTGGCTTTGCCAGCTACAATGCTGAGTTGTGACCCTTTTGTGGCAAAAATGTTTTTTTTTATGGTCTTTTTGTTTTGTCATAAATAAATGTTTTATCTTTCTTTTTCTTTTTCTTTAATTGCCAGTCAGGGCATTTATTTGTGTGATGATATTTGTTCACAGATATTTGTTCGGGAGTCATGGGTGTTTTCTATGTATTTAAGAAAGTGTATATATATATCGTTGTCTGAGCACCCACTGCAACACAAGCCTTCTTAAGCTTACCGTGGGGCTCAGTCAATTTGTGTTTGAATGTCCTGAAATTATTATTTTTTATTATTGTCGCTGCGGAAGCGATAATTAGTGAGTAAGATGTGGATATTGGATCAGTACTGATAAACATAGAGTGTTTTTAAGACCTGCGGTACACCACCTGAAAGAATGTCCAAGTCCATCGTTGGGGGCACCTCTTGTCCGCTACTTGACCATTCTGGGTTATTTCTACTCAAAATCACGAGGACTATCGATTAATATAATATAGTATTTATATATATTTATATCATATATATAATAAAAATTTAGTACCATGGTTTAAATATGGCGTCTGTGAACGACATAATTTTCGTGATTCCGAGTACAATACATTCAAAATTTGCAGAGTTCAAAGAGAAATTATACAATTTCTAAAGTGGCGTTAAACGTAGGTACGTCATGTCGCGCCCTCCTCCCCGGCGCCATCACAATGTGTCTATTGTGTCGCTCTTTTTAAATATCAATAATGAAATAACCTAATCCAGTGAACTCGGCTAAAAAGGCTTTCGAACCAAAGGCTGAACTTTTATTAATTTTGCCCTTAACTCACTTTGAATGTAGCGAGGGCGGGCGCGGGGGCGGACGCGAGGGGGAGCAGGTGACTTAATTGATATCGTTACAAATAATCTACTGGCAACAAACGAAACGCGCGTGTCAACTTTACAAATCGGTTCTTGATATGATACCGGACTTCAAGTGCATACCTAGTATGTATGGCAGCGCAAATAGCGCAATCGTGCGCATTAAGGTAGCAAGCTTTTTTTTTCACATTGAAGATAAACACCTACCACTCGCGCCAATTTATTTTCATAAGCATTTGAGCATGTTGACATTTCCCTCAATATACAATTTTATTTAAAATTAGAAAGATAATTGACTTTTGCACTAAATACTACCAAAAGATAATATTGACGAGTTAGAAAAACTGGTGGGTGAAGTACCTACACGACTTCAGTAAATACGTGCTATGTATATAATAGTTGGTAACCCTAAACGAGCCCAGTAGCTATAGTCCATCCTTTCCACCCAATAGCCTGGCCTGGTACATTCTAGATTCCATTAAAACTCAATAGTCCTTACACCATGGCGGGTGCTGTCTCTGTGCGCGTCCCATGATACGGACAGGGGCAGCATCCGCATAGTGTACCCCTTAGATTTCATGAGAATTGTCGGAAGGGCCTCTGCGCGTTGGCTTGATCCGGCTCTGCGTACGCCTCCCAAATGTCCGGAACACAATTGTTCCGTGTACGGAAGAGTAAGACTAACATCGAGTCAAGTTCAGATTGTCAGCGTGTGATTGGTCCGGAGACAGTTCAAACGAAACATAAAGTGACTAGATCTGAATGGCGACAACACGGCGCGGAATGTCGCCGGGTGACGGGAATTATTTAATTTGTGCTATTGTTGCCGAGCCCGGGGTACTCGTGCGAACCCCATTACGGATTTTAAGACCAAGTATCCCCAGGAGCTTTGGAACTATTTACGGAAGGACTAATCATCATCGTCTCGGAATTTCGCCCCGGTTCATGGGATCCTGGGGTCCGCTTGGCAACTAATACCTGGATTTGGCGTAGGCACTCTTGCGAAAGCGACTGCCATCTGACCATCCAACACAGAAGGTATAACTAGGCTTTATTGGTATTAGTCCAGTCTCCTCACAATGTTTTCCTTCACTGAAAAGCAACTGGAAAATGTCAAATGATATTTCGTACATAGGCTCCGAAAAATTCATTGGTTAATGCAGGGGTTTGAACCTGCGACCTCCGGATTTCAAGTCGCACGCAGGGTCACTACCCACTAGTCTGACCTAGTGGGTAGTGACCCTATCTATATACTATCATCAAACTATTGTTTTATTTTTAGCCTTTTCTAAGTATTTATTATTTATTTTTATTTTATTTTATTTTTTATTTTTTACATAGGTACATTATTATAAATAAACCATACCTGAACGGTACTTAACATTTAATCCAATATTTACTTTGATGAGTTTTATAATAGTACTTGAAAGTACTTAACACGACATTAAGATGTACTTTTTTTTTTTACTCCTGTTCAGCTAAATTAGTATTTACTGATTATTTTCCGAAAAAACGGCTTCCCACGCGTCTATTTAGTCATTCGCGCTGAATATCTCAGGAACAGAGAGTGCCAACAAAAATGAACTCTAGTCTAAAAATAATATTTCTTTAAAGATAATTAAAGTTAATTGAAATATGAAATAGATATACTAAAAAAGAGCAACCAGGTGCCCGACGTCCGAGGCCGGATTCGAACCTGCACCTCCAACTCTGGCGGCTGACACCGTGGTGTATATGACACCAACTAAACCAATTTATTAAACAGGGTTAAACAGAACGATGCCTTAAAGAAAATTAGGAGGCAAATGAGAAGACATATCGCGTGATGGTAAGCATTTACCGTCGCCCATGGACACCAGAGAGGAGAGAGGTCACAAGCGCTGCAGACCTTTAAGATGGGAGTACGCTTTCTTATTTTTCACTCTCGAAGTTGTAGATGAGTATATATACCTAGGACAAACTATACAGTTAGGTAGGTCCAACTTCGAGAAAGAGGTTAATCGTCGAATCCGACTCGGCTACTATGGGCCTCATAAGAAATCTCAAAGTCACCCAAAGGGCAATGGCGAGAGCTATGGTGGGAGTGTGGCACGAAACGCACCGGAAGACGCAGCATAGGTAGGCCTCCCACAAAGTGGACCGACGACCGTGTTGATGGACGCGGGATGCCGCTGGATATGGAAGGCGCAGGATCGGTCTTTTTGGGTGGTTTTTGGAGAGGCCTATGTCCAGCAGTCGTGTAGTGGACGTCTTTCGGCTGACATGATAATGATGCTGATAATGCCAAATGATGAATTATGTCAATCGAGATTATGCGACCCGACAAGATCCCTTTTGAAACTGTATTGTTTGCTGACTGTACCATAATCGCGCACAATGTGCCCAATGTCCCGGCCCCGGCACGCAGCGAGCACGCCGCGCGCCCGCGATATTAGACAAGTTGCGACCGCGCAACTATGCTAATAACCGGCGGGGAGGCGTCAGCGACATCCGCGATATGGACCCGCTGTTGAGAACAGCCAGACTTGAGTGCGTGCCGCGAACATCGAAAATCGCAAGTTTCGAATGTTTGGCGCTGTATTTACGCCTTGAGTAAAAGAAAGATGCCGGTTTTCTAACTCCTTTTTCAGTAGCTTGCCTGTACCAAGTTCTCGACATAGCTCAAAGAATTAGCAAGCTGCAGTGGCCGACGTATGAACCGACAGAACCGCGCGGCCACAAAGAAGCGACAACCGCTGGGGTAAACGCGTTCTTGAATGGATACCACGACTCGGCAAACGTAGTGTGGGATGCCTTCCGACCAGGTGGAATGACGATTTGCGAAAGATTGCAGGCAGGGTGCTATGGCGCTCTTTAGGGTAGGGATATGTCCAGCAGTGGACTATTATAGCCTGATTATGATGATGACTCGTAGTTCACCTCTTGTCTGCGTTCTTACTTGGCCAACATGAATATCCACATTTAGAAAGGAAGAGTCTTAAATCGGTCAATACCGACAGAAAAAAGTAAGTGAAAGAAGTGTTATTGTGTGATATTTGTTTACACTGAGTGCCTGAACTAAACTGCATCTATGTGATTGATAGTCTAATGGAAATGTCATATAGAAAATTAGAATGTCTTGGGATTGCAGGGGTAAGTAGATGGTTTTATTTTGGAATATAAAATAGGAGAACATACTTAGTGTTTATTAGTTTTCCATCCAGATCAGAAAGTACAAATTAAAATCACCATTCATCGTTGTGTCAGACTTACCTCCTGCCAGCGGCGGCAGGTCCTAAGTTACAGGGGATGTCTTATTGCGTGTTCATACAACGCACGTCTCTCGTCCCCGCGCCCCACTCCAGGCCCCCCCTGCCGCCCCGCCCGCTCAATTATTTACTGAATCATATTAATTAAGTCTATCGAATGGAATTTGCCGATAGAATTCAATATCATTAAGTTATAACATGTTTATTTCAATTAAACTCTCGGCTCGTTAACGCGCGCTCATGCGGATCAAATTATACCGAAACAATGTCAACTATTACATATAGAAGCTCGTTCCCACTATGTCGGATTTTGGATCCGGATTTCTGCCGGGTGTCGGCGCTCTTGTTTTATACTAGCTGTCTTTCAAAGACCGCAGCTGGTCCCAATTTCCGACAGTCAGCGTGAGGATTTGCAGAACTGCACTATGGGCAGGCCACGTAATCCAGAGAGTCGACGGCCGTCGGGGAAAGTCCTGGTCCTATAAGTAGTGTTTACTTGCAGCACTTGCAAAGCGCAATGCCGCCACAAGCTGGATGGAGCGATGACCTCAGGTCGCTGGGAGTCTGTTGCAGAGTGCTGATGATCACTCCCCGTGGCGCTCCTTGCGGGTGGCCTTCTGCCATGGCTAATAGTGAAGCTTCTATACGCGATGGTGGTCGGCGATCGAGGTCGTTACATTAAATTATCCAGTTTTTCAATCATTTTAGAATGTCAATAACTATTACATTATATACATCGAATATTAGGGAGTATAGACTGTCGGACATCCGACAAATGTGTACAGTCCCATATGCTACCTACTCATAGGTGAGCAAGAGCCGTCACGATTTTTTCTGGACGTAGAGGGCATGTCGGATCCGACACAAATCGTACGACGAGTGTGCACACTACTTCAGCCATGGACGTCCATTGCCGGACGTGTGAGACCTCCAAAGGGTATTGTTTACACGCCATCATGGTGTTAAAACCGCCATGGTTACAACAGAACAAACAACAGAAGGTATGGTTAAGGTATGCGGGGTAGGTATGTTAACACGCGAGTATATCTCACGTGTCAAATCGTGACCTATATATTACACCTAATAATATATAACGACCTCTACGCGCCTGTCGCCACGGCACATGTGTTGTACAATCCACGCCAAACACATGATTATACTTCTGCATCTTTATAAAGGTAAACCGTAACCCTATCATGTTTACTGTACTACGTAAATATTTGGTATTAAGGTACCTAAAATGGCAGATTTTATATTACGAGTATTTAAATTACGAGTTTTGTAAACTTTTCTGTATTTATCTCTGTAAGTGAATTGAATAATTCTTATGAGAATAAATGATCTTAAACCTAAAATATTTCAACCTACCAGGTCAAAAAAAAAACTCTTAATCCTGCTCCACTTTACCTTACTAATATTTATTATTTACGAATAACTAATTCAATTCAATTTATTTACTTCCAGATAACATTGACCTAGTTTAGCAAGCAGTTTAGAATGTTAAATTCAATTAAACTTATAAAATACCCAAAAAAAGGTGCTTATCAGTCTAATGGCCCTGTTGCCAATTTTTCGTAAGCTAACCAAACTTCACATGTTAATCATCTATTCATTAGTGATTCATAAATATCACGGAAACACCGACACAGCTCGTGGACAAATTTATCCCTACAACGTAAAGCTGGGATTGGTAAACAGACAGACAGCATATAACGGGACTCCTGTAACGCAAACATGGCAGCAAACGGCTGAAATTGAGTTTATCGATGCTCGGCGGGCTGATCGCTTTGACAACGTCGTTTAGCGACATCATGAGCCGCGATCTAATAAAACTCCTACAACTCTCGCCCAACCTTTATTACTGCGTGTTTTTATACACTGCCTTCCCAAAACAGTCACGAAACTAAAAGCCATGCCAATTGCAATCGTATCTCTTTAAAATAACGGCTACGACTGATTCGGCGAGCAGTAAAGTGGTCGCAGTAAATTGAGCGCGTATTATACCATTCCTCGGGACTTGCTGTTGGATTGTAACGCTTATTTCTATAAAAATAAGGAGATGAGTCGGTGTTGATTCAGAAATAGAACCGGCGGGAGTTGTTCGACACTTAATTACTTTTCGGGGATCCACTGATTCTGTATATTTGATTGCGGGCGGATCGCCTCCGCTCGACGCCCGCTCCACGAATGTTAAGTCATTTGATTACGTTCCGATTTCCGTTTTAGGCGCCTTCAGAGTCATTTCAGGTGAAAATTCTTCAAATTAAGTAGAATAAAACAATAGATGTACGTACATAAATCAACAGTAGTCAACTTTTTATATTTAGTTCGATTTCAAGCTAACATAGTCGTTCACATTACAAGATATTCCCGTGATAGAATTGTATTCCGTGAGGATGGCACTTGCAACAGTGCCGACATATCGGAAACTCTTTCAAATGAACATACATGGTAACTATCCCGTTTTAAATAATAGACGACCGGTCTGGCCTAGTGGGTAGTGACCCTGCCTATGAAGCTGAAGGTCCTGGGTTCGATTCCCAGTCAGGGCATTTATTTGTGTGATGAGCACAGATATTTGTTCCTGAGTCATGGGTGTTTTCTATGTATTTAAGTATTTATACGTATCTATTTATTATATATATCGTCGTCTAGTACCTGCAACACAAGCCTTTTTGAGCTTACTGTGGGACTAGGTCGATTTGTGTAAGAATGTCCGAAATATTTATTTATTTATTTATTTATTTATAGTTGTAAGGTTGTAAAGCTTGTAACTTTTGTTATTCTCCTTTCCTTTTGCCTGTTGTAGGCAATCCGGGCCGCAGATGAAGAAATATGTACACGTACTTAGTGTTTTATATGCAGTTTATTTACAAATATTTACACATATTAACACACAATTATATATATATTTACACATTTGCTACATATAATACTCCACAAAACATTAACAACAGCGGGAGCAAAATATGAACTTTTTACTATTTATAAAAAACAAAAAACGCGCGCTAAGCGCGGCGTGCGTTGTGGCCAGTACGCGCGCCAACGAGGTTGGTGCCATTTCCACCGTTTACACCTGTGCTCGTCGTCATCATTTCAATTCAATTTCTGTTATTGTTTTAATAAATATCGTGACAAATCTTTCCATCTATGTCACAAACCACAGACCCTAAGTAAATTTTTGTGTTTCCACTTTAAAGTATAGAGATGTAAGCTCTTAATTCAAGAAGTACTCATATTACTTTATGATTGTTTGAAAATAATCGAGTATGAAACACACGAGTGATGGTGGCATTAAGCCCGGGCGTCGGCCGCGTACCAAGAATCTGCGCCGGCGTTCAATAATGTATGATTATGATCGTGTCTTTGTTTTGTGCCGTCCGGTGACAGGTGTCATAACTATGGCCTCATAACAATGACCACTCGTAGACCTTATTACAACGGCTTAAGGTTTCAAATTGGCACGGCACAGCGCTGAGTGGTATAATTGGCTGTGAACACTTGCTAAATGTCGAAGCTATTAGTCCACAAGCTTTTGTTGATGTCATTAGTCTGGATTTACTCATGCTTTTGTAGAATTATAATTATGAGGTACAGTCGCCATCAGATATATCGGAGCTCTAGAGGTGGTCAGATATATCTTAACAACGCCTTTATTGTCAAGGCGACAAAGTGCGTGGTCAGATATATATATATCTGAGCACCTCCAAAGTTCTGACATATCGGATGGCGACTGTAATAACAATAACTATATTTATACACACATACTTACAAATTGACCCGGGAATACCAGGGTATGGTCAACTGCGACCAGAAACCATAGCAAGACGGGCAGTACCACCGCTTTAGAACATGGTTTATACTGAGATCGCCAACCAGCCTGTCAAGCGCGGTTATAATGGCACTAAATCCCGTGGCAGTCTGGTTGAGGCCAGTGGGTGAGTAGGTAGCCTGCAGTGGCGCCGCGTCCATACAAACCGATTCATTCTACACAGTTCAACTGCCACTGGAAGTCATACAAATATAATGTCTTCGTCCAGAATTTATTTTCATTATGGAAAAATCTCATTAAACCCTAATCTACATACGCGGCGGTGTGTCACTGACTGACTGACGCTAAGAGAACTGGCGATAAAAGAACCATTTGGAGTCACTTTTGATACCCTCAAAACTTCAATACTTCGGCGCTACCACGAAAAACGATATAAGTACGTAAATTACGGACGACTGTCACTGTCACTCTCATGACGCCTTTGTTTAAGCAAAAGATCGATTAAGAAAAGCTCGATTTATACGAACTTCGATGTTGGCGGTACCGGGCCTGTTTCACAAAAACATGTCAAAGCCATATTTATGTGAAATAAAAATTACCAGTATAAGAAAATTAGTTCTATTGAAACTTCGCAACATGGTGTGTCTGATCCTATACATTACATACATACATACATAAATTTCAGCCGTATGCAGTCCACTGCTGGACATAAGCCTCCCACAAATATGAGTTGTATCATAGTTGCCATAGTCGCCACTCTTGGTAGGCGGGTTGGCGACCGCAGTAGCTGTAGGTTGGGTTTCGACGGACGCTGCTGTCCGTCCGTACGATTTTTCCCTTTGTCGCCTCTTACGACACCCGCGGGAGGAGATGGGGTGGTGCTATTCTAGTCAGCCGGCAACACACTGCATAATAAATGATCCTATTACTGGCAGTAATAGGTACTGGCGATCATATTATTTATTTGGCGGATGATAACTTGTTGGACCCTGAATTTGTGCCTAAACTGCGACCAGACACCACCGGATTACGGGCAGCGACTCTTCGAGCGGAGGAACATACTGCGATCACCACCCCGCCGGCCAACCGTGGTGATCATGACAATAAACCGCCCCTGCTGCTTATTGCAGTCGATGAGGGAATCCCATCACATCCAGCAGTGGCTGAAGTAGTAGTACAACAAGTAAACAACTTGATAAGCATTCATCATCATCATCATCATCTCAGCAATAAGACGTCCACTGCTGAACATAGCCCTCCCTTTTGGGCCTTCACATGTACCGGTTGGAAGCAACTAACATCCAGCATCTTCCGGCGACCTTAATGAGCATTGTGAGCATGCAATAGACGTGCGCGCCGCCGCGGCGCGCCGCCGCTATATGGAGTCAGCGCGCCGCCGCCGCCGCCGGTAGTTTCAAATTCGCGCCGAGACAAAACCCGCAAGAGAGTACAAGCTTAAAATCAATGTACATAAAGCGCGTGCGACGCGTGGAGCATGGCGGGAAACGGGTGGCGGCCGTGAATGTGAAGCGGCCAACGGAGCTGGCAAATCATCATCATCATCATCTCAGCCATAAGATGTCCACTGCTGAACATAAGCCTCCCCCTTGGACCTCCACATGTACCGGTTAGAAGCTGCATCCAGCGTCTTCCGGCGACCTTAATGAGGTCGTCTGCTTGTGGGTGGACGTCCTACGCTGCTAGTCCGTGGTCTCCACTCGAGCACTTTTCGACCCCATCTGCCATCTTCTCTGCGTGCAATGTGGCCTGCCCATTGCCACTTCAGCTTGCTAACCCGGTGGACTATGTCGGTGACTTTAGTTCGCCTACGGATCTCCTCATTTCTGAGTCGATCACGTAGAGAAACACCGAGCATAGCTCTCTCCGTAGCTCGTTGAGCGACTTTGAGTTTTGAGATGAGTTCGATGGTTCGATGGTTGACATTATTTTTTGCTGGCAGATATTGACAACCATCTTTGCTTAGGGCACGGTCTTCATAACTTAGTTACGGTTGATGGAATAAAGAAAACACCCGAAGTTTTAAGTCTTGTTACGAAATGCAAGAAAATAGTAAAAACAGTCAGGTACCGTTTGCCAGAATTGGAGAAAGAGGCCGAAAATGAACAAAAGTTTTTAAGCTCTCTGGAGACTAGACCGTTTCTCAAGTGATAGAGGAAGATGAAAACGATCTAACTTGAAGACGGGGACATTTTGTCCTACTGGCAAACCAGACAATCTGCCTACCCGCGTTTATCGTCTTTAACTCAGGCTCTGTTATGCATTCCAGCAACCAGCACTCCGAGCGAAGTGTGCGTTTTCGGTTGCTGGATTGCTTTTAACAGCTAAAAGGTCCCCGCTGAGTTTATTAAGGGTGAACAAAATAATTTTTGTGCACCAAAAGTTGCAAACAAAATACTTCTGTCATGAAATGTTATTGAGTCATCTTTTCAGTTTACTTCATAAAGTTATTTCGTTTAAGCGTGGCGTTTCATTATACATCTTAATATGCAAAGTTGAAAAATCCCACGCCGCCGGCGTTACGCCGCCGCCGAGGATTTTTTCGTGGCGCGCCGCCGCCTGATTTTTTTCGACCGGCGCGCACGTCTAGCATGCAATGTAAGAATTGTGAATCTTATAATCTGAGTGAAACTCGAAGTCTGTAAATTTCGGGCATCTTTCGCTTTAACTCCAATAGGCGTAATAGGATTAATGAGAGTGACAGAGAATCGTTCGTAATTAGCGAGTCTGCAGCATTACTGTGGTAAAATAGCACGAGTGTCCCCCGCATGGCGATCGTAATAACACCTCGTTGAGCGAAGTACTGCTAGACGCAAGTCTATTTCCACAGCGTTCTTGTATTGTAAGTAAGCCACGACCGGCCTGCCCCCACGTGCTAATTATACTTTAGCATACTTTCCCTACCTCATTCTACAGCTATCCACTCAACATGTTACAGTTTCTCATAAATAAATCGTATTTTTAAAAAGGGACCGTCCAGAAAGATGGGATGCACTGGTCCGCACAACTTAAGTCTAGGTACAGTCAAAGTAAAAGAGAGCGATACGGAAAAAAATTCTAAATATGTATACATGTGCTTTAATATTGAGACAATAAAGTGCATGTTTTGGCACGTATTTATATCTCTGACTTTGACCAGAACACTATTCCCGGCGACTTGTTTAATTTTTATAAAAATACGCGGTTTTCCTTCAGCTCAGAAAAGGAAAGACTTTATTTATATATACATTTAGTTCTATTGTATAACTTTATTTTATGACAAAGCTGGCAAACTTGCAGACGGGTTGCCTGATGGTAAGCAATTACCGTTGCCCATGGGCACCCGCAACACCAGGGGAGTCACAAGCTTGTTGCCGGCCTTTAAGGGGGGTTGGATCTCTGAGAACTTTACTCACCATCAGGAACACTACACTATATACGTGAGAGGTACCAGTGCTCTTTTGGCTGTGATCTTCTGTAAGGAGGAGGTACTTTCCCAAAGGTACTTTAACTAATATTATATGGATTATATTGTCTGAAATAAATGCTGTTGTAAGTACTAGGACACGGTATGGACCTGGAGGTCTTCTTGAAGCTGCGGCCAATAACCAACGGAGGAGGACGGGCAGCAGCGTCTCTTTACAGTGGTGGAATATACTTCGATTGCCAACCCGCTTGCCATGCGTGGCGTTGCTAACATTGAAATTTGAAATCCTCATGCTCAGAGATCGCTCTATGTGGCAGTCTCAAAAGATCGCCTATCAAGTTTAAAGAATGCTATATACTCGTACTGCTATGATCCAGCATCGGAAATCCACAATGCGTGCTGCCGCGATATTCGAGATTCTAAAATTATCTATTTCCATCTCTATCACTCTTGCGTATACGAGCGATAAAGAGGGAAATGTATTGTCTTAACAAACAATTTCCTTATTGCATACTGGAGTCACGGCCAAATTCTTTCTTAAAAATAGGTTTCTAAAAATACAGTAAATAAGTCATATTAGGGGAGGTCTATGTCCAGCAGTGGATGTTTTACGGCTGAAATGATGATGATGATAGTAGAAGTGGGAGAGTGCATGCAGTCACTTGCAGAAACTATTCCTTATATACTACCGTGATGGCTGACCATCTGTAGTCCTATTGTACACACCGCCGACCAAGGTTAGGGCGACCTTGCACCATCGAGACTCCAGAGGCGCTACGATTGTCTCTGTTACTCTCATGACGTCTTAATTGGGGTAAAAGCAAAAATGTCCGAAATATATGAACTTCGTACGTACCGGGCTAGTGTCCGACAGTGCAGTATAAATATCTACATAATACCTTCAACAAAAAAATTGATGGCAAAGCTACACTAATGTTCCTTTTTACAAACCAGGAAGATACACAATAGATAGCAGAGTATATTGTGGTTACCTACAGCGCTTGCATTTAGATCTGGAGTGAAGATTATTACACTGAATCACGCGTTAACGAAACAAACAGATGCTCGAGGCGCCTCGGCCCATACGTGGCGACTCCGGACCACTCCCTGGCGTGGCCGACACGCATTCAGCAAACTATTTATGTCTACGTTGATGACCAGCCCAATATACCCGCAACCAACCATAACAAGCGGCTGTCACGAACTGAGGTGTCAAATTCTATTAGACACCAAGCAAACCGATTGCCATGTTTCCGTCAACGAGTCTTGCGCTGAGCCATTTTAAAACTCGTTCTAAATATAGCCCACTGCGTTGTTACTGGCCACTCGGCGCTCCAGCTGGGCACCTGCAGCCGACGGACTATAAACTGTTTTTTTAGAATGTAGTGAGTCTTACGTCACACTTTCAGTTTTACCGGTCAGTCTAAAACCGTGCGCGCCTCCCGCGGCTCCAGCGCTCTATTAATAGACAATTTTTTCTCAACGTATTTACGGAACGGCTTCAGGTTCCCTCCGCCGCGAGATTCCGATAAAATTAGAGAATGCTCGTCTTTACTATTTATGGTAGTGCCGGAGGGGCTATTTCAGGCGCGCGACGGGAGGCGCGGCGTGGGGTGCCGCGTCGGGCGCGGGCGCGGCACGGCTGCTGCCGCGGCCGGGGCCGGCTGACGCCGCTGACGAGGTCAGCCCTCGGCACCGGCGTTAGCCGTGAGGTGACCATGTCAAGGGAAAGAGGAGGGGAGCAGGTGTAGGTATAGTATATTTATGAAAACCAAGATTGATCGGTGTATAAAAAGAAATGATTGTAATTAAAATAAATAAATTAACCGTTTATTTATTAATTACATTTTGGCGTGAGATCCATAACGATCCCGAGTATAATAAAAATAAAAAGAAATTAAAATTATATAAATTTTACAATAAATTACATTAATATAAGATGGCGTTATATTTAGATGTTCAGTTCTGTCAGGTATCACTACGTACAACGTACAAAATGCTGGCGTCCCCACTGGGGACCGGTAGCACAAACACCACGAACACGAGCGGCCGCGGCGCGGCACGCGAGCCCCGCCCGCGCGCCGCGCCGCGCCCGCGCAGCTGCTGGACGCTTAGAAGCACTTGCGGTGGACGATGCCGGGGCCGGACTCGTCGTACTCCTCCTTGGAGATCCACATCTGCTGGAAGGTGGACAGGGAAGCCAGGATGGATCCACCGATCCATACGGAGTACTTCCTCTCGGGGGGAGCGATGATCTTGATCTTGATGGTGGAGGGAGCCAGGGCGGTGATCTCCTTCTGCATCCTGTCGGCGATACCGGGGTACATGGTGGTACCACCGGACATGACAGTGTTGGCGTACAGGTCCTTACGGATGTCGACGTCGCACTTCATGATGGAGTTGTACACGGTCTCGTGGATACCGCAAGATTCCATACCCAGGAAGGAAGGCTGGAACAGGGCTTCGGGGCAACGGAACCTCTCGTTACCGATGGTGATGACCTGACCGTCGGGAAGCTCGTAGGACTTCTCGAGGGAGGTGGAGGCGGCGGCGGTGGCCATCTCCTGCTCGAAGTCGAGGGCGACATAGCACAGCTTCTCCTTGATGTCACGCACGATTTCCCTCTCAGCGGTGGTGGTGAAAGAGTAACCACGCTCGGTGAGGATCTTCATGAGGTAGTCGGTCAAGTCGCGACCGGCCAAGTCCAGACGGAGGATGGCGTGGGGAAGGGCATAACCTTCGTAGATGGGGACGGTGTGGGACACACCATCTCCGGAGTCCAGCACGATACCGGTGGTACGACCGGAAGCGTACAGGGAGAGCACGGCCTGGATGGCGACGTACATGGCCGGGGAGTTGAAGGTCTCAAACATGATCTGGGTCATCTTTTCCCTGTTGGCCTTAGGGTTGAGGGGAGCCTCAGTCAGGAGGACGGGGTGCTCCTCGGGCGCGACGCGCAGCTCGTTGTAGAAGGTGTGGTGCCAGATCTTCTCCATATCATCCCAGTTGGTGATGATACCGTGCTCGATGGGGTACTTCAGGGTGAGGATACCTCTCTTGCTCTGGGCCTCATCTCCTACGTAGGAGTCCTTCTGACCCATGCCCACCATGACGCCCTGATGACGGGGGCGACCCACGATGGACGGGAACACGGCGCGCGGCGCGTCGTCGCCGGCGAAACCGGCCTTGCACATGCCGGAGCCATTGTCTACTACGAGCGCGGCAACATCGTCGTCACACATGTTGGCGGTTGTGTTGGGTGTCGGGACGCGGGATGTTGACTCTACGGCAGCGAGACTGCGAGTGCGGTGAGGACGGCGCGGGAGGCTTATATATGCGCGGGCCGCGCTGCGCTCGCGCCCATACAAGGCGCGCGCTCCGCCGCCCGCGACTTCTGCCCGGCGCCGGCCACCCCGGACCCTGGCGGCCAGGGGTGGCCGGCTACCCCTCCCAACACCCTCTAGGATCGATACTAGATCGATATTGAGTCCTGAGCAGTCCGCCCGCCTCCTTATCGGGCGCCCGCCGCACGTTCGTACGAAAGTACTCCGGACGGCAGAGGGCCCTTTTTAGGGCTTCATTGGGCTTATACTAGAGAAATATATCAATTTAAATATCAACCCTTCTACAAATTTTGTCATACTACATTGACACATACATATAAAAATGTCTATGCATCTAGGATCTACATGGTACATGCATAATACATACTCCTATTCCTACTTTGTATTAGTGATGGAGAGGAAACGATCAATAGTTTAATCAATAAATACATTATTAGTTTTAGTTCCTCAAAATAACAAATACAAGTATATAGTTAACGACTTTGTATGTAGAGGTACTTATAATTGATTTAAGCAGTGAGCTTTTAGGGCCCTCTCTAAAAGTTAATTAGAATTTTGTAAACATGCAGACTGTGGTTGCTGAATGTTCCTCATATCGCATAGGAATCGGAAGCGCTCAGTCAAGTGCACGCTCTTATTGGCAAGGGCCGATGCGTCCTATTGATCTATTACCTATTGTTTACAAAGTATTAATACAAGCGGTTCAACGACGAAGTTCAGTGCGACAGATATATATAGCGACCATTCATTGATCACACTCAATCAGATACCAATACCGCTACAACGGTATTCATGATTGGTTCCAATTCTCCACTGACATTCATATACATTGCTGGGTTTGCTTTAACATGTATGTGACCACCTCTATCCTAGTTCGCAATGGGACGGGTGCCTGCTGGACGGCCGCGCTTTGAGCGATAGCGGGGTGTAGAGGTGCATCGGGTGCATTGGCCTGCTATTCGCGGCAGGTGCGCGCGCGCTGCACTAACAACACGCGTAGCTGAAGTATGCGAGATGCTCCTGGATTAAGATCTGTTTACAGGTGAGGGGAGACACTTCAGTGGTGCGAGGATGCTTAGTGAGTTGGTCAATATTTTCAGTGACAGACCATGCTAGTAAAGGAATTACATCGAATAATACAAAGTTTCTTTTCAGAATTTCAGCATTTTCCTTCTTACGTGGACGAGCAGATCTACGGTTTGTGTGTGGCGTTGTTTAAAAGGATCAACTAAAATGTCTGTCCTATGTACAATACCTACATGTAGACGGTTGATGTTTTTTTTAACAATATCAGCGACATGTTTCATTTGCTACTCAGATTGTCTTAATTTGCAAACGAGGACAAATTAAATAAGAAACATTAAGAGTTTAGAAATCGAGAAAACTGTAGTAGGTAGATAGGTATGTAAGTACCAACCTAAATTTGCAATCCAAATCCATCCATCTTTTTTTAAATCTGTCGAAGTCCTTGTCGTTTCTTTCCACATTTACACTACACGTTGCATTACACATTTGTTTGCAATGGAATAGGCCTTTTATTTTATGGCTATTTGAGGTACCCGGCTGTACATGGAGACCGTGGGGCTCTCACCGAATCTTAACACATTGTCCCCATACAAAACTGACTTGCAAGTTCAATTGTTTAACGTAACGTATAGGAATGTGAGCCCATAATGGAAGCAAGGATACCTGAAACAGATTTATGATCGTGAAAATACTCTGTAGATTTGAACCCAAACTTTTAGCATTTGGCTTTAAAAAATGTGTTTTTAATACTTGTTTAGTATTTGTACGGCATATGTTTAAAGAGAAGAGTATTTTTCTTGCATATTGCGGTCATGGGCACGGAGAATTTATTTGTACCTACTACGAAGGTAGCATATAAGCATGCAGCCAGCCTGATGCCGACTGCCATCTGATCTTCCAACCCAAACTAAGCCTTATTGGGATTATTCCGGTTTCCTGATGATGTAATCCTTCACCGAAGAGTGACTGGCAAATTTTAAATGATAATTCGTACATAAGTTCCGGAAACTCATAGGTAACAAAGCCGGGGTTCGAACCTACGGCCTCCGGATAGCAAGTCGCAGCTTTACCGCTAGGTTATCAGCGCTTGTTTACTCAATAATTTGCCGAAATATTTTTTTTAACTACGGCACCGTAAGACGACATATCCCTTACCTGTATTCTTAGGATTCCATTTTGAATAACCTGGCCCGGTACCGCGAACATCGAAGTTCGTATATTTCGGGCATCTATCCCTTTTACTCCAATTGAGGCGTCATGAGAGTGACAGAGACAATTGTCCGAAATTTACGAATATCGTGTTTCGCGGTAGCGCCGCAGGTGCTCTATTTCTCGTTATTATCCCACCGCCGCGGGGCACCAGTGGGGAGGTAGAAGACTTGTTGTCCGCGTTCTACTAACACGCTTGGCACGTTCGATTAATACATTCATCATTTATTTCAGCCGTAAGTAGCCCACTGCTGGACATGTCTCCCCCAAATATGTAAATTGTATCATCTTGGGGGTAGGTGCCATAGTCGCCACGCTTGACAGGCGGGTCGGCGACCGCAGTAGATGTACCCTTCCGTAGGTTTTTGACGCCTCCTACGACACACGCGAGAGGAGATGGGATGGTTCTAATCAGCCAGCACCACACGGTGACAAGTATAAATAACTAGTAACTATCACATCTTTCATGTATGCCTACAGAGTAAATCGAAGTTCGAAAATTTCGAGTAGCTTTCTCTGTTACTCCTATTAAGGCGTCATTAGATATTTAGAATGACATAGACAAACGTTATACCTATTCGTAAATTTAGAACTTTGCGACTGGATTTTCGAGGTAGCGGTCATGACCGGTCCCATAATGTAAGTAAGTAACATAAAGAAATGAAACACCTCAAAATCAAAATCGTATACATAATATAACTACAGTTTTCTTTTCAAAACCTATTTTATCAGAAAGTCCTTAATTTTGTATATATTTATATTTTACCTTAATTTTCTTGCCCTAGGTTAAACCTAAACTAAAACTAGACATATCATAAATTCGTTTTGATTCCTTGAATTGTTGAATAATTTATGGTATTCCGCATTTACTTACTGAAGTCTGACCTCATATGGATTAAATAAATAAATATTACGGGAATATATATAATATTAATACTTAAATATATAGAAAACACCACTCGAACAAATATCTGTGCCAATCACACAAATAAATGCTCTTACTCCTGAATCCCATGGGATTCGAAGCAAGGACCGCCGGCTTCATAGCCAGAGTCATTACCCACTAGGCCAGACCTACCGTCAAAATTCGTCGACTTGCAGTTGTGTTCGACGGGGATTTAAATTTTCTTATAAAAGGTGATTTACGGAAATTATTGGATAGCCACTTGACATGACAATAGCTCCATTTGTAATAACAATAGATTATTTAGGTAGCAGTAGCCAGTAAACCTTTACGTACACCTCTGTCATCCCTTGGGCGCTACCGCGAAAAACGATATTCGTAAATTTCCAACGATTGTCTCTGTCACTCTCATGACGCTTTGATTGGAGTAAAAGAGAAAGATACTCGACATGTTCCAACTTCGATGTTCGCGGTACCAGGACTTCTCTCCCCAGTCATGACCCAATTGTCCTCGCACTCACCCCATTTTACGGTATCTAGTAATTAATTTGGTAAAATAAAATAAAAATACTAATATTTATTGTACAATCAGAATCAATAGTAACAGACATATGAAATAGCAAACAAAAAGTATTTTTATTTTGCGGTGTTCAACAATTGAATTGCGATACAAAACTTTTGAGCGCGGGCTGTAGAGAAATATTTATCGCGATTTGAAAAAATAAATGTCATAAAGACGACAGATACTTATGATTTATTGTTTCATACGCTACTATTGATGGTGACTGTACATCACATACATTGGTTTGACTACAGGTCTGGCCTACAGGTGTGTAAGTAGTGACCCTATAAAGCCGGCGGTCCTGGGTTCAAATCCCAGTTTGTGTAATGAGCACAGATATTTGTTCCTGAGTCATGGGTGTTTTCTTTGTATTTAAGTATTTGTTTACTATATAATTATATCGTTTGCTGAGTACCCACAACACAAGCCTTCTTGAGCTAACTGTAGTGCCAGTGCTCAGTCAATTTGTGTAGGATGTCCGGTTACACTGATGCCACCTTAATAATGCTAATAATTCCAGATTACATATCCCACTTCCCAGCGATCTGTCAGCAGGTATTGTGAGTTAAGTAGCGCTCGGGATACTTAGGGGCGGCGCGACAAGTCGAGTCGTGTCGGGCGACCTGATAAATAGTTGGGGGAAGACTTGCCGGCGGCCACGGAGGCGGCGAGCGCATCAGCGGGGCGGCTAGCGGTGCGAGGTTGTGGCAGTGACTGTAGAAATAGCTGCAGACATCAATAATGCTGCCATAGTTGACGCCTGGCAATAATGACATTTGCGATACTTACTACTGGATTGGGAATGTTCGTGAGAAATAGTAAATTGTAAGATTGTTCGAAATTAAAGCAATGTTATACATAATAATGATTTAATTTCAAAACAATTATGTAGTTTGCTAAAAGTATTTTTTTATACTTCGTCGATTGTCAAGTAGGTACTAGTTTTTCCGGGGCTTAATATGATAATAGAAAATTTAAGACATCATGTGATAACATATGTAATTTATGATGACATAGTTACATCCTATGGGATATGGCATAATATCTATGCGCAAGATGTGGGCCTCTAGGATGCTTGATGGTGACTCTATTACTGTTCATTGTAGCAAGTTCCTTCAGCATTCGATACCTGATTTAGACCTGCATCTCCAGCTAACGTGGCTGACGCCTTAACCAAAGCAAATCAAACTATTTAATAAAAATGATTTGGTTTCTTCTAAATTACTTTTCATGTTGTTTAGCGATGTGTAAATGGGTGTGGATGTGTCGATTACTTTACATGTACGCCGCACGCCCTCGCTGCACGCTTATCACTTATTAGAGTCCAATAAAGTGTGTGTTTCGGGCGGGCAGCGTGCAGCATCAGCATTGAAGGTGAGAAACTAACGAGAAATCGCTCATTTCGAAGCCCACTGGGCGTGCCGGCTCTCCAAACTAACGGAACCCTTCATTTGTACGTGAATGCGGAACCCCGAATTATGTTTCATCGTGTCCTTTGCAAACGCAACACTGCTTTACTTCTATATTCGATAAGTTTTTGTGCTGAGGCTCTAGTGTAAGTTTCTTTTGACGTAAAATAACTATTACGATCGCGTAAGTGATAATGTTATTTACAAACGCGTTCGTGACGTAAGGTTACGTTCAAAACTTACACTCCGGACTCTGAACACAATTTTTTGACACAAGGAATCTATGGTTTTGCGGTACTCTGGTAGTACTGTTTTGTAAGCACTGTGAACCTGGAAGCTAACAAATAAAAAGGAAGTTTATATAATAACATTTTTACTTCTAGATCCAATTGATTTGTTTTCGACAAACAGTATAATATATACACTACAGTATTAGCCCTGTAAGAGAACGCATAATTATTCAATCCCCGGCTCGTACTAATTGATGAGTTTTTCGGTACTTACGAGTATGTACGAAATATTATTTGATATTTACCAGTCGCTTTTCGATCAAAGAAAATATCGTGAGGAAGCCGGACTAATCCTAATAAGGCCTACTGGGTTGGATGGTCTGATGGCACACTAAACCACTTTACTGAACAATAAACAAAAATACATACTTAAGGCGACGTCGCCATTTTGCGACTCAGCCGGCATCTTGTATGTAGTCTTCGAGCGACAAATGTCCCGTGGTCCACTAATTGCCGTGACAGTTATTACTAATGTTATCATACCTTCATCACGTCAGTCGGTGCCACGGGGCCACTTTAGTCGGTGCCGACAAATGGCCCGCGCGCTAATCGTCGGCGGCATTGTCGGCGACACGCGCCGCCCGTAATTGGCCGCCGGTCACAGATTCAGTCGGCTCCATTCGCTCGCATTAGCTAATAATGATTTCATCAAATTATCAAATTGGCAGTTCACTGTACATTGCACATGTATACAGAATACTATTGTATTTATTTTTTCAGTTATGGTTATTGCCGTGTGAATTATTTACTGCATACAGTTAATTATAAAAGGTTTGTAATAATTTTCTTAGACTATTAAAAAAATGTCTTTGTATAATAGGAAAGACCTTGCTATTCATATTCTCACTAACATAAAATAATAGTTTTTAGAAATGGGTGGTATAATAAAAATAATAAATATATAGTTTTTTGGTTTCAATGACTTAAATTCGATCAACAGCCCGCCTGATTCTGATCATCAGAGGCTCTAGTGTAAGTTACTTTTGACGTAAAAAAACATTTACGAACGCGTAAGTGATAATACTGATAATGTTATTTATATGGGAAATGCAAACGCGTTCGTGACGTATAGGTACGTTAAAAACTTACACTCAGGGCTCTGATGTCCGTACATTAAATTTACATTATATTCTTTACTTTCATTAGTTTCATTACCTAATATGTATCTTATCACTTTCCTGTTTGTATCCTACATGGATTAATGTTGTCGTGACATAAATCTGGCGACACTGTCTGGCTACTGGCATAAAGTAGGGCTTGTGTAATTAAGTCGCAAAAGAGTCGTTAAAACAATTCCACCAGTAACCACCGGGATACCTAATCACGCCCCCTCCCCGTCGCTCCCCTCGCCAAAATATTTTCATTAAGTCTGGTTTAATAATGTCCCCGGCTGATCCCTTCTAATAACAATTACTCGTGGGAACGCGCCCGGGGCCGCGGCCGGGCGCGGGCGCGGGGGCGGCGGCTCCGCGCAGTGACGCGGCTGCAAACAGTTGACACGTGACGGCTGCTAATTTTATTGTATTTCTAATTGTTGCCATTATGGGACTGCAATGATGCGGAGTTGAATGATTCATGTTTTATATTGGGTCAATACTTGCAGATTTATATTATGCGTTCTTTTGCTGACAACCTATTTACATTTGATTTAAAGTCACACTTCGAACCAACCTGTTCTTCAACCACTCCAATTGTGCGAGACAGCAGACAGATCCTTAAGTTTTCGCTCCCTCTCTGATAACAAATTTGTTTATCTTTCGCCAGAAACCATGCTCGAAGACGTCTCGTATTTTAGATTTCTCGCATATCATCAATATTATTGACGAGTTAGAATACTCATCACAATGACTTCAGCCGCCAATTGATTCCGCGACTACTTCACTCGTCGGTAGTGGGCCGTGTCCGCATTTGCCGCCTCGTTAGAGGTGTTTGGCGCGCCGCGTGCGCCGGCTTAGCTGCTCAGTTAGTTGGCCAATTATGGTCTTTATTGGTGCGCCCGACGTGAGGCGACGGCTGCTGTAGGAGGTAGGTATAATCCTTAAACATAATATAATTTGACATAATTTGACAAATAGTAAACGAGTATTCATTTTACCTAACGCCTAATATTCTGTGTTTACAGTAAGGTCTTAATTGGTAAGCAGAGCATACATAGCGTGGTACTGCTTATCCATCTGACGTGTTAATGACAGAGTGTGTCTCTAATTTTTAGAAATACGAATTCGTAAAGGGAAATTGAGAAAATTTACTGCCCCTGACGAGACTCGAACTCGTGACTCTGGGATACATGCCCATCGCTCTACCAACTCAGCTACAGAGGCCTGCCCAAAGGCTACGAATTTCTCCACCAACGCACATGTGCGTTCAATTCCATACATTTTTGGAGGGGGTGGCAGCGAATGTGTTAAAGTATGTATCTGTCAAACGCTTGGTGCTAAAAGTCCAGATCATTGTGCAAAGGCTTGGTACTTCCTGTTCAGCCTCAAATGACGAAGTCGTCCCGAGAATAAATATATTTATTCATTAATGATGTTTATAGTTTAATATTGATCGCTTAATATGCAGTGACTTAATGCACCTTAATAACCGGTGTAGTTTTTATTTTTCTCTTTTACTTTTGTATACTCGACGTGTAAAAGTGCCCTTGTGGCCTACTTACTGAATAAACGTTTGAGTTTGAGTTTGAGTTTGCAGGATTGTGCAGCAAAGGAAGAATTGAGCTCAAATCACGTTTCACCACTATTATCCACACCCAGCGGTATCAGGGCGGCTGTCTCTTGATTTTCCGTAAAGTCCAGTAGTTACCACTTTACAAACCGCAAGGCTTACTGCCACAGACTGACATACTCTGAGAACAAACTTATGGTATTCTACTGATTTGCTATAATCACTTTGCCTCTGGCTACTTGAGTACCATCATCATTACCGCTGGACAGTTCAACAAGCCTATACCAGTGACATATTTTTCTAATTCGACCTCTAATGCCCACATGAAATTATCCTTATAAGGAATCAATCTTACTATAACATCCTAATAAGAACTATCTCCACTTAGCGACATTTCCCCAGGAAGCCGTATCGGCAAATATGGCCGCGGGGGCCAATAGGGAGGAATTACTAACGCACTATTGTTGGCGTTCATTTAATAACTCACTTATTTGTCGCGACGTCATTCACTGCTGTTCACACAACTGGAGACCGGCAGTCGGAGTAGATCTACTTATAATTCGGTACCTTTCCATAATAAACATTACGAAATAGTGGCAAGGAGTACAGCATACAATGTTATTACAAATGATGAAGCGAACGAACTTCCGTAAATAAATTATAACAGTGATTGCCAATCAACCTTATTTTCTATTTATAATTTTAGTGACAACTATTTATAACTATTATTATCGTCGCATGTTCGGTTTCTCCAATCATCATCATCATCATATCAGCCGTGGGACGTCCACTGCTGGACATAGGCCTCCCCCAAAGTGCACTACAGTGACCGGGTGTTGCGCATCCACCCCAGTGATTTCCCGCGATTTTTACCATGTCGTCGTTCCACCTTATTGCGGTTGTACCCACTTCTCCAATAAAGAAATAAAAATAATACCTACCACCGTACCATAAATTGGTGGCAACGTACCCATTTTTAAGGAGATATGTTGACAGTTGACACTTTAACTGACTGAGACACGTTACATATTCAGAGTATGACAATTAAATTAGTTATTATAATATTCGAGTTTAGGACTGAGGCCGTAAATAGATAATATTTTGTAGAAAACGCAATCGCAAGAAAATATAGGACTAGACTTAATATGGAGACTACAAATCGAGTTAACATCAGTCTTATAAGACTTGTTTATTGTGAAAAACGCGCTCTACGGCTATTTCCAGCTAAGCAATAACTTTTTACAAAACCTTCCCCAAATGTAGGAAGGTCGCTCCGGCTCCCGCTATAGCAACAGCGAGTGCCGCTCGGCGGTGTTGTGAAAGCCAACACCGGCTATTCCCGGCGGCGCCCACGCGCGACACACTGACACACACCCGCCAGCCCGCGGCGTGGCTTGCTACCACACTCCTTATCAATTGATTACGATAAGGACATACGAGTAATTCTAGTGGGCTCAGCGGCTCAGCTTCATAGGCAGAGTCACACCCTGCCTATGAAGCTGACCGTCATGGGCTCAAATCCCAGTAAGGGCATTTATTTGTTTAATGAGCACAGATATTTGTTCCTCGGTCATATCAATGGATACCCACAACACAAACCTTGCCGTGGGGCTCAGTCAATCTGTGTAAGGATGTCTTATAATATATATTTATAACGGCTAGCCATTTAACCGTGCTGCACGGACGAAGGTGTGGAGGTAAAATGGTTCGGTATTGTCCCCAAACTGCGACCTGAAACCAAGAAAAGACGGGCAGTAGACATACAGCGGTGAAACATACTGCGATCCCCAACCCCACTGCCAAGCGTGGTGATTATGCCATTAAGGCCCCAAAGCTGCTCATAACGGTCAATCGCTACACCGCGGAGGTATGAGATAATTGTGTACCGACCTTTCGGTATTGGTGCCCCAAGGCCGGCTTCTGTTGCTACATTCATCTTACTAATAAAAATATTTGGTTTTCAATGTTTTGTTTACATGAATTACATGATACAGTATTATAATAATAAGTAGACAACGTAATTAAGAGTTGACTTTGGCAAGTAAATCACTAGCTAACGGTTGATGAACAGTGTGAATATAGATATAGATTTTGGATTAGGTATACAATTCGATATTTGTATGAAAAATACAGGATGCTTAATACTTTTTGCCAAGGCTGTACTTTGTACTTGTATGTGCATCTACTTTTTTTTGTATTTACGACTGACCAGAGCGGTTCGAGGTCGAGGTCGAGAGTGTAGGTAGTGTCACACTGGTTCAGTAACAGCCTATTCACCCCAAATTATATATTTCCGGGAACACAGACGAGGGTAGCGAATTCCATTCCTTAGCAGTCCGCATTAGGAAGGTAGAAGCGAATCGCTTCTTGCGCATGAATGGAAAATTCACAACGGATCAAACCGCGGAGGATCAAACCGCTCCCCTCCGTGGTGGAACGGAGATGGCTGAATGAAATCGTGCAATTCCTGTGCAGACTGTCCAAAATGTAGCGTGTAAAACACAGACAAACTCTGCGAACTCGGTGTTCTATTGAATCCAAAGCGGCCAGCTGATACTTGGGCCTTGGCAAACCCGTCCCAAAGGTGGCAACAGTACTCCATACATGATCGCACCTTTACTAAAAGTTATTCAGTATTTATAGAGAGGGTCTGTCTCATCATGTGCTATATGCACACACAGCCTACAGACCCACAGGGGGTTTAAAAGTGCGTATGACTCAATCAAACAATCAACAACACTGTGTTACTCCCACAGCGCAAATGTTTTCCTACGTCCTAACTAAAGCCAACCCAAGTGACTCAGCCCCGTTTGGAATCAGCATTCTCGTTTGTTGTCGGTTCCTTATAAAGTATACTCGAGTCATTGACTCACATGGACGTAACGGCGCGTACGCAAGTTACACAACTCCCGAAAATACACGCACGTGCCTCCGAATAGGCAGACAGAGGCAGCCGCTAAACCCACGAGTAGGAGGAGGACGGCAGATCTGCAGGCGATACCATTTCAGGAGATTACAAATATAAACAACCTATGTGACTGAACTTTTCGGTCAAGCCGATTTGTACTTAAGGATTTGGGTGTAAGGTTGAGATTCGTTTATGAGAGGCAAGTTATTCCTGTGTTTACTGGAAGCGCGGCAACAAATTTAATTTCAACCGCTGAAAGTTTAGAGTGCAATTTAAATACGGGGCGGGGACTCAATGAAAGGCCTTTTTGACCTTTGCAATTTGCGCGGAGTCCGGACTGCGTCGGAGATAACTCGGTGGGAGGCATTCTTTTGGAGATGCCTCTTCAGTCATGATTCATTCGAGTTGGAAGTTTGTTGGCTGTATTGTATTTAGTTCGTTGAGTCATGTTGTGGTTTTACTTTTGGCTAATTTTAAAAGTACACACGCGACATCTTTATTTACACTATATTTTGGACGCTATACACAGCGAATGATATTAAGGGAAAGCTGTCCAGACGCCACGGCGTCGAATGCCTTTTTTCGGTATCATACTTATAAACGGAAGGTCTACCCCGAACCATGTCGTTCGTTCATTAGTCAATTTACCTCTTTATCGCTCGTATATTGCAAGAGCTTTATAGCGATAGAGATGAAGATAGACCATTTTCGGTTTCCTCCTTACCATTCACGTTATCCATAGACAATTTGTCTGTCGTCAATTTTCGTCGAAGGAAAATACTCATTATAAATAAATTGACCTCTTAAAACTTAACTACTTCAGGCACGGACGTCCACTGCTGGACATAGCCCTCCCCCATAGACCGCGACAAGCACAAAGGGGGTATAATGCCATTATGGCCACGCATGGCGCACGGGTTGGCGGTCGCAGTAAGTGGCACCGTTCTAAGGGACGCTGCTGCCCATCCTGCAGTGGTGCCTGGTCGCAGTTTACTCGGGTCCTAATCTGATATAGATCAGCATATATTTAGTGGATCAGCTTTAGGTTAATTTGTTTACACATGTAAATCTATATATACGAGTACCAGTATATTATATATATCAATTTTATACTACGTCCTCAATCTTCGTAGATTTAAGTTAGTTGAGTGCGATATCTGTTCCACAACATCACGCAGCTAGGAATGGCAGTGTGCTGACCCTCGCCATCACCACCTGGGGCACCTCCAAAGACCTCTACAAATCGCCACGACAAGGTAATAGACTCTTGACCGCTGTCTGAAAGTCTGTCCGTCACGAAATATGCTAGTGACGGGTAATGAGTTGTTTAGACGTTTATTTGTCGAGTTTGTAAATACATTCTGGACGCCAGGCATCCCTGTCATGCTGTCCCGGACGTCCTTCAGGTGCGAAGTCACAATTACGTATGAACCCATGATTAAACTTCATATATAAACAAACATTACCAGGCCGCGAAGATCAAGCGTGGATACTTTATATAGATTTACAACCGTACTGAGGCTCTAGTGTAAGTATCTTTTGACGTAAAAAACGTCTCGAACGCGTTTGTGATAAGTAATGTTATTTGTATGGAAAACTCAAACGAAATGGTGACGTATTGTTACGTTAAAAACTTACACTTAGGGCTCTGAATGTAAGTAATGTTCAAGTGACATAATTATATTCCCGTAAACCGTATGACAATAATACGGTACAGGAATACTGTGTAACGAACTATTGTATCTTCGGACCGAGGGAGATGTCTCCCGCGTAGTGTTCCGTTTTCAATTGTTAACTAAATATTAATTAATTATTTAGAAAACCACAACTTCATATTATTAGACCCTACTGCTTGTGTTCCAGTCAGTGGGTAAGGTCGCCTGAGCTCTCTGGCGACATTCACTACTTTTAAGGTTTCGGGGTAAAGGGGCTAAGGGTTTGTGTTTTTTAAGGCCTTCAAATGTAGGCAACGCGCGTTACCTTTGGAGTTACATGCGTACATAGGGTACGGTGACTACTTACAATCAGGCTGGCCGTATGCTTGTTTGTTTACCGTCTTAGTATAAAAAAACTCGACATACTATGTACCATTTTAAAAATTCGTTTATTGATAAATTCGTTTAGTCAGTCAAGTACCTAATTTCAAATTATTGTCAAAGATTTAAAAAAACTGAATTATTTATTTTATGAGACTCTTTGTCTATAATCTAAGACCATAGAGCCACCTGGTAAGAAAACAATATTGTATTGAATTATAGTACCTACCTAATTAAAGTAAGTCCTATTTATTAATAAAGCATGAGCAGTGTTTTTAAACAACACACAGACGCCGCGAACCGCGGAATACCATTTATAACACCGCAGGTAAAGAGTAAATTAAAACTACACCTTCAACATATTTCCGCCATTATTTACTACACGATAAAGTCCATTTCTTATTAACATGTATCTCCAAAAGTTAACAGTTCAAGTGAACGCTGAATTAGACTGTATGTAACAGAAATAGGGTAGAGAATCGCTTGGCGCCGGACGAGGGGAGATATTAATAGAATGTTGCAAAATGCGCACGAGAGGGCTTATTTGGTGAGAGTCTGAAGCGGCTCGCGGTGTAGTACGGGAGCAAATTAGATATTAATTATAGATTAACCTATACACATTACACATGTCATGGTTATTGTGGAACTGTGTTGATTTGTGTTACATTATCCTCTAGCCGCCCGGAGACCTATAAAACGGTCTCCCATTTAATGCCATTTTGAATTTGAATGATGACAAACTATAGCTGCATTTGGGCAAGTTTTGTTCTCTGGGCGGTTAGAGGTTAGGTAACATGAAAGTTACTATTTTAAACTACGGGAAACTCCACTGTCTCGGGCGATACTCAAACTCGCAACTCCAGTTGGTGGGTACCAACTTACCCTCCAACCAATACCAACTTGGCCTTCTACCGATGAAACATGGTGTTTCAAACATCCGACACTTACCAGTTAGCATAGGAATTTTCCACCATATCCTGCGTATGAGCCTTCGTTAAGCCACTCCCATAATGATTGTCTTATTAGAACTTGGTGCAACATTTCTAATATCAACCTATGCCGACGGACGCAACAGATCGCCAGAATTTTACCAAACATAAATAAACAACTAATCTTAAATACAAAACTATCGTGATATTCAACCATATTCTTGTTAATTATATAAAAGCGGGTAAGGGTCATTATTTGAGGTGTAAGATAAATGTTACAGAAATAAAAACACACAATTTTGATGTGGTCTGTTTTATTTTGAACATAAGGGTATATACCGATAACATACTTTATATTATAAGAGATCGATAAAGTTTATTTTGGTTAAAAAAAGCAAAATTCAAATTTTAACGGTAACGAAAATGAGCACCATGACCACGAAAAAGAACATTTTGTTTATTTTTAAATGTTATAATTGTACTATTTGAATGAAAATCCGATGATTATGAGAAAACGAATAAGCATTATTTAATTAATCAGGTATCAACAGAAATAGACAATCGATATATATATATATTAAAAAAATTAAAACTTGACCACGAAAATGACGACTTCAAATTGTCATTTTTGTAACGTTTTAAATACTATCTAGAAATTATTTGATTAAAGTAAGATTAATAACTTCAACTCACAAACAAAAACAGCTTTCAATACCTCTCTATCTTCAAGAATTATTTCACACGTACATTGTGTGAAATGTATATATCTAAATATTAAAAAAAACTACGTCATTTAGAGGAACATTTTGTTGTGTTGTTTCGGTGTAACAAAATTTCGTTGGGGTCTACCGTAGACCTGCACGGGAATATAATAATATATATAAGTATCAGTGCAGGAATAAAAGTAACAATATCGGAAATATCGATATATAATTATTAAACGGTCCGGTACCTTTCATGTCGATTACATCAATTTAACGTCACGCTGCAGATGATCCCAAACAGTTACTAATGATAAGAAGTGTGAAAACTTACTTTATCAGCAAAACTGTATTTATTATTGTCATGTAAGTAAAAAAGAAGATTAGAAGATTTTTATTTAATATTTTATGTTTTCCATTGTAACGTCTCGTAACGACGGCATAACGGCATAAACGATTACATTGTAAAAAGCAGAAAATTCTATAAAAAGTGTTCTGTATTTTTTCTACTTGTAGGGAAAATCATCTTTTTCGTGGTCTTTTAATCAGTTTCGTGGCCCATAGCACCACGAAAATGATGACCACGAAATTGAAAAGTTCTTACTTTCGCGACTCTGCAGTAAATATCCTATAGGTTTGAAGCAAATGAAATCAATATGGAATATCTTAACTGCAAATGACACAGCTCCAGTAAAACATTATATTTATTTACCCAATACTCACCAAGTCGCAACCGTAACGAAAATGACGCTCGATCTTTGACGCAAATCTAACTTGAACCTTTATTACATTAATTATAGATAAATAATTATGGCTTGCGATAAACATTACACGTCATATTGATGCAGTCTTATTTTCAAAGTTGCTTATAGTTAAAAATGATTAACAGGAGATTTGTCCTCTTTTTGTTTAAAATATTACTTAATAAGTGTGGCAACGAAAATGATGGTGTATTTTGGAACAACGGGAAATGTAGAAAAAAATAGTCTTATCAATGTCCTAATTTTTTTATGTTTGCATGCATGGTATATCATATTATGAACATTCAATCCATGTTTTAAACAGCAAGTATTTCTATACCTTGTATTTTTTACAATACTACAAAGTAGTCAGGGATAATCCGAACCTGACCACGTAACTGACTTATGTGCAGAAAATTTAAGTTATTGTGGAAAAAAAGATAAAATAGAATAAAATGTATTTACCACAAGTTTCAGTGATAATATCCTAAGCAACCTAAAAACAATAAACGATATATTTCTAATTTTATAACTGAAAATTTGAGTCTGAACACAATTGAACCTCTCGAAATAATAACCCGTAACTCAATTTTTATAAGTTGAATATTGCTCGACATGTTTCACTGCGTAACGAGGAGCAAAATCAAGAGCCATTTTTGCGTCGGTTACCGAGTGAAACATGTCGAGCAATATTCGACTTATAAAACGTGAGTTACCCGCTTTTATACAATTAATATGTTTCAATCTGACGATAGTTTTGTGTTCATATTAATTGTATACAGGCGGGTAGCAAGTCGAATATTGCTCAACAAGTTTCACTCCGTAACGAGGAGCATAATCATGAGCCGTTTGCGTTCGCTGACCGATACTCGGCGCCGGCAATTGAGCGCGTGGTGGCGAGAAACTACCCTAAAAAAAGTATTTAAGTAAGATGTTTTATCTACATTAACATTATTAAAACAATTAGACACTACGTACATGTTAGTGAGAATAAAACTGAAACTAAACAATCTCTTAATTAGTTATCCTGTCACAATACCTCGCAGCCCTTCATGCGGTATAGGCGGATAGTGTAACCAGGCCCACTACCCCTCACTCGTCTCAGCAAAGAATTAAGCGATCATGTTGCGTCTGATGGCATGAAATCGATGTAATAGTAGAAGATCCGTCCACATTAAACACCGCCAAACCGTTTTGTGTGGTTGTGTCTCGGATCACTTTGTAGATACCAAAAAATATTTTAACTCGTTCCATAGAAGTTGGGAAGGACTCTTGTCTGGAATGTGTAAGTCCAAACTCCTCGGTCAACGCTGCAGCGGCAACAGAGGAGGCGCAACATCTCAAGCGGCTCAAATATGTAGTTATCGATTCAGGCTGCATATTTCAGCCATTTGGAGTATAAACTTTAAACCCTTGGCGCATGTGGACCCGGAACTCACATAATTTTTAGGAAAGCGCCTCCTGACAAAACAAAAGAAAAGCCATTTATTGTCGCAAAGTATACAACACAAGATACAAGGAAAATACAAATATACACAAAAGAAGATAATAATGATGCAGATGCAGGGGCGAAATTCGACACGAAAACTGTGATATGTAGCTACCAGTACTTCTGTGACGAGTGTATTTGAATGTGTCAGGTGATCTCGCTAGTGACTGCTAGTTTTCGGTTATCGAATCGCACCCCTAGGAATATACAAAGTTGCGTTTTGTTATTTGCTTCTACACACTTTATATATTAGTTACATCTCAATAAGGCCTTATAATTTAAGTAAAAAATAAGCAATGAAGTTAACTAAAGTGTATAAAAGAAAACAATATACAAGTAAATAGTGCGACAATATTAGGCTCGGAGCTCAGGAGTGGTACCGCGAACATCGAAGTTCGTATATTTCGGATCTTTACTCCAATTAAGTTGTCATGAGAGTGACAGAGACAATCGTCCGAAATTTACGAATATCGTTGTTCGCGGTAGCGCCGCAGCACTTGCTGTGAGCTTGGTCGGCTGCTCAGCGCTGTTTTTCAGCCCGCACCTGTCTTATAGCTTAGAAAGAAAAAACTTAAAGGCTAGCTGTTGAGGAATTTCCGTTTTCTTAGCTTATTTGTACAATTTTATGCAATTATTTCTTACTAATATATTACTATTAACACATTCGCTGCCACCCCCTCCAAAAATGTATGGAAATGAACGCACATGCGCGTTGGTGGCAGTGAATGCGTTAAGACTATATATATTTATATATACCCACGCAAATATTTCGTCTGGCAACTTGAGCAGGTGTGTTTAATAAAATAAAATAAAAATATGTATAAAATAATAAATAAATATGTTAAGTAGTTATCGTTCACACAGTTGATTTTTGAAAATAATCCCACGAACTTGAACTTTAAAGGTTGGCAGCGACATGCTAGTACGTAAGGGGAGCGGGAAGTCATTCCATATTTTCGAAGCACGATAATGAAACTTTTTATACCTTCATTCGATTCTTGTTTCGCTCTTTTAAAATGATAGATGTTCATTTTATACTATTAAACAAAATTAACCCATAATTACTACTTATTTAAAAATATGTACCTACTCTAAATAACTAATGGCGTAAGTAAGTACTACTACATCTGACTCCCTTACCACACCGCGAGCCGCTGAAACGCTGGGCTCTAAATAAGGCGTCGCAAGACGTTAACTACAGCTAAACTCAACCAGTTCATCATGGCCTCTCCTTCCTGGCTACTTCCTAACAAACGCGGGTCTTAATTACTGGAAATAGTTTCAACTGTAGTAGAACCGCCGGACGAAGCATGCTGCATTGTATGAGGGATCTGACATGCTGGTCATCCTGTGTACGGTAACTCTCTCTGGCTGGATACATGTCCAGTTACAGTGCACCCGTGGTGCCGAGGAGGTCGGACGGTGTGAGGGGTCAGGACGGCTGGCCGGGCTGTGTACGGTGCTGCGCGTGGGCACGTCTACTCCCAAGTGTGGGTGCGAGCCTGGTGACGTTGTAGGCGGTTAAACTGTTGTAAATTTAACCTTTGATTTTCTTATTTGTTTTATCATTAACAGACAAGCATATACTGTTATATACTACAATGTATATAAATATATGAAAAAATAAAATAAATACACACTCGAACGAGACTTACTCGCGACTCCGGGATGTCAGCTTTACGCCAACTTAGATACCGAGGCTTTCCATTTGGCTGCGAATATTTCCACCATATCCTTTAAATGACCCTGAGCGAGTGCCTCATAATATTCATAATCCCAAGTGAGATTGGAAATTCCCCGATATCGTTGTTGTAGCCTAAATACTGTAATACTTATATATAATTACCCCGTACCGTAAGATCGAAAATGTCCTAAGGGTAAACCCGGACCGTAAGGTTACGGCAGCTACATACTTTTGACAAAATAGGAAACGGCTTCATAAAATAACACCTACTTCATTTCATATTTTTACCAAATATCTTTTCGAAAGAAATCGCACCAACCGTGTGTGAGGTGTGTGCTTCTAACACCATTCCACCATTGCTTCATGATATCAAGGGCAATGAAAATATTTTTTAATTGCAAGTACCTGATATATACAATATAAATATCAATTTCTTTTTTGTTTTGTCATACAGTCGGACCGTTTAATGAAACCGTTTTTTGCATATGCCGGAACATATGAAACAGAGATTTCAGTCTACAAGTGTCTTGAATTACACCGAGGTCACCAAACTGGTGAACGCGAGCCAACTCTGATTTTCGAAGTGTATACAGTATGTATCAAGACGAGAGGCCAAGCTTTGAACCCTTTAATGGCCATGACGAATGTAATACTATTTCGCACTTTCTTTTAGTGTTTACCGATTATTTTTTGAATCATCATTTTATTTATAATCGAAAAGTTGTACTTTTACTAAGTCGGTTAACACTTCCCATATCATCCTGTGAAATGTTATGTTATTCTCATAACAAAAAACTCATCTCGATGAAACTGTAAACACAACTATTAAGGCATTTCATTAAGTGCAACTTGTCTTTTTAAAAACTAGATAATTTAACAGAAGTACCAGGCAAATAAAATTATGTGGAAGCTATCGTGAAAACAGTGCCCACTCACGTCACGTCAATGTCAATTTATTTTTCTTAATAATATTGACAAACAAGGTTGACTTCCCATTTTCATTGACAAGCTTTCTTCAACCGCCATTTTGTTTTGATCTTAACTGTAAATATTGAATACAGGATGCTTGTATACAAACAAATTGTAAATATTGAATACAGGATGCTTCACAATCAAAATGGATTTATCATTATCTGAAGCAAAATAATAATACGAGCTTGTATTTCAATAATATATCTACCAAAACCTTATTTCTTACTTACACTTTTACGGGTTTAAAGCATGGCCTCTTGTCTTGATACATACTGTATACCTACCTAAAGTTAATGGTCATGCGTTTTCTGTTTTAACTGATAATAAACCATTTATCTGGATTGAAGAACAAGGAGGAGAAAAATGACTGAAAGATATCTAAGTCATTCTGCAAAATAGTGTACGTCTGTAAATAGTGGGCATCGGCGTATTAGATTTTTTTGCGCATTAAGTAATATATTTAATATTCATATAGAATAAAAGGCCCCAAGTGAGACCCCTGTGGGACTCCAGAAGTGCGAAATGTGAAAAATAATAATTTTGAATCAATCAAGGCGCCTTTGAATAGCCTCCGAATTTACCTAGATCGAAATATTGAACTTTTTGACCAGGATAAAGATACCATAAAGTAAACGGTAGTTGACACCAACAGTTAATAAACGCCGCTTAACGTAGCGCTGCACCGGGCCATGCGCACACGCCGCCTTCAGCTGTTTCAGCGCGCAGTAGCGAGCGGCGCTCGCGCCGGGGCACTTGACTGGAGGCAGACTTGCTGCTGCTCGTCTCACAAGCTAATTTCAATATATGCAGCTGCCCGGTGGTGATGAGCAAGAAGCGTTTAAGTATTTTTTCGCAAAATAGTTGCTTTCTCTAAACAAAATATGTAAATGAATAGTGATAAATCGATCAACTTGTTTGCAGACAAGTTTCTTGCGCGAGAAAATAGTCGATAGCTCCTCGCTGCGTCGCCGCCGAGCGCTGTGATTGTTGGAATTGGAAGTTGTGGCTCGCAGTAATACAGTAATACTGTATTCATAAAGTTTATTGGTAGTTCGTTAATGCGGTGATTTATGGTGCTAGTAGTGATTGTTGCCTAATTGAAAGATTAATATACGTAGAAAAATCTTATAGCTGGTACAGTTTGTGAGTCCTAAGTATTGGCTAAATAGTATATTATGGTTTTCAGAATCCTAAGGGGTCCAGAGAGCCCTTTGCAAAAAGTGCTTTAAGTGTGCCGAGACTAATACTTGTCGAGGAGTCAGAAAAATGGAATTGTGATGCCCTCGCTTGCGCTTGCACCGCCATATTGTACCTACATATATAACACGAACTAGATGTCCCTTTTTTCTTTCCGTCGGTTGCCAAAAAATCTGTGTCTCAAAATAACTAACCTGTTAGCCGTAATAACTCACTAGTAAAATGTTTTACCTTTATAGCCCAATCCAAAGTTAGAAACTAACCCAGAGTTAATAACGGTTTAGTGTTAGTTGACTAACCCAAGAGGCCGAGACCGTGCACGTAAGCCTTTTTTTGGACGGTGTGAAAATGCGTTACGCATACCCCCCGGCCGGGTAGCCTTTAGGGGGGTTATGTGGGACTCTCTCCTCCGGCAACTGTACTTTTCACGAGCATCCGCCCAGCGACATGACAGTTTTGCTGAAGGAGGCGACCGCGTTCCAGTTGGTTTCGCCGGACAGCATGGCCTAGATGACTCTGTGCAGCTCTAGGTTGGCCCCAATTTCGCCTATTAGTGCATTCCTCTCTATGTCCCACCGACTGCACACCTTTGGGTCGTATCGTCCGGGTGCTGTATCGTCCGCATTCGTGGCAACCCGGTGACAGTTCCCTCCCTAACGTGCAAGTGGACCTAAATCGAGCCGACTAAATATAATTTCATAAAATCGATAGGTATACAGTCGTAGTGCGTTCTCATGTTAATTAATTCTCAACTGATGTCGCTAATGAATGGCTGATGTAATTATAGCTAATGCGTGCAGTTGTGTTACACTACATTTGACACATGTTGTGTGCTGAGGTAGCTAAGATTAATCGCAGCGCTGCTATCCCTGTGTTCAAATTAGGGCAGAGCTACATCGGTAGCCTCGCAGTATTTTGGTCGCCGCGTAAAGTCTATTCAATCTCTCAAAACATTGTGTACAGAGTTATTTTACTCAACTATTAAACTGCCTAATTACAAATTTAACGGGACTTGATCGAATTGTAATTGTGTGTGAAAATCGCGTGAGTTTAAATTAGTATTATATCATACCGCCGCAACAATGTTATGAAACTAACAATGCATATTTATGTAGTCAAAGCTTTTGCTGTGACTTCTTCAAAAATTGACTCTCCTCAAACTCTTCTTCAAAAATTGATTGAAACTTCACTAAGCAGTAGAAAATATAAATAGTTCCTTTCGGACTTCGGACCTCAAGTGAAAATAAATTATCATATAGGCGTTCGGACCATATAAACAAACAAAGTAAAAAGGAACCAATTTGATTTACATGCCACTTCGTTCCTTGTCACAGTGAAAATTTATATGAAAGACGCAAAACATATTTTATTAATGTCACTGTGCCAAGGTTCGAAGTGGCCTAGAAATCAAATTGGTTGACTATACCTAAAGCCAAGTACCTGGCTGACAGTTTTTAAAGGGATTATGAGGTTAATTTATGTAAAGTGATATTTAAAATGATGTAGGCTTCGGAGTATAAATAACAACTGTCATTTACTTGTTATTTATGTTAGAAGTGGGCACTCTTGTTTGTTTCTTTGAGTCATACATAAAACCTGATGTTTGGTTATAGTGAAATATGATTATAAATTGCTCCTGCCCTTATATAACAACTAACTACAGTTTACATAAGCTGTTAACTATTGTCAACAGGAAAGTCGAGTTTTTGTTTTTAGTCTGAACTCTCCTTAAGTATTGGATGTGCTACGCCACTTGTCATCGGTATCGGTATCGGTATGCATGCCTGCGCCCGCGCCGCTGCCAACTTGCAAATACTCGCCGGCGCAACTCGGGGCTTGCACGAGTGCTCCCAGCTGTGCCCGCCGGATATGTAGAAGGAATAGTTTTCAAAAAATGAAAACAATAGTTTACTCAAAATAGATTTTTTGACCTTCAAACACGCAACTACTCTAGTATAGTAAGGTAATGGCACCTATAATGGACAAAGGACCCATTATGGACGTTCACTCTTATTATAAAGAAATAAGGTACATACAAAAATTCTATGTCAATCAACTGTCAACCATACGATTTTTGGCTTAAGAATGAAGTGTCCATCACCGGTACCTGTCAACTTAAACCGTCCGTCATTGATGGTGCCTCTACCTTATACATAATATTGAATACGCGTTTATCATTAAGGTGATCATTAAATTAGTATTTTTACAATAGTATATTCATATTGAAACATGTTTACAATATTGTCGTGTAGATCATTAAGTGGTATATCTGTAGTCTGTACAAATTCCCAAAAAGGACTTAGTTAACCTACTACTTATACCAACTATTATTCTTAGGCACTTGCCTAATAATATTCAGTATTGAGTATGATACTTGGTATAACTTGTAACTTAAGTAAGTCCTTTAAATAACATTGGATCCAGGAATAAGCATTCCTAGTATTGAAACTGGATGTCACATTTGTATTGAAATAGTGTGACATGTTTCACTCCCATTTCTCACTATGTGACCGAAGCACTAACAAACAAACACAACTTCAACAAAGCAGGTGATCCATGTGAAATAACATTGCCTCGGATACCGGAGGCCCTCGTCACTTCTTTTAACCACTTTTAAGTATATGTCATCTATTTTCAATGAGTACACATTCATTCATTTCATCTATTCACACACTTAGCGTCATCAGATCAGCCGAAGCGTACGTCCCCGGCCAGCAGTGACCAGTTCAGCCTCACCCGCGTCCAGTGGATTCCCGCGATCTCCACCATGTCGTCGGTCCACTCACTTAACTTAGCTTGTATATTATGTAAGAAACATATTTAGTAAAATAAACACTCATATTGAGCATACCTAACAATTCTGCCTTACCACGCACAGCTGTCGTGTAGTTCTTCAAAAGCACAAAAAATAACATAACATTTCTATGGAGAATACCGTAGGGTGTAGACAATTGGACGAGTTGTGGAAAGACTGTGACGGTTATTACCTACATTTTTATACGACTGTAAGACAGTCTTGCAGCTGAAGAACTCTCCCTAAGAACATCATAGCTGCATTATTCTGATCCTGGAATGTAAACAATATGCAGGATTCCCTTGGCGTTCCCGATTTTATATAAATAAAACTATACCATATGAGAGTAATCCCAACTAACTGAACAAACCCTAGGTTTCTAAGCGAAAGGAGAAACTAGCACCACTTGGGATTTCTCGCGCTGTTCATTTAAAATTACTGAAACTACCTACTAAAGAAATTGCGTGACAAGATATGAAACATTTTGTATTTCGACGTAGGCATCCTCGTTGACTCCGCCGACAATGGGCAAACAACTCAATCGACTAGAACACAATTCGATATTGAAATCACGTTTTTTGTGCCACCTAGCGTTCCCGCACTGCAAATGTTTATCCACCTTGTAAACTTGCAATAAGATGGAAAATGTAATCGAAGGTAACTAGCGGTGCTGCCATTCTCAGCCAGCGACAAATCGCTTTTTTTGTCGTGTGAATGCGGTTTCTGGGCCATTTGTGCGATTCCACGCATCTGTGTGCAGCCGGGCGTGTGGGCGCGCCTTCATACTGCTTTGTAGCTAATAATGTCCTACAAACGATGGACTGCTAAGTATGACGGGATGGATATTAAATAGACAGCATTGTGGCACTTGAAAGAGAAAACGTAATAAAGAGATATTGTTGGGTTTTATTAAGCGGTGCGTTTTTCAATTCTGACGGGACTTTGTTAGTTTGTTACACGTCGGACTAGCGCGCCGCGAGTTCCAGCGAGGTTCCGTACTGAAGTATGAATGTAACTAGTCTACCGCATATTTAATCGTAAAGTCTATGCCTGATTCTTATACGTCAACCTGCCAACCCTACTTTAATAGAATTATGTTTTGTCCTTTTTCAATTATTTAATGATTTTTAGATACAGACAATACAAAACATAAAGTAGGTTTTGAGAGAAGTTTACAAACAGCAAGTTTTATGGTAGGTATGTGTATCATAATAACAATATATGAAAGATGTGTCATTTGACATTAGACATGCTCACATTTTACGATAGGATCTTAATATATCTAACTTAGAATGCCAAAATTATGAATGAATTAATAAATAAGTACATTATTTCTTCTTTTTAACGTTAAAAAAACGAATGTTACCAAACATATTTTCTCGCTGTTTAAGGAACAAAGGAGTAAAAAGCACTTGGAAACACTCAAAAACGTCTGAACAAACACGAAAGAAAGATTTTACACAAGTACAATGGCGGGGCTCATTAGCGGCTCGCACGGGAGGGTAATGGCGGTTATTATGTTGTAATACGTGTTATTATGTTTGGACAAAGCCGCAATATTGATATTTCATAACGAGTGCGTACGCGCCGGTGCGTTGCCACGGGTCGGTAGCTCGCCGGGAACTCGATAGTAAATCTCACCCCTGAACTAGATTTTAGGGGTGAGACGTACGATCGATACAAGCAACAATACAAGCTCAACGATGCTTGTATGTATAGACATGTAATAGCTTTCTCAACCTTCGTCATGATTTTAATTAATAAAAAGTTTACGCACTCGAGTACTTTTTTATTTTGTGGCTACGAGTATATCGTATGTTCTGTGTATAGTGCGTTTCTTTATTCTAAGGGCCTAAGTATCTTACGGATGATTTTATAGACCTTTCAAATCTTACAGAAATAATTAAAATTACCAATTGCATTGTTATAGTTTTGCAAAAACAATAAAATTAGTAGATACGTACATAGACTACGAAACTGCAACATACGAGTTGTTATATCTCACACGATATTCACCCCACTCTCGCAAGACGTTTGTACTGCATTCACTCCAAGACAAATTCGTCCCGTAGTAGTGCCGCATAAAGGCGCGCGCACAATGGCACGGCGGGCGGTCCAGACTGCGCGTCGCCGGCGCACGCACACACGCACAGTGTCGTCACAGCATCACCACACTGGCGCACTCTGTAGCCTGATATGAACACTTGGCGGCTATTGATGGTTGCTTGGACACATGTGGAGAGACATCGAGTGCGCTTTGATTAATTTTCTATTGAGCTGTTGGAGCGACTGTCGTATAGGCAAGCCATGTACCTCATCAATAACTTAAGTGCTTGTAGGCAACTAGGCAGTCACAAGCAACTTGTACATTCTCTTGCTTCGTATTGCTCCAACGATCATCGAATCAGCGCAGTGTATTTTACATGAGTTATAAATGATGACCTGAGTAGGCACCTATTGCACTCTTCATTGGATATGCATCTGACGTAGGAATACGAGCAGTATCATATGAATTATATGTATAATACACGTTACACAGATCTGCACGCTCGATACATTGTGTCGAAGTGTCAGAAAGTTCTGAGACTCTCTAATGCATAATAAAGTACATATTTACTAAATAAAGGCTAATTATCGTATGTTCTGTACACAGGACCGCCTACCTGCGTCGGGTGACACTTCTCACTTCCGCTCACTCATTCACCGCCCGCCATTCATTCGCTCACAATGTGCGCAAACCGCACCCATTATGCGCGTAATGGATACCATATCGATATGTTTTTGTCAACAAATGTGTTTCTATTGCCAAACGGAAACAGTTTATCGTTGGCATCAAATAACGATCGCGACAAAAGAATTGGGGCATTTTTTACTGTTTTTTTTACAGTTATTATAAATGAAATACATCCTTTTCGTTATTACGTATCGTTCGCCGGCATGAAAAGAAAACTATTCGATTAAAATCTGAATAGTAACAAATCTATTCATTTCATCGTATACCTACTTTGGAATTGGTGGTAAAATAAATATTGCTCAACTTAAATGATTACAAAAGTATTTAAGTTAAGCCTCTTTCTTAAGAGCGTGTTAGACATCGTAACCATCTTAGAAAGTAATTACCTCCTACTGAATCCGCACGAACAATGGCCGCTCTGCGAATACCCGGTAGCGGGCTGCGCCTGCGCCACCCAGGGCGATAATCCCAATGCCAAATTACTATCTTTAAACCACAAGGATCGCAAACTATCCCATTATGTTAGCAGTAATTGTCAAAATATTGCAAAGAATACAAGTCGAATGTTTAAGTTTCTTTTAAAGGGTTTTTTCGACGCCGGACACACGAGTGAGCGCGTCCCCGGACACCGAGCCGTACGAAGTAAACCTGCAGCTTTGTCGGCACCCGACCTCGCACTCCTTACAGGTACAACGTCACAAGCGTCCATGTGTCCAATAGCCCTTTAAGACGTTTTCTCGAAAGCTGGTAAGTAAATGAGAAGTTGCTCTGAGAGTTAGTGTGAAGTCAAGCCTGGTTTCCGCAAACTACAGACCAATACACTACAGATGACATTGTCACCATCAAGTCCGATTGACTCCGTGGCCGATATCTGGACGGACATTAAGTCTACAACATTGGATTTATTTCAGTTTGTTGTGTGAATATTATAGGTACAGATGAAGACCAGTAGACCACAGTGAGAGCATCATTTTGTACTAGAGATTTTTGATGGAATATAGTTAGACGTAGCATCACTTATAAGATAATGTAATTTGTAGGTCCTTTTTTTAATAGTCAGGTATATCTGAAAAAACATAGTATTTTCATTTACAACGCTTTCCTTTAAACTTAACAAATCAAAAATACATGTTAATTTGTATTAAATTTAAATTCTAAAAAATTTCCAGGTAGAAAATTATGCACATTTGAAAACTTCTCGGTGCATTACTCGTACTAGTCATTCTCAGTCGCTGAAGCTCTTTTGTAACTTGTATTTAAAACAGTTTAGGTACATTAACTAAAAAACTATGTCTAATGCACAGTTGAACGTTCATACCCTTTAATGTAACGGTTAGTAAAAAACTAAACGAGTAACTACAAGTAAAAACTGATGAAACTATAATTAAGGGAAGCCACAAAAACTTGTACGGTTTTGTTAGTCCAAATAAATATTATATTAATAATCCTCTCGCTCGGGCGCGCGCTTTGTGCACCGCACCCTCGCCCAGGACTGCACCTCGCCATCAACTTTCAACCTTAACACATTGACATTAAGATCTAAAATTATATACTCGTCTATGACAAGTTGGTTTGTAGTTGAGCTGTGTAGAATATTATGATGTAGCAGATTATCGTCTGATAGTCGCACAATGCGGTAATGTTTTTATAATGAAGTCGGCAGTCGGCAGTCGGGCTTCTGGCGCGGATGTGCGCTGTAGGGGCGCAAATTAGTTCTGATAATAGAATATGATGCGGATAATATTATATTACATGTGTTGACGTATTGTCCGGGAACCGACCTACATTTATTTAAACATTAATCCTTTTGTAGTAATAATCCTAATCTCCACCTAGTTACGATACTTGGAAAATCACTTACTGAAAACAAGACGTCAGAGTCTTGATGTTCAAAACACGGATTTTGTTTGCTTTCTTTACAAACATATTGTTATTGATCAAAAGATATGTAAATCCAAAGTCTGCTTCGTAACACACTCACTCGTCACTTTGATTAATTCGTCAGATTAAACGTAACAAAATACGCAAGAGAAACGTCACCGAAGTAGCTCTCAGAATTGCTAGAAGTGGCAGTGGGCAGAGAGCATATTGAAAGAACAACGTATGGCCGATGAGGTCAAAACGTACGGGGAGGCCCGGTGTGGGTAGACCTCCCATAAGGTGTTACGACTCAGACTCGAGGTGGTCAAGATCACAGGAACTCTTTGGAAGTAAACATCGCAGAACCAGTTGTCTTGGCGATGCTTGTGGGCAGCCTATGTCCAGCAGTGGAAGTCTTTTGAAGAAAGCATTGGTTAAACAAAACAAATACCGAAACATGTAGATAAATAAAGTTTAATAGTCGTTAGTAGTACTCGCCGTCAGACAAACGGCTGGCGTAGAGGTGCAGCGCGCGGAACTCGCAGTACTGGTTGGTGCACCAGCCCGAGTGGCCGTCCACGCAGCGGCACGAGTCGCACTCGTCCATGTACTTCTCGCCCGGGATGCACTTGAAGAACGGGTTCTTGATCACTGCAACATTAACCATTAGGTACATACGGTGACGCACGCTGGCACAGCTGATGTGGTCTACAGCAGGTCTACTCACCGGTGCAGCGCAGGCACGGCGTAGAGCGCTCGCACAGCACGGTGACGGTGGGCTCGCAGTACACACAGCTGATGTGGTCTACAGCAGGTCTACTCACCGGTGCAGCGCAGGCACGGCGTGGAGCGCTCGCACAGCGCGGTGACGGTGGGCTCGCAGTACACACAGCTGATGTGGTCTACAGCAGGTCTACTCACCGGTGCAGCGCAGGCACGGCGTGGAGCGCTCGCACAGCGCGGTGACGGTGGGTTCGCAGTACACACAGCTGATGTGGTCTACAGCAGGTCTACTCACCGGTGCAGCGCAGGCACGGCGTGGAGCGCTCGCACAGCGCGGTGACGGTGGGCTCGCAGTACACACAGCTGATGTGGTCTACAGCAGGTCTACTCACCGGTGCAGCGCAGGCACGGCGTGGAGCGCTCGCACAGCGCGGTGACGGTGGGCTCGCAGTACACACAGCTGATGTGGTCTACAGCAGGTCTACTCACCGGTGCAGCGCAGGCACGGCGTGGAGCGCTCGCACAGCGCGGTGACGGTGGGCTCGCAGTACACACAGCTGATGTGGTCTACAGCAGGTCTACTCACCGGTGCAGCGCAGGCACGGCGTGGAGCGCTCGCACAGCGCGGTGACGGTGGGCTCGCAGTACACACAGCTGATGTGGTCTACAGCAGGTCTACTCACCGGTGCAGCGCAGGCACGGCGTGGAGCGCTCGCACAGCGCGGTGACGGTGGGCTCGCAGTACACACAGCTGATGTGGTCTACAGCAGGTCTACTCACCGGTGCAGCGCAGGCACGGCGTGGAGCGCTCGCACAGCGCGGTGACGGTGGGCTCGCAGTACACACAGCTGATGTGGTCTACAGCAGGTCTACTCACCGGTGCAGCGCAGGCACGGCGTGGAGCGCTCGCACAGCGCGGTGACGGTGGGCTCGCAGTACACACAGCTGATGTGGTCTACAGCAGGTCTACTCACCGGTGCAGCGCAGGCACGGCGTGGAGCGCTCGCACAGCGCGGTGACGGTGGGCTCGCAGTACACACAGCTGATGTGGTCTACAGCAGGTCTACTCACCGGTGCAGCGCAGGCACGGCGTGGAGCGCTCGCACAGCGCGGTGACGGTGGGCTCGCAGTACACACAGCTGATGTGGTCTACAGCAGGTCTACTCACCGGTGCAGCGCAGGCACGGCGTGGAGCGCTCGCACAGCGCGGTGACGGTGGGCTCGCAGTACACACAGCTGATGTGGTCTACAGCAGGTCTACTCACCGGTGCAGCGCAGGCACGGCGTGGAGCGCTCGCACAGCGCGGTGACGGTGGGCTCGCAGTACACACAGCTGATGTGGTCTACAGCAGGTCTACTCACCGGTGCAGCGCAGGCACGGCGTGGAGCGCTCGCACAGCGCGGTGACGGTGGGCTCGCAGTACACACAGCTGATGTGGTCTACAGCAGGTCTACTCACCGGTGCAGCGCAGGCACGGCGTGGAGCGCTCGCACAGCGCGGTGACGGTGGGCTCGCAGTACACACAGCTGATGTGGTGTACAGCAGGTCTACTCACCGGTGCAGCGCAGGCACGGCGTGGAGCGCTCGCACAGCGCGGTGACGGTGGGCTCGCAGTACACACAGCTGATGTGGTCTGCAGCAGGTCTACTCACCGGTGCAGCGCAGGCACGGCGTGGAGCGCTCGCACAGCGCGGTGACGGTGGGCTCGCAGTACACACAGCTGATGTGGTCTACAGCAGGTCTACTCACCGGTGCAGCGCAGGCACGGCGTGGAGCGCTCGCACAGCGCGGTGACGGTGGGCTCGCAGTACACACACGACGGCATGGACCGGCAGGCGCCTGTGTCCATAGTCTCGCACAGCAGACAGTTCTTGTTCTCCGGCACCATGGTGAGCGAAGTCTCCTCCTCCCAGTACTGGTGCGGGGGTTTGGGCTTCACGAACTGCGAGATGACGTAGGCCTGGCTGCCGGGCCGGTAGATCGGCGGCGAGCTCTCCACGTCGCCCACGCTGCTGAGCGTGCCCGGCATGGGCGCGTTACGGATGCGACCCAAACGGTCGTTTCCCTCCGCTGTGAACCATTAAAACATGAGGCCGCTATCAAAACAAGTTAAGTGAAGACTCACTTATCCCTCAATGTAAACACAGCAAACTGAACCTACAACATTTTTAAAACCACGTGCTTTAAGCTTTTAGTTACTCGCCTCCTTATTTAGCATTTCTCACATTTTCTACTTTTATTTACTTGTGCATTTTCCAAATATACGAGTAGGTACGAGTATATACTTTGCGTACCCAGTGTGAAGCAAGAAATATGGTCTCTCGAAACTTTAAAAACCCGCAATACCCTGAGCATTAGTCAGCTCAAAGATACGCACTGCATACTCACAGTCCATGGACGCCGCGGCGAGTCCCGCCAGGCTCCACGCGAGCAGTAGTCCCCGCGCCATGCTGTCGACACGAGCTGCGAGCGACGGAGCCGCACTGTGCCGGCGCTGCCCAATTAGTCTTTATCCTTATCGAATAAAACTAACGACCCCTTTAATTGCTTATCCAATGCGGACCAATCAATTAAGCTGCGAGAAAACATGCTAAAGTAATCCCTTTTTTATGCGCGCGTTCAATTTGTCTCGTTAGCGGGATCAAAACGTCCGGGACGGGCCGCGGGGGAGGGGAGGGGGCGACGGACGCAACTGCAAACTGATTGGCTTATCTGATTCGGGTTATGCAATTTTGCATTTGAAATATTTATTAAGTTACAAAATATTATCTACGGTTGCCGTGCCGCGATAATTAATCAAGAAATTCATGAAATATAAAAACGAGAATCGTCTTACATACATCGCGTATGCTAACTACATACTACCACTACTGAGTAGTGTTGTGTATGTCGACGTGTGCAAGCAAACAAATTGCTTAATAATTTATATGTGGGTAGGTTTGCATATTGTAATTTTTGGATGGAGGTAAATGGATATTTTATATGACCACGCCACACGAGTGGTGTGTGATGGTCTCGAGATAATGGAAGTTTTGTCGCTGGAAGACTCCAGCAAGAAGTTCAGCTAGGCCTGGCTGTTGTCGGAGTGACTATCCGAGCCGATGCGAGCCTAATCATGTTTCGCTGTTACTGTGGGACTTACAGAGTTATTTAGCACCGGCTTTAGCGGATCTACGTCGACGGGTTTAGGTGTTCTTATCGGCTCTTATCGCTCCATCCATCACAAGCAAGCACATTATTGGGTTAACTACTGAGCGTACTAGCAGCTATTGCTGGGTGTTAATAATGGACTGTTAATATCACATTCTGGCATTATTATATAGGTAGATAAGAGGATCAGCTAAGTACTCCACATGGATAGCTTCAGCATGGATCAGCTTAATCGGGGATTTACCATCCAGAAAATCTTACCAGAGAATAACCTTTTTGCTAACTCTAACACTTGTAACGGGACGCGGGTATCGTCCCTGACCTGTGACTTAAAAGGGTGAGAACGTACAGCGATTAGGCGTTGAATCCCCATAGTCAGAGATCACTCCCTGTGACGGTCTATGGAGGTGGCCTATGTCCAGCAAAGGTACTTAGGTATATGTATTGACATGTACTTAAGACTGAAGAGCAACGTTGCTGATAATTTTTATAGCTACTTGACTGGCAGTCCTAACATTATAAAAATGTATAAATAGGGGTCTATTGTATCTATATATTGAGACCCACACGTATTTTTCCTACACTGCTACCAGATACCACCTGGGAAAGGCGATTACAGCATTGAACCCCCCATGCTCAGAGATTGCTCCCTGTGGCGAGCTGTGGGGGAGGCCTATGTCCAGCAGGGGTCGTCCGTGCCTGATATAAACAAACATCGCTGTTAATTAAATAGGGGTAAACTCCGCGCATTATACGACAATAAAGATAGGCTGCTATCGGTCGGCAAACACTCGCACGTGTCTATTGTTTCAGGTGCAAATAGGCACAGGTGCACCAGTTCACAGTCAACACTGTAGGTTCTAGGTTCTTATTACAAGCCGACCGATGATGTTCAATGGCTCAATCAATTATTTTATGCCACTCACTATGGTCACGGTCCCCTGGGTCACTTTAAAACAGTTTAAAGGCACCTAAAGATACTTATCATGCATTCTTATAGTACCTAGAAATGTTCTTTCCAATGGGTCACCTACGAAGCTTATTAGTAGAACGCAGTGCCACACTTCTAACAAACTATGCTTCTGTTTTTCTTCTGGCTGATGGGACAGTATAAAACAGAATAGTAATCAAATGTATGAAGACAGAATCCATCCTTTGTAAGTAACAAAGAAACTTAAAGCCTAATAGGATAGATGTAGATGTACGTAGCCAGCAGCAGCACGCCACTGCCGGAATCAGGCAATTTATTTTTTATAAACTTTAAGAAGAGGGATAGTGTAGGCTATCCCTGGTATAATAGAACGGTACGGTGCTAAGTTACCGCACAGTGTTGCAATTGCTACTGGCAACTTCCTTAATGAACCATCTTCTCTGGTCTGGTATTTTTCCGTAGCGTCGGAGTCATGAGTTTCAGTAGATATAACTCGTAATCAGACAATATCCTTCATTATTATCTTACTCTTTTTTTTTATTGAACAGTAACAAACAAATACACATTAAACTCTTATATTATTACTCGCCAAACTTACGTTTGTCGGCGAGCAAGCTCACCACTCGGCCACGGTGAATTGCAACTATCGCAAGCAACCCGCCAATCCATAAGCAACCAGCCAAGAACCACGATTGCTGGCTATCTGATTGCATGTATCAAAAACTGAGAGATGACCTTTAGAGATTTTATAGCTTGCATTTCCTTGTAGCCAGATCTGTGGGAGATTCGCCAAGTCCTAGGTTTGCCCTGTTTTCATTTTGACATTTCCGTTAGAAGAGAAAACATAAATAGAGGTTTGCTAATAAGTTGTCTAAATATAGATTATGTATATTATTGGTTACGTGGCTATTAAATCTGCTGCGGATAATACGAGTATATACAAATATGTTTACTGGGGTTTTGCCAGTCCCTCCAGCGCAGATAAGGAGTTGATTATATTGTGACACCTGTGTTATCGGAACACGAGAACACTCTCATTACGCGCCTATCTGCCAGTGCGCAGTCGATCATTATCCATTTCGTGCTGGATCATATCAATTTATGGGGCACTTTGGTTATCGCGCTGCCAGACAGATCGGTACACTTCAACACGGAAATATACAACACACACGTTAAACGAAAATGGTCTGAAGGTACAAGATGAAGGAATGATTAGTCATTTACATGATAATTTTATATAGTAGGTAATAATATATACCTAGGTACTCAAAAATTATGCGAAAGCAAGTCTGTATAATTTATATTTCAGCCAAGTCTGGTATGTTGTTTTAATAAATGTTTTATTATATATTAAAGGTGAAAGTACTGCGTTTTTATAGATTTTGAAATAAAAAAATAGCAGAAGAGAAACAGTTTCAGTGATCTAAGTCAGTTCTTTCTTAGCAGAATACGCCAAAAGAGGTGCACGGTTGTATTGGGATAATTATGAAAGTATAAGAAGTAGCTGGTAATTTCGAAAATTAGTAAAAAATCCATTGTAATTTATAGGGTCGGGTCGTTTTCGATATTATCCTACACAAGAGTGTAGGAGGAAGATAAGATATCAAAGGTAATTACCTTAATAGGTACACCTTGTTCCTTTTCTTGTTGTAATGTTGTAAATAATCTAAAAATCAGCGGCAACCGTTAATATCGAAAATTGACTATCTTCATCTCTATCGCTCTTTCATAGGTATACGTGTACGAGTGGTAAAGAGGGAAATAGACGATGGATGTGGTTCCCGGTAGGCCTGCAGATACAAAATATCACTAAGCATGTTTAGCGTAGCAATGCACCGAGCAGTTATCAAACTTGCAGATTTTCTGCCCAGAGACTACTCAGAATTAAAATTTAAGAAATTATTAATACCTACACGTCGAGAGCTTACTAAATGCATCTATTATTAGTTTATGTAAACACTTACCTAACTAATTAATATATCAAAAATAGAATAGTACGAAAACTTCAGTGAAATAAACTTTCTGCATGAGATTCCCGTGAAAGTTCTCGGAACCTTCTGAGAACATTCTCGCATTTTTGAGAATGTTGTCATTGCTAGTGTCGTGTCGTGTCCGAGTGTCCCGCCCCGCCCCCGCGCGCATCGATACCGCTAATGCCTAATCACTTATAATGGCGGCCGAGTGGCACTCTAATTACTTCTGCTGCCAATGTTGTTCGATAGGCTTTTAATGAGCTCGAGCGGCTTATTTACTGCCACGTTTAGTTTCATCGTTTTCAACCTGTCAGCCGTAAGACGCCCACTGCTGGACATAGGGCTCACCCGAATATGACTTATATAATCTTGGGGGGTGTTGCCGTAGTCGCCACGCTTGGAAGGCGGGTTGGCAACGTTTAGTTACTACTTAAATGAAAGCAGCAAATTGTTTTATGTAGAAAGAACCAAAAATACGTAAAAGTAGACTCGGTTCTTGGGAATTAAAATTTGGCAAGTAGTAGCAGACGGTTTGGCCTTGGCTACGGAGTCAATTTTCACATAAAAATCCTATTTCTAATTGTTTCTGACATACGCAATTTTTCCAGTAAAGAAACACAGTGCAGTCATGTATGTAACCCTTTCGCTTCCTCAAGTTTCAATGTCATAAACAGTCAATAGTCGCGGTTCAAGTTAAAGGACAACATTCCGCCCTTGCACAACAAAATGCTATTTCTTTTTACGTGTTCCCCACTTCGTTATTCCATTTAACAAAACATTAATAAGGGAGCGTATTCATTACAATAATTAAACGAATTGAACACATATTGAACTCGCGTCCACTCGCCCGGCGACAATCGGGGCCCGTGCGTTCCCACACCGACTGCGAAATTACTTTACACTAAACTCAATCAACGCCATTGGCTTACGTTCACACTCGAATGCCTTCGTGAGAAACCGCGGGCTGTGCCGAGGGAATATGGCTCTTAATTAATTGAGGTTAAATGTCACATTGTGCCTGGTGCCGTCGATTAGCAGTCGATGAAACCGGTGAACAGCCGAGTGAAGCGAGCGCCGGCGATGCACTTGAAGAAAAGATCCCGAGCAAGTTGGGTATATTTAAAATTGTGGGAATATTTTTAATTTGCATATAATTATAATCATTTATAATGTGCGCGTGAGTAGACAAACGTACGTTTTTCAGAGGAGTAATTTAATTAGACCGAAAAAATTAAAAAAATGCAGAATTTGCAATCCTAAAGTCTTCAAATTTTATTATTTATCGAGTAAAATATAAAATGGCCCATACGAGTACTATGAAAGCATATTATTTTGTTAACGCCGCGTAAAACCCACGCCAACTCCGATATCATGTTTTATTTTAAGCAAATATTTTCACTTATAGGGTGTTTATTTGTGTGTTAATCATAATCACGAATATTTGTTCATGGGTTATGGACTATGTGTTTAAGTACTGATACCATATTGATACTCATCTATTATAGAAGGTGTAACCTCAATATATGATTGAGTTTACGAGGTCGTCCTAGTAAACTCAATAACGGATCCTCTCTACTAGTCCTAAATGAAACTAGATTACTGATTACCTACTGCGAATTTTATTTTAGGTAAGTATCGTACTATATTTTATGAAAACTAATTTATTTCTTGTATACATAATAAACCTATACAAAAACAAACCTATCCTATTTTAATAATAACCAGTAACACACACCGAGCGACGTAGGTATAAGCCGTCACCCCGTCCGCCCCCACACACAACTCCTCAGCGGAGCTTCAGAACTCAATAAATGTTTTATTACGAGTTTTATTAGCTGTAATATAAAGGAATGACACAGATTAAAACATCACGGTCGGGCTGAGGGCGCAAATCGCTGGATAAACGCAATATCGCGCGCCCGCGGCGGGGGGGCGGCCCGCGGGGGAGGACGGGGGGGGAGCAGTCTAGCTGACGTCAGTGATGGTAACCGGCGCGGTGACGGTGAGCGGCCATGTGGCCATGACGGACGGTAAACATCACGCTGTTTATGAGAGGTAGGGCACAGCGATGACCATCACGCTTGAGTCTGGGGCAGCCCGACTGGGGAAGTACCTCCTCCTTACAGAAGACCACAGCCATAATAGCACTGCTACCTTTCAGGTATGTAGTGTTGTGTTCCTGGTGGTGAGTAAGGTTCCCAGAGCTCCAACCCCCCTTAAAGGTCGGCAACGCGCTTGTGACTCCCCTGGTGTTACGGGTGCCTATGGGCGACGGTAATTGCTTACCATCAGGCAATCCGTCTACTAGTTTGCCACCTTTGTTATAAAAATAAAAATGTACGGGACTTGTACTTGGAATACAAATCATGAAATACTTAAGCTAAACTGTGAGTAAGGTCGAAACAGGTTTAGCTTCTTAAAGGGTAGGAAACGCGCGTGAATCCGCTGGAAGTAAGTTTATAGGCTACGGTAGCTGCTTACCATCAAGCTGGCCCGTTTGATTATTTGCTACCGTTGTAAAAACAACACTTACTACTTTTCATATTGAGACATCACCGTGCGTGTTGTTTTAAATTCACTTTTTGATAGCGAACAAGATTTTTTTATACATATTATGGAGGAGCATTTCAATTCGGATTTTAGTTACAAAAACGTTTTTATTAATTGTCTGGTTTATAAGAAAGGGTAGGAACGTAAATGAAATCGTAGCGTAACCGACACGTATTGTTTTTTGTAATTACTGTCTGAGGCAGCCGAGCATCAAAAGCAAAATTCATTTGGATTTCTTTAGATAGCTATTTGAATAGACAACAGTTTTATGATTAGCGGGGATCAGGCGGGCCGGGCGCCCGGCGCAGGCCTCATTAGCGGGTAATGACGCGGCGGGCGCGGGCGCGGAGACAAAGCACGCGCACAATGCCTGTCGCGCGCACGCCGAGCTGGCTTCGTGCGGCTGCTGCTGCGCCGGCGGTGACAACGCACTAAGTAAACAATAATAGCGACATTTTTCACAAATCTAGTCTAGTTAAGTAAGCTTATATGTACCACCTAGTAAACTCAATAACGGATCCTCACTATTGAGGTTACACTATACATTTTGAGTGTACTCGGGAATTGCACGATTTGATTCCGCCATTTCTGTTCTATCACCGGACGTCCAGGCGAGGGGAGAGACTTCATCCTTACTTTGTAAAAATAGACACCCTGGCGAGAATTCGAATCTGGGATTTCCTGTTTCGTAGCAGGGTCACAAAACACTCTTTTCGATATCATCGGTACGATAGCCCTAAATATTGCATTTCTGCTTCTTACCTTTATAACCAAGCGGTGTACACGCAGTGTTAAGTTACCGGTAGGAACTATACCGGTTGAAATATGAACGTACATCGGTATAAAATAAAGGTAGCTACCTCCCGAAACTTAAACAATATTGAGATGGTACCGATGTTATTTCGGTTGCGAAGTAGTCAGCAGGGGAGCTTTGTGCGCGGAGAACCGGAGGGCTATTTAAGCTCAAAGGGTATGTTGTTTTTTTATAGTTACGAAACGAACATAGATAATGTACCTATTGGGATATTAGATCATACGACAAGTAACGTGATTTTTTCCATGGCTTGGCATCTTGGATATGGTACGTGACGTTATACCGATATCGTTTTCAAACTGTATTACCGATTTCAGTCCCAGGTGTTAACCGATACACGTCGGATGACCACTCTGAATATTTCTCCAATAAACAATTGCTTTTTTGAACGTGGAACAGAATTCTCGAGTAAAACTATTTAGTGTAATTGTAGTAGGTAACCGCGGCGGACAATGGCTATAGGATCGGGGAGGACTCACAGGAATACTGTCTGTGGTGCTGGTGTTTCTTACGGTTCGACTTTTTGTTCGTAACTTTTATTTTTCGTATCATGGTTTACGAAACCATGTGTTACGACACTTAGCTACAACGTTCTAAATAAGGTGAGGTTGATTGGTATTAAGTTGGTATTAGTCGTTCAGAAATTGCACGTAAGTGGGTAATAGCCGGATGGTTTGACCGCAACCGTTGCCGGTTCAAATCCTGCTTTCGCTATTTACTTGTAGGTACCTATAGGTATTTAATTATGAGTATTATGACTACTTGTTCTACCTACCTATTAGACTACCTAGATAAGGTTAGGTACATGCTGCCGTGCCATCGCACTCATCTTTTATGGAAGCCTTATTATGCTTCCCTCCGTTACTGTTTGTTACTTTAAAAGTTTGGTATATGCTCCGCTCGGCTCGGCGGGGACCCTGGCTCCGGTCAGTAAATGCGGAAGGTGTGGATCAGGTAAGACGAAGCTGTAATGGAGGCGAAGGTCGCAAGACGGCGCGAGGCGGGGCCGCCACGCCCCCGCCGCCGCTAATTGGTCGCGGAGGGCGCCGGCCGCGACACCACCGCCGCGCGTCGCTACCAGGCCACGGTGTGGCGACAAGCGACACGGCGATTATGCTATACTTTCTCTACTTGGGTCAGAAACGAAGTAAAGACGACAAAGTACAGTGCTAGACACTAGTACGACGTGTTGGAAAAATTCGGAGCTACTTATTTAGGTCTTAGGTAATAGCTTAGTTAGCAGAACGGCCGGCTGGAATCCTTAAGCTCTAGTCTCGCCAGAGGCAGTGATTTTTTTCATTATCTCTTAGCACTATTAATATAGTGCTAATAAATAGAGGTACTTACCAATTTTATCTTCGATCACAAATAATGACGGTTATTTATCTCATGCTTCAGTTAAACTTATTTATTATCTACAAAGTCATCCATCCGCTCAGAAAGAGCTTTTTATCCCAATTTTTTCTACCACCAACTATTATATTCCTGGCTTTTTATATTACTAGGTATGCCTGGCTTTTCACCTTTTAAAGTAATGTAATGGCGACGATCTACACAGAGTGGCTGGCAGTAACTGCTGGACGCAGAGAGTCGAAGACCTGGCTCCGTGGCGCGCCTGGAGAAACATATGTCCAGCAGTGGACTGCAATATGTTGATGATGATGATGCTGATGAATGTCTTATGGCGTTATCCTGGAGGTAAATACCTATAGTATAGATAAGTAATATATAGAAGGATAGTATAGTATAGAGTGATATATTCCCGGGTATGTAAGGTATACTTAGAAAACCTAGATGTTAAGTATTTTTTCAGCCCTACTAGGAAACTCATCAATGGTTAGCAATCGACTTAAGTCTGCGAAGTGCTCACGGATCCCGAGCGAGTTGACCGGCTTTTGTTCCGGCGGACTTAAGGCTTCTAAGCCGCATTAGTCAGCCAACAAGCTTAGGCCCGATCCCACTTGCGAGCTCCTAAGCGATGTGATTAACATTACCGAGTACAATCCGCACCACAAGTTTCGTGGAGAGTTGAAAATCGTCTTCCGAAATTCAGGACGGAGTTTGTTTACGAGAAGTACCCTATCAATTTTATAATATAAGTAGGTACACCAGAGCAGAATGAGACAAAACATTTTATTTGAGTGAACATTTGCCTAAAGCTAAATTTATATTAACCTTTTATTTACCATGTTTTGACATTGAATGTATAGCGGGCTTATTTTAAATACCTGTTTAGCGCTTCACACCGCGAGTCGCTGGTGCCAAACGCGCGTACATCCTTGGAGTATTGAGCACACACTTTTTTTCTTTTAACTTTTTACCATATCTTTTTAACTGCCTTTTTTTCTGATATTTCTAACCTTAATAGGTATATGTACATAACAAGAGAACATCAGTTAATAATACTCAAAGAAAACGAAAAGCACCAAAAATGCAATCATCAGTCACCGCATCAACGAATACCTAATCAGGTTAAATTAATTGATAATATGTCATCAGAAAAGATGAATTTTGGCAACGCGCATGTGGATCCCCTGGAGTTGCATGCGTCCATAGGTTATGGTAACTGCTTACTATCAGGCGGACCGTATGATTGTTTGCCACCGTCGTTGTATTAAAAAAAATGTTGTTTACATTTTACACACTAAAATACTAAAATACATACACATACTACACTAAAATATCGAGTATTCAGAATATAAAAAGCGTGGGTGCTCGCTACTTCGGCCGAGGCTGTAGATACAAGTATAAATTCGCGCGCGAATTCGCTTCCGCCGCCGCTCGTCCCGTTGTGGCCGCCCGTTGTATACCATCGATGATCATATTTATCATCGTACAATATGGCTTGTGACTGGTATATTTGTACTAGCAGTCTTAATTTAAGTTTGAAATTAGAATAACGCAAATATTATACGCGTCCAACCGAAATCCAAAATAGATAAGTACATATATAATATATATGTTCCCCTCTCTACAGCTGGTTTATACTTCGGTAGGTACATTTTTTAAGCGCGACGTTACTCGCTCCGGTTCAGAACTTAATTGCAAAATACTTACCATCCAGTTCCAGACGTTATTAAATTACACCAGCTCGGCTCAGCCGCCGAATTCCCAAATTAATCCTTCTTCAAACACTCCAGCTCTTTGTTGGCGGCGCGGGGGAGGACGCGGGGAGGGCGGAGGGCGGTCGAGTGCCGATTGATTTTATATTTGGGGCCGACGCAAAAACCGACTACAGCCGTGGTCACACAACACCTCAATTACTTAGTGCCGATCGTACAGAAACGAAAAAAAAAATCTTCGAATAATTCGCATATCAAAATATAGCCAGACCAACAGGGATAGCATACTTAATATATAGGTAGTAGCCTAAATATCGAAACGGGATTTGAAGCCAAAACTTTTCGGAAATTCTTACCAACCACCGATTCAAGAAAAATAAATTTTCATTTTTGGTTTTTGCGGATCGAAGATGCCCGTCCAGGAGCAGGATAGTAACTGCGGCTTTGACGTCGTTGGTTGTCTGAGGCGTCACATCCGTACCAATGCACTAGCGAGGAGAGAGTCACGTCTGCCAGCCGAAGGTAACCTTTACTGTCGCTACTCATGGTCGCTAACCTGTTTACATTTTCATAAAAAGTATAATATCAAATATTTAAAACCTTCAGAGCGTGGGTACACAGGAGTTTCTATCCTACGTTTTCAGCGTTCCCATTTAAAATTGCACGCGCGAGTGCGGAGCCTCCGCGTTTACACGGCGTACCGATTACTATTGAATCGCTGGGTACACGTCGATTGGCCGCCCCAAGTGTGCCCGTACCTTCGACTGGCCACATGCCCACCTTGTAAACGAGAAACTGAGTCCCAGGTATGTCCCGTGGCGTCAGAAGCTGTATTCTGATTTGTCGGCTGTAGCATTAAATTCAACACTCTAGAAACGATTTACCTACCGTAGTTACCCACTCTATAGGTAAGTAGCTATTGCAGAGTTACTTTGAAGGGGAATAGAACATTGGGTAAGGTAAAGAAGGTTGTAGGTAGTTTAAATGAGGTAAACATGAAAAAAAGTCAGTTAGCAGTCCTCACGTGATATATTGTACCGAGCACTACACGGTCCGACATATTGCAACTCGCTACTTCACTATAGCTAGCTAGGGCTACCTTTACACTATGTACAGCGCTACTATTTACACTTATATCTCTGCTTGACACAAACATGTCCGATACAATAAATAATCTAAACACAAACAAACCACTTAATAATAATTGTCAAGTGCTCGCAGCCTCGTCGCCAAGCGATGCTAATCATGCTCAAAGTATAATTTGATAGGCATATACCATTTGATAGTAACAAAAATGGTGGGGGGCACTTTAAGGGCCTATTTGGTATGGAGTTCTGAGTAAGAATAAAAGAAAAAAACATTTTTAGACCAGAATTATTTTTGCCCTTTATGATTGGCTGGTTTTAACGACCTGCCATATAAAAGAAAAAAAAATGCAGCAAAAAAATTGTTCTAAAACGAATTCCCACTATATTTATTACATTCTGTATAGGTAGGGGGAACCGGGTGTGCTATGCCCACCCTGGTACAGTCGTCTGCCCACACCAAGATGTTGGGTTACACATTCTTTAGGAATACTAAGTGACCTCTAAGATCAAAATGCTGTATCTTTGATCTTAGAGGTCAGGTAACCCCTTAAAATAGCTCTGGATGCACCAATCGTTCGGCAACAAGGCTGCTGCGCGCGGGCGACACACGCCGTCGTTACGCTTACGCTAGTCACATTTACGTCTACGTCTAGGATGAGATCTCATGGAATGTTCAAACTCGGAGGTTTGCCTGCGAAGGTACTCTTTGGTAGGTACAAAAGTTTTGTGTTAACGTAGGCCACGAACAACGGCCGGAGCGAGGCTGCCTGATTATATTTATTATCATTATCTCCAAAATGTACAGGTTTACAAGGTATGTTATACTTATAATTACGCTGTACCTGAATTGTATTCATCATCTTTTTCTCATTAATAAACTTAACAGGAGAAGTAGCGAAGGGGCCGCGAGGTGTTCAAAATTATTTTGAATCGCCTTTATTGTTACGAGAACATGAGCGTGTTAAGATCTTTGTGGACACCTAGCCCTCTCGCAACTTCTGCTGCTGTCATGGTGATTTTCATTGTTTGTGGTCGTAAAAACGAATCGGTGTAGTTACAACTACACCCATTAGACAGTTTCTGCATTAACACTTCGTACCTCATGCTGTATGGAGCCTCGTTATAGAACCGTGTGAATTTACACATGTAAGGCACGCGGCTTGTCACACATCTCACGGCTGCTGTACAGCCGAGGCATTCATAATATAGGTACCTACACGCCACACGAGCCAAACTATTGTAGTCCTACTTGGGCACGTTTAATAAGCTCACAGTTTGCCAATAAGTTCGTTTGTGAAATAATTTCTCGCATTTAAGAAGAGAGTCCCAGTTAATTGTAACTTGTGCTATTTTATCATAAAAGTTCCACTTGGTTTGCCTCGGCTGTACACTAGCAGTTCGGCACACATTACTATTATACATTTACACTCTGTGATACAATAAAGAAAAGTGTTATCGACGTCTCTTTCACACCAGATCATTGCGAGTGCAGTGAGATCAAATGCCTTAGTGTAAAGCTTAATCTATTTTAATTTATCAATTCTCAGTTTTTAACATCACTTTAGAGAAGAAAATTTTAAAAAGTTTCATTTATGTTCCAGGTTTATTCACTGAATTCGCGTCACAATAGACATTTACTATACGGATTCAATGTTGTTAGATGACTTCACAGACGCTGAAATCAATACCAAAATTTCGGTTAACCTCGTCTTTTTAAAATGCGTACATAAAGTATTAACTTAAAATGACTTAATTTTCATATTATCTGTTTCTCTGTTATGTTCGCGCTCAGCGCTCTGATAGGTCTTGCTTCTTTATCTTAATTCTGATCACCAGAATTACCACCAAACAACCTATGCGTCCGCTAAGTGCACACAGATTACAAACGGTCAGCCTGCAACGATCAGAACAGAGCCACCACGACGGAGGCCCATGGGGGGCGCCAGTCCGCCGGTCGGTCGCCGCCGGGCCTTCAGGGGTCGCTGTGCTACGTGTGCAGCTTGCTGGCGGCGTGCAGCGCCAGCGCGCGCTCCGGAAGCTCGAGCCGCAGGCGCAGGTCGGCGGGTGCGGGCGCGGGCGCAGCGCCGCGAGCCGCGCCGGGCGACGGCGAGCGCGGCGGCGGCGCCAGCGGGCCCAGCGCCGGCGGCAGCGACAACACGTACCTGCAACGGCTCTGGCTCTCAACACCCAACTATACACGCCGCACTCCGACCGGACCAGGCACGGACTGCCACACGACACGAACTACTACACCCGCTAGAACGTCAACATTTTCTCGTCGACAATTTATGATGGTTTCTGCACGACACGCAATAATGGTGTCGGTGGTGACTGGTGATGAAACGTTCTAGTGGGCATAGTAGTCTTGTAATTTTCTATACAGTGATTTTTTTTGCATGATACATTCCTACTACGGTGTCATGTAACACAGTGGGCATAGATCTTTAAACGGTTTATACTTAGCGGGTTCTCTCTGGGAAGTAGAAATGGACCTTCGACATTAGAGATGGTGGAACTTATATTTAGCTTACTATTCCCTGGTGGTATAGTGTGTATTGTGGTCGGTACCTGTGCAGCAGCGCCCGGAAGGCGGTGGGCTCGGCCGGCCACAGCGGCGGCGCCACGCCGAGCGCGCCCAGCCCCAGCGCCCACCACTCGCCGCCCGCGCCCGCCCCGCTCCACTCGCTCACCACTGCAACAACAACAACGTTATGCCAGATGTACACATGAGCTTTTTTGGATGGAAATCTGAGGAGACCGAGGGTGGAATAAAGGAATGCTCTTGAAATGATAACAGGATGACTTTAATTTTTATTAAGTATGATCGCAGTGTTACTCATTTTGAAACCCATCACAGTTACGTCTTTCTATGCAGGCTTTTTTTTTTATGACAAATAGGCGGCAAACGAGCAGACGGATTGCCTGGTGTTAAGCAATTACCGTTGCCCATGGGCACCCGCAACACCAGGGGAGTCACAAGCGCGTTGCCGGCATTTAAGGGGGGTTGGAGCTCTGGGAACCTTACTCACCATCAGGAACACAACACTACATACCTGAAAGGTGGCAGTGCTATTATGGCTGTGGTCTTCTGTAAGGAGGAGGTACTTCCCCAGTCGGGCTGCCCCAGATCTAAGCATGATGTGCCCTACCTCTCATTGTTGGACGTAGTTTAAGGACATACCCGGGTCCAAACACAAGTTACACTGGTTCTCATAACATAATACAGTCTACGACCGCGTTATGGCGACATAATAACTATATGACAATACTGGCGTGTGCACTGGACCTTTCACATTTAAGCAATTGGTGCTTCCGTATCGGCAAGCAATAAAGTTAAAAGGCCTACTGCAATCATACATGCCAAAAAGGCTGAGACATCCAGGCTCGCTACAATCATTCGGAAGATTCCGACTGCTGGATATAGTATAGGCCTCATCTTGGCGATGCTTGTGGCAACAAGCATCGCGAAGACGACCGGTCTTGCTGTGCTGTTTAGCTTCCAGCGGTTTACGAGACCTTGACTAAGTCTTCAGACCACCTTGTAAGAGGTCTACCCACACCTCACACTGCGTCTTCCGGTGTCTATCGACTACAATGATAATCAGTGAAGCTCTGATAGCTACTCGTACGACACAACTCGATCTAAAGAACCTTTTCTTCTATCTGCTTTCAACAGATTAAGTTTTGCCATCAATAGTTGAGAACTACATATAACAATTTATCCCCGAACCAGAGGACCGGTAACTCAGCTTTATTTAACTAATCATATTTCAAATTAAACACAACTTCAATGAAAACATTGTAATTGTAGCAGCCGGCATGAAAGCTGCGCTAGGCTGCGTGATGGACTATTAGGCACATAGTGCGCCCATTCATGGCGTAACGGGTAACGGGTCACCTCTTATCGCCGGAGCAGGTGGCGAGTGGCGACACCCGCCACCTGCCGGCCCGGCTCGGTACTGCGCGCGGTGGAAGGGGCTGTTTGTCGCACTTATCTACCCCGGAGCGGCGCGTGATTTGATGAGACTGACGAAAATACTTCAAATAATATTATGCTGCGTTTGATTGCGTATGGGGAAAACAATATTTTTGACGACTAGTCTGGTCTAGTGGGTAGTGACCCTGCCTATGAAGCCGACGGTCCTGGGTTCGAATCCTAGTAAGAGCATTTATTTGTGAGATGAGAATGAGGACAGATATTTGTTCCTGAGTCATGGGTGTTTTCTAGTAAGTAAGTATTTTATTTAAGTATTTGTATACTATATATAACGTTGGCCGAGTACCCACAACACAAGCATTCTTGAGCTTAGCTCAGGCAATTTTTGTAAGAATGTCCAGTAATATTGCGATCCAACGCGGGAATGCGGCCAGCCTTCTGGGCACCCTACCCAGTGATCGAGACCTAGGACAGATTTACTATTTACAAGTTTTTTTTGTTATTAGTTAATTTTATAACAGTTTTCCAGTTTTTCTTCGCTATACAGTTGGTTGGTCTTATATCCTACTATGTGTTCGATGTTTTGTTTTTAGTGTCAAAAACGTTTAAGTTGTGAGCGTGCCGCCGTCGTCGCGAGTGCAATCACGAGTGTTCAGGTTCGGACATCGAGTCTCCTCAGCACCACTCTGCGCGTTATTTATTTGTTATCCTTTACTTATATAAGGCCTTAGACATAATTACTCTTAGTTTTATATTTTCATTTTGTTTAATTAGTGTACCTATTTTATTTTGTTATTCTTTACTTTGTAACCTCTTTTAGTTACTTTGTTGATGCCCCTTTCAACTCTTTCTTGCCCTATTTTAGCTGCTGCATCTCCAGAAAACCGAATTCGCTGTCCTGAATGCCATGAGCCACATTTTTTCAAAGGCTTTAGAGGTTTGAAAATACATATCGCTAAAAAACATCGACTAAGTCGCAGCCAACCCTCACATTCTACACAGTCCCAGCCCACCGCTGCAGCAGCCGCGCCTCCCCATCCGCAGGTACATAACCAGTTACCCCTCTTTGGCAAACCTTAAGCAATTTAAAAAATACGCGTCCGGTGTTAAAACGGATACCTCGCGGTGCTCGTATTTCCGTCGCTAAAACCCTAAGCGATACCATTAAAACTTTAGTTTCATGCAACTCAAATCAAAATTGGGAAAAATTGTTAACCTTTATATATAAAGTCCTACATATAGCTCCGAATCAAAATTCTAAATCGTTAACCAAAATAGTCAAGGACAACTGCATTTCTGACCTTACTCATATCCCGACTCCTTTCAGGCATCTAAATGATAATATTTTCAAAAAAGTTGAAAATAAGGTCTCGGATGGAGACATCAAAGGCGCACGACGGTCTTTCTCCACAACATCTAAAAGACCTGCTTTTTTGTGGCTGCGGGGACACCAAGGAAATGTTGTTGAAAGATTTGACAGCTTTAGTAAACATTTTGTTGGCTGGTGAAGTCCCTGTTGAGATAACAGGTATCCTTTACGGAGCCAACTTGTGTGCGCTTACCAAAAAAGACGGCGGGATCCGCCCGATCGCTGTTGGCACTACATTGCGCCGCCTTACTGCAAAGATTGCTTGTCGTTCTATTCTCAAGGACCTTGTTCCTGTACTACAACCTGTGCAGCTAGGCTTTGGGTCTAAGAGCGGTTGCGAAGCAGCTGTCCATGCAGTGCGAACTTTTGTCGAACACAAAGCAGGTGAGGTTCTACTGAAGGTGGATATCTCCAACGCCTTCAACTCCGTAGACCGGGCCGCTCTATTGACCCAAGTCAAAGAAAACATTCCTGTTGCATACAAACTTATTTGGCAGTGTTACAGTTCTCCTTCAAAATTATTGTACAATTCAAACGTTTTAGCTTCATCCGTAGGATGTCAACAGGGCGACCCACTTGGTTCAGCCATTTTTAGTCTCGCCATCCATCCTATCATCAAAAATTTAAATTCAAAATTAAACGTATGGTACCTCGATGACGGTACCCTCGGTGGTGAAGCAATTTCAGTTCTCAGTGACCTAGAAAAGTTAAAAACAGACCTTAAAGCCATCGGTCTCTCACTTAATTTTTCCAAGTGTGAACTTTTCATTACAGAGTCTTGCGCTAATGAAGATCACATAATAGACCAGTTTAAACAATTAGCTCCGGGCATCAAAATTATTAAAAAAGAAACGCTTCACCTCCTGGGTTGCCCTATCCTGGACCAATCATTCAAAAGTTTCATAAACACCAAAATTCAAACATTCAAGGCATCTTCACATCGTTTGTCCAAAATTAACATACATTCAGCTTATTGCATTATTAAACATTGTCTTTTTGTGCCAAAATTCACATACATACTTCGCGGATCGCATTTTTGGAAACATCCTACTTTGATATCTAATTTGGACAACATAGTTTTAGAAACTCTCACCTCCATCTTTAATATATCTTTTGGCGATAGAGCTTGGACCCAGGCTAGCTTACCTATTAGGTTCGGTGGCCTGGGCATTCGAAAAGTTTCTAGCGTAGCGCTTCCCGCTTTTTTGGCCTCGGTACACGACGCTCAAAGCCTCATTGGGAAAATTTTAGCCCCTTCCATTGGGGTCCTGGAGGCTGCGCACTGTACCGAGGCTAAAAATGTATGGTCCGTAACATGCTGTAACACCGACCCGCCTACTAACCCATGCTCGCAGAGACAATGGGACGAGCCCCTCTGCCGCTTAACAAGGAACAGGCTCTTGGACACGGAAGTTTGTCCAGCCGATCGAGCTCGTCTCATTGCTGCTGCAGAGTGGGAGTCGGGTCTGTGGTTGCAGGCTTTACCATCCCCAACAATAGGGACTTTGATGGATAACAACACCTTTCGGTTGGCTACGTGTCTCAGAGTAGGGGCACCAACAAATGTCCCCACCGTTGCCAATGCGGTGCTGCGGTGGACGGTCTCGGTCACCATGGGCTCTCATGCAGCCGGAGTGCCGGGCGGATCTCGGCATGCCAGCATCAATGACGTCATTCGTCGGGCCCTCGTCAGTGCCAAGGTGCCGGCAGTCCTCGAGCCCAACGGTCTGACAAGGGACGATGGCAAGAGGCCCGACGGAATGACGTTGGTGCCTTGGAGTATGGGACGGCCACTCGTCTGGGATGCTACTTGTGTAGACACCCTGGCGCCGTCTCATATTCCTGCCACCAAATCTGATGCTGGCGCGGCTGCATCTACAGCCGAAAACCTCAAGCGTCGCAAATATGCTGCTCTTGGCAGTAGCTTCATGTTTGCGGCGTTTGGGGTTGAAACCCTGGGGCCATGGGGCCCAAATGCGCGACGTCTCTACAAAGAGATTGCGTCGCGCCTTATTGAGGCTTCTGGTGACCAGAGGGCTGGTCACTATTTCGCCCAGAGGATCAGCATTGCGATCCAACGCGGGAATGCGGCCAGCCTTCTGGGCACCCTACCCAGTGACCGAGACCTACGACAGGTTTATTATTTATAAGATTTTATTTTTTGTTATTAGTTAATTATATATAATGTTAATGTTTTCACATTTGTTATCCTGTTTTTCATAATAAAATATACAATTAATTTCATAGTCAACAGTTAATTTTATATAATGTTATTGTTTCATATTTGTTATTTTGTTGGTCAAAATAAAATAATAAAGTCATATTTGGATATATAATTAGTCATTATTAAACTCTTTGAAATAATCATAAAAATTCGCCAGGTTCAGATAATGATCTAAGGATTATGTAGATTGAGCGACAAATCAAACATCTAAACCAAACTGAAAATCATAGACTCAAACATTCTTTGATATGAATAATGCGCGTTGAATCGTTTAAAAACCAATATCGTTCAAAAATATAATTACGTATATCTAATTCCACAAAAGACGGGCGGAGCGATAAAATAAATCGCGGCAAATTGTCGCGTGTCGTTACCGGGCTATTATAGCAGCATTAGCGCCGCCGCCGCGGCAGCGCCGACCCCCGGCCCCGCGCGCCGTCCATTGCCGCTCCGCCACCGCCGCCCACTTTTGTTGTAAAACCCATTACAAGGACACACGGTCCAGCTTTGTCTAAGTGTGGCAGCTATTACAATTGTACTAAATAGTTAGGTGATATAGGTACATGTATATGGTTTTAATTTTAACCATAATTGTGATGATTTATTATTTGCTTAATAAGGTAAAAATTATTAAATACTTCTACGCAATATGAAGTCTACGTACCTCCTACATAATTCTTCCCCGGAAAAGCTATAATTAAAAAAAGGAAATCTCGCACAAATGTAAAATCTCTAGAGCATTTATAAGACCAAAAGTAATCAAGTCGAGCTGATAAACCATCAAATGTTTAAATTTGGACTGTTCATTTCAAGCGTCAACAAAACGCAAGCGACCCCGACACGCGATGTAAAACGCAGTATCGATAACTTTGGCCGTAATGACGTATTTGTGATAATAAATTGTTATTTGCGTATCGACACAACAACGAGGTGGGGTGGGAGATTGGATCGCTATAATTTGGGGTGACGGTCCCAATACAACGTCGGTAAAAATACAATTTGTGAACTTTGAGGCCACAAATAAGTGTTCGATTGAATGTCGTTAGGATTTGTGTGTTATTTTTCATTGGTGTGTCATATTAGTATCTCGTCGCTGGTGGACTTTATGACAAAGCTGTAAGATGTACGAGCGGACGACGGCGGCGGGGTGCGGGCGCCCGGCCGCTGTAATCGCCGCTCCGTGCCGCTAATCGCACCTCCGGAGCGCTAACGAGCGCTAACCGGCGATAAATGCACAGATAAACCGTTCACGATTACTGTCGTATCGACTTTAACTAGTTACTGACACTAATATCTAGATGATTGCCCGCCATCACTTTCTAAAACGCTGTAAGTGGCATTTTACTTGGATGAGCTATATCATTCTAACACCGAGCCGATTTTGTTTTAGTTTATAAAATTGAGGCAACATTAACTAGCAAGAATGGTATCATATACAGGAAGTGTAGAGGAAAGCAGTAATTTTACTAATGATACATGAGGGTGACATATGAAACGTGTTTTAATATATTCAAATCGTAAATCGGCCATTAGTTCAAGTCGAGTCGGAAACTGTAGCGTAAGCGGTGCTACTAGCGGTGCTACTAGTGGTACCAGTGATATATATTCGTTGTTGACTTCTATTCTGGCGCCTTTATGAATGAACGTGGTTCTTCCTGGACCTTTGTACTATCAAGCAAGCGCTCGGGTCCATATTGGGTTGCATAATTATTGATTGTCATAAACTCATCGTTTGCCATAATAATCAATTGTCATAATGCGTTTTTTTTCTGAACATGTTATTTTTTGGGATTATTATAAAACAAACCTAACCTAACCTAAAATATTAAACAGTATTATATCTTAAAAGTCCTGATAATTCCAACAGTTTTGGAAAAAAAAATATTATGCCAAATGATGGATTTATGGCTAATGATGAACTATGACAATCAAAATGATGCGACCCAACACGCACCCCAAGCGCTCCCGTGACCACTTTGACTATGTCCATTGGGTATGCATGCAGCAGCTAACATCTGTCTCTTTCATCCACCGATAAAGTTTTAAGGCTAGATGTAAGCTTTATTTTTTTAAACGGTCAACTACAAAAACAAATAAAAATATTATCTGTTTACCATTAGCCAACAAAATTACGTTTTCAAGCAGTATGTGTGTGAAACAACAATAACAACATATTTTATAGTTAGCTTCAACAACGACGGCTGCAACACACATTACGTCAATTTCTATTTCATTCCATATCTTGTTATCTACTTACAGTTAGTAAATATCCTGTTACTTTATCAATTTCAGTTTTCTCTTCGAAGTATTTTAACAGCAAGTACAAAGAAACGGCCCAACTAGGTGGCCCGACGATCTGGTCAGGCTCGCGGGACATCATTTATCCCAGGAGGCACCGGACCCTTGCGGAAATGGTTAGGGGAGCCTTTTGCCCAGCAGTGGACGTCGCCTGATGGTGATTAAGAAACGAGATGGTAGACTCACCGTGGTCGTGGTGCAGGAAGGGCGCGTGCTCGCGGCCCAGTGCCTTCTCGCGCTTGCGCCACTTGGCGCGCCGGTTCTGGAACCACACCTGCAACAAACATCCAGTCACCTCGGGACACGACACTCCTCGCGCCCACGTGCACTAGCCGAGTCCCGTCGGCTTCACTATGCATCCCATAGTTCAACAGTCATCCTTGTTGGCTATGTACACACTGCCACGACGCGCCAGATATCATTGTTGACAGTGATGTTATGTTTGGAAAATAGTTACCACAAGTTAAATAAATCCTACTCCATTATCTTTACTGTATGACTGTGTTGTCGTTGATGATTTATCGAAGAACATAAGTCCCTATCCCAGAAACACATGCAAGACAAGAGAGAGCACTATACAGTGGTACAGTGATAAAAACAAAAAGTGTTTGTGTGTTTCTTTACGAAGGCCTCCACCTTCCTGCCACTTTGCGAGTCGGCATGACATGACTATTGTCTTACTCGATGGCTTTCGAGTTTAAGGACTTTAAGTATGACATGTGGTTTTAAAAAATCAATTAACATGAATCCAAAAAGCATGCTGAATTCTAGTAATGGCGTCGCATCATTTTTTCTAAAGCTGGCCGCAGGTACAAGCCACATCCCTGACAATCAACGGCGCTCAGCGGCCTGGCCCGGAATCTGCATGTCGGACAATGCTGCGGCTCACTTTTTAATTCTTTTATTGTGCAACTGTTGGCAATTGCCTGCCCCCCCCCCCTTGTTCGCCCCTCCCCACCCCCACCACAGCGACGACAATAGACCCGTAATGAAAAGCAATTACGCATACGTGGTTTCCACGCCGGCACTCCTCGGGTTTAATCGAGACTTTAAAGTCGGCGCGCAAGGTGCAGTTTGGCTCGGGAGAGAAGAGAATAGAAACAAATTGAGCTAGTCGGGAGCATTGCGCTAATAAAAGACATTGTGAGAAAAAGTGGTGTAATTTCATAACTGGTAATTGCGGCTTGATTGCGTTAATTTGCACCTACGAGCTTCATGTAATGCGCGCCATTCATTTGTGACTAAGTGTTTAATGAGACTCCTTTGGCTGCCCACGTTCTTAGTTACCTAATTAATTAAGTCATTTAACTACTCAAGGACGCAGGGCCTACTTCTGTGTTTTTTCTAAATTAATTGGGAGGAATATATTTTAATTAGGTAACATATCTACTAGATTTTATTACAAGGGACTGATTACTACATGCTTTTAAAAGTAATTAAGACAAGCTATGTATAACATGTCATATGAAGCTGGATGGTATCAAGCGAACTTAATAGGAAGAAATATGTACAGAAGAAATATACTTGGCTTCGAAAACTCTAAGAACCTCAACGATCCTGTTCAGTAGTGTTGTATTGCATAGGACATAGGAATATAGGTATCTTAGGTACCTACCACGGCGTATTTTATTCGTTGTGTGGGCTTTTTACGGTAATACTATTTTTACAATTAATAAATGTTCTTATTCGATCGGTTAGGGTGAAATGTATCGTTCAATCGGTGCGTTCGACTTGAACCGTCATCAATTAACTCGCTCTCCACGCACTCGCGCAATTAAAGTCGCGGCGACACGCGGCCACTCCGCGCCACTCCGGCCACTCTCGTGACTCGAGCACCAGTCTCCTCCCGACGATCCCCACCGAACTGCGCCTTACAGCGAACACTCAAGGCACCATTTGCAGTGAGCGCGGCTCTTGGAGACCTCTCCGTCGAGTGGATTAGAGCAATTTGCGGGCAGCACTCCGAGCCCTGATGTAAATAGTGTAAATGATCGAGCGATCAATTCTCTTCATTAATAGAGGACCGTGGGGCTCAGAGTGGCTTCGATTTCACTCACGACATAAGAAGATAATTTTAATGCAGATTTTTTAAATCTGAAAATTCTTCCAGTTCCTTTAGCTGCATATCACATAATGAGTGCATAATTAGCGTGATTAAGGCTGAGACAAGCGCGCTAACGAGTCGGTGGCGGGTGGGGGGCAGTGGGACTGGCGGGTGGGGGTGGGGGTGGCGAGATGACAGATGGCGCCACTCGGGGGATCACCGCGAGTGCGCGCGCGCTCGACTCGAGAGGTTAATCATTTACAGATTAAAGTCGCGCTCCGACTGGGAGGCCTAGACTGGCTTACACTTCGTGTGTATTAAATACAGCATATCAATAAAATGCTTGCCTACGACTGCTTTTGTTAAGGCAATAATGCAACTACTTGTATGATGTACTTACTTATAAATTGACAGATTCGTTTATTTCTTTAAGAAAATGGCAAAATATTTCATATAAGTATAATAGGTATTGATAATGTTCTTGTATAAAAAATGGAATCATATATTCTTCGTTACAAATTACAATCTGTGTGTCAATTGCTTTGCCCCAAACTAGAATACCAAATGACATATTACCATTATATAAACTATTTTAAACTACACTAGCTGTCTCAACATACTCGTATTAATTTTCTTATTAATCTTCTTATTTTTGTACAAACGCGCCGTACCTAATTTATGAGACTCTACTCTGATTCTTTGTCCAATCAAGAAAGCGCGATTGCATGGCAGAGGATACAGCCGTACGCAACAGCAGTAGCTAGGCTGCCGACGCCGCGTTACTCGCTAAATGGAAGGAGCTGAAGTGTTTAACAAGCTGAATTGAAACGTAGCCGCCTCTCGTGTAATGGCCGCTCCACAATGCGGCTAAATGTTAATCCGGCGCAGAATGGCGCTGATGAGCGAGCGCGGTAATGGCAGTAACGAGCGCAGCGACGCCTCCTCGCGGCCGCCGCCGCCGCCGCAACTACGTCTCTTGTTCCTGAGTACCACCTAGCAGCAATAGCATCCAAATACAATATTAACTAAAACCCTAATCAACTTTACATATTATGCTTCGCAGTGATATGTATGTAGTATAAGTTCGGGTTTGCGAAAGTATGCCACGTCATCTTCGTTACCGATTGATCTATCTCGTCAAACCTTGAGGAATGCCAAAAGTTTTGACGAGATAGATCAATCGGTAACGAAGATGACGTGGCATACTTTTCTACATTTTACAAAGCATTATGTAAACTTGCTTTGAAAAATGCAATGTAATGCCATAACGACTTTAATTAGTTACATTGGAAAGGACACAACCACTGATAGACGACTTTCATCAACTATCTATACCACGAGTAAAGTATTTTACTGACAAACTGTTGAATTTTTCATGGCTAAAAATACATTTATTCAGTAGGCCCTCTAAATATGAAAATTAAAATTTCTAATGCTTGTTGCTAGGCTTAAATACTTTGAATACAAAATTTATTGAAAATTTTAAAAAAAGTTTCCAACTAAGATCAGACACTCTTTGTAAAACAAAAGTTACAAGAGTCGCCACCGCACCAACTGGCCCCTACCTTATTATTTTTCAATTTAGAACGTAAAATGGCTGGCTTGAAATTATAAAACTTTGTTAATTGTTGGACAGGCGGCATTAGGAAGAACATTTCGTAGATGCTTCCACTCGACGTACATCTGACGCGAGTCAATCGGAGCGCATTGTGCGCGGAGAATGGCGCTGATGCTAATTACTGGCACCACCTGCGGCTGCGGCAGCGGCGGTCGGTCGAGCGGTCGACGAGGCAGAACAACACACTATTAGATTATATCTAGTACTTGCGTTCAGAAGGTTACGGCAACCAAAAATGCTAAGTAGGATTGACGGATCCGGCCCCCAAAATAGTTATTTGTTATGCAAGGCTGCAAAGTGGTTATTTGGCGTTAGTGTTGAAATTGAAAGCAGAGCAAGCGAAGGAAGCTATCCTGAGCGTAGCGAGGCTTTCAAGACACGAGACGCCAAATAATTTTGCAGCCATGCGGAACACACATCTTTTCACCTCACTACAGCGAGGAAAATTCGAGCGGGAAGAAAAACAATAAAAGAAACATATCGCGCGATTTTTCAGGGAAATCATATCGGCATCGCTGCTAGAACCACACATTTTTATAGTTCAAACATTGAGTTCAAAGTGCTTAGCACAGGACAAATCCGACAAATTTGCGATTACGTGAATTGTGATCACTTAAAACTTTTTAAATTTTTCTTTTTTTTCGGTTGCGTTCAGATATTACAATATTAAGTACATGTCAATTTCTTTATCAAATAAACAATATAATTGTGTTTTATTTAATGGATCAATTAGCCAAAATATGTAAATTACATAAATACTATAACAGAAATAATATTAGTATTTACAATAAAACCAATTTGACATAAAACATTAGTATTTGTAATAAAACCTATTTGACATAAAATAAAGTGTAGGTGAAAATAAAGAAGTTAAAAATCTGTAATCAAATCAGGTTTCTGATTGGTTATTATCTATGGTTAATATGAACATCGAAGTTCGTATATTGCGAGCATCTTTCTCTTTTACTCCGATGAGAGTGACAGAGACAATAGTCCGAAATTTACGAATGTCGTTTTTCGCGGTAGCGGCGTCAGTCACGCGTTGAAGGAGTTTTATATTTAAAAAAAAGTTATTTGCACCACAGAGAATTACAACAATCGGCTTCGAAATTCGAATGACTTTTCCACGCTAGCGGATAAAATAAGCTTTTCCACGCAGATTTCGCGCTATAAACTAAGGTTTTCCGAGCGAGTGAGGTGAAAAAGGTATTGTTCACCAGCCACCTGAAGAATTTCCAAGTGCTAGTCGTAGTAGGAAGTCGCTCACAAAACAATCATGACTTATTAAAACTTGGAATTTGAATAAATAGGTATTTCCTTTATCCTGCGCGTCAAGATCCTGACCTCAGGAAGGTTTTCCCTTTGAAAAGAAAATAGATTAGCCAGTAAGCTACAGTAGGACACTAGACTAAGAGACACGTTTTCGGGAATCATAAGTATGATGTCCTGCCCTCAACGGTGGATCCGCCTTTGTTAGATGTAAGATTCAACCTCAACCTGAATGTATGGAACAAGGTGCATACCTGGACGCGCGCTTCGCTGAGCTCCAGCCGGAGGGCCAGCTCCTCCCTCGTGAACACGTCGGGGTACTGCGTGGCGTCGAAGGCGCGCTCCAGCTCGTGCAGCTGGTACGTGGTGAACGTGGTCCGGCTGCGGCGCACCTGCTTGAAACACACACACATTACTGACATGTCACAACTAACGAGAAGAATAGCATTTCTTACGCAGTGCCCAGTCTGTAACTCAGACATGGATCAACAACATTGCATTATTTTGTTTCTGTCTCGCCTTATGGTTCATAGGCGACAGCTTTTGTACATATAGGCAAGTTATATTCTTTTCATTCATTATTGCGTATTTGATTATGACCACAATCATGAACAAAATTTCGTTTTTGACCCACTAACGGGTAAGTGATTCAAAGGTTTTGTTTGTTTTTTGACTGGTGAGTTTACATATGTAGTAACAAGACACAACCCGTACTGCTTGCAGCAGCAATAGATCATTACATTACGTTGGGTTGGACCAATCGAAGGACAGGTCATTAACATGTGGGGAACTCGGACTGGCTTAGGCTCCGGCGTCGGTAGCAAATTACCTTCCTCGGCCGGCCCGTGTCCAGCGCGTCCAGCTCCAGCGGCTCGCGCGTCGCGTCCTGCTCGTGCTCATGCTCGTGCTCGTGCTCACGCTCGTGCTCGTGCTCGCGCTCATGCTCGTGCTCCTGCTCGTGCTCGAGCTCCAGCTCCGAGTCGGACGGCGTGTGCGCCCGGCTCTCGGTTTTTAAGTCCACGTGTTCTGCGGACGAAGAGCAAACTGAGTTGATATTGTAAATGCTGTAATACAATATCTGGGAACAGTGAGTGTAAAGTGTATGTAGCAGGTGTTAATAAGAGACGAGATGGTAGCATAAAGTACCTGATAAACTTTGATATTAACGAATCGAGTAAGTAAATATTGCGGATCCGCAACTTCGCCACCCACGCTCACGAACTATGTCTAGACTACAGTGTAGGTCTAGATCCGTAGGATGCGCCCATCGGATTTCGTTAGATCATTCCGATAAGCATATATTTTCGTATAAGGCTAGCCAAAGCGAAGTTAACTTTGTATTCCTTTCAAAACATATAAGAAAATTGTCTTATAAAACGGCTAGGGAATCAAGTTCCATAAGTACTTTGTCACAAATATTGACAATGCTGCTGGGATATCATTCGGAAATATTAGTATTGGTGAAAATTGTTTGTTTTTCGGCTCCCGGTACTACACCGACACCCCTGAGAATCACAATTACAAATGCCAAAAAACATATTAAAATAAAACGTAAGTAAGAGATACTTAAGAAGAAGTGACAAGAAGCTAGAACATTAGATGAATTCAAACGAACGTGGCCTGCTTGGAGCTGACTTGTCGGAGTTTCTTAAAAACCGACGTGTGTGACTAACAAGGCAAGCGGTGAAAGTTCGAATATTATACAGAAATAATTACATTTATGGTTTTTACGCCGCACTATAATTTATTTTAGTTTAAAAGGTACATATTTCGCAAATTAAAAATGAATAGTCATCTAAGATCAGGGACTTGTAGTTCCGACTGCGACCTTCGTCCTCAGCAGCACGACGGTCGGGAGCACGGCTCGCGAGGTGAACAATGATGCGCGACACAAAAGCAGTCAACGATCGCGGACAATAGCTTATTGATCGCCGACTTAAAAGAGCACACTACAAGCAGTTGAAGCGCCTCTTCAATTTTTACGCGAGGGGAGAACAATCCATGTAAATAAATTACAATAAATACAATCTAATAGTAACGGTATTAAATTAAATGAAAGTTATCTGGGCTTAACGTGTAAGCCAGCTTAATGCGCAAACAATGTACGACACCGTGCAAACACGGGCCGGTCCCACGCGGGCTGCCGGCGCTCCCGGCTCAGCCCGCCGTGCCTCGTGTAGCGAACTCACTATCTGGGTCACGCCACACACTAATAACACAATCACGAATCTCCTGGGCGCTTATTGATATTCACTTGAAGTTCAAGTAGCCCTGACCTGAACACAAATGTTCATAGGTACCTACGTGTTTCGCCAAACTTAGAATGGTAGAGAAAAAAAAGATAATACTTTTGACTGTAGTGAAAATATCTGTTTTTCCCCTACCCCATGCTACTGACATCGGTGAACTGTGACTTGGGGAACCCAATAAACCAAATGGCATAGCGACTGGTCTGATGTACACATGGAACAACGAGTCGTTTGCATGGCCGTTTAGATTTGTCGTGTCCCTCACGTGAAGCTAAAGCCTAAATGAATAGGGGTAAAAACTCTCGTAAGCTTATTATATTTCTCTAATGTACGAACGTGTCGATATAAAAAATGTGCCAAGAAAAAAATTTGCTTCATTTGCCAACGCTTCCTGCGGTTATAGCAGAACTCTACTTTTAAAAAACATTAAATGTATGTAGTTTATGCTGTAAATAGTTATGTTTTACCGTAATACTACTTACTTAATTGTTAGTTGTAGGTATATTTGTATTTATATGTTTTTGAGGTAACATCATAAAACCAACAATAGTACTTACAATTTTAGGAAGCTTAACAAGTCGATGTACGTTATAATTTCGTATTATATATATTTACAGAGCTTTAAGGGAACGGTAGTCGATATATTTGAGAAGATGTTACTATAGTTCCCAAAGTTACGAGTGAAACTACTGAATGGATATCAAGATAAATTAAAAGCAAAATTTAATATAGCTCATTATTATATTTACAATCGTATTGAAGTCGAACGGGGAGCTCACGGCGACTGCGCCGAATAATAGCGAGCACATCCTGAGAACGGCTCCCCGACTAATTACGTCCCCGCGCACGCCATTAGCGACTCTGCCCCGTCCCCGTAAGGCGCAGTATTGCCCGGCAGCGGCTCCCCGAGAGTTGTACAGATCACTCCACGTCACTCGGTACAAGAGCACTATTTATTTATAGTAATTCTATTTTTCCAGCGGCTTTGCAATTGTGGCGCGATTAGAGCACAAAGCGGCCCTTGTGCCGCGCATCAGGTAATCTCGTGTAACTGTTGCCGGCGCGCTGATCCCTGTGCAACGCAAACGTTATCGTAGGGTCTACAATTATTACAATTAATTATTATTCAATCTTATGAACTATAACAGTGGCGGCTGGCAATTTTCTTTCTTAGCCAAGTCGGAGCCGATATGGCTTTGCCTTTTCTTCAGGCGTCCAAAGAAAATTGATGGACCGTAGGAAAGTTAGTCAACCCGGCCGGAGTCGGCCTGTGTCGATGAGCCGGCGCTTTAACGCTTTTAAAAATTACATCTCGAGTGACATCATCGAAGTGTTCACACGGAACCCTAAGTCTCCGTATACATTATGTCGCTGTTCATACCACTTAATCTGGAGTTTTAAATAATGGTAAAATAATTTTTCATTTCGTTCCAGTAGTCTCGGAGCCTACTCAGTACAAACAAACAAACAATCTAACATAAACAAAATCCTACAAATCAAAACCATAACGCAAACAAGGAGTAGTGTGTTCAATTAATGTTACAATAATTCGCATTTATGTTTTAGCGAAACGTCTAATGCCAATGACAACTAAAAACAAAGCCATTAAATATACCTCGCTGTAAAGTTTACAAATGGCAAAACTGTTAGATCAAACAGAGGTATATACGTAAACTATAGTTGTGTTGTGCGTTGTTGACGATGAAAAGTCCAATCTCAATTAGAGCAGGTATTCAGTCGTTGTAATTAGTTTATGAGAATGGTGGAAATGCAACCAGTGGCCCCGGCCACCGTCGACCGGCGACTGGCGACCGGCGACACCGGCAGCGGCGGCGACAACACGACGACGGCGAGCGGCGACACAATACCTAATGAGATTCTCCCCGCGCCGGTATTCGTTTGATGTCGAATCCGCTCGACGCCATCAATTACCTTTGTCGTGTCACACCGTCACTTACGCTACGTGTTACTCTCCACCGATATTTGACTTAAATCATGGGGGGTTGTCATGGTCGCTTCGCTTGGTAGGCGGTTTAGCGACCGCAGTAACAGTTGGTTCTGTTGCAATGGACGCTGCTGGCCATCCATCGGTTTTTTAATTTATCGCCGCTTACGACACTCGCGGGAGGACAAGTTGGGGTGGTGCTATTCTCAGCCAGCAGTGATGATGATGATATACTCGTAACGGGCAGGCTTGCCCGAGCCCTCTGCTGCGCTCTGCAACCCGAGCTCTCGAGTGGGGATTTGTCCAATCATAATGGATTCAATGCAGCCCAATCCATTCAAATAATGATACGTAACAACTCGTGATCTGCAGCGCTACCGCGAACAACGATATTCGTAAATTTCGGACGATTGTCTCTGTCACTCTCATGACACCGTTTATTGGAGTAAAAGAGAAAGATGCCCGAAATATGCGAACTTCGATGTTCGCGGTACCGCTTCTGCTTTGAGCGCAGAGCTTTGTATTTACGACGAAACTACTTATACGTACCAGTATACTACTTATACATTCATCAGTGGTACATAAATATGTATTTACATAAAAAAACCTAAAAACGAGTAAGGGCTAAAACTTGTATCCGTATAATTATAACATCGAAGTTCGAAAATATCGTGCATATTTGTCTTTTACTCCAATTAAGACGTCATTAGAATGACAAAGACTATCGTTAATAGCAATTTACAAAGTTCCCAGCGAGCCTTCTGCTACATGTTACATAACAATTCCGAACTGACCGACTCTGGCGTTACATTAGACCAAGTTGGATTCCATCACGAGTTCTAAATTAAAGATAATACTTATATTTACACATACATACATAAATCAGTAATAAAATAAATATTACAGGACGTCGGTCCTTCCACAAATTGACTGCAACCTCCAACCCCCAGGTAAGCTTAAGAAGGCTTGTGTTGTACTCAGCCATCGATATGCTCGTATATGACATACAAATACTTATATACATAGGAAATACCTATTGACTCATGAACAAATACCTGTGCTCAACACACAAATAAATACCCTTACTTGAATTTGAACCCAGGACCGTCGCCTTCATAGACAGGGTCAGTACCCAATTATTGTTATTTTTGTGCTATTCGAATGTAATTATTTATTTGTTGTTTACCTATTTATTTGACGATCATAATATAAATCTGTATAGATTAGGTTAAGATAATTTATGCTGTTATTTATTATTATGAAATAAATAACCTAAACTAAACTAAACATACAAATATTACAAACTAGCTGTCCCGGCGAACTTTGTACCGCCTGAAAGTCTATAAATGGGGTATTTTTGATTGATTCTCGAGTTATAAAAGCCGGAACTAACACAACTTTCTTTTATTAATATAGAAGATGCGAAAGTAACTCTGTCTGTCTGTCACCTCTTCACGCTTAAACCACTGAACCAATTGAGATGTAATTTGGTATGGTGAGAGTTTGACCTACGAGAAACCACATAGGATAATTGTTATCCCGAAACCATACTTTAAAGACGGGCATGGCTGGCCGACGAAGTCGCGAAGAAAAGCTAGTATCAATATATAATAGTTATAGGCGGGTTAATGAACTTAATCATATATTGGGAAGGATTAGACTAATTTCTTAATTAAATCTTTTATCTGTTTTCTTTAATTTGTCTCGAAGAAGCGGTGCGTTCATACAAGGCGATTACCGCCGGCTTTACTAACTATAACTACTACTTACCTACAACTATTTGATTCTTTGTGTTTCACAATTTTCCTCGAGCCCTTGACGAAAAATCAAGGCCATACTGCCGAATAAGAGATAAAAGTGACCACCGCCACTGATAAGTAAAAGAACAACATACTGTTGGCGATATGAAGTTCACGGAATCGGCAAACTACCAATGTAAAAAATCCTTTTACAACAGATTATATTTATTAGTTAAACAAATAGCGGATTTACAGCGGCGCTACCGCAAACAACGATATTCGTAAATTTCGGACGATTGTCTCTGTTACTCTCATGACGTCTTAATTGAGGTAAAAGATAAAGATGCCCGAAATTTACGAATATCCTTCTTGGTGGTAGCGCACCAGTATCCAAGTATCCACAGCAACATGTAGTGTAGATTCTACAGAATCTCGTACATACGAATCTGTCCAACCCTACAGATATTACTCCTTAGATCTACACCAATAAAAGTGAGTGAAGGGTTGTAGTTGAGTGAAGGGCCTAGAAGCCAAACGTGCGACTACGAGTTTTCCTTATATTTTAACTTTATCGCACAATAGGTACCCCAATTTATGGCCAATGAAAAAGGCATAAAAACATATTGATATTTTCTTGTGTTTTAAAATAAATGATAAAATAAAATGTACGTTTTAACAATTAAATCATCAAGGTGTCGTCCGTGGCGGTTGCGGCACTCTCCAGTCCTGCTTGCCAATGTTGAAAGGCTTTCGTTAGTAGTTGCGGAGATATTGATTGGATTTGTCGGCTAGTGAACATTTAATTCTGCTGTGGTTGCCGGATTATTGGACTAAACTTTACTTTTCTTAAATCTGACTAACCATTGCTTGATTAAATTAGTGCTTGGAGACTCACGGATATTGCATAATCTGAACTGAAGTCGAGGGCGTCGACGAACAGTCACATAAACAAGAACGATTGTTTTGAAACAATGCTCGGATGCAAAACGCTCACTGTTCTTCCGTATAAGGAGCCATTTTAATAACATTTTGATTTTTTGCCTTTTAAATGACTATTATTTAATTAATGAAAGAGGTCGAGACGAAAAGTTATCACTGAATCACCCTCTACAGCTAGCGACCTAAAGGCCTTCTCTACCAGTCAACCACCTCACTCGACGTCTTATTTCATTTGAGTTTACTTTCAATCTGCAGAATTTTGGTTGAACCCCGGACCTCTGGGTACTTCGACACTAATATTTATCAGCTGTTTTTCGGTGAAGGTCAGAAGGCAGTCGTTTTCGTGAACACTATGGTTTACGCGAAATATTGAGATTTTGGTCGCCGAACGAACGCCAGGCTCTAAATGAGTCATTATAAAATTATGCCATAAGTTGTATGGGAAAATAATTTCGGAAAAAAAGTCCAGCGAAACACCGAACTTGGTAAATATAATCTATAAAATTGATAAAACAACTACTTAAATCACAAAACTATTCAGTCCAACTAAAATAAAAATCGTTAATATTCGTACATTATGTGTAAAAAAATGTGATGTGAAATAAGTAAAATTACCTACTTAGGTGTAGGTAAATAGGTACCTAATAGCAGTCAGGTTCCATAGCAGTTATATAGCTTGTGAGCCAGCTTCATGAACAGTTCGTGATTATTCCTGATTACTGCTAATACGATTAAGCGATACCTACATATTAATATTATAACTAGGTATTAAGGCCCTAGCTATTCACAAAATAACTCAGAGTTTTTCAGATACAACACAGCGGACTATCAGAATCACTAACTAAATGAATGACAGCCTTAATCAGTTTAGAGTTCTGAGGTGGAACAGTAAAACGTAGATAAAATAGAATTACTTACAGTTTTACTTGCTATAGCTTAGTTTGGTTTATCCGCACTTAGTCACTGCCATTACGATACTCGCGGCACTCCGCGGCGGTGGGACAAACTCAGAATTACTTAATACACTCTCAACTAAGCAAATAACAATGTGATATACTCTTGGAACTCTTTTTTAAATTTATTTCCTGTCGCCTTATGTATGAATATAATACAGAAGGTAATATCATAATAATGGAGCTAAGAGGCGGACAGTGCCACTCATTCTCGTCACAATTATTTTGCATTGACATCAAGTACCTAGGTGGGCAATAAATATGACGTGGTGTACTAGTTTGTTTGTTGTTGAACGCTTTTAATAATGAGATTTGTGGCAGTGCTTATCAATTGAACGTTCTGCCACAAGTTGTGTAGGAAAATAAAATAGGCGAAAAGTCGGCCGTACGTACGTACCATAAACTGGTTTATATTCCGAAAATTAGCAAATCTTTGAAATGCTCAGGATTGGTTTGAAACCATGCCCTACCTAGGGCCAATAGTAGTTCTTCTACGTCCATTTACTACGCGGTCGCGAAGTTTATTTCTGTGTCTCGAGTATGTTATTTTAAATTATATCGCGTCTTCTTTTTTTCTTCAGTAACGTCTATATCGTACGCATACACAACACAAGCCTTATTGTACTGTAGGTACTAAGATCGTACAGTAGGAAAATTGACACAGGTAATTAAGTATGTACTTACCTTTTATCATCCCCTAAAACCCCGTATAAATATATTTAATTTGATCTTTTAAATTTACTATTTATTCTTTATTTTTGTGCAAATATATAATAAGACGAATGCCTAAATAGTAGATTGTTTGACAAGGGGCTAAACTAGGCCATAGTTCGAGGGGTTTAGACCCGAGTTATACACTCTAGTTTTCACTTCGATTGCGAGAAAATAAAAAAATAAGATTTTAACAATTAACAAATACAATTTTATTCGCCCGCAATGAATTCAGAGTCAAAAATGTTTAATTTTGCAGTCTTTGCATTTCTTCACTGCTTTGATACAGATAGGATATATCTACGCCGTGAATAAATGCCATCAACAGTATAATTGGGGCTTCAAAGAGTTTGCCGACGATTAAATTTTTTTTTTATGCTTGTGAAGTAGGAACTAAAAAGCACCTAATGCTTTGAGAATTTTATTGCGTTTGCTCATTGGCGATTTTAATATTGCGGTATTCTGATTGGTTGATACTTTATACAAAGTTTTGTTTAATGATTTCACATTTTTAAACAGTATTCGCACCAAAAAAGAATCTAGAGTTGCGATTAACTTCGATATGTGTCGTGATTGGTGGATTTAATAAGGTGAAGTGTTCTGGTTGATCAATTTAAAACGTTTTGTATATCATAAATATGTACACAAATTTTCCCAAGAGGCTAAATGTACTATGTACTTTTTCATCACACTTGCTCGTCAATGGCGTTGTTACTTGCGAGAGTACAGAGCAGTTATAGCCGATTTAGCTCACACGGGCTGTTAAGTTTAGTTTTAAAAATATACAGAACCTATACTTCACTTGGACTGAGGATGTTTCTAAACAGCCAAGGTGTATTTCATATCTTCAAAAGTTTGCTACAACCAACTTTTAATATGTATAAAACATATCTTTATATTAAAATTGACTGCAATTTAATGTTTAGTATTTATTAAAAATAGTTGTTTTTTATTTGATTTTGATAATTGATACTATTTGGCAGGATGATCTATCAACTTCGAAAACAAAACGCAGTTGTTAACATTATCTGTGGAAGACATTGAACAAAGTTGACATTGTTGACAATCTTTTACAGTGGATGCGGTCTGATAGGTAAAACTACACTACACTAGTAACTAATATTTTACCAACGAATTTATTTTATTTCCTCGCAAATGTGATGAAAAACATTGTATGTACCACGTGTGGTAAGTGTATAACAAACTTGAGTCATTAAATTCTAATAGACTCGCGTTTACTATACCTTACTTACCATCCTCGTTGCACAATGTACTATAGTCCGCCTTGGCAAGCATAATATGACATACTTTTAGAGCATGAGAAGTGAAAAGATCTTTTTAGCACTATTTGTCTTATTATTGTTTAGGTAAACAGGTAATTTATTTTCTAGTAAGTAGGTAGTATTTTTTAGTAAGTAGGTATCTACTTATAGTTTAGTCGCGTCATAGCTTAATGTCCAGTAAATATATATTATACATACGTAGAGACAGTTTACCCCTGCACAACCGTTAGAAAACTAATATATCGTATCCCCGTGTAACGCATTCAATTACAAACTCAAAGTAATCCTCGCTTGAAATCAGGAAGTTCAACAAAGCACTTTTGCGCCCAGGGCATCTATGTCTCCACGGCGCCGTGGCGACTTGAGCCGCATGCTAGGGGTAGGGTTGTGTGTAGTGTGGGGGTATGTACCGCGCGGCCGCCGGCCCAGGATGTGGTCGATGCTGTACACGGCCCGCCGCGGCGACGACATGGCGACACTCACTCGCGACCGACACTGTCCACATTCACTCGCCGACCGGCACTCGCGCGCTGCATGGGCCGCGCTGTCGCCACGACTGTCACCGACTGCCGGCGACGGCGGCGTGGCTACTAGCGCCCGCCCCGAAATCCATCCCCCTCGTACTTCACCGGCGCACATCCCCCGTCCCGCTCTAGACGCCGCCCCCAGGTCCTGACTGGTGCGCCGCGGCAAGCGCGAGCGGAGCGAGGGACTCTCGTGAGCCTCGCGCTCGCCGCGCGGTCGCCTCGCCAGAGACGTTAGTCCTCGCCGGCCGCGGCGACTCGCCACTTGCACTCACAACTTTTAAGTCGAACTTTAACTCACAACTTATGAAACTTTTCGAGGTCGATCATTCCATATTTTTTCTAATAACTGTTTGCAAATTCGTAATCTTTGATGTTCGTTCTTGTGATCTGCACCTAAACATAGCAAAGTGTGTTGTTGTACTACTTATCAGGAGAACGGTCGCTCGACCACCTCAATTGCATTTTAAGTGTATCAGCTAACATCCGGGTGCTTTCATCCACACATAACATATTGGGTCAAGATATTAAGCTTTCGTTTTTCAGACCGTCATTACCAAAATACAATAAACAATAGATTATTTGATACTAAATAACGTATTACTTTTTATCTTTTGTTGTCATGAATTGTCATGAATATACATAATATTGGACAGCAAAATGAAGGGCGGGTTTCGGCAACATCGACTTTTATGCAGCAATAAGTGTTTGAAACTGATGAACTTCATGAGCTTTTGCTGATACAATGAAACTAGTTAGTACTAATTTATGGGGTCCAGTTGGAGCACATATTTTTCGCATTATTATTTGCCGTGTGATGCCGGCCGACTGGAATAGCACCACGCCATCTCCTCCCGCGGGTGTCGTATGAGGCGACAAAGGAAAAATCCTGAGACGGGCAGCAGCGTTAGTCGAAACCCAATCTACAGCTATTACAGTCGCCAACCCGTCTTCCAAGCGTGGCGACTATGGCAACTACCCCAAAGATGATACATGTCATATTTGTGGGAGGCCTATGTCCAGCAGTGGACTGCATACGGTTGAAATGTATGTATGTATGAATGTACATATTTTTATTGTAGGTAGAACTGCATATTATGCATCAAGGGTCAACTGTTTTAGGTACCAGTTTAATGAAAAGCTCATAAAATTATGGATATAGAAAAAAATACAATTTGATTAATAACCTTTGATCTATAATTAATACCAATAATGCATGAAAATTACTTACAACTACATAACACCTCTATGAATCACCTATTACCTACCTACGACGTAGCCAGACCCGACCTACAACTAAACAATAGTTATTTGTTATACAAGGGGGCAAAGTTAGTGTTTACCTTCTCGTGCTAATATTGAGACCCGGCCTAGCGAAAGATTCCAAGATTCTGAATCTTGAGCATTGGGAGGGTTTCAAAGCACAAGAGGGGAACACACTTTGCTACCGAGTGAAACACATAATATTACACCTCACTACTGCGAGGAAAAAATTTACTTATAACTTAAAAAATGTAGTCAAAATTATTTGCATCCATCATTTATCGTTCATAAGCATTAAATAAAAGATCATCCAACGAGCTAACATTAAAAAAACACTCGATTATTATGTATGAAATTACTTTGACTCTTGTGAATAAAATGCAACTTTGCTATCTGTTTTTAAAGAATAAAACAGTTCTTTCCGAGCTAGTGAGCTGAAATAGTTATTTGTTATACAAGGGTGCAAAATTGTATTTTAACTGCGAGTGTGGGATTGAAACTCGAGCAAGCGAATGGATTCTATAGTTTAACCACGAGCAAAGCGAGTGGTTTTAAAATAGAATCCTGAGCGTAGCGAGTGTTTCAATACACGAGAATTAAATTACAATTGCACCCGTGTGTAACACAAAACTTTTCCCCTCACTACAGCGAGGAAAGTGAATCATGCAAAAAAACGTAAAAGTAAAACGTAAAGTGTATAAATCATTTTTTGGGCAATGTATTCATTTATATAACAAGTTACCTGATGATGCCTTAAAATTACCCTTCCCAGTACTTAAGATTATTTGACAGACAAACATGCATGGCCCAAACCAGAAACTACCAAAACCACCTAGCAATTAATTCAACAATTGTATGTACTGCCAGATAATGTAAATGACACAGTTCAGATAAGAAAGCATATTAAAGTATGTCTATTTTGTGAAGTCGAATTTGTTTATACATTATTATTTTTACTTTTATATTTTTGTATTTTCATATCTTGTAATAAACTGTTTGTTATGTTTTCTTATCGGACTACGCATAATTATGTAAGTACTTTAAGATTTGATGTATCACTGTATTGAAAAAATAAGTCCCGCCGTAGTTTCTTGCCGGTATCTTCTCGGGTCAGAGGTGTAGGGTTTGAACCGGTGTAGATTTTTTTTTTGACGTTCATAAGTGCATGTAATGTGCCTAAATTGAAAAATAAAGATCTTTTATCTTTTTTTTTTTTTAAACGTTTTGAAATCGCATTGACTTCTTCTTTCCGGCCGGCTGCCGGGTGCATCCCTTGGAGCACAAGATGAAGTTGTTTTAAACATATTGTTTTGCGCTGTGTTCGTTAACCGTTTCAGTGCGGATGACACGACAGGCGTGTCATCAATGTTTTTAACGAATGGCGTATGACACGAGAGGAGTGTCATTTTAAAATCGATTAAAACTTCACCAAATTAAGTTTCAGAAAGGTTCACCCCGAACAAAACTATTATTGTTTGTCGTGTAGAACAAGCTAGTAGCCTTCGTTTCTGAAATATTCAAAATTTTAAGATTTTTTTTCAAATTCAGTTGTTAACAACCTTTTCATGCAGCACTAATTTTACTACTTAGCGTTTCAGTGCGGATAACACTACAGGCGTGTCATCATATTATAGAATGAATACCTATATTATTTTTTGTAATTCCAGATAAATGATTTGTTACCTTAGAGCATTTAATGACTGGAGACGCCTTTATAAGTTTACCCTTCTGCCAAAAAACTTGCACAATTGTGCAGATTGTTGTATAGACTGACGTTTTATCAATGCATTTGACACTTCCCTTGCCCGCAAAAACCGTCAGTCTGTTTTGTACGAAAAATGAGAGCCAAGGCGTCTCCAGTTACTACTTAAATCCTCTAAGTTTGTTACCTATAAGACTCAAATGAATAGTTCAAGGAGAAATATCGAAGATAGTAAATGCATAGGTTTAAATACGTCGCACTATAAAAATAATTACCCATTCCGTTACCCGACTATACATAATTAGCAGAGCCCGGAAAATCCATAGCAAAACAAAACACTGTCGTAATCAAACTAGTGTTAGAAACATTTTTTTATCGATATCGAGTTTATTGATGTCTTATGGAATACTGATTCTCTGAAGTTTATTATTTTCAATGAGATTGATTACTTCTTTGTCACCAGACTACGGCCAAGCCAAAAGGGAAGGGTTATTACTTAATATGAAATATAAATAACGTTGATGATGACGTTGCGTTTTAGATGAAATAACAATAAAACAAACCCTAACTTTACCACTTCTTTTGCGTTTGGCGTGAATGATTATAAAATAAGTAATGTACCTAAACATATCGGTATGATTTTTAGACGAAACTAACTCGATATCGATAAAAAATGTTTCTATCACTAGTCTGATTACGACAGTCTTTTGTTTTGCTATAGATTTTCCGGGCTCTGATAATTAGGAAAGTATAAACATTATACTTAGTAGAAAATGTTTGTGATATCTGAATTTTGAAAGTCACTTACCATCCATTTCGAGTAAAACTCGTAGTTTAAAAGCTACTAACAGTTTAAAACAATCTTTTGATCAGTTCACTTCCTTGGTTAGATGTCAACTGAACTCAATCAAGTCAAAATCAATGAAAAAAACGAAATTAATTCCGAATTTTATACACATGGCGGATGACACGATAGGCGTGCCATCATATTCCATGGCGTAAGGCACGCCTGTCGTGCCATGAAAAAAATGTTCGCCGCCACAGACTAAAGTTTTCGAAAATGGAACACACAACGAATCGGTTAATACTGTTGACTGTTACATTGTTCACTCAAAGCTTAGAAAGCGGATCGTGATGCTGGTATGCAGCCGAGCCCGGCTCCGGGGTTCGTCACTATTGGTAAAATAAAACTTACCCAACAACATTATTATTAGGCTTCATTTATTTGCAAACTCAATCGGACATTGGCGAAAGGATATTTGATGGATGCCATGTTTATTGTTTTGATATTTTTGGATGTATTTTTATATTCTACTTTTATAAAAATATTGTAAAAACCTAACGTAAGAGATAAGTGACATAAACGAAAGAAGAATAATAGTACCTCGTATCTTGTCTTGTCTCACCCGTTCGGTTCACAGCAGGCCGCCTCATCACTCTCATCAGGTTACCATCATGTGTTGCACCTTATGGTTGTAATTGTTCGAATGGCTACTTACTTTTACAAAACATATATGACAAAACAGAATAGCAATAAAGTCACCTAAATAAATGGAAGAGAAAGAGTTCATGTATATTTTTTATGAATTAACCACGCCACCAAAATATAACAGTTTATGCACATTTAATAACATCACATCACATCGTGGTTTGAATACACTACTTTATCTACACACATATTATAAGTGTTTTAAGATGGGTTCAGGAACCGCAGGGAAATGACCTGCATTATTACTAGTGCTACTTGTAAACATTAAAAAGTCAACGAACAAGACAAATGACAGCTTGGAATGGCGGGGTTTCGTATTTTGTATCTCAGTCAAATATTTTTTTAACCATAAACAAGCGAATGGACTCCCTACCTATTTCTATTGTCACCGGAGTTCAAATGTCGTTCGATAATTCTATAGATAATAATATCTATAGATACTAGAATAGACTCCCCACTTGAATTTGACATCTGTTCATAATTTAAAATCATAACCTAAATAGTAGTAATATTAGTGTTGTTAATAATATGGACTACCGCAAAGTAACGCCTGATTCAATTAATTAAGAAAGCATAACAAACGTTTTGTTAATTTCGTTCTAAGCAGTCAGATTTGGTCTTATAAATATTTTTATGGTAATTTTTTTTTTTTTATAATTGTTTGTTGCCGATCATAACAGTCAAAATGCTTCTCGGGCAGAAGTGTAGGTTGGAACCGTTTTTATATACTCAACTGAATAATCGTTTAAGTACATTATTAATTTGATTTAGTATCCAAAATGCGTTTTATTCAGCCAACTGCGCGCGGCGCCCACTCGACCGCTCCGCGCCGTCCGCAGGTACCCGCGGAGACTCATGGCACTGTTTCAGCCCATTGTGGACGTTGCATTACTGGCCACTCCGGGGATTGTACTAAATAGAGATAAAAGGCTTAAACGACTCGCAGAAGTGATTACTGAACAAAACAGTCACAAAGATTAGCTCGTTCATCTTGTTCTTAACTTATTATCTCCTGCTGGTGTCGACCATGGTTTTACGTAATCGTCGTCGGGTGGACCGCCATTATGACCGACCACAATAGAGAACTCGGGAATATTGTTGTAATCTACTGTTGTACATTGTATTTTTATAACAAATTAAAAACAAATATTCATGTTTTTATGGAACCTTTTTTTAGTTTATCTATTTATTGTAACTCTGTCATAAAATATTGTTCTCTATTTTATAGTTATTAGCGCGAGCGCAGAGTAGGGTTGCCAACTTTAGAGCACAGATCCGAGGTATATTTTCTATTAAATTGCACATAATCATAATCATATTAAGTTCAGAGATTGGTTATAATTATAACATAATATCTTCCTCGCATTGTCCCGGCGTTTTTTGGGATCCGGTTTCCTCACGATAAAATATTTTATTTATAAACATGCCACATATTTTATATACTTTAATTATATTTATTATCAACATCCGGTTGAGCCATCCCTCGTGAGTAAGTACTACTTTTATATTGAGAGACCCCCACGGACTTCACCACCTGAGCTTGAGAGCTTCTTGTAGATGCTTCATTGTTCGACTTGTAAGAAAATGTGAGCATGAAGGCTGCCATATTTTCTGCTTTGATTTTTCTTTATTTAAAAGAAACATGTTTTACCAATTAAGTCAACGTAAGTAGTGTTTTTTCCTGTACCTACACTACAGAGGAAATCAAAACGTTCTTCTACCTTTTAAGTTAGGCTGTAGTATCTATACCTACTGATCCGAAGTTGTTGATGGTCGCTCAGATTCAATAAAAAAAAAATAAGGAAAACAAATATGGCTGACTGACAACTCAAATTCCAAGCAAAAAAATCCATTTAAACAATATGACAAATATTCTTATAGATGTTCTTTTGCACTCTATAATCTGACTATAGATAATTATCCGCATTTTTGAACTAAACAAGTATGTAAGTAACAAATGTATGTGTATTGAATGAGAATGAAAACAAGTTTTTTTATTTTATTTTTCGTAATCTTGCGTCGTCTGTGTACGCTGTAAGCTATGAAGGTAGATTGTTTTTTTTTTTACATTATTTTATTTTCCTCTTAACCCCGAATATACATAGATGACCTTTTCCGTCAGACGTACTAATTTCGAGCTACTAGCAAAAACTGAATAAAGAGTGGAAATTTCGGTGTTAATTGGCTCTCTACAGTCATGCACGCCTTCTAGAATTGCGTCAATTCAGATTGCAAGCATTTACAGCCAAATATAAGTAAAAAATATAATGTACGAAGCCCGATGGCGGAAACAGTTGACGGCAGGAGAGCACACGTATTAGCAACATCGACAGCGCCAGCAGCACTGAGAACATTGAGAACCCGCGACAGCCGCGCGCTTCTTCCAGCCAATTAACTCGATCACGGCGCTCCATTGTCGCTCTTGGGCGGGAATTAAGCCAATTGTATCCGCAACTCCCTCCGGAACGTAAAATAATAGCGGCCATTATCTCCCCCCACACTCCCCCCTCGCTAATCGGCGGAAATGAAGTGACGTTTGTGCGACGACGCCCCCCGCTCGCGAGACATCAAAGTGGTCATTATGGCGCCGATTACCGCGCCCGGCGGCGGCGGCGGCGGCGGCGCGTCGCGCGCTCGTAGGAACTGCTGATCGGCGGACGAATCCCAGCCGTCAAACACATGAGATTAAACGGCCGAGCTTGATGATGTTGCAGCACACAAATAAACGCAATAGTTTCTTGTCCTTGACTCGATACATGAACACCAACAAACTGTGCACATTAACCAAATCAAGGGTTTCCCGCCACAATATGGACAAAAGCTGTTGACCACTGGAGACACAAAAATATTTTGCAGCCACTAACTTGATAACAACCAGAGACCATGCATAGGCGTTATTGTGTAATGTTTTTTTAATAAGATGTGTAGGGTATTCTCTAGTTTTCTTGTATCACATACCCGCATACACCATAAATGTAACCTAGTGTGACGTGATGATGTACTGTACCTATCAGCAGCGACACGATACGTACTGCGGCGCTACCGCGAACAACGATATTCGCAAATTTCGGACGATTGTCTCTGTCACTCTCATGACCCTTAATTGGGGTAAAAGAGAAAGATACCGTTCTAAATTTTAAATGTAATATCAGTTTTTTTACATTCTCCTAACTAATAGATAAAACAATAGTACGAAAATGACAGTAAATGTTCTCACAGGAATCTCTCTCTATGGAAACTTTAAATTCTCGTGAAAGTTCTTCATTTTTGCGAATGTTGCACAACTTATAGTTCCATTGCTGGTTGGTGCAAGTAAATTTTTGTAATAATAATATTTCAATCAGTTCTAAAGAATGTACTTTTTATCTTATTAATATGTAAACTTATGCGCTTTATGATTTGTCTTTCCCGAGGCGGGGGAATAAGAAAAGGTTTATCATTTGGGTCACTCGAAAAACGTGTGAATAAAGTGCCGAACCGAAAACATGTCCAGGTGCTGGAGCAGTGTGGAGGACGGCGCGACGTCCTCGTTCCGGCGCTGTTGTGTAATGTGTCCCCGCATACAATTGTCTCAGCCGGCTGCGGCGCGCGGCGCGCGGCGCGCGGCGCTCGGCGCTCGTCGCTCGCCGCTCAAAGCGTCGCTAATGGCCGCAAACAATTACGGCGAGGGAGAGAGCTCTAATTTGGCGGGTTCCTTCCTTCCGGGGGAGCGCCGGAAGCGAGCTGATCTGATCGCGACTTTCCTGCTGCGAGCGAGGAAGCACACTCCGACTCGTGGCTCCATTGTTAACGCCGCGAAGATGTTAGGTTCCAGAGAATGAATTCATTCAGGTCGAGTCTTAGCTAACTTTGTATGTTAATGACTAAAACCTCATTTATTTAATTTATTGTCGTGTCGCGGCCACGTCATCATCATCGCAGAATCATACTACAGTTGACTGCGGGCATAAATATGTATAAAGTTTTTCACACTATACGTACGTTCTGTACGTAGAAAAAGCGAATGGCTCGCCGCCGCATCCTAGACTAATGATCCGTCATAGACGATGTTAATCTCATCGATCGCCGTCATTATTGAAGGCCAGACGTTGGGTCATACCCACGATTTTTACTATGATTTTCAGCACGCAAAGCTTCAGCATCCTACTTCCTATATTGTAGGTAGCCGTTTAGCCGGGGGCAGAACGCCCCTGCACCTTACCTGCACTAAAAGCTTAAAACAAAGTCTATCGAGACTCTCGACGCCCGCAAAAAAGGATTTCGCGGTACGAGTTGATCCGTATTGTTAGTCGCAGCTCTCGACACCCGGAGAGATTACCTCCCCCGCCCGCACGCCCGCGTCCGCACTCGAGCCCTCAGCTCTGGGCTCGCGTGTCGTGCCGTGCTGCACAGCGTCACCTGGACGGAAACAATATGGGCCTCTAGCCTTGATGTTGTTACTTAAATGTACAATAATTATACTAAGTTGCCGAATAATCTAGAACCCCAGTGAGTTTGACTTGTAATTAACAACATCAAGGGCCACAATCCCTTACAACTGCCTAGAGCACCTACTGATGTGAACTATGCGGTGAAAAGAAAGAGACAATAAAGCACGAGCGTCACGCTCTAGCGAGACAACGGAAGTCAGTGCACCTGAAGGTAACAGTGCAGGTAACCTAACAGTTAACAGGAGACAATAATTTTCATAACCTAATTCAAAATTTTCTTTTTTTGGAAGGGAACACACTTTGGTGCCGAGTGAAATTTTTGTTATAGGTAGGGTGTCTAGTTCTGCAGCGGGATCTCGGCCTGCCGTCAATCGCGCGCCCATCGACGAACAATTACTGGAGTGGCGTCTTCGAGAGCGTTTGATCCGCGAAGTGTGCGCGGGTGAGCGGTGGGGAGGAGGTATGTGAGGGGGGGGGGGGGGGGGGGGCAGTGCATTACCGCCCGAGAGGTTAATGCGTCTTATTGTTTCACCAGCCCGCATCCATTTCCCGTAAACGGTTCGATTTAAAGGAAATCGCCCACTTATCCACTCGGGCCCTCTAATGCCACAATGAACAACATTTGCGGCTCTCGAACCTCCGCGCTGAGGGTTTCACGACGTACAACTTGATTGCACAATGTCTGGGCAATGTTTTGCAATTTTGTTCCACACCTAATATTGATTGACGAATCTCAAGTAGGTAGACATTTAGATATGTACAGATGAATTTGAAAAAGACTCGGCTCCTTACCTACTCTAAAATATTTTTCATTTCTTGTAGGTACTTTCTTTGCATTTTAGTGACTTTGCCCGTCGACCGGTTCTAATGGAGATAATCGGACCGGGTTCGAATCGTTCGAATAGGTCGACGAAGTAAAATAAGATGTGGTTTGGATAAAAAATGATTATACAGACAAATTAAGGAAGTTTACCCTCCAGCCAGCTGCTCGCCCTCCGCTGGTGGTTTTGGCGAGAAGTATACTAAACTGGTATTGACATTATTGAGAATGAGAACAACCTAACCTGTGACATATTTAAACTTTTGGAAATTACATCATTGTCAAGAAACGTTTGTGACAGTATCTATTGTTAAGGCATTGTTACCGAATGAATTACACTTAAATTTCATGTCACTTCCACTCTTAGCGGAAAGGGTTATGATTATGAAATTCAAAGCTGAATGTCAGTGGCCGCCTTGCCTAGAGATCTGTTCCCAGCGCTGTTATACGAAGGACAGAAATTATACAAAGACGAGTTTAGTTTATTTTATAAAATAAGTATTCAGGCTTTACGATAATATGCTACCTTATGATTATAATATGCTATTAAACTTTACTGTTTTATGGAAATATTAAAAACCGGCCAATAGCGTATAGGGCCACGTTCAGTGTAGGGTTCCATAGTTTTCCGTCCCTCGCAGTAAGTGTCCCTACATAAGAGTTAAAATAAACTTTTAACAAAAAATAAACCCGACTTCAAATATGTACTAAAAAGCAACAAATAATTGTTTTCTTTATTACTTGATAAGTACTTTTGGACTATTTAGAACAAATACATTTCTTAGGACAATTATACATAATTATATTTGGTTTTGGTGTCGGTGCCAATTGTCGCCCAAAATATTTTAACCAATTTACGTTTTTCTTCATATTTTGATGGCTTCCCTTTATTCCTTGTGGATCCCATTATCCAAGAGACTAGATTCTGGTAACAACGGAACCAACCTTGTAGTATATGCAGTCAAACTACGAAATAATTTACCAAATCCGTTCATAAATGACGGAGTTATAAGGTAACACACAAATTAACATACAATCGAATTGACACTCTCCTCCTTTTTTAAAGTCGGTTAAAACATTAGTGATTAGACTGCATCTCAAGACAACTCTATTAAGTCCAAACACGGCCACTCTACAGTTTTTTTTTTTTTATATCTGAGTTTGCCTACAGGTAAAGGCGAAATCGCCAAATGTGTAGGTACTATGCTTTGTTGAATAGTCCCTTTCTGGACATCATTAGCAGTTCCACCACGTCAAATGTCACAATTCTGAATGGAAATGCTTGAGTTGTTGATAAAAACATAAAAATCACCATATGTGTGCCTTTAAGATTTGAGGAATTTCCTCGATTCCTCAGGATCCCATCATCAGGCCCCGACTTAGTGTCGAATTAGTGACAATTCGGAGTTATACCCTTTCGTTTAAAAAAATAAAAATAAAAATGGGTTCACGGTTCTCGGAGATATCGAGTAACATACATACAAAAAAAAATAGTTTGAATTGATAACCTCCTCCTTTTTTTGAAGTCAGTTAAAAATGAACACCGCCATGTATGACATGAGCGTTCCACGTATAGCGACATCTATCGGCAAATTAAATAAACTATTGTGCGCGAGCTTATAGTATGGAAGATGATTTGTATGGGATAATTCTTTTCCTAACTAGTGCGTAAAAAGTGCACTTTTCGCACGCTTCGCGTGCGTAGATCTCACTTTTTAAGGCACTTGCTATGAAAAATTGGGTTCGATACTCGTGTAAAAACTTCTTTAATACTCGGGTGATTGTCACCCTCGTTTCACTCGCTCCAACGTTCACCCTCGTCGAAAAAAAATTTTTTTTCACTAGTATCGAAATGTACTATACCTATTGCGTGAATTGATTTTCATCGTTTGCAGTTTATTTGAAAGCACGTCATTTCATTGTGATTTTGTAGAAGTTACAGGTAGGTACAATAAACACCTGCGTATACTGTTAAATTACAAATTTTGTTCAGAAATTATTTTGTTTTAATTAATTTTTATCAAAAACTATTCATCCTATCAAAATCAAAAAAGTTTTCCTAGAAAGTGTTTATAATATTCTACTTTTTTTTTTTTTCATATTTTCATTCTTATGATTCCAAAGTTAGAGGGGAGAGGGGGCGAATTTTTATTTTACTTCTGCAGGGATTATTTCCGAAAATATTAAATTTATCAAAATATAATTAAAAAAATTAGAAACATACATACATTTACACCTGAAAACTACAGAATTTGTACAGATTGTTTTTATTTGTAACTCACCTACAGGACATTTAAATTACAGTTTCCCTTCCGTAACTTCCACGCCCAGCTGCCCATCGCAGCTACAACAATCTTGCTTTTTCAGTGACGCGGAACGTGTAGGCGTGCATGACAGTTAGACTATAAAACGCTTAGATCTCACACGGACCAGAGCACAAAATGACTACATCGGCTCATAGTCCATAACTCAAAATGATCGAAACACAAAATGGCTACAACACAATTAGTCACATACGAAAAAACACCAGATGCGGAAAAGTAAACCTACTGTCCTATAGGTAGGTTTAAGTTATGTTCGTTTTGTATCGGCCCGTAGGGCCAAAGCACCCAGAAATAGGAGCTCCGCGTAAGCGGAGCTCCGTCGACTAATTGTGTTGTAGTGATTTTGTGTTTCTGCCATTTTGAGTTATGGACTATGAGCTGATGTACTCATTTTATGTTCTAGTCCGTGCAAGACTAACCCAGTAAAATTACCAAGACCTGGACATAGTTCGATAACTGTAATTTTCTTTTTCTATGAAAAAAAGTATGGTTAGTTCTTTTTAAAACATAAAAAATTAAACATTTTAGGGATCCGCATCAATGTATAAAACCCAACACCTTGGGTTTAACATTAATAGTAAAGTTATCTATTCAATTACATTTTGGCGACCTTAATGAGGTCGTCTGTCCATCTTGTGGGTGGACGTCCTACGCTGCGCTTGCTAGTCCGTGGTCTCCACTCGAGTACCTTTCACCGGATGCAGGTCGCTTCCAACCGGTATATGTCGAGGTCCAAGAGGGAAGCCTATGTTCAGCAGTGGACGTCTTGTGACTGAGATGATGATGATGAATTAGATTTTTAATTTCTTATGTTTTGAAAAAAACGTGATCGTACTATAATACAGTCTTGGGTTTTTTACATTGACGCGGAACCCTAAAATGTTTAATTTTTTATATTTAAAAAAAGACTAACAATATTTTATTCTATAGAAAAAGAAAATTACAGTTATCGAATTATGTCCAGGTTTCGGTACTTATACTGATCAATTTTCGTAATTTTACTGGACGAAGTTCCGAGTGCCGACAACAGGCCCCTATTTCACCACTGCGACAATTTTCACGATTCCTGACATATGTAAATTTCTGACGTTGCAGGTGTCAATTGGTTACATTGACCGCTTACCATCGGGAAGGACGTGTGCTTGTTTGCCGCCAACATTTTAGTTTTAATAAAATGCTGTTATTTTTTTATTATATCGACAATAAATTCGGTGAAGAGCTCTTGACAATTGTCACGATCCTCCGAAGAAATTTCGATATTTTTCGACATGTGATTAGTCCTCTGTCGGAATTTCGCGACAATTGTCATATTTCTCGTGACAATTATCAAGATATAACTTTCATATAACTATTACCTATCTATTGGTACTTGACTTGTCACCGAAAATACTAAAATCGCTATACATTTACCTTCAAATTTTAAATAGTTCTCTTAATTCCTAATGGATCCCATCACCAGAAGCACGAAAACACTAAAAGGTACAAAATCTGGAAATCAAAACGACACCTTTGTAGAACTTATTCATTTTCCTAGGAGATGTTGAACGATCTCTTTTTGTTTTTAAATAAAGGACATTTTTATAACATGGACACCGATTTAAATCAGCACGACGATGATGATTTCAAATCTCTTAATTCAGCCGCCATTTTCAATTAAATATTGCAGTGGGCAGTATATATGCACAAAAACATTTAATTTAATTTTTCGGTCTAATAAATTTGATACTACTTTAAATTGAGAAAATCCTTTAATAATTACTCAATCCAGGGCTGCCAGCAAGTAAATCGCGGCTATACGGTTTCTTATCTGCAATTATACGAAATTTGGTCACATTATACATAACCATTTTGTAAATCGATTTTTCTTCATAATTTCATAAAACTAACATACTGACATGTACTTCAATGAAGTTTCGTTTTTTATTACACTTATGAAATTGAACAGGATAATTAATTACTTTTTATAGTCGAACTGAGAAGAGAATTCCACATAGTCAGTCGAGTTATGCGCTTCTTGTGCAGTACTGAAAAACGTAGCAGGAGGGATAAAAAATTGGTAGTGGGGATGCCTAAAGCATTAAACCAACTGAAGAACTCACTTCTCAGTTCGACTATAGTATACAGTATACTATAGTCGAACTGCGATTAATTGAATGCATGCAATCGAATGCGATTATTTGAATGTGACCAGTATACTGTATACTGGTCACATTCAAATAATCGCATTTCTTAGTTTTTGCAGTTGTGGCAATATTTAAATTTGGAAATATATGAAATTAAAATTATTGACATCTGTTACGTTTACTTTTCTAGTATTTAATTGACATTTGAATTTTGATAAATCGTCTGTAATGAAACAAAAGCCATATACAAAAAGAAAGATAAATGAAAGCATTGTGGTTAGTTAGTTATTTTTGAGCTTACCCACATTACCAAGTTTGGATCTTCCATTCCCATCACCCATCGCACAAATTACCAACCTTCATGCATCATTATTAGTTTTAGTTTTATTATAAATTATTTTCTTATTTAACATTGCTCTAGATGGCTCAAAAGCAATGCATCCTCCGTGTTTTGCTAAGCCATTTTTTGTGCTCATAAGAGCGGATATTGTTTCTGTTTTTAAACAATTTCTGTCCTGCGTCTTTATTTTCTTTAGATGACTAAAAGTGCGCTCCACAGATGCATTTGAAAAGGGCAAAACAAGCAAAAGAGCAATGACCGCTTTTAAATTAGGAAACATTTTGTTACCGTGTCCATCATTTAAAGAGAATACTTTTTTCCAGTATTGTTCTGCTGGAAGTTTGTTGTCCAGTCCTAAACTTTCGTGTTCTAGAAGAGCATGTTTCTTCCATTCCATATCTAATTTTTGGTGGTCAATAATTAATGACAAATATGGAAAGCGTTTTATTACGGCACCGAGTTCCTTTACTTCATAACCTTGAGCATGACAAGAGTCAACAATGTTGATAAACTGAAATATGGGGTCAGTAAATTGAAACCTAGCTTTTAATTGAGTCACAACTTCAATATAAAATTGTAGACATCCCTTTCTGACTTTGTCAATCTCTAATTTGGCTATTGGATCTTCAGGGTGTTTTTCTAAAAATGATGCAGTAGCTTGAATCCCAATGTAAATTTTTTCCAGTGGCAGGAAATTGTCTGGGTTCTGATGACGAACAGTCCATGGATTATCGGATTTAGTAACTGCAAATTTCATGTAGTTGGTGTATATGGTTTTTAACAAGGACTGAACTTCTGGCTTTAGTCGGTGAAGAAGAGGACTTTGTGATTGGAACAATTTATTAAAATCTGTAAGTAGTTCCAGTGAATATGACAGAAATTCAAGATAAATTATCATTAGCTCATTTTTTAACACTGACAAAATTTCATCTGTAGTTTTTGATGGGTCTTCAAATACCTCTTCAGTGAAATAAGGGATCAGTGCAGGTAATTGCTCTAGAACTCTATCTACACATTGGTTTAGAGACAACCACCTAGTATTTGCAGGGCTAAAAATTTTGTGGATGTCAACACCAAAAAATTGTTGCATTTCGGCCAGTTTTTTTTGACGTTTGTTGCTGCGTGAAAAATGAGATCCTATGTTTCGCAGGGTGTCTTCGAGCGATCTGGGCAAATGTAAACAAGCTTTTGATGCCACCAGATGTATACTGTGGCAAGAACATTTTATGCATACTATATTAGGTAATTCATCCTTTAGGCGTGAGAAGATTGAATTATGTATACCAACCATTGAATTAGTTGTGTCAGCTGAAAATCCCACCAAATTGGAAAAAGGAATGTTTTTGCTTTCTATACATTCTTTCAATCGCCCAAACAAACTTTCTGCAGTACTAGAGTCAGTTTCCATTATATCAAGAAATTCTGTTTGTATTTCAATTTCTTTATTACAGTGTATTACAGTATTGGCACACTGTTTCTGTGAAATGGTGTCAGTGGTTTCATCCATAATCAATGAAAAGTAACTTCCTGGGTCTTTCAAATCATTGACTAATTCTTTAGAAAATTCAGGGCCTAATATTTGAGTAACAACTGCAGTGGCCTTTGTCCTACCCATTGCCAAACCTTTTGCTATATTAGAGTCCGGAAAAATATTTGGCATTAATGGTATTAATGTGTCCATTAAAGTAAATGGTAAATTGTTCTCAGCAAGCATACTAGCGAGCTTTAGCTCTGCTTTTTTTATCATGTTAGTCTCGTCTGGATTGCTAACTACACTACTACTGATCTTATTGTTTGTATTGGCCAATGATACAAATTGCAGGTGTTTCTGGCTTGATATATGTTTTTCAAGGACAGCCTTATGGCTGGCCAGCTCTACGTTACAAAATTTGCATTTTGCAACAACTACCCCATATTCATCAATGGTTTTAATAAGCCAATTTTTAAACAAACTTGCGTCTAGCCATTTATCGTTAAAAGAAAGTTTAGTTTTTTTCTTTTTAGGTGGAGGTGCTATGATTTCTGCTGTGGATGGCAACGACGAACTTGAAGTATATATTTCTTGAGAAGTGCTAGGTCTAGGTGATGGAGATATAGGAGCGGGTCTTTTTTTCGTTAGGAATTTATCCATTGTTAAAAAATACTGCAACAAACATTAAACCATGCAAAAACAAATCAACGAAAAGAAAACATACCTGCCACATACACATGCCATTATTTATAAGAGAGAAATAAAATGTAAATTTGTTCATAATTCCTAACACACGGACCACCTAGGATTCTCTTTTTTTTTCACTGCCTAATATACACATACCTTTTTTAAAACTTACTGTAGTTAGTTGTTGTCGCAGTTGCAATTGACGCAAATTAAGTTTGTTGTTTGGGCTTGAAAAGTACCAGTACCAGGATAAAATAAGTTTTAAGTTACTATACTGCAAGTGCAAAGGCGCCAACGGCAAGAAAGAAAAGAAAAAATCAGACGAGACGTCAGACGACACAAACAATATGACAACTTTGAGAAAAAAAAAACTCCACAGATTAGACTTCCGAACGAAACTCAAGCGGTCACAAATGTCATAATCAAGAACTATAGCCACACATTTCATCATAGTTTGTCAAGTTGGCAATATCTTATCTCAATCTCTGTTCATCCTATACAGATTACAGAGTAAGCGGACAATTTCGAAAGAAAGCAAGAGGCGAACTCCGTTCCATTTTAGGCATATTTTCTTTTGTATCGAATTATACGGAATGTTCGTGGATACAATGAACCGTCCGATTATACATATTTTGTATCCAAATATACGATCTGGCAGCCCTGACTCAATCATAAAATGTAGCTTTGCGACTCCATTACCCACTCTGTTCCAACTGCCACCGTGAACCAATTAATTAGAATAATTTGGCTCATGCGGTCCTTATGCTAGGAATAATTTTAACACCGCGTTGTAGGTTTTCTATTGGTACTGTACAGCGACATCTAGCGGGATATTGGGCAAACACTTAAGTAGTACAATTATGCCTATGTAATATACGTTAAACTATTCGAATACAGTGTGCATATTTTACGTAACATGTTACATGTGGTTCTGTATTATTTACGTATACAGAAACGAGTGATAATGGGCCTACTAACGACATCTCTGTTTACTCGAACGAACTATACACATGACTCGACTAGAGTTTGGCCAGTGAAAAAAATTGGTTTACTCACTTAAAGCATAGACGATTGAATCATACCGTCTCTTTCTTTCGCTTGCACTACGACCCCAAAAAAAAAAGGGATGAGTATAGTTTATTTTTTCAACTTTAAGAGTAACAATCGAGTAATAATTGGTTAGCCAGACTCTAGCTTGCATATTATTAATACACATATTTACATTTCTGTTAAGATATAGTAATACATAAACTAGTAACAAATGTCATTATTACTCGGGCCGATACATCCCGGTCATTTAGTAAGCTAGCGTGGGTTAATATAAAAAAAAAAAATTATATATAGTACACACAATGGCGAAAGTATGAACACCGACAAAGTATGTGCAATGTATGTACGTGAGGTGGTTTCCACACTAGTTAGGTAAATCATTATTAGGGACAAAACAATACAGAAACACTAGGTTCTCAAATAGTCCGCTAGATGTCGCTGACAGGCATGTCTAGATCACGCTGTTAAGATTTTTCTTCTAAACACCCAGCCATAAAGTCGACACGGAGGGTAGGTTTGGTTCGGAGTTAGGTTAGGTTCAGAGTTAGGTTAGGTTCAGAGTTAGGTTAGGTTCAGAGTTAGGTTAGGTTCAGAGTTAGGTTAGGTTCAGAGTTAGGTTAGGTTCAGAGTTAGGTTAGGTTCAGAGTTAGGTTAGGTTCAGAGTTAGGTTAGGTTCAGAGTTAGGTTAGGTTCAGAGTTAGGTTAGGTTCAGAGTTAGGTTAGGTTCAGAGTTAGGTTAGGTTCAGAGTTAGGTTAGGTTCAGAGTTAGGTTAGGTTCAGAGTTAGGTTAGGTTCAGAGTTAGGTTAGGTTCAGAGTTAGGTTAGGTTCAGAGTTAGGTTAGGTTCAGAGTTAGGTTAGGTTCAGAGTTAGGTTAGGTTCAGAGTTAGGTTAGGTTCAGAGTTAGGTTAGGTTCAGAGTTAGGTTAGGTTCAGAGTTAGGTTAGGTTCAGAGTTAGGTTAGGTTCAGAGTTAGGTTAGGTTCAGAGTTAGGTTAGGTTCAGAGTTAGGTTAGGTTCAGAGTTAGGTTAGGTTCAGAGTTAGGTTAGGTTCAGAGTTAGGTTAGGTTCAGAGTTAGGTTAGGTTCAGAGTTAGGTTAGGTTCAGAGTTAGGTTAGGTTCAGAGTTAGGTTAGGTTCAGAGTTAGGTTAGGTTCAGAGTTAGGTTAGGTTCAGAGTTAGGTTAGGTTCAGAGTTAGGTTAGGTTCAGAGTTAGGTTAGGTTCAGAGTTAGGTTAGGTTCAGAGTTAGGTTAGGTTCAGAGTTAGGTTAGGTTCAGAGTTAGGTTAGGTTCAGAGTTAGGTTAGGTTCAGAGTTAGGTTAGGTTCAGAGTTAGGTTAGGTTCAGAGTTAGGTTAGGTTCAGAGTTAGGTTAGGTTCAGAGTTAGGTTAGGTTCAGAGTTAGGTTAGGTTCAGAGTTAGGTTAGGTTCAGAGTTAGGTTAGGTTCAGAGTTAGGTTAGGTTCAGAGTTAGGTTAGGTTCAGAGTTAGGTTAGGTTCAGAGTTAGGTTAGGTTCAGAGTTAGGTTAGGTTCAGAGTTAGGTTAGGTTCAGAGTTAGGTTAGGTTCAGAGTTAGGTTAGGTTCAGAGTTAGGTTAGGTTCAGAGTTAGGTTTTTTTTTAGTTAAAAACGTTGGGTTTAACCCAACGGCCCTCGCTATTGATACGGGCGACCGTTGGGTTTGGAATCTGTAGGGATGGCCCCCGCGTGGGATACGGGCAGCCTATTGTTTCGGTGGTTTAATTCTACTTTATGTTTTTTACGGTAAGTGACTTTTCCTGTTATTTTCTATGACATTGTTCATGTTTGTGTATTAAGTATTCCTATATTATGTTTATATCTATGTTTTATATATTATTCTATTATGTGTCTTTTTGTGTCTAGGTGTTGTTGAATTTCTTTAGTGTATTTATTATGTATTCTGTTAATTCCTTAAATGAGTCTTTGGTTGTTTCTTTTGTAATTATTTGCTCAATATTGTATGGTTCGATATTGTTCATTTGGCATTGTATTTCATGGTGAAGTCGTTTGTTAGTGTAGCGGGGACAGTCTTTGAGTAAATGTTGCATGGTCTGTGGCGTCGTATTGTCGCATGGGCATGTGTTAGAGTTTATTATATGGAATCTATTTAAGTATGTTTTGTTGTAGCCGTGTCCTGTCAGTATCTGGGTCATTTGGAAGGTGAGTTCGAAGTGTTTTTTAAATGTGTTTATATGTTCAACTGTTGGTAGCCATTCTTTCAGGTGTGCTCCGGTGATGCTGGTTTGGTACGTATTTTCCTGTGTTTTTATGGTGTCGGCGCGTAGATTCCTTTTGTGAAAGGATATTGGGAATTTAATGTAGTCTGGCTGTTTGTGCAATGATGCTGCTGCCTTGGCAGCCATGTCGGCCGCCTCGTTTCCGAGGAGTCCGGCATGCGCCTTAACCCAGCAAAACTGCACATTCTGCCCTAGATCCCGCATTTGTACTATACTTTTGTGTGCTCTGTTGATTATGGCATTTGTGCTGTTTCGTCTCGCTAGCTCAGCGAGTGCAGCTTTGGAGTCAGAGAATATGGTGGCCTGTTCTATTAGGAGCTCGAGGCATAATTTGCATGCTTTCTCTATAGCAAGGCACTCCGCCTGAAAGACTGTGCAGCTACTGTGTAGCTTTAATTTCTTTGTAGTGCAGCGGCCGTCTGGGTGATGTATGACTACCGCTGCCCCCACTACTTCATCATGTTTACTGCCATCAGTATAGATCCTGTGCATATCAGTGCTGTAGTACGGTTCAAGTTCTTCGTTATTGTTCACATCTTTAATGTCAATGTGTGGTCTACGAGCAGGATGCAGTAAATCAGTGACCGAGGCTCGTGTGTCATACGTGACATCGTCGGGCAAGTATTTAGTTATCAAGCATCTTTTGACCTCCTCAATTGATTTTATTTCCTTGATTTTTTCCGGTAAAGGTATTAGTCCTGCTAAGGCTATAGATTCGATTGTAGGTAATGTTCGGAAACCGTGTAGAATCTTGATGGCGAATCCACGTTGCAGACTAAGTAAGGTGTTCTGTACCTTCTTATAATTCGCCGCATTACCCCATATTTCAGCGGCATAGGTGACGATGGGCTCTATTACTTGCCTGTAGATTATTTCAATGTTTGCTGCGTGGATTCCCCATGTGGGTTTTACAAATATGCATAGACGTTTGTAAATGGCTTGAGCCTTTTTTATGATGTAGTCTGTATGCGGAATGAACTTCAAATGTTTATCTATTATTACGCCTAGCAGCTTAAAATGATCACTGAAGGGTATTTGTATGCCATTCATTACTATTTTAGCCTCTTCTGCCTTCGACGTGTAAGTGATCATTTTGGTTTTGTGCGGTCCAAATGTTAATTTATTATTTATTCCCCATTGTAAGACGGTTTGTAAAAGGTTGTTGGCATTGTTTTCCAGTTCTTCTACATTTTTACCTGAACAGATGAGAAGTATGTCGTCTGCATACGCCTGGATGTGGTTGCCTTCTGCCATATTACATTCTAAGAGATTATCCACTATAATGTTCCAGAAAATGGGCCCAAGTACGGACCCTTGAACACATCCTCTGGTCTGAGTTTTTGTGACTGTGACATCAGAGTAATTTAATTGTATTGTACGGTCTGTTAGATAGCTACGTATGATATTGACAAGATTATGTGGGCAATTAATATCTGAAAGTCGCTTCAACAGGGCCGGCCACCATGCATTATCGAAAGCGCCGGCAATGTCCAGCGATATGGCGACGACTAGTTTGTTATGGCTCTTGCATTTTTCGAGTTGGCTTATGGCGTTATACAGGGCATCGTTGGTGGAACATTGTTCCTTAAATCCGTATTGTTTGTTACTACTTAAGTTGTTTATTTTCATAAAGTATGTTAATCTTGTAGCTATTAGTTTTTCTAAAACTTTTCCAAATACATTTATTAGCCCGATAGGTCGGTACGAAGATATTTCCTTGTAGTTTCCTTTATTTGGTTTCGGAAGTGTTTTAACGTATGCTATCTTCCAGCATACTGGGAAGTACTTGAGTGTAATGCATCTGTTAAAAAGTTTGGTTATTATATGGGGGTAACTCTCTATGTAGTGCTTACAAATGTCTGCAGTGAAATGGTCCAAGCCTGGCGCTTTTTTGGGATTCATGTTTCTGATTATATCTATCACCTCATCTTCTGTAAACGGCGGTTCGCTATTTTCTAACTGTACTTGTTGTTGTTGTTGTTCCATAGCATTATTATTGATATTATGTTCTTCTCTTATTTGCAGGTGGTGTGCAGTATCATCAGCTCCTGTGTCGTCGGGGAAGAATTTTTCAGCGAGTGCTTCGGCAGTATCCTGGATCGAGGTAGTGTATGTCCCATTTTCCATTTTTAAAGTTGCAGGTGGTGGCAATTGCGGGGTGCTCTTCAATAGGCGGTTAGTGACAGACCACACATCATCCTTGCCCTGTCGACTGCAGAAGTCTCTAAAGTGTTCCGTAGACGTCGCGCGGATCTTCTTAGAGTACTCATCTCTGGCATCTTGGAGTTCTTTCAATATATTGGTAAGGTCTTTTTTGCTTCTTTTCAGATCTTGCAGCCGATGATGGAGTGATATGACCTTTTTCTTCATGATAGTCAACTCTTCTGTCCACCACGAAATCTTCTGGTAAGGTGCTTTGCGAGTCAAAGTTTCATTGCAGGTTTTCGTAATTACCTTAGTCATATTTTTCAAGTGTGCCTCCAATCCATGTGTGTCTAATTCATCTATGTCAACATCGTGTAGGTTACTCCTCGTTACGTTTTCACTGAGTTTTTCCCTGAAGTTGTCCCAGTTTGTTCTATGAGTGTTGTATTTGTACGTGGATGTGGATTTTTTCCTATTGTTCCGTAAGTAGTCAGTGTTTATGTAGAATTCTATTCCGTGGTGATCAGATGAGGGTATGACTTCACTATTGACTTTCCAATCAGTGATTTTATTTGCCATGTGCGGAGTTGCAAAGGTAAGATCAATGATGGAATACCTTATTTGGCCATGTGTGACAGTCTCAAAGGTTGGTTCTCTGCCTTCATTACAATTAACTAGATCAGAGTTGATAGCTAGGTCATAGATATCTCTTCCTCTGTCATTATTTCTGATAGATCCCCAAGACGTGTGCCACCCGTTGAAATCCCCGCACACGATGTGCTCCCTGTTTGCATGCTGTCGGAGAAATTGCTCCAGGTGCATCATCGTGCGCGAAGGATCCTCTCCAGGCTCAACATATATTGAAGATATCACCACCTTTTTGTTGTTGTTGTCATAGACAAGCTCAATTGCTGCAAAATTGGTAGTGGAATATTGTGTAAGTCCGATATAGTTGCCAGTCTTTTTCCTTACTGCGATGCAGGCCTTAGTACGGTTATTTATGTCGTTATGTTGGTAGAGGTCATATCCTTCGATGTTATTTGTTGTCGTTTTATTTTTACCGACATACGGTTCTGTTATGCAGATGACATCTAGTTCCTTCTCTTTTATATGTAGCAGCAATTCTTGCATCGCATTATATCCCCTACCCAAGTTGCATTGCAGAATTTTGACATTGGCGCATTTACTGTGTGTGTTTCCTGTGGGGGTGCCCTTATCGGTACCGAACCGAGGTTCTGGCTATCCTGTCCCACTTGATCCATTCTGGACAGTTCTGGCTATACGCAGGATGACCATGTTCTCTTTCGTCATTTTTGTTCTGACAGTTTGTGCAGCATGGTGCGGCAGTCCTTGGACAACTGCGAGTATCGTGGGGTTCTGCGCAATATCCACACTTGCTACCTGATGTGCAGTTGGATGCCCGGTGATTATATCCATTGCACTTATAACACTGTAATATCGGTGATTGATCCACCGTGATGATCGATTGATACCCGATCATGACCTTGGCACCAATCATTTGTTGATATATTTGCGGGCTGACTTCGACAATTACATTTTTGGTTAGGTCGTTTCGGCCTTTTACACACCGTACGTACTTTACATGTCTGTTCTCTATGCTCACATTCTCTAAGGCTCGCTGATTTTGGTTGATTAGCGCCTCAGTTATGCGTTCATTCGCGTTATCGTTTATCACACCTATGAGCTTTATGCATGGATTTCGAAGTTGCGGTACTCCCACCGTAACCCCTGTAGTTTTTTCCTTGATAGCTGAGCTGAGTATCAGTCTATCATTCTCATTTTCACAACTGATAACGACTTTGTTGTTCTTTGTGTGTCGGATGTTTCTAATACCCACTCCCAATTGCACAACATCCACTTTGCTCTGTACTTCGTTCAGTGCGTCTTTGCCCTCTTTCTGAGGATCAGATGTCGCAAGTATCACTGCATAACTTGCGTCTGTGGTACCAAGGTCACGTCTGGTGGACTGCTTCTGCGTCACACGCCGTGTGGTAGCGGCAGCCGTATCTGCCCTATTCTCAGCCTTGCCTGCCTCCACTTGGGCCTTTCTTTGCGCCTTTCGGGCCTTTTTCCTACTGATTACTTCGACAAAGTCATTATCATTATCAATTTTGCCAATCATTTCTTCATCATCCTCTGTTGGCTTAGTTAGTGCCGCTACTACTAGCTCATTTATAGCCTTTTGCTCATAGATGAGTTTATTTATTTCAGAGTGTACTCCTTTTATGATGTCCTCTTTCAATTTATCTATAGATGTCTTTTCATGCATTTCAGTGTCTTGTTCTTGATCTGTTTGGTCATCTGTCTGTGTGGATATATTCCGGGTAGGTAGGAGCTGTCCTCTTGTAGCTGTAGGAATTGGAGTAGCAAGACCCGATTCCTCTAGACGTTTGGTAGTAAAGAGTTCGCATTCCTTACTATATCTAAATGCACTATCCAGAATTTCATTGGCGCATTTGGCTATTTCAGTTTTGCCAAACCTGGTCACGCTCTTTGGATTTTTAAGACAAGCATGTATCCGCTCTATATTGTGTAAAATGACCGTTCTGAATCTAGCACTCGAGTTCTTGGTGCTTGGGCTGGCTACTGAGTCTGTACTCATGAAGAGTTTCTCCATTTCTAGAGAGTCCATGCCCACGGTCTCTTGGGTGTTCGGCAGGGCGATCTCTGCCGACGTTGACGTAGGCGCCGGAGACGGTATTAAAAACGACTCCGACGCTCGCATCGGTGCCGGCGTAGTGATTGTCTCTATAGACATTGGTATGAGTATTTCCGGAGAGATTAGTGGCGTAGATGTGTTACCTGCGATTTCTTGTACTCGGCTCTCATCATTTGCAACCACATATGTTTCATTCTGTTTTGTGGGAGTCTCTGCGTTTAAGTCAAGGTTGATGAGGGGGGGTTGTTGGTCTTCTCCGATTCTCCTCTTGGTCTTCTTCACTATCGGCATGTGTTGCTCGGTCAGAGCCTGACGGGCCCTTTTGGGCGTTGGCGGGGGTGTGCGAAACATTCTGAGAGTCAAATTTGAGGAAATACTGGGAGCATTTAGTGATCTCAGTTTATGTTGTGCTGCATGTATTAAAAGTAGTAGAGTTGCAGGGTTCGCCTCTTCCTAGTCGCACCCAGAACTGCAGGGGACAGCAAAGACGGCGCATCCTATTATGACTACTGAACTTCTTCGTTCACTAGGATGTTCCCGGTGCCCGTGGCTCCGTCACGCGCCCGGGGATTCGCACGAAGGCGAGCGCCGCTTCTGTCTGCTCAGTTTTCCGTCGTCAAAAGAACGCGAAAAACCGAGCAGACGTCACACCCAACGACACCTGAGCGGTGATTTTCGCCACTTACTTGGGTTTGCGGCCGGCGACGAATTACACCAAGATCCCCGAATCGACACGCACCATACGTCCAGGGACGTATGGGTGACGTTAGACGGGGCACATGGTCTTTGCTGCCGAACCGCTTAGCTCTTCAGTGGGTACTCATACACATCGAGGATGTACTGGTGCCTTGCCTTAAAGATACGATATTTTATGTGTTTTTGATGTTTTATAATTTTTATTCACCGTAAATCCGATTCGCACCAAACCACAGGTCAACTCTTTGTTGCCATGGGGGGGTGGGTATCCCCATGCTGGAGTTTGCTTTTGCCCACCTAAGGGACTAACAAAGCTGGCCGACTCCAGAAGGAGGACCCGTGGGACGGTGCGGACCAGTTAGGTACGGCCCCGGTCAGAACCGAGTATTTTTGTTATTTTGTTTATTTTGAAGATTGTATAGAAGAGGTGTAAAAAGCGTGTAAAGGAAAGATAGACAAGAAAGATGAGAGAAAGAATAGAGAGTAGAAAATAAGAGGGAAAAGAAAGCGACGGTAGTTAGCAGAGGAGGGACAGAGAACGCGCAACTGAGCGTCTGTCCCTCCCCTCCCAGGGTGCACCGCGGGGAGGTCTACCGTCTTGCACCCCTCAGAGTTAGGTTAGGTTCAGAGTTAGGTTAGGTTCAGAGTTAGGTTAGGTTCAGAGTTAGGTTAGGTTCAGAGTTAGGTTAGGTTCAGAGTTAGGTTAGGTTCAGAGTTAGGTTAGGTTCAGAGTTAGGTTAGGTTCAGAGTTAGGTTAGGTTCAGAGTTAGGTTAGGTTCAGAGTTAGGTTAGGTTCAGAGTTAGGTTAGGTTCAGAGTTAGGTTAGGTTCAGAGTTAGGTTGGGGTGCTAGACAGGAAACCTCCCCGAGTGCCAGGGCTCTTCTTATACCTTTTGATCCGGTTGATCCGAAGGTAAGGGAAGAGTTCTGGACGGTGCACCCTGGGGGCAACGGTAAGCGATCTTCTTGTTGGCTCACAAGAGATCGCTTACCGGTGCTGCAAATATCCTGTGTGGGGGGGATGGGGGGTTCCGCGCCGGGTTGAGCTGGTTCTCCCTGGGCGCGGCAGGTGACGGTGGCTGCAGGATGGACCTCGGTCCTCCTGCGGTCTCTTTGGGGGGCACTGCGGGCAGGGGAACTAGGGTCCTGCGCCGTTGCGTGGTGGGCCGCTCCGATCCTAGTTGGCAGGGTGCTGCTTATAACTAGGTCGGAGTGGTGAGGGGAGGGTGGGTCCTTTCGAGGACCCTGGCTTCCTCGGGGAACAGGGAAGCCGGTGCGGGAAGGCACGCTGGTTATGCTACAGCGTGCCTTATTGCGGTGAGGGTGCGCCCTAGGGCGCTGGTGCCGGTAGTGTTGTGGTAGAATCCTCGTGCATCCCGCGACACTACCACTCAGGCACGGTGACGGCAGCATCCCAGTGTTTTAGTGGGTAGGCCGGTGCGATGCACCGGAGAGTCCCACATAACCAATACGTAATAACTGACTCCACCCCGGGGGTCTCTTGTTACGTAGTGGTATGCGTAACGCATTTCACTGGGTCAACAAAAAAAAAAAAAAAAAAAAAAGGTTCAGAGTTAGGTTAGGTTCAGAGTTAGGTTAGGTTCAGAGTTAGGTTAGGTTCAGAGTTAGGTTAGGTTCAGAGTTAGGTTAGGTTCAGAGTTAGGTTAGGTTCAGAGTTAGGTTGGGGTGCTAGACAGGAAACCTCCCCGAGTGCCAGGGCTCTTCTCATACCTTTTGATCCGGTTGATCCGGAGGTAAGAGAAGAGTTCTGGACGGTGCACCCTGGGGGCAACGGTAAGCGATCTTCTTGTTGGCTCACAAGAGATCGCTTACCGGTGCTGCAAATATCCTGTGTGGGGGGGATGGGGGGTTCCGCGCCGGGTTGAGCTGGTTCTCCCTGGGCGCGGCAGGTGACGGTGGCTGCAGGATGGACCTCGGTCCTCCTGCGGTCTCTTTGGGGGGCACTGCGGGCAGGGGAACTAGGGTCCTGCGCCGTTGCGTGGTGGGCCGCTCCGATCCTAGTTGGCAGGGTGCTGCTTATAACTAGGTCGGAGTGGTGAGGGGAGGGTGGGTCCTTTCGAGGACCCTGGCTTCCTCGGGGAACAGGGAAGCCGGTGCGGGAAGGCACGCTGGTTATGCTACAGCGTGCCTTATTGCAGTGAGGGTGCGCCCTAGGGCGCTGGTGCCGGTAGTGTTGTGGTAGAATCCTCGTGCATCCCGCGACACTACCACTCAGGCACGGTGACGGCAGCATCCCAGTGTTTTAGTGGGTAGGCCGGTGCGAGGCACCGGAGAGTCCCACATAACCAATACGTAATAACTGACTCCACCCCGGGGGTCTCTTGTTACGTAGTGGTATGCGTAACGCATTTCACTGGGTCAACAAAAAAAAAAAAAAGGTTCAGAGTTAGGTTAGGTTCAGAGTTAGGTTAGGTTCAGAGTTAGGTTAGGTTCAGAGTTAGGTTAGGTTCAGAGTTAGGTTAGGTTCAGAGTTAGGTTAGGTTCAGAGTTAGGTTAGGTTCAGAGTTAGGTTGGGGTGCTAGACAGGAAACCTCCCCGAGTGCCAGGGCTCTTCTCATACCTTTTGATCCGGTTGATCCGAAGGTAAGGGAAGAGTTCTCTGGGGGCAACGGTAAGCGATCTTCTTGTTGGCTCACAAGAGATCGCTTACCGGTGCTGCAAATATCCTGTGTGGGGGGGATGGGGGGTTCCGCGCCGGGTTGAGCTGGTTCTCCCTGGGCGCGGCAGGTGACGGTGGCTGCAGGATGGACCTCGGTCCTCCTGCGGTCTCTTTGGGGGGCACTACGGGCAGGGAAACCAGGGTCCTGCGCCGTTGCGTGGTGGGCCGCTCCGATCCTAGTTGGCAGGGTGCTGCTTATAACTAGGTCGGAGTGGTGAGGGGAGGGTGGGTCCTTTCGAGGACCCTGGCTTCCTCGGGGAACAGGGAAGCCGGTGCGGGAAGGCACGCTGGTTATGCTACAGCGTGCCTTATTGCGGTGAGGGTGCGCCCTAGGGCGCTGGTGCCGGTGGTGTTGTGGTTGAAGGCCTCGTGGACCCCGCGACACTACCACTCAGGCACGGTGACGGCAGCATCCCAGTGTTTTAGTGGGTAGGCCGGTGCGAGTCACCGGAGAGTCCCACATAACCAATACGTAATAACTGACTCCACCCCGGGGGTCTCTTGTTACGTAGTGGTATGCGTAACGCATTTCACTGGGTCAACAAACAGGTTCAGAGTTAGGTTAGGTTCAGAGTTAGGTTAGGTTCAGAGTTAGGTTAGGTTCAGAGTTAGGTTAGGTTCAGAGTTAGGTTAGGTTCAGAGTTAGGTTAGGTTCAGAGTTAGGTTAGGTTCAGAGTTAGGTTAGGTTCAGAGTTAGGTTAGGTTCAGAGTTAGGTTAGGTTCAGAGTTAGGTTAGGTTCAGAGTTAGGTTAGGTTCAGAGTTAGGTTAGGTTCAGAGTTAGGTTGGGGTGCTAGACAGGAAACCTCCCCGAGTGCCAGGGCTCTTCTCATACCTTTTGATCCGGTTGATCCGAAGGTAAGGGAAGAGTTCTGGACGGTGCACCCTGGGGGCAACGGTAAGCGATCTTCTTGTTGGCTCACAAGAGATCGCTTACCGGTGCTGCAAATATCCTGTGTGGGGGGGATGGGGGGTTCCGCGCCGGGTTGAGCTGGTTCTCCCTGGGCGCGGCAGGTGACGGTGGCTGCAGGATGAACCTCGGTCCTCCTGCGGTCTCTTTGGGGGGCACTACGGGCAGGGAAACCAGGGTCCTGCGCCGTTGCGTGGTGGGCCGCTCCGATCCTAGTTGGCAGGGTGCTGCTTATAACTAGATCGGAGTGGTGAGGGGAGGGTGGGTCCTTTCGAGGACCCTGGCTTCCTCGGGGAACAGGGAAGCCGGTGCGGGAAGGCACGCTGGTTATGCTACAGCGTGCCTTATTGCGGTGAGGGTGCGCCCTAGGGCGCTGGTGCCGGTAGTGTTGTGGTAGAATCCTCGTGCATCCCGCGACACTACCACTCAGGCACGGTGACGGCAGCATCCCAGTGTTTTAGTGGGTAGGCCGGTGTGATGCACCGGAGAGTCCCACATAACCAATACGTAATAACTGACTCCACCCCGGGGGTCTCTTGTTACGTAGTGGTATGCGTAACGCATTTCACTGGGTCAACAAAAAAAAAAAAAAAAAGGTTCAGAGTTAGGTTAGGTTCAGAGTTAGGTTAGGTTCAGAGTTAGGTTAGGTTCAGAGTTAGGTTAGGTTCAGAGTTAGGTTAGGTTCAGAGTTAGGTTAGGTTCAGAGTTAGGTTAGGTTCAGAGTTAGGTTAGGTTCAGAGTTAGGTTAGGTTCAGAGTTAGGTTAGGTTCAGAGTTAGGTTAGGTTCAGAGTTAGGTTAGGTTCAGAGTTAGGTTAGGTTCAGAGTTAGGTTAGGTTCAGAGTTAGGTTAGGTTCAGAGTTAGGTTAGGTTCAGAGTTAGGTTAGGTTCAGAGTTAGGTTAGGTTATAGGGGTACTTCTCGGTAGATTTTAATGAAATTTGGGATAGGGGCTTTTTTTTACCTGCTCTATAAGTGGTCTTTCGCTCTTGGGGTCAAATGTCCCCCCTTCGGGTACCCCCCATACAATTTTTTTTTTTTTTTCATGTTTTTGATTTTTAAAAAAAAAAGTATTACTTCCAGGAGCTTCTATCCTAGCTCACCCCAAAATTTCACTAATTCTGCATAGAATGCCGTTTGTTTCATCGAAATCCGTTCATAAATGTGGATTTTAGGACCGGGTTAGATTATTTTGGGAAAAATTTTTCGAGTTTTTTTTCGCCAAAAAAATCTGAAAAAATTCCTATTTATAAGATTGCATAATATTCGTGTACCACTAACGTGGTACCGACAGTCCGAAAATCAGGTCCATTTTCCCCTATCTCTAACCGTTTTTGAGATATAATTTTTTAAAAAATGACGTTAGGTCAAATCCGCACGCGTTGATGTCTTTCGCAAAGTTTCTTCGTTTTCATCAATATGAGTAAACTAACATTTTTAAAGTGTCGGATTTTCAAAAACAAAGTGTCATTTTCATATGGTATCATAAAACTCACTACGTGAAATGATCAAAAATGATGTCAATTTTAATATATCTCTTACGGTTTCGGAGATATATTTTTCGAAAATCGTCGCGCGTTGATGTCTTTTTTAGTTATTTTAGAAATATAGTAAAAACGACAATTTTAAAGTGTCTGATTTCAAAAAACAAGGTGTCATTTTCATATGACTTAGTAAAACTCACTACGTGAAATGTTCAAAAATGTTGTCAATTTTTATATATCTTTAACCGTTTTCAAGATACGGGGTAAAATTGCAACATATAGTAGTTAGTGTTTTCAAGTCAAATTTCATGTATAGTTAAAAATATGGTTTTATTGGAGAAAATTGTCATTATCATTAACAATTATGACAACAATTTGACAAATTGACAGAATCTGTCAAATTTTTAACTTTGACAGATTTTATGACTTTTTAGTGATTCTATCTGATTTAATAATTTTAAGTATAAAATCATTTGGAATATAGTAAAAATGTCAATTTTTAAGTGTCAGATTTCAAAAAAAAAGGTGTCATTTTCATATGACTTAGTAAAACTCACTACGTGAAATGTTCAAAAATGTTGTCAATTTTTATATATCTCTTACCGTTTTCAAGATACGGGGTAAAATTGCAACATATAGTAGTTTGCGTTTTCAAGTCAAATTTCATGTATAGTTAAAAATATGGTTTTATTGGAGAAAATTGTCATTGTCATTAACAATTATGACAAGAATTTGGCAAATTGACAGAATCTGTCAAATTTTTAACTTTTGACAGTTTTGACAGTTTTTATGATTTTTTAGTGTTTCAGTCTGTTTAAATGATTGTTAGTGTGAATTCAGTAACAATTATGACAAGAATGAGGCAAATTGACAGAATCTGTCAAATTTTCAACTTTTGACTGTTTTTTTACCGTTTTAGTCATTTTTTTGTATTTATAGTACGAATTCACTTCACAAGTTGCATTTGTCAAAAAAAAAGATAAAAATATATATTTTTCATACATTTTTCACATAAGTCAAAAAATGTCTAAAATGGTCTAAAACGTGAAGAAAACACATTTTTGAAAAGACCCCTGATAACTCATATCTTTCATACATTTAGTACTGAGATGAGGGGTCTCATTGCTGGTTCATTCTTATATTAGGGAATTGGCCAATGCAAACCCATAGTTTTTAATGAAAATAGCAATAAAAGATTAAAATGGACACTCTTAGTACAAAGAAAAAGTTTAAAAGTAAAAAATAATTTTTGAAAAAAAATTTCATACATTTTTCACAAAAGTCAAAAAATGTCTAAAATGGTCTAAAACGTGAAGAAAACACATTTTTGAAAAGACCCCTGATCACTCATATTTTTCATACACTTAGTACTGAGATGAGGGGTCTCATTGCTGGTTTATTCTTATATTAGGGAATTGGCCAATGCAAACCCATAGTTTTTAATGAAAAGAGCAATAAAAGATTAAAATGGACACTCTTAATACAAAGAAAAAGTTTAAAAGTAAAAAATAATTTTTGAAAAAAAATTTCATACATTTTTCACAAAAGTCAAAAAATGTCTAAAATGGTCTAAAACGTGAAGAAAACACATTTTTGAAAAGACCCCTGATCACTCATATTTTTCATACACTTAGTACTGAGATGAGGGGTCTCATTGCTGGTTCATTCTTATATTAGGGAATTGGCCAATGCAAACCCATAGTTTTTAATGAAAAGGGCAATAAAAATTTAAAATGGACACAATTAGTACAAAGAAAAAGTTTAAAAGTAAAAAATATTTTTTGAAAAAAAATTTCATACATTTTTCACAAAAGTCAAAAAATGTCTAAAATGGTCTAAAACGTGAAGAAAACACATTTTTGAAAAGACCCCTGATCACTCATATTTTTCATACACTTAGTACTGAGATGAGGGGTCTCATTGCTGGTTCATTCTTATATTAGGGAATTGGCCAATGCAAACCCATAGTTTTTAATGAAAAGGGCAATAAAAGATTAAAATGGACACAATTAGTACAAAGAAAAAGTTAAAAAGTAAAAATAATTTTGAAAAAAATTTCATACATTTTCACAAAAGTCAAAAATGTCTAAAACGGTCTAAAACGTAAAGAAAAACCATTTTTGAAAAGACCCCTGATCACTCATATTTTTCATACATTTAGTACTACGATGAGGGGTCTCAGAACTGGTAAATGCTTATATCAGAGAATTAGGTCTAAAGAAATAAGTTCTAAGGTCAATCAAGTCGCCAAAGGTCAATCCAAATAAAAGTAGAAAAAGTAGGTGAAGGTCAAAAGTAGGTAAAGGTGAAAAGTAGGTTAATGTCAAAAGTAGGTAAAGGTCATAAAAGGTAAAGGTCAAAAGTAGGTAAAGGTCATAAAAGGTAAAGGTTAAAAGTAGGTTAAGGTCAAAAGTAAGTTAAGGTCAAAAGTAAGTTAAGGTCAAAAGTAGGTTAATGTCAAAAGTAGGTAAAGGTCATAAAAGGTAAAGGTCAAAAGTAGGTTAATGTCAAAAGTAGGTAAAGGTCATAAAAGGTATAGGTTAAAAGTAGGTTAAGGTCAAAAGTAAGTTAAGGTCAAAAGTAAGTTAAGGTCAAAAGTAGGTTAAGTCAAAAGCAGGTAAAGGTAAAAAGGTAAAGGTCAAAAGTAAGTAAAGGTCAAAAGTAAGTTAAGGTCAAAAGTAAGTTAAAGTCAAAAGTAGGTTAAGGTCAAAAGTAGGTTAAGGTCAAAAGTAGGTTAAGGTCAAGGTCAAGGTCAAGGTTAGGTTAGGTTAGGTTAGGTTAGGTTAGGTTAGGTTAGGTTAGGTTAGGTTAGGTTAGGTTAGGTTAGGTTAGGTTAGGTTAGGTTAGGTTAGGTTAGGTTAGGTTAGGTTAGGTTAGGTTGGGTTAGGTTAGGTTGGGTTGGGTTAGGTTGGGTTAGGTTGGGTTAGGTTGGGTTGGGTTGGGTTGGGGTAGGTTGGGGTAGGGTGGGTTGGGTTGGGTTGGGGTGGGTTAGGTGGGGTTGGGTTGGGTTTGGTTAGGTTGGTTTAGGTTGGAGTTGGGTTAGGTTGGGTTAGGTTAGGTTAGGTTAGGTTAGGTTAGGTTAGGTTAGGTTAGGTTAGGTTAGGGTAGGTTGGGTTAGGTTAGGTGGGGTTGGGGTGGGTTGGGTTGGGTTGGGTTGGGTTGGGTTGGGTTGGGTTGGGTTGGGTTAGGTTGGGTTAGGTTAGGTTAGGTTAGGTTAGGTTAGGTTAGGTTAGGTTAGGTTAGGTTAGGTTAGGTTAGGTTAGGTTAGGTTAGGTTAGGTTCCACGGACCTGCTCGGTTGTCCGAGTGGGCGGGGAGGTGTACCCCGACGTGGCGCGTCCCCGGGTGGTGGATAGGGGAATGCCTTGGTTCAACACACTTCCAAAGTTGACGCTTGTCCTTTGGAGGTGTGTTGAACCAGGGTAGGACGTCAGTCCCGCGAACCAAACACTGGGGAGGGTTGGTTAGGTTAAGCTTAGGTTTAGGATTAGGTTAATGTCTCAAAGGTGGTATGTGGCGGCGTCTTTGGGAGGCAGTGTTACCGCAAACTAGGGTAGCTATCCCTACAAAAAGCAAAACCATGGAAGCAGCGTATGAAATGACATTACCCCAGGAGGGTACCGACCTCTATGAGGTCGGAGAATCCCTCCCCGTACCTTCGGGTACGGGCTGCCCCTCGTATTCTGGGGGGGGCAATACCTGCTTTGAGAGTCAGTCGACTGACTCTCACACCGACGACCAGGCACGAAAGAAGGACACCGCTTTGCTGACAACCAGGAAACTGAATGAGAGCAAACCAGTAGGGACCCGACTGAGGTTCAAAGGGTTCCAAGGCCCTACTTACCACACGACGGCAACCTCAGATCCCGAGACCGATTCTGAGGAAGAAAATGCTGGAGAACCGATGGAGACGACCTCTGAGTCCACCAGCACGAACAAGAGGACCCGAGAACCAGATGTTGAGGAAGCGGAGAATGGGGTTAAATCCAAACGGGCGAGCTTCCTTAAGGGAAAAGCTCCAAAAGGGCACTATGCGGGTATGGCTAAAGCCAGACTTCAGCTCCTGGAGGACGCTGATGCCGATTTCATAGCGGAGATTGACGATACGGCTAATGGAGGTCGCCGCAGCGCCCGACTGCAGAGCAAAACCACACCGGAACGGAATAGAGAACAAGGCGTAGCTGCTGGTGTTGAACTGGCCAAAGAGGACGCTATTCAGACGGTACGTGAGGCTACAAATACAGTGAGAGCTGAAATTAAAAAGTCGTCCAACATAAGTGGCCGTGTTGTGGGAAAAATTAACACGGCGCTTAAAGAAATCTCTGAGGCGATGGAAGAGCTAGCTGTCAGAGTTGAGAGCCAAGAGATGCGCGCACTACGTGCTGATAATAAAAGGATGCGTGAGCAGCTTCAACACCTGGAAGCGGAGACCAAGGCATTGAGGAAGGCGTTCTCCGAAAGGAGCGGCCAGGTGCAGCCGGCAGGCAATCAGCGTGCTGCCGCTGCTGCTGCTGCACAGCAGGAACAGACTCCAGTGAGTTTGAAAGAGTCGCTGGAGAATATGAAGGAGGAGATAAAGGCGGATCTCACCAAATCCATCGGCGGCATGATCAACGTCCGCCTAGATGAGCTCAAGAAACGCCTCCCGCCTGAGCCAATTCTTCGTCCTCCATTAGCGGCGGATCGTAAGTCGCAGCCGGCTAAAGCTCCGGCAACAACTACCAGCGGTAAGCACCAGCAACATCAGCGGCGGCAACAGCATGAGCGGGATAATTACGTGGAGGATAGGGCCTTAACGCAACCTTCACCTTCAAGTGCAAGGTCGGTGCAAAAAATGACCCCACAAACGAAGCAGGCCCCTCAGACAACGGTCTCAGCCTCACAACCTCCCTCACCACCTACACCAGCACTGCAGGCAGATCAACCATGGACAAAGGTGCTAGGGAGAAAAGCGAAGAAGGCTCTGAACAGAGCAAAAGTCACAGAGGCACAGCCGGCAGTAAAGCATAATCCTAAAGCCAAGCCCAAGCCGAAGCCCCGGAAATTAATGGCTCCCTCGACAGCAGCTGTGGTTATGGCTCTTAAGCCCGAGTCAGAAGCTACATATGCAGCGCTGTTGTCAAAAGCCACTAGCTCATTTGGCCTGGCTGAAGTAGGTCTAGACCATGTCAGAGTGAGGAAAACGGCTGATGGGGCTCGCTTAATCGAGGTGACAGGCTCGGATGACGGCAGAGCAGCTGATCTTCTGAGGGACAAGCTGCAAAATCTTGTCGGAGACGACGCAAAGGTCTACAGGCCGGTCAAAATGGCAGGCCTCCGAGTAACAGGCCTAATAGAGTCAGCAACCCCAGAAATGGTGGCTGCGGCCGTAGCAACCCAAGGTGGGTGTAAAAGTGAGGAAGTGAGAGTTGGGTCTATCCGATCCTCACACAGAGGAAATGGCTCTACCTTGGTGAAATGCCCAGTGGTAGCAGCCAAGAAGATTATGGAGGGAGGCCGATTGTTGGTGGGATGGGCAAATGCGACCGTCAAGGCTCTTGACCCCACACCCCTCAGGTGTTATAAGTGCATGGGGGCGGGACACACCCGTACAACATGCCCATCGCAAACTGAAAGAGGCAACCTTTGCTTCAGATGCAGTAAGCCGGGACATAAGGCGTCTGAATGCACTGAGACGCCGTTCTGTGCCGTCTGCCACCAGTCTGGACGTAAAGCTGGACACAGTATGGGAGGCCAAGCATGCAACCCCCCATTGACGAGAGGGAAACAGGATCTCCCAAGAACCGTGGAGCCTAGTCAAGGTAACGCCCAAGTGGCCGAGGAGGGACAAAACGATATGGACATTTAATGCCACCACACGCATTAGAAATCCTTCAAACGAACGCGAACCACTGTGCACGCGCCCAGGACTTGATCATGCAAGTTGTGTCGGAGTGGGGCGTTAGCGTGGCAGTGGTGGCTGAGCCGTGGTGTATTCCTCCTCGGCCTAACTGGGCTGGGGCAACGGATGGGAGTGTGGCACTGGTGGTTCCGGCCACTGGGGACTTCCCGCCTCTGCGACCGATTGACAAGGGGCACGGGTATATTGCGGCTGACTGGGAACAGGTCGTCATAATTGGCACATATTTTTCACCCAACCAGCCGCTTATAGCCTTCGAGAGGCACATTGAAAACATAGGGAATATAATAAGGAAGGTCGCTCCAAAACCCATCCTCTTGATGGGGGACCTCAATGCTAAAAGCACAGCTTGGGGTTCTCCTGCTACGGATGCAAGAGGCGAAACGTTGCAAGACTGGGCTGTTACGATGGGATTAGTGGTTGTCAACAAAGGGAATGCCAACACATGTGTAAGACGACAGGGGGGGTCTATTGTTGATGTTACGTTGGCAACCCCGGTCATCGCGGACAAAATTGGGGATTGGCGAGTCCTAGAAGAGGTAGAGACCCTCTCTGATCATGTGTATATCAGGATGAGGGTCTCCCACTCGGTAGTGACGCGGAGGCCTGTCCCGCGGAATATGAATGGTAGGCTCCCCAGGTGGTCACTTGCAAGTCTGGACAGAAGCCTGGCGGAGGAAGCAGCAATACTCGAGGCCTGGAGTGCAACCCCGCCTGAACGACTTGGACTCGAAGAGAGGGCCATGAGCTTCCGTGCTTCGCTCACAAATGTGTGCGATGCAAGCATGAGAAGGGTAAAGAAGCTGTCAGGGAGGCGACAGGTCTACTGGTGGTCTGCCGAAATAGCTGCCCTCCGCACGACCGCCAACGCTGCCAGACGAGAGTACACCCGCTGCAGACGTCGCCGACACACTGCGGAGGAGGAGGACTTGCGGGCGAAGGCTTGGGGTCGCTGCTAAAGAGATACTCAAAAAAGCCATAGCCAAGAGAAAAGATGAAGCTCGCGAGGAGTTCATCGGTACGCTAGATAGGGATCCATGGGGGCGACCATACAAACTAGTACGAAACAAAATGAAACACGCCCCCCCCATGGAATCGCTGGAACCGGAACTCCTCACGAGGATTGTAGAGGGTCTCTTCCAGCAGCGACGCCGTTTGTCCCGCCTGTTATGTCGGTCCCACATCGAGAACTGGAGAATCTTGGATGTGCCCCAGGGTGACAGATGCGGAAATCCATGGGGCAGTCATCCGATTGCAGGCAAAAAAGAAAGCCCCAGGGCCGGATGGGTGCCGGGTAAAATTATCCCTGTAGCACTAAAGCACCTAGGGCTTCGACTGAGAAATATTTGATGACTGCCTCAGGGAAGGAATCTTCCCCAAATGCTGGAAGGAAGGAAAGCTATGCCTGCTGCGAAAGGAGGGTCGTCCAGCTGACTCTCCTTCAGGGTACCGCCCTATTGTCCTCCTGGACGAGACGGGTAAGATGCTTGAGCGAATCATCGCCAGACGTGTTGTCAAGCATCTGGAGGACACGGGCCCGAATGTAACCGATAGACAATTCGGGTTCCGAGAAGGGCGGTCAACGATAGACGCAGTGGGCATGCTTAAAACCTTCAGTGACCTGGCTGCCAGCAAAGGGGAGGGAGCAATCGCAGTGTCCCTGGATATTGCTAATGCCTTCGGCTCCCTCCCATATGAGGTGATCTTAGAGGCACTAAAATACCATCGGGTGCCTCACTACCTCCAAAAGGTTATAAAGCACTACCTCTCTGACAGGGTGGTGCTCTATGAGGGAGCGGCAGGCCGGCAAGAGCGTAGAATGGAGTGCGGCGTTCCTCAGGGGTCGGTGCTGGGGCCCCTGTTGTGGAACGTCGGCTTCGACTGGGCGATTCGGGGTGCACAACTCCCCCGCATGGTCACCATTTGTTATGCAGATGATACCATGGTGGCCGTGAGGGGGAAAGAATATAGAGAAACCCTGAGGAGAGCAGCAGTAGCCACCGAACTAACTGTCGGAAGAATCGGCCTCCTAGGGCTCAAGGTGGCGCTCTCCAAAACGGACGCTGTGGTCTTCGGAGGAAGAGGTTGGCGGCTCCGTGCTGGCGAGGTGATTCCGGTAGGGGGAGAGGCGGTCCAGGTCAAGGCCCACATAAAATATCTGGGCCTCGTCCTGGACCGCAGATGGAAGTTCGAGGAGCACTTCTCACAACTGGCTCCTCGACTCATTGGCACAGCGTCGGCACTGGGCCGTCTGTTGCCAAATGTGGGTGGACCCCAGGCCCCGTGTAGACGCCTCTTCGCAATGGTTGTGCGAAGCATGGCACTATACGGGGCCCCGATATGGGCTGAGCGTCTAAACAGCAAAACCAAGGCGCTCCTCCGAAGACCACAGAGGGTCATAGCCCAACGTATGGTGAGAGGGTACAACACGGTATCGTTTGGTGCTGCGTGCGTGCTGGCAGGATCCTTGCCGTGGGAGCTCGATGCAAGGCTGCTGGCAGAGAGGTATAAAGAAAAACAAGCGGCCAGGATTGGAGATGAGCGTCTGGCCCCTCTAGAGCTGGAGGCAAGGCGTAGAGCTGCGGTCAGAAGGGAGAGGGACCGCTGGAAAGAACAGCTGGAGGACGCCCTATATGGAACCATCACCATAGCGGCGCTCCTCCCGTCTTTCGATCGATGGATGGATCGGAAAGGAGGCAGCCTCACATACAGGCTGGTGCAGGTAATAACCGGACATGGCTGCTTCGGTTATTACCTGCACAAAATTGGGCGGGAGCCTGGGGCAGCCTGCCACCATTGCGGCAATGATGAGGACACGGCCCAACATACTCTCGAGGAGTGTCCTAGTTGGGTGGTCGAGCGCGAGGAACTGACTCGGACCTTAGGAGTACGTGATCTCTCGCTGCACAACGTGATATCATGCATGTTGAGCGGCGAGAGATCATGGAACGCAATGGTGGCGTTCTGTGAAGAGGTGATGAGGAAGAAGGAGGATGCAGAACGAGAGCGCGAAGATGCGGCTAATGCGCATCCGCTCCGACGTAGACGGATAGGGAGAAGGCGATTACAATACATTAATCGCCTTCTCCCTCAGTAGGGCCAGTGGGCTGGGGACCCACAGCATAAGGCCCTACACGTCTGGGGGAGGGGTCAGTGCGTCACCGATCCTTCCCTCCTTTGGCGAGAGGGTGCCTCCGGTGCAATAGCCGGGGCTGCCGGGGGACGTCGTGGTAGAGTGCTCGTGACCCCATGACGTCCCCCTACAACGGCAATGCGGGTGACGCCGGTGTGTTTTTAGTGGGTATGCTCCTCCTCCCTCTGGCTAGCAGAGGGGTTTCAGGAGGAGAGAGTCCCATACTCCCCAAATGACCTTCCCAGGTCAGGGAGATGCGTAACACATTTTCACACCGATAAAAAAAAAAAAAAAAAAGGTTAGGTTAGGTTAGGTTAGGTTAGGTTAGGTTAGGGTAGGGTAGGTTAGGGTAGGTTGGGTTAGGTTAGGTTAGGTTGGAGTTGGGTTAGGTTGGGTTAGGTTGGGTTAGGTTAGGTTAGGTTAGGTTGGGTTGGGTTAGGTTAGGTTGGGTTAGGTTGGGTTGGGTTAGGTTAGGTTGGGTTGGGTTGGGTTAGGTTGGGTTAGGTTAGGTTGGGTTAGGTTGGGTTGGGTTAGGTTGGGTTAGGTTAGGTTGGGTTAGGTTGGGTTGGGTTGGGTTAGGTTGGGTTAGGTTGGGTTGGGTTGGGTTAGGTTAGGTTGGGTTGGGTTAGGTTGGGTTGGGTTAGGTTGGGTTAGGTTGGGTTGGGTTGGGTTGGGTTAGGTTGGGTTGGGTTAGGTTAGGTTGGGTTAGGTTGGGTTAGGTTGGGTTAGGTTAGGTTAGGTTGGGTTAGGTTGGGTTGGGTTAGGTTGGGTTAGGTTGGGTTAGGTTAGGTTGGGTTAGGTTGGGTTGGGTTGGGTTAGGTTAGGTTGGGTTGGGTTAGGTTGGGTTAGGTTAGGTTGGGTTGGGTTAGGTTAGGTTAGGTTAGGTTAGGTTAGGTTAGGTTAGGTTAGGTTAGGTTAGGTTAGGTTAGGTTAGGTTAGGTTAGGTTAGGTTAGGTTGGGTTAGGTTAGGTTGGGTTGGGTTAGGTTGGGTTAGGTTGGGGTAGGTTAGGTTAGGTTAGGTTAGGTTAGGTTAGGTTAGGTTAGGTTAGGTTAGGTTAGGTTAGGTTAGGTTAGGTTAGGTTAGGTTAGGTTAGGTTAGGTTAGGTTAGGTTAGGTTAGGTTGGGGTGCAGGGCTGGTAGACCTCCTCGTGGTGCACCCTGGGAGGGGGAGGATAGACGCCCAATTGCGCGTTGCTATCTTCCCTCTGCTAACTACCAGCCAGCGCGGCGGGTCTAGCGGCCACAGTTTGTGGCTGCTAGGTGGGTTTCAACCCCCCGTCGGGCAACCCGTAACCCGCACTGAGCGGGCCGGGGGCGCTGCTCATTGAGAGTAGTGCTGCGTGGAGACAACCACTATAACAAATCCCCAATCCCAAGGTGAGCGGACCGTGCCGATGGGATGCATGGCTGGAGGGAGTCCAGTGCCAAGCGTGCGGGGGAGCCTACCCCCGAAAAAAAAGGACGACGATGTGGAGCATCGGAGAGGAAACAATGACAATGACGGCTGATTGCAAAATGTGTCCCCTGGCGGGTCTCCGAAAGGAGGAATCCCGCCCGTTCACTTCGGTGAGCGGCTGCCCTCCGTACTCAGGGGTGGGCAACAATCGCCTCGTAGACCGGCAAGGTGCCGGTCTTCGTAAACACAACTTTGGCTTCTCATATTCGGACTTGAATGCTTCTTCGGACTTACAAATTGTTGATCGGAAGGTGAAGGACTGCGACCTGATGTCGTACTCCAACACCATGGACATTGGCGGGTATAGTCCCCTTAGACTGAGAGGCGGGGGTAATCCCTCAACCTCTCCCGGGTCAAAAAAGAAAGGCGCAAGTGACCCATCAAGAAGGGGCGAGGATCTATTTGTGGACTGTGCCGCTGAATCGGACAGGGCCTCACAAGGAGGTAATGCCGCCCAGTACCGCAAGGGAGAGCCCAAGATAGGAACCAAGCGGGTTCATCCTTATACGGATACCCTTGAGCCGGATAGCGAGCCTAAAATTAACTCGGCTCGAAGGGGCAGGAAAGCTGGCAATGCGGGATCAGCTCCCCCTCGCCTTAAGCTAAAAATCTCCACCCGAGGTGGCAGAAATTTTACGGGGGCCTACGCCGGGTTATCGGCCGCCCGGAACAGCCTGAGGAGCGATGTGGACTCCGAAGACCAGGAGGCGATTTCGGACGACGAGAACTGGAGCGAGGGGCGTGCGTCACTGATGGGGGATGGGGACCCCATAGAGACGGCCCGCCGGGCTGCACAGACGGTCCTAGAGCAGACGGCGAAGTCGGCCAACATCAAAGGGTGCGTGAGGGGCACAATAAATGTCGCCTGCAATGAGATTGTGGCTGCCATGGAGAGGTTGCAGACACAACATGAAAGCGAGGAAATCCGCTCCCTCAGAGCAGATAATAAGAGGATGCGGGAAGAACTGGCCCACATGAAGTCGGAGACGAAAGCGTTACGGAAAGCCTTCTCCGAACGAACAAAAGCCCCCGCTCGCCCCGAGGACGATCAGGTCGAACGAGTCAAATCCGAGGTCCAGACTCTTCTTACCTGCTTCAGGGAAGAACTCTCCCAGGAGCTGTTCAACTCCATAGGAGGAATGGTGAACACCAGGCTGGAAGAAGTTAAGAGGCGTCTGCCTCCAGAGCCGGTTGTCCGCCCGCCACTAGCAGCGGACAGAAAGAGAACGGAGGGTCAAATAGACCGGCCCACTCCTGCAAGCAATAACCAAGAGGGGACCGGGTCCACGCTAATGCCACCTGCAAGACCCGCGCCCACCACACGGCCTAAAAAGACACCAAAGCCGACGGCCACTGCGCACACACCCCCCACACAGACGCCTCACACACAAGAGGAATGGACGAAGGTAGTCAGGAAAGGGGGGTCGGGGAAGAAGAAGGCTGCTCCTCCTGCTACACAAAAGGCCAAACCCTCGGCCACAGCGGCTAAAAAACTGATGGTCCCAAAATCCGCTGCGGTCGTTGTGGCCCTCAGACCAGAGGCCAAAGAAACATACGCCTCCATTATTCTGAGAGCCACACAAGCTATCCGGCTGGAAGAGGTCGGACTGGAAACCCTCAAAATAAGAAAGACAGCGGACGGCGCCCGCTTGCTGGAAATTGCGGGCGCGGACAATGGCCGTACTGCCGACGCCTTAAAAGCCCGTCTGGAGGAGGCTATTGGAGACGCGGCCAAGGTCTACAGGCCGGTCAAGATGGCGCGTCTCCGCATCCACGGGCTGAATGAAGCGACGTCCCCGGAGATGATTATGAAGGCGATAGCCGACAAGGGGGGATGCTCTCCGGCGGAAGTCAGAGTAGGAGACATTCGCATCGGCTTCAGCGGCGTCGGGTCATCTCTCGTACAGTGCCCAATAGAAGCAGCAAGCGCCGTTGCCTCGGAGGGAAAAGTTAAGATCGGATGGTCGATTGTCCGAATCGAAGCACTTCAGCCGGAGGGGCTCAGGTGCTTTAAATGCCTGGGCGTCGGCCATACGAGGGCCACATGCCCCTCCCCGGTTGAAAGAGGAGAACTGTGCTTTCGATGCAGCAAGCCGGGGCACCGAGGAGCGGACTGCCAGGCAGAGGCCTTCTGTGCAGTCTGCCACCAGGCCAAAAGACCAGCGAAACACCGGATGGGAGGCTTCTCATGCAACCCCCCCAAGGTAAGGGGAGTAGAAGCAACCCGTCATAGAGGGGCACAGACTGGGGCCACCCCGGAGCCAAGCCAGTCTGTGACAGAGCAAGGACAGGAGGGACAGCTTATGGACCATTGATGCCAGCACACCCACAGCAAAAAGGTCCACAGGAGGTGCTGCAATGCAACATCAACCATTCAGCCCGCGCGCAGGACTTACTCATGCAGAACTTGGCTGAATGGAATGTTGCACTAGCTGCGGTGGCGGAGCCTTATGCTGTCCCTCCCCGGCCTAACTGGGTGGGGTCGAGAGACGGTAGGGTGGCGCTGGTAGCACCGGCTCCAGGGGAGGTGCTCTCAGGAATAGAGAGGGGAAACGGCGTGGTGGCGGCTAAATGGGGAGGAATAGTGGTGATAGGGGTTTATTTCTCCCCCAACCAACCACTAGACGCGTTCCAGAGATTCCTGGGGGACCTGGAAGGGCTAGTCCTGAGAGCTGGACATGCGCCGGTCCTTGTCTTAGGGGACCTCAACGCCAAGAGTCGGTCCTGGGGATGTCCCGCAAGTGACCCTAGAGGGGTTGAAGTCGACGATTGGGCAACTGCAGTGGGTCTGGTCCTCCTCAACAGAGGCAACGCGCAGACATGTGTCCGCTGGAATGGGGGGTCCACAGTGGACGTATCATTTGCAACCCCCGCTCTGTCAAGGCGCGTTGTCGAATGGCGAGTTCTTGAGGACGAAGAGACCCTCTCGGATCATCGTTACATCCGAATGAGGGTCTCCCCACTGCAGAGGACCACGCCGCCCAACCGAGGAAGAGCAGGGAGAAACGCATTCCCCAAATGGGCACTACCTCGCCTCAGCAGAGAAATGGCAGATGAGGCCGCCATCATTGAGGCTTGGATCAGTCCCCCACCAGCCCTAGGAAGCGTCAATGAAAGAGCGGTCCTCCTAAAGGGGTCTCTGACGGCGGTATGCGACGCCTCAATGCCTAGGTCACGTCCCTTCCGGGGCAAAAGACAAGTCTTTTGGTGGACCCCGGAAATTGCCGCCCTCCGCACGGCTTGCAATGGCGCCCGACGGGAGTACACACGGTGCAGAAGAAGACGGCACACAGCCGAAGAAGAGAGAAACCTTCGCACCGTGTGGCAAGAAAAGAAGCGGACGCTACAGCAGGCTATCAAGGAGGCCAAAGAGGAGGGATGGAAGGAGCTCCTGGAAACCCTCAATAGGGACCCATGGGGGCGCCCATACAAGATGGTGCGCAACAAATTGCAGAGCGCCCCCTCCATAGACGCAATGGAACCGGAGCTCCTTAAGGAAGTGGTGGAAGGCCTTTTCCCGGAGGCGCCAGACTTTATCCCGCCAAGGATGGCTCCCCCAGCGATGGATCAAATCGGACCCCTCGATGCTCCGGCAGTCACGGAAGAAGAACTGGAGTGGGCAAAGGACCGGCTCAGGGCCTCGCGCAAGGCGCCCGGGCCAGATGGGGTGCCAGGCAAGGTGCTCTTTTTGGCACTCAAACATCTCGGGAACCGCCTGAGATCCCTCATGGAGGACTGTTTAAAGGAGGGGCGGTTCCCGTTATGCTGGAAGGAGGGGCGCCTATGCCTACTGAGGAAGGAGGGACGTCCACCAGATTCCCCCGCTGGATACCGCCCCATCGTGCTGTTGGACGAGGTAGGGAAGCTGTTCGAAAGGATCATAGCTTCCCGAATCTGGCGGCACCTCGAGGACACGGGCCCGAACTTAAATCATAACCAGTTCGGGTTCCGAAGGGGGCGGTCCACACTAGATGCAGTAGGGGCGCTGCAAGAGTTCGGCACACTGGCGGAGGGCAAAGGGGAGGGAGTGGTGGCGGTGTCACTGGACATCGCCAATGCGTTCGGCTCCCTCCCATACACAGTAATAGGGGAGGCGCTACGCTTCCACGAAGTGCCCCTATATCTAAGGCGCATAGTGGAGCACTACCTGACGGGGCGGGTAGTGCTCTACGAGCACAGAGGAGTCCGAGGAGTGAGGGCCATGGGAAGTGGGGTCCCCCAAGGGTCTGTTCTGGGCCCTCTTTTATGGAACCTCGGATACGACTGGGTGATCCGGGGTGTCCAGCTCCCGAGGATGGTCACCGTGTGTTACGCTGATGACACACTGGTGGCCGTGAGGGGAAAGGAGCTGGAAGAGGTGCTCAGAAGGGCGGCAGTGGCGACCGAACTAACGGTTCACCGAATAGGCCTCCTCGGGCTTAAGGTCGCCCTGTCGAAAACAGAGGCCATGATCCTCGGGGGACCACGAGGCTGGGGGAGATTGCGGACTGACACCACGATAAGGGTGGGGGGCGAGGCTGTCCAGGTCAAGGCCCACATCAAATATCTGGGCCTTGTCCTGGACAAAAAGTGGACTTTTGAGGAGCATTTTCGCAAGCTCGCTCCTCGCCTGATAGGTGCCGCCTCAGCTCTGTGCCGCTTGCTGCCTAATCTGGGAGGGCCGAACACTGCATGCAGAAAACTTTTCGCAGGGGCCGTCCGGAGCATGGCGTTATACGGTGCGCCAATATGGTCCGGACGACTACGGGAGAACACCCGAGCACTCCTCCGCCGTCCACAGAGAATTCTGGCGCAGAGGATGGTAAGGGCCTACCGCACCACCTCTCACGCGGCAACATGCCTTCTTGCCGGCACTCCCCCCTGGGAGTTAGATGCGGAAGTGCTGGCTGACAGGCACAGGCGAAGGGCAGAGGCCAGAAGAAGAGGAGAGCCTCTGGACGCCGAGGAGGCCGAAAGAGCGGCGAGAGCTGCTGCGGAGGCCCTGAAAGAGAGATGGAGGCAGCAGTTGGAGGATAGCTTCTATGGAACCCGCACTATAGGAGCTATCCTCCCGGTGATGGACGAATGGCTGAACCGAAGGAGAGGGGCCCTGACGTTCCGAACAACGCAGGTGGTGTCCGGACATGGTTGTTTCGGGCACTACCTGCACAGGATAGGGAGGGAGCCGGGACCCCAATGCCTGGAATGCGGAGCGGCGGACGAAACGGCCCAGCACACCATCGAAGTGTGCCCCCGCTGGGCTGTGGAACGGGCTGCCCTTGTGGCTGCCACGGGTGTGGTGGACCTCTCGCTGCACAGCATAATTGCGGCAATGCTGGGCAGCGAGAGAAAATGGGAATCGGTGACCTCCTTCTGTGAACAAGTCATCTCACAGAAGGAGGAGGCGGAGAGACAACGAGAGGCTGACGCAGACGCGTTGCCTCTCCGACGCAGGCGGCAGGGTCGCAGACGAAGAGATTTCGTCCGCCACGACCCTTAGTGGGGCCAGCGGGTACGGGACCCGCATTGCACGGCCCCACTAGAGCCGTCGGGGGGGTGGTCAAGCGTTTCTGACCGCCCCCTCCCTTTGTGCGGATGCCCTGGCAATTGCCGGGGCTGCCGGAGGGCGTCATGGTAGAATGGTCATCTGACCCCATGACGCCATCGTCAACGGCAAAGAGGAAGAAACGCCGGTGTGTTTTTAGTGGGTAGGCTCCTCCCCTCCCTCTGGCTAGCAGAGGGGGTTACGGGAGGAGAGAGTCCCACATACTCCCCACGCAAGGCCTTTCCCGGGGCCAGGGGAGATGCGTAAAGCATTTTCACACCGTCAAAAAAAAAAAAAAAAAAGGTTAGGTTAGGTTAGGTTAGGTTAGGTTAGGTTAGGTTAGGTTAGGCCAGGCCAGGCCAGGCTAGGCCAGGCCAGGTTAGAAGGCCAGGCCAGGCCAGGCCAGGCCAGGCCAGGCCAGGCCAGGCCAGGCCAGGCCAGGCCAGGCCAGGCCAGGCCAGGCCAGGCCAGGCCAGGCCAGGCCAGGCCAGGCCAGGCCAGGCCAGGCCAGGCCAGGCCAGGGCCAGGCCAGGCCAGGCCAGGCCAGGCCAGGCCAGGCCAGGCCAGGCCAGGCCAGGCCAGGCCAGGCCAGGCCAGGCCAGGCCAGGCCAGGCCAGGCCAGGCCAGGCCAGGCCAGGCCAGGCCAGGCCAGGCCAGGCCAGGCCAGGCCAGGCCAGGCCAGGCCAGGCCAGGCCAGGCCAGGCCAGGCCAGGCCAGGCCAGGCCAGGCCAGGCCAGGCCAGGCCAGGCCAGGCCAGGCCAGGCCAGGCCAGGCCAGGCCAGGCCAGGCCAGGGCCAGGCCAGGCCAGGCCAGGCCAGGCCAGGCCAGGCCAGGCCAGGCCAGGCCAGGCCAGGCCAGGCCAGGCCAGGCCAGGCCAGGCCAGGCCAGGCCAGGCCAGGCCAGGCCAGGCCAGGCCAGGCCAGGCCAGGCCAGGCCAGGCCAGGCCAGGCCAGGCCAGGCCAGGCCAGGCCAGGCCAGGCCAGGCCAGGCCAGGCCAGGCCAGGCCAGGCCAGGCCAGGCCAGGCCAGGCCAGGCCAGGCCAGGCCAGGCCAGGCCAGGCCAGGCCAGGCCAGGCCAGGCCAGGCCAGGCCAGGCCAGGCCAGGCCAGGCCAGGCCAGGCCAGGCCAGGCCAGGCCAGGCCAGGCCAGGCCAGGCCAGGCCAGGCCAGGCCAGGCCAGGCCAGGCCAGGGCCAGGCCAGGCCAGGCCAGGCCAGGCCAGGCCAGGCCAGGCCAGGCCAGGCCAGGCCAGGCCAGGCCAGGCCAGGCCAGGCCAGGCCAGGCCAGGCCAGGCCAGGCCAGGCCAGGCCAGGCCAGGCCAGGCCAGGCCAGGCCAGGCCAGGCCAGGCCAGGCCAGGCCAGGCCAGGCCAGGCCAGGCCAGGCCAGGCCAGCCAGGCCAGGCCAGGCCAGGCCAGGCCAGGGCCAGGCCAGGCCAGGCCAGGCCAGGCCAGGCCAGGCCAGGCCAGGCCAGGCCAGGCCAGGCCAGGCCAGGCCAGGCCAGGCCAGGCCAGGCCAGGCCAGGCCAGGCCAGGCCAGCCAGGCCAGGCCAGGCCAGGCCAGGCCAGGCCAGGCCAGGCCAGGCCAGGCCAGGCCAGGCCAGGCCAGGCCAGGCCAGGCCAGGCCAGGCCAGGCCAGGCCAGGCCAGGCCAGGCCAGGCCAGGCCAGGGCCAGGCCAGGCCAGGCCAGGCCAGGCCAGGCCAGGCCAGGCCAGGCCAGGCCAGGGCCAGGCCAGGCCAGGCCAGGCCAGGCCAGGCCAGGCCAGGCCAGGCCAGGCCAGGCCAGGGTTAGCCAGGTTAGGCCAGGGCAGGGCACTCGGCAGATCTTTAAATGAAACCTGGGATAGGGCTTTTTACCTGATCCATAAGTGGTCTTCGCCTTGGGGTAAAATGTCCCCTCTTCGGGTACCTCCATTAAGATTTTTTTTTTTTTTCATGTTTTTGATTTTTAAAAAAAAAAGTATTACTTCCAGGAGCTTCTATCCCAGCTCACCCCAAAATTTCACTAATTCTGCATAGAATGCCGTTTGTTTCATCGAAACTGTTCATAAATGTGGATTTTAGGACCGGGTTAGATTATTTTTGGGAAAAATTTTTCGAGTTTTTTCGCCAAAAAATCTGAAAAATTCCTATTTATAAGATTGCATAATATTCGTGTACCACTAACGTGGTACCGACAGTCCGAAAATCAGGTCCATTTTCCCTATCTCTAACTGTTTTGAGATATAATTTTTAAAAATGACGTTAGGTCAAATCCGCACGCGTTGATGTCTTTCGCAAAGTTTCTTCGTTTTCATCAATATGAGTAAACTAACATTTTAAAGTGTCGGATTTTCAAAACAAAGTGTCATTTTTCATATGGTATCATAAAACTCACTACGTGAAATGATCAAAATGATGTCAATTTTAATATATCTCTTACGGTTTCGAGATATTTTTCGAAAATCGTCGCGCGTTGATGTTTTTTTTAGTTATTTTAGAAATATAGTAAAAACGACAATTTTAAAGTGTCTGATTTCAAAAAACAAGGTGTCATTTTCATATGACTTAGTAAAACTCACTACGTGAAATGTTCAAAAATGTTGTCAATTTTTATATATCTTTAACCGTTTTCAAGATACGGGGTAAAATTGCAACATATAGTAGTTAGTGTTTTCAAGTCAAATTTCATGTATAGTTAAAAATATGGTTTTATTGGAGAAAATTGTCATTATCATTAACAATTATGACAAGAATTTGACAAATTGACAGAATCTGTCAAATTTTTAACTTTGACAGTTTTTATGACTTTTTAGTGATTCTATCTGATTTAATAATTTTAAGTATAAAATCATTTGGAATATAGTAAAAATGTCAATTTTTAAGTGTCAGATTTCAAAAAAAAAGGTGTCATTTTCATATGACTTAGTAAAACTCACTACGTGAAATGTTCAAAAATGTTGTCAATTTTTATATATCTCTTACCGTTTTCAAGATACGGGGTAAAATTGCAACATATAGTAGTTTGCGTTTTCAAGTCAAATTTCATGTATAGTTAAAAATATGGTTTTATTGGAGAAAATTGTCATTGTCATTAACAATTATGACAAGAATTTGGCAAATTGACAGAATCTGTCAAATTTTTAACTTTTGACAGTTTTGACAGTTTTTATGATTTTTTAGTGTTTCAGTCTGTTTAAATGATTGTTAGTGTGAATTCAGTAACAATTATGACAAGAATGAGGCAAATTGACAGAATCTGTCAAATTTTCAACTTTTGACTGTTTTTTTACCGTTTTAGTCATTTTTTTGTATTTATAGTACGAATTCACTTCACAAGTTGCATTTGTCAAAAAAAAAGATAAAAATATATATTTTTCATACATTTTTCACATAAGTCAAAAAATGTCTAAAATGGTCTAAAACGTGAAGAAAACACATTTTTGAAAAGACCCCTGATCACTCATATTTTTCATACACTTAGTACTGAGATGAGGGGTCTCATTGCTGGTTCATTCTTATATTATGGAATTGGCCAATGCAAACCCATAGTTTTTAATGAAAAGGGCAATAAAAGATTAAAATGGACACACTTAGTACAAAGAAAAGTTTAAAAGTAAAAATGATTTTTGAAAATAAATTTCATACATTTTTCACAAAAGTCAAAAAATGTCTAAAATGGTCTAAAACGTGAAGAAAACACATTTTTGAAAAGACCCCTGATCACTCATATTTTTCATACACTTAGTACTGAGATGAGGGGTCTCATTGCTGGTTCATTCTTATATTAGGGAATTGGCCAATGCAAACCCATAGTTTTTAATGAAAAGGCAATAAAAGATTAAAATGGACACCTTAGTACAAAGAAAAGTTTAAAAGTAAAAATAATTTTTGAAAATTTCATACATTTTTCACAAAAGTCAAAAATGTCTAAAATGGTCTAAAACGTGAAGAAAACACATTTTGAAAAGACCCCTGATCACCATATTTTCATACACTTAGTACTGAGATGAGGGTCTCATTGCTGGTTCAATCTTATATTAGGGAATTGGCCAATGCAAACCCATAGTTTTTAATGAAAAGGGCAATAAAAGATTAAAATGGACACCCTTAGTACAAAGAAAAAGTTTAAAAGTAAAAAACATTTTTGGAAAAAAATTTCATACATTTTTCACAAAAGTCAAAAAATGTCTAAAATGGTCTAAAACGTGAAGAAAACACATTTTTGAAAATACCCCTGATCACTCATATATTTCATACATTTAGTACTACGATGAGGGTCTCATTGCTGGTTCATTCTTATATTATGGAATTGGCCAATGCAAACCCATAGTTTTTAATGAAAAGGGCAATAAAAGATTAAAATGGACACAATTAGTACAAAGAAAAAGTTTAAAAGTAAAAAATAATTTTTGAAAAAAAATTTCATACATTTTTCACAAAAGTCAAAAAATGTCTAAAATGGTCTAAAACGTAAAGAAAAACCATTTTTGAAAAGACCCCTGATCACTCATATTTTTCATACATTTAGTACTACGATGAGGGGTCTCAGAACTGGTAAATGCTTATATCAGAGAATTAGGTCTAAAGAAATAAGTTCTAAGGTCAATCAAGTCGCCAAAGGTCAATCCAAATAAAAGTAGAAAAAGTAGGTGAAGGTCAAAAGTAGGTAAAGGTGAAAAGTAGGTTAATGTCAAAAGTAGGTAAAGGTCATAAAAGGTAAAGGTCAAAAGTAGGTAAAGGTCATAAAAGGTAAAGGTTAAAAGTAGGTTAAGGTCAAAAGTAAGTTAAGGTCAAAAGTAAGTTAAGGTCAAAAGTAGGTTAATGTCAAAAGTAGGTAAAGGTCATAAAAGGTAAAGGTCAAAAGTAGGTTAATGTCAAAAGTAGGTAAAGGTCATAAAAGGTAAAGGTTAAAAGTAGGTTAAGGTCAAAAGCGCGGTTAAGGTCAAAAGTAGGTTGTCGCGTAGGTTAAAGGTCAAAAGCAGGTAAAGGTCAAAAGTTAAGGTCAAAAGTAAGTTAAAGTCGCAGGTTAAGGTCAAAAGTAGGTGAAGGTCAAAAGGTCAAGTAAGGCAGGTCAAAAGCAGGTAAGGTTAGGCAGGTTAGCCAGGTTAAGAAGCAGGCCAGGTCAAAGCAGGTTAGGGCCAGGCCAGGTTAGCCAGGCCAGGCCAGGCCAGGCCAGGCCAGGCCAGGCCAGGCCAGGCCAGGGCCAGGCCAGGCCAGGCCAGGCCAGGCCAGGCCAGGCCAGGCCAGGCCAGGCCAGGCCAGTGCCAGGCCAGGCCAGGCCAGGCCAGGCCAGCCAGCCAGGCCAGGCCAGGCCAGGCCAGGCCAGGCCAGGCCAGGCCAGGCCAGGGCCAGGCCAGGCCAGGCCAGGCCAGGCCAGGCCAGGCCAGGCCAGGCCAGGCCAGGCCAGGCCAGGCCAGGCCAGGCCAGGCCAGGCCAGGCCAGGCCAGGCCAGGCCAGGCCAGGCCAGGCCAGGCCAGGCCAGGCCAGGCCAGGCCAGGCCAGGCCAGCCAGGCCAGGCCAGGCCAGGCCAGGCCAGGCCAGGCCAGGCCAGCCAGGCCAGGCCAGGCCAGGCCAGGCCAGGCCAGGCCAGGCCAGGCCAGGCCAGGCCAGGCCAGGCCAGGCCAGGCCAGGCCAGGCCAGGCCAGGCCAGGCCAGGCCAGGCCAGGCCAGGCCAGGCCAGGCCAGGCCAGGCCAGGCCAGGCCAGGCCAGGCCAGGCCAGGCCAGGCCAGGCCAGGCCAGGCCAGGCCAGGCCAGGCCAGGCCAGGCCAGGCCAGGCCAGGCCAGGCCAGGCCAGGCCAGGCCAGGCCAGGCCAGGCCAGGCCAGGCCAGGCCAGGCCAGGCCAGGCCAGGCCACAGGCCAGGCCAGGCCAGGCCAGGCCAGGCCAGGCCAGGCCAGGCCAGGCCAGGCCAGGCCAGGCCAGGCCAGCCAGGCCAGGCCAGGCCAGGCCAGGCCAGGCCAGGCCAGGCCAGGCCAGGCCAGCCAGGCCAGGCCACAGGCCAGGCCAGGCCAGGCCAGGCCAGGCCAGGCCAGCCAGGCCAGGCCAGGCCAGGCCAGGCCAGGCCAGGCCAGGCCAGGCCAGGCCAGGCCAGGCCAGGCCAGGCCAGGCCAGGCCAGGCCAGGCCAGGCCAGGCCAGGCCAGGCCAGGCCAGGCCAGGCCAGGCCAGGCCAGGCCAGGCCAGGCCAGGCCAGGCCAGGCCAGGCCAGGCCAGGCCACAGGCCAGGCCAGGCCAGGCCAGGCCAGGCCAGGCCAGGCCAGGCCAGGCCAGGCCAGGCCAGGCCAGGCTGTGCCAGGCCAGGCCAGGCCAGGCCAGGCCAGGCCAGGCCAGGCCAGGCCAGGCCAGGCCAGGCCAGGCCAGGCCAGCCAGGCCAGGCCAGGCCAGGCCAGCCAGGCCAGGCCAGGCCAGGCCAGGCCAGGCCAGGCCAGGCCAGGCCAGCCAGGCCAGGCCAGGCCAGGCCAGGCCAGGCCAGGCCAGGCCAGGCCAGGCCAGGCCAGGCCAGGCCAGGCCAGGCCACAGGCCAGGCCAGGCCAGGCCAGGCCAGGCCAGGCCAGGCCAGGCCAGGCCAGGCCAGGCCAGGCCAGGCCAGGCCAGGCCAGGCCAGGCCAGGCCAGGCCAGGCCAGGCCAGGCCAGGCCAGGCCAGGCCAGGCCAGGCCAGGCCAGGCCAGGCCAGGCCAGGCCAGGCCAGGCCAGGCCAGGCCAGGCCAGGCCAGGCCAGGCCAGGCCAGGCCAGGCCAGGCCAGGCCAGGCCAGGCCAGGCCAGGCCAGGCCAGGCCAGGCCAGGCCAGGCCAGCTGTGCCAGGCCAGGCCAGGCCAGGCCAGGCCAGGCCAGGCCAGCCAGGCCAGGCCAGGCCAGGCCAGGCCAGGCCAGGCCAGCCAGGCCAGGCCAGGCCAGGCCAGGCCAGGCCAGGCCAGGCCAGGCCAGGCCAGGCCAGGCCAGGCCAGGCCAGGCCAGGCCAGGCCAGGCCAGCCAGGCCAGGCCAGGCCAGGCCAGGCCAGGCCAGGCCAGGCCAGGCCAGGCCAGGCCAGGCCAGGCCAGGCCAGGCCAGGCCAGGCCAGGCCAGGCCAGGCCAGGCCAGGCCAGGCCAGGCCAGGCCAGGCCAGGCCAGGCCAGGCCAGGCCAGGCCAGGCCAGGCCAGGCCAGGCTGAGGCCAGCCAGGCCAGGCCAGGCCAGGCCAGGCCAGGCCAGGCCAGGCCAGGCCAGGCCAGGCCAGGCCAGGCCAGGCCAGGCCAGCCAGGCCAGGCCAGGCCAGGCCAGGCCAGGCCAGGCCAGGCCAGGCCAGGCCAGGCCAGGCCAGCCAGGCCAGGCCAGGCCAGGCCAGGCCAGGCCAGGCCAGGCCAGGCCAGGCCAGGCCAGGCCAGGCCAGGCCAGGCCAGGCCAGCCAGCCAGGCCAGGCCAGGCCAGGCCAGGCCAGGCCAGGCCAGGCCAGGCCAGGCCAGCCAGGCCAGGCCAGGCCAGGCCAGGCCAGGCCAGGCCAGGCCAGGCCAGGCCAGGCCAGGCCAGGCCAGGCCAGGCCAGGCCAGGCCAGGCCAGGCCAGGCCAGGCCAGGCCAGGCCAGGCCAGGCCAGGCCAGGCCAGGCCAGGCCAGGCCAGGCCAGGCCAGGCCAGGCCAGGCCAGGCCAGGCCAGGCCAGGCCAGGCCAGGCCAGGCCAGGCCAGGCCAGGCCAGGCCAGGCCAGGCCAGGCCAGGCCAGGCCAGGCCAGCCAGGCCAGGCCAGGCCAGGCCAGGCCAGGCCAGGCCAGGCCAGGCCAGGCCAGGCCAGGCCAGGCCAGGCCAGGCCAGGCCAGGCCAGGCCAGGCCAGGCCAGGCCAGGCCAGTCAGGCCAGGCCAGGCCAGGCCAGGCCAGGCCAGGCCAGGCCAGGCCAGGCCAGGCCAGGCCAGGCCAGGCCAGGCCAGGCCAGGCCAGGCCAGGCCAGGCCAGGCCAGGCCAGGCCAGGCCAGGCCAGGCCAGGCCAGGCCAGGCCAGGCCAGGCCAGCCAGGCCAGGCCAGGCCAGGCCAGGCCAGGCCAGGCCAGGCCAGGCCAGGCCAGGCCAGGCCAGGCCAGGCCAGCCAGGCCAGGCCAGGCCAGGCCAGGCCAGGCCAGGCCAGGCCAGGCCAGGCCAGGCCAGGCCAGGCCAGGCCAGGCCAGGCCAGGCCAGGCCAGGCCAGGCCAGGCCAGGCCAGGCCAGGCCAGGCCAGGCCAGGCCAGGCCAGGCCAGGCCAGGCCAGGCCAGGCCAGGCCAGGCCAGGCCAGGCCAGGCCAGGCCAGGCCAGGCCAGGCCAGGCCAGGCCAGGCCAGGCCAGGCCAGGCCAGGCCAGGCCAGGCCAGGCCAGGCCAGGCCAGGCCAGGCCAGGCCAGGCCAGGCCAGGCCAGGCCAGGCCAGGCCAGGCCAGGCCAGGCCAGGCCAGGCCAGGCCAGGCCAGGCCCAGGCCAGGCCAGGCCAGGCCAGGCCAGGCCAGGCCAGGCCAGGCCAGGCCAGGCCAGGCCAGGCCAGGCCAGGCCAGGCCAGGCCAGGCCAGGCCAGGCCAGGCCAGGCCAGGCCAGGCCAGGCCAGGCCAGGCCAGGCCAGGCCAGGCCAGGCCAGGCCAGGCCAGGCCAGGCCAGGCCAGGCCAGGCCAGGCCAGGCCAGGCCAGGCCAGGCCAGGCCAGGCCAGGCCAGCCAGGCCAGGCCAGGCCAGGCCAGGCCAGGCCAGGCCAGGCCAGGCCAGGCCAGGCCAGGCCAGCCAGGCCAGGCCAGGCCAGGCCAGGCCAGGCCAGGCCAGGCCAGGCCAGGCCAGGCCAGGCCAGGCCAGGCCAGGCCAGGCCAGGCCAGGCCAGGCCAGGCCAGGCCAGGCCAGGCCAGGCCAGGCCAGGCCAGGCCAGGCCAGGCCAGGCCAGGCCAGGCCAGGCCAGCCAGGCCAGGCCAGGCCAGGCCAGGCCAGCCAGCCAGGCCAGGCCAGGCCAGGCCAGGCCAGGCCAGGCCAGGCCAGGCCAGGCCAGGCCAGGCCAGGCCAGGCCAGGCCAGGCCAGGCCAGGCCAGGCCAGGCCACAGGCCAGGCCAGGCCAGGCCAGGCCAGGCCAGGCCAGGCCAGGCCAGGCCAGGCCAGGCCAGGCCAGGCCAGGCCAGGCCAGGCCAGGCCAGGCCAGGCCAGGCCAGGCCAGGCCAGGCCAGGCCAGCCAGGCCAGGCCAGGCCAGGCCAGGCCAGGCCAGGCTGTGGCCAGCCAGGCCAGGCCAGGCCAGGCCAGGCCAGGCCAGGCCAGGCCAGGCCAGGCCAGGCCAGGCCAGGCCAGGCCAGGCCAGGCCAGGCCAGGCCAGCCAGGCCAGGCCAGGCCAGGCCAGGCCAGGCCAGGCCAGGCCAGGCCAGCCAGGCCAGGCCAGGCCAGGCCAGGCCAGGCCAGGCCAGGCCAGGCCAGGCCAGGCCAGGCCAGGCCAGGCCAGGCCAGCCAGGCCAGGCCAGGCCAGGCCAGGCCAGCCAGGCCAGGCCAGGCCAGGCCAGGCCAGGCCAGGCCAGGCCAGGCCAGGCCAGGCCAGGCCAGGCCAGGCCAGGCCAGGCCAGGCCAGGCCAGGCCAGGCCAGGCCAGGCCAGGCCAGGCCAGGCCAGGCCAGGCCAGGCCAGGCCAGGCCACAGCCAGGCCAGGCCAGGCCAGGCCAGGCCAGGCCAGGCCAGGCCAGGCCAGGCCAGGCCAGGCCAGGCCAGGCCAGGCCAGGCCAGGCCAGGCCAGGCCAGGCCAGCCAGGCCAGGCCAGGCCAGGCCAGGCCAGGCCAGGCCAGGCCAGGCCAGGCCAGGCCAGGCCAGGCCAGGCCAGGCCAGCCAGGCCAGGCCAGCCAGGCCAGGCCAGGCCAGGCCAGGCCAGGCCAGGCCAGGCCAGGCCAGCCAGGCCAGGCCAGGCCAGGCCAGGCCAGGCCAGGCCAGGCCAGGCCAGGCCAGGCCAGGCCAGGCCAGGCCAGGCCAGGCCAGGCCAGGCCAGGCCAGGCCAGGCCAGGCCAGGCCAGGCCAGGCCAGGCCAGGCCAGGCCAGGCCAGGCCAGGCCAGGCCAGGCCAGGCCAGGCCAGGCCAGGCCAGGCCAGGCCAGGCCAGGCCAGGCCAGGCCAGGCCAGGCCAGGCCAGGCCAGGCCAGGCCAGGGCCAGGCCAGGCCAGGCCAGGCCAGGCCAGGCCAGGCCAGGCCAGGCCAGGCCAGGCCAGGCCAGCCAGGCCAGGCCAGGCCAGGCCAGGCCAGGCCAGGCCAGGCCAGGCCAGGCCAGGCCAGGCCAGGCCAGGCCAGGCCAGGCCAGGCCAGGCCAGGCCAGGCCAGGCCAGGCCAGCCAGGCCAGGCCAGGCCAGGCCAGGCCTTTTTTTTAAACTTAGTACTGAGAATAGTACCAGCGGCCCTCGCTATGGATACGGGCGACCGCTGGACGTAATTCGAAGGTTTCCGCTGATGATACGGACAACCTTAATATTTACTATTTATTCAATTATTAAATTTTTCAGTTATTTGTTTTGTTTTATGCCCGTTTGTTATAAGTTCTTGTTCTTGTTAATTGTTTAACCTGTATATTTATATAAAGTTGAATAGGTTTTTATCCATTTTATATTTAACTTTTTTATGTGTTATTAAATGATTTTAATGTGTCAATAATGTATTCGACATGTTTAATAAATGACTCCAAAGTCTCTTCCTTCTTTATTATTTCATTTAGATTGTATGGATTTATATTATGTATTTGGCTCAATATTTCGTGGTTAATTCTTGTTCTACTGTACCGGGGGCAGCATTCTATTAGATGTTTTGTAGTTTGTGGTGTGTCGTCATCACATGGGCATCTGTTATTGTCAATGATGTTAAATCTGTGTAAGTATACTTTGTTATAGCTATGGCCTGTTAATATTTGTGTTAGTTGGAAGGTTAGTTTAGTGTGTTTTCTTAGTGTATCGATGTCGTTTAGTGTGGGCAACCATTGTTTAAGGTGCATACCGGTGAGGCTTTTTATGTAGGTTTCATTATGAGTTGTCTTTGAGTCGGCGAAAGATTCTTTTATGATGTGACAGAGGGAATCTTGTGTAATCCGGTATTTTATCCTGTGCTGCAGCAATTTTAGCTTCTATATCCGCAGACTCATTACCGAGCAGGCCAGCATGAGCCTTAATCCAACAGAAACCTATTCTCCGGCCATTTGCTCTATGTTGGAAAACCAATTTGTGCGTTTTATTTATAATTGCATTAGTACTGTTTCTGTTGGTTAATTCTTGCAATGCTGCCTTTGAGTCTGAGAATATAGTTACTTGTTCGAGGTCAAGAGCCACACTCATGCTGCATGCCTTCTCTATTGCTAAACATTCGGCTTGAAAAACCGTGCAGCTGTCGTGAAGTTTTAGCTTTTGTACTGTGTTTCTCCCATCTGGATGATGTATAACGACAGCCGCCCCTACCACTCCATCATGTTTACTTCCGTCTGTATATATTCTGTGCAGTTCAGTGGAGTAGTAGGGTTCCAGGTCCTCTGCATTATTTATGTCCTGTGTTGTGATAACCGGTCTCTGTGTGGGGTGTAGCAGTTCTGATACAGGGATTCTCTTATCATACAGTATGTCATTTGGTAGATACTTTGTAATCTGATGTCGCTTGACACTTTCTATGGATGCAACTTCCTGTATTTTATGTTAAGTGGTGTTAATCCCGCCAATGCAATTGACGCTATTGTTGGTAGTGTTCTGAAGCCATGAATAATTTTAATAGCAAAACCACGTTGGAGACTCAAAAGAGCATTTTCCACCTTCTTGTAATTGGTTGCGTTGCCCCAAATTTCTGCCGCCGCATATGTAATAATTGGCTCAATTACCTGTCTGTAGATTATGCTAATATTGTCAGATTGTACGCCCCATGTAGGTTTGACAAATATGCATAACTTCTTGTATATACCTTGTGCTTTCTGTATGGCGTATTCTGCGTGTTTTATAAATTTAAGGTGCTGGTCTATTATAATTCCTAACAGTTTAAAATTATCACTGAAGGGTATTTGTATGTTATTCATAGTTATTTTGGCTGCTTTTGCTTTAGGGGTATTAGTTATCATTTTGTCTTGTGAGGGCCAAATTCTAATTTATTGCATATTCCCCAATTGTATATATCTTTAAGAGTTCTATTGGTTATTTCTTCTAATTCTTGAATGTTCTTTCCCCAGGTTATAACTAAGATGTCATCTGCATATGCTTGAATATGTGTGTTTTCCGTGAAGCTTTAGTAAGTAGTGTGTCAACTATTGTATTCCAGAAGATGGGTCCAAGGACTGAACCCTGGACGCATCCTCTGGTTTGGGTTTTACTTGTTTGGGCGTCTGCATAATTTAGTATGATTTCTCGGTTTGTTAGGTAGCTGCATATTATCTGATATATGTTGTTTGGGCAGTTTATTTTTAAAAGTCTTTTAAGAAGCGCCGGCCACCAGGCATGGTCGAAAGCGCCCTTAATATCCAGAGATATAGCAAGAACTAGGTTTTTCTTACTCTTTTCATGTTTTAGCATTGTAGTGGCTGTATTTAAGGCAGCCATTGTTGATTTTGTTCTTTAAATCCATACTGATTATTACTAGTTGCTTGATTTTTATACATGAAATGATTTAATCTGGTAGCTATAAGTTTTTCCAAGACTTTTCCCAAAACATTGATTAGGCCAATAGGACGGTAAGCTGCAATCTCTTTATAGTTTTGTTTATTAGGTTTCGGTATGGTTTTGATGTAAGCTATTTTCCAGTATTCGGGAAAATATTTTAATTCTAAGCATCTATTATACAATTTGAGTGTGTGATTTGGGTAGGATTCAATGTATTGTTTGCATATATCTGCTGACAGATGATCAATACCAGGTGCACGCTTAGGATTCATATATTTTATTATGTCTGTAATTTCTTGTATGGTAAATGGGGCTCATTGTTATTATTAATGTTATTTTGTGTATTTAAATGTGTATTGTAATTTATTACTTTTCTTCTTGTTTTCAGATGCTGTGCGGTGTCGTCATCTTCGGTATCGTCAGGGAAGAATTTCGCGGTAAGTTTTTCAGCTGTATCTTGTATGGATGTGGTATATGTGCCATTTTCTGTTTTCAGCGTAGCTGGAGGCGGTTGCTGCGGCATACTTTTCAGTATACGGTTTGTAACTGTCCACACATCATCTTTGCCCTGCTTGCTGCAGAAATCTCTAAAATGTTCAGTAGATGTTTTCCTGATTTTATTAGCGTATTCTGTTTTGGCTTCAGAGAGCTCTTTTAATATATTCGTTAAATTTTTTCCCCCTCTTTTCAGGTCCTGCAGTCTGTGGTGAAGTGAAATTACCTTCTTTTTGCTATCATTTAGTTCTTGGGTCCACCATGGAATCCTTAAGTGTGGTGCTTTCCTATTTAGAGTTGAATCACAGGTTTTCGCTATAATCTTTGTGACTTCTTTTATATATTTCTCTAATTGTGCTACATTTAATTGTTCAATTTCTATTGTATGTATGTTACTGTTTTCTATATTTTCATTAAGTTTTTGTCTAAAATTCTCCCAGTTAGCCCTATTAGTGTTATATTTAAATGTTGAGTTAGATTTCTTTTTAGCGATTCCTCTAGTGTTAAGTTCTATTTCAAAATCGATCCCATGGTGGTCCGAAGATACCACTGTTTCGGTATTGACTCTCCAATGAATGATTTTTCTAGCAGTGTTAGGTGTTGCAAAAGTGAGGTCTATAATTGACGTTCTAACGTGTCCGTGTGTAACAGTTTCAAAGGTCGGAGCCATTCCTTTATTACATATTATCAGGTCTTTGCTGACTGCAAGATCATTTACAGCTCTTCCTCTATTGTTATTTTTAGTAGAACCCCATGACGTGTGCCACCCATTGAAGTCCCCACACCATGTGCTCCCTATTATCAAACTGCCGGAGGAATTGCTCCAGGTGCGCCAAAGTGTGTGAGGGGTCTTCTCTTGGTTCTACATAGACAGATGAGATTATTGTAGTCTTACGGTTTTGCCTAGATAATTCTACAGCAACAAAGTTAGATGTGTCATGTTGCGTTAGTCCTATATAATTTCTTAACTTTTTTCTGATTGCAACGCAGGCTTTTGATCTCTTATGCGGGTCGTCATGTTGATATATATTATAATTTTCGATTTGTCCCATTGTGGTTTTGTTTTTAGCTATATATGGTTCAGTAATACATATTATATCATAGCATTTTTCTTTTGTCTGTTCAATTAGCTCCTGTAGTGCATTACGACATCGTCCTAAGTTGCATTGGAATACTGTGATATTGCTGTTGTGGTTGCCATTATTTCCATTGTTTTATGTTTGTTAGAGTGCCCTTATATGAATAACGTACAGACGTCCTGGAAATACGGTCCCATTTCTTCCATTCAGGGCAACTGGGGCTGTATGCTGCGTGATTATGTTCATTGTCGTGATCCTTGCAATTTATGCATATTGGAGCTTCTGCTTTTTTGTGACAGTTTCGAGTGTCGTGAGCTTCTGCACAGTAGCCGCATTTGACGCCAGCTGTGCAGAGTGTGTACCGATGTCCAAAGCCTCTGCAGTTATAGCATTGTAGTACTGGCGATTGGTCTATCGCCAATACCGATTGGTATCCCAGTTTAATCCTTTTGTTGACCATTGCTTTGTACACATGCGGACTAACCTCAATTATGATGTTTTTCATTTGGTCATTGCGTCCTTTTGCGGCGCGCACGAATCTTATGTTCCTGTGTTCCAGGCTAATTTCTCCCATCAGATCAGAATTTTGCTTGTTTATGGTATCAGCGATGCGCTCGTTATCATAATCCTTTGTAACACCAAGTAATTTGATGATCGGGTTGCGGAGGCGTGGTACTCCTACCGTTATTCCGGATGTAGTCTCTTTGATGGCCGCACTTAGTGTGTTGCGATCTTTTTCAGTCTCGCATGTGATAACTATTTTATTGCTTTTAGTATGCCGCACATTCTTAATTCCTACACCTAATTCTGCAACATCGACTTTATTCTGGACTTGTTTCAGCGCTTCTTTGGCTTCCATTTTAGGGTCCAGAGTTTCCAGAATCACAGCGTAGCTGGTCATGCTTTCAGTAATTGCCGCAGTTCGTTTTTGCTTCGCAGCCGTCTTCTGTTTATTAGATTGTGCTTGTTTGTCACCGAGAGAGGTGAGCAAGTTTTCCGCGCGGGTCTCGGCGCGGATTCTCCTCCTTGCTTTCTTTCTAGTTACCTCAGTAAAGCCATCATTATCTTCTTCGTCACCGCTCTCTTGACGTTTACCTTTGTTATTCTCGTCTTCTTCACCTTCGTCATTCGATGTTAGCGCCGCGACCACCAGCTCATTAATATCTTTTTGCTCCCGTATTAACTTAGCTATTTCTTCTCGCACTTCAGTGACAATTTCTTCCTTCAGATTTCCGAGATCTGCTGGGATTCCTGCAGCAGCGCCAGTATCATTTACAGCGCGTGTTGCCACGTCGTTCTGGTCTATATTTTTGCGTGTTTCTTCGATAATAGCAAGTTCTCTTGTGAATCTTAGTACCGCCTCACTTATAGCTTTAGTAGAGTTAAGTATGCTCTCTTTGTTGCTTTTGGTGACACTTCTATTCTGTTTCAGCTGCGAGGCGATGTGGGTTATGTGGCGATCCACCTCCGTGCGGAACCTATCTGCCCGAGTCTTCGTGCCTGGAGTGCCTGGACTGCTCATGGTCGAGTCTCTGCTCGACCACACGAGCCTTTCCATTACCGTAGATCCAGAGCAGCGGGGCTCCGGGGGGGTCATCGTCATCGTCCTCCTTGCTGCCGGAGTTGGGGTGAGTGTGACTAATTGATCTACCGTGAATGTAGAGTTGGATGTAGGAGTTGGTGTTGAGTCTTCTATCATTATTAACGACTCGCCATGGACATTATGTCCAGAGGAGGAGTCTCCATGCTTATTAGTCAAACCTTTAGTGGCCAAAGGGGTGCCAATAGCAGCAGAAGTATCCTTCATCCCATTTGTTTGCTGTTTTCTGGGTGATCCAGGGGGGGTGCGAAACATACTGGCCATTTTGAATTTGATTTTCAGGATGTGATAACGTGATTTACAAGAAAAAGGTATCGCTTACTGAATCAGTATGAATTATACCGGGAATTCTGTATTTATTTGTGCCGCATAAAAATATAAAAGGGAAGAATCAGGGTTCGCCTCTTCCTAGTCAGGCCCCAGAACTGCAGGGGACAGCAAAGGCGGCGCATTCCACAATGACTACTTTAATTTTCATTCACAGGAATGTTCCCGGTATCCGTGGCTCCGTCACGCACCCGGGGAGTCGCACAAGGGCGAACGCCGCTTCTATCTGCTCAGTTTTCTGTCGTCAAAAGAACGCAGAAAACCAAGCAGACGTCACACCCAGTGACACCTGAGCGGTGAATTTCGCCACGTACTTGGGGTTGCGGCCGGCGAAGAATTACACCAAGATCCCCGAATCGACACGCACCATACGTCCAGGGACGTATGGGTGACGTTAGACGGGGCACATGGTCTTTGCTGCCGAGCCGCTTAGCACTTCCGTGGGTACTCATACACATCGAGGATGTACTCGTGCCTTGCCTTAAACCTAAATATATTTTTGTAAATTTTTGTTTTATAGTTTTTGGCACCGTAGCACCGGTCCGCACCGAAGCGCAGGCCAGCTCTTTGTTGCCATGGGGTGGCTGTCCCCATGCTGGAGTTCGTCTCTGCCCACCAAAGGGACTAACGAGACAGGCCGACTCAGAAGGAGGACCTGCGAGACAGTGCGGGGCGGCTTGCTACGGCCCCGGTCAGAACCGAGTGTTTTTTGAATTTTTTATTAAAAATAGTAGAGAAGAAATGTAAAAGTAGTGTAAAAGAAAGATAGATAAGAAAGATGAGAAAAAGAAAAAAGTGTAGAGAAGGAAAAGGAAAGGAAAGCGATGGTAGTTAGCAGAGGAGGGACAGAGAGCGCGCGACTGAGCGTCTGTCCCTCCCCTCCCAGGGTGCGCCGCGGGGAGGCCTACCATCTTGCACCCCGGTTGGGATTGGGAGTTAGGTTAGGTTAGGTTAGGTTAGGTTAGGTTAGGTTAGGTTAGGTTAGGTTAGGGTAGGTTAGGTTAGGTTGGGTTAGGTTGGGTTAGGTTAGGTTAGGTTAGGTTGGGTTAGGTTGGGTTAGGGTGGGTTAGGGTAGGTTGGGTGAGGTTGGGTTAGGTTAGGTTAGGTTGGGTTAGGTTAGGTTGGGTTGGTTTAGGTTAGGTTGGGTTAGGTTAGGTTAGGTTAGGTTAGGTTAGGTTTGGTTTGGGTTGGGTTGCGTTGGGTTAGGTTAGGTTAGGTTAGGTTAGGTTAGGTTAGGTTAGGTTAGGTTAGGTGGGGGTGGGCACGGCTGGGCTCGGGTAGGGTGGGCTTGGCTCGGTTGGGGTCGGCTAGGTTAGGTTAGGTTAGGTTAGGTTAGGTTAGGTTAGGTTAGGTTAGGTTAGGTTAGGTTAGGTTAGGTTAGGTTAGGTTAGGTTAGGTTAGGTTAGGTTAGGTTAGGTTAGGTTAGGTTAGGTTAGGTTAGGATAGGTGAGGTTAGGTGGGGTTAGGTTAGGTTAGGTTAGGATGGGTTGGGTGGGGTTAGGTTAGGTTAGGTTAGGTTAGGTTAGGTTAGGTTAGGTTAGGTTAGGTTAGGTTAGGTTAGGTTAGGTTAGGTTGGGCTGGGGTGGGCTCGGCTGGGCTCGGGTAGGGTGGGCTAGGCTAGGTTGGGGTCGGCTGGGTTAGGTTAGGTTAGGTTAGGTTAGGTTAGGTTAGGTTAGGTTAGGTTGGGTTAGGTTGGGTTGGGTTAGGTTGGGTTAGGTTAGGTTAGGTTGGGTTAGGTTGGAGTTGGGTTAGGTTAGGTTGGGTTGGGTTGGGTTGGGTTAGGTTAGGTTAGGTTAGGGTGGGTTAGGTTGGGTTAGGTTGGGTTAGGTTGGGTTAGGTTAGGTTGGGTTGGGTTGGGTTAGGTTGGGTTAGGTTAGGTTAGGTTAGGTTAGGTTAGGTTAGGTTAGGTTGGGTTGGGTTAGGTTAGGTTAGGTTAGGTTAGGTTGGGCGGGGGTGGGCACGGCTGGGCTCGGGTCGGGTGGGCTTGGCTCGGATGGGGTCGGCTGGGTGAGGTTAGGTTAGGTTAGGTTAGGTTAGGTTAGGTTAGGTTAGGTTAGGTTAGGTTAGGTTAGGTTGGGTTTTTTTTCTTCTACCTCCAACATGATCAGGTCTGTGCTAGTCTGCTATATCTTGCATACCAGTTCTCGCTTTGCATGCCTCTCGTACTTTCATTCCACATACTTTTTCTTTCTTTCTTTCATCATCTTTCTTTCTTATCAGGGTGGGATTCCCCTCTATATATCTATGTTATCTATTTTTAACTATTTATTTATTTATTGCTTTCTTGGGTTTTAAAATAACTTTCAAAGCAGGTTTCTTTATTTTTGTTTTTACTTTGATTCACTTATATTATATACGTACATGGGTATTTACTTATTACTATACATATTTATTACTATTTTTAGCTTATTACTCAGTTTCTACATGTATATATTACTATTTCTATGTTACTTTTATATAATGGTTCTGCTCTTACAACTACACATATTTTGTAATCTAGGATATTTTATGTTTTATTACAATATACACTAATATATTTTTAAAACATAAATTTCTATCTTGTTTTATTTCTTTTTACAACTTTACTCACAATTGTCACACAGAACTTTATAAATTCCTCCATATCCGTACTACACATTATATTTTTGATGTTATTAGCATCGATTGTTGTTTTAGCTTCTGCTCCACTTCGAAGCGCTCCTTGTCGAAGACCGGACATTCCAGCAGTATATGTGGCACCGTTTCCAGCTTATCTCCATCACAGATGCATGATGGGTTCTCCTTGCACTTGAAGCGATTCAGGTACTCGGAGAAACCACCATGCCCCGTCATTAGCTGGGTTTTCAGGTTGTTAGGCTGGGATTTCCTGGTGATTCTGTACGCCGCCACTGCGTCCGGGAAGAAGAGTTTAGTGATTGATGCAGTTTCGCTCGACCTGTACCTCTGGTTCCATTCGTCAAGGGTTAACATACAGATGCTACGCTTGACGAATGATACCGGACACTGGTCGTAGTCCGCTTTTCGTTTGGTACCCACAGCCGCGCCCTTGGCCAACTCATCTGCACGTTCGTTTGCCTTCTAACCCTGCGTGAGCTTTGATCCAGTGTGGGGTGACAACCTTACCCTGGAGAGACATGGTTCTCAAATTCTCTCTGGCTTCTACTGCTGGGGGTGAAGGCAACTGTGATTCTGAATGGTTTGGAGGGCCGCCATGGGTCGCTGTAGATACCATACGATTTTCTGCATACCTCTTTGCTTCCCTTGTTGCTTTGCACAAAGCTAGGAGCTCCGCCTGGTAAACCGTGCAGTATCTCGATAGGGCAAGCTTGTGGGCCTTGGTTTCGGTTTCACCCTTCCATACAGAAAGGGCGGCTCCGACTCCTCCCTCAAGCTTGCTCCCATCGGTGAAAATTCGGACTTGGAACTCGCTGTTAGCTTCCACGTCATTTTGGTTCTCCAGGCGAATAATTTTCAGCTCTTCGTGCTCTGCAGGATGGGGCATTTCGATCGCAGGTGCCATTCGCTCCACCTCCCTGTCTCCGGGCCACAGAATTGGCAGAGACTCTCCCTTCTTGGCTTCGTACAACAAAGCCGCCTCTCGGACTCGGAGGTCGAGAGGGAGAATCCCTGCCAATATCAGCGCAGAGTTAAGGGAGACGGTGCGATAGGCTTTGCATATCTTCTGTGCCACACCCCGCTGCACTACTGCCAGCTGTTTTTGCACTCCTAACTTATTTGCAGCTTGTGCCCATACACTGGCGGCATACAGAATTATAGGCTCCACGGTTGCCACGTATATAGTCTTTACCACTTCAGGGTGGAGCCCCCATTCTGTCTTAGCGGCCCTAGACAGCTGTTTTTGAACCGCAATGGCCTTTCTGCAGACATTCGAGACGTGGCTGTTAAAAGTTAGTTTCTCGTCGATGGTGACTCCGAGTATTTTTAATTCCTTCGCCATTTCGATGCTGGCTCCGCCCATGCTCAGTCTAGGGGTGTCATATTTAAGCTTACGTGTGATTATAATCGCGTTAGTTTTCTGCGGAGCAAAACGAAGCTTATTTCGGACACCCCACTCCTGAGCATGGTCGAGGCTACGTTAGCGCGTCTTTCTATATCTAAGGCGGAGTCTCCATCGACGACCAACACGACATCATCTGCGAATGCCTGGCAGTAGCAGCCCCTACTTTCGTAGCTTTTTAGTAACGGATTCAGCAGCAAGTTCCATAGAATAGGGCCCGCTATGGACCCTTGTACGCATCCTTTATTTGTATCACAACTGTCCTGCTCGCCTGCGTATCTCACATTTACTCTTCGGTTTGTCAGGTAGCTGTCAATGACCCGTCTTAGTTCAACGGGGCAGTTTTCTTCCGCTAAACGGGTCCTTATGGCAGGCCACCATGCACCATCGAAGGCCCCCTCTATGTCGAGTGATATCAAAGTTACTATCTTCTTTTGTTCAAGTTTATTTTTGACATGTTTCACTAAGACATAGAGGAGTCCTCAGTGCTGCGCTGCGGCATGAACCCATACTGGCTGCTGCTCATTCGAGGGTAACAGGTGGTATTTAAGCCTGGCGACCAGCATCTTCTCGAATACTTTACCCATAATTGGTAGCAGCCCTATTGGTCTGTATGATTTGGGTATCCTATAGTTTGCTTTACCAGGCTTCCTGAGGACGACCACCGTTGCGGTTTTCCAAGCCCCAGGGAAGTACCCTCGACCGAGACATCTATTGAGGATCGCTTTGAAAGCTTCGGATCGGCTTCTATGGCGTGACGACAGATGTCTGCGGTAAATCCATCGTCCCTGGGGCTTTCTTGGGGTTGAAGGAGTCGTAGGCTCTTTTAAGCTCCATTGTGGTAAATGGCGGTTCGGTAAATGTTGTGTCTTCATCTCCACGGTTTACCACTCTAGCTTTTTCCCTTACGCTACTGTGGTAGTCGTCGTCACTGGTGGTACAGTCTTTGGGGTAAAATGTTTCTGCCAGCAGGCGCACCGAACTCTTTGCGTCCAGAATAACCCCATCTTTCTCCAGCAGTGTGTCCTCCACCCTGCGAGCAGTTCTTCCTATGACCCAGTAGATCCCTTCCCAGACCCTTCCTTGCTTTGTTTTGGCAGAACTCCTTCCAGCTGTCCGCCTGCGCCTTGCCGGCGGCTTGCTCGTACTCTTCTTTGTGTTTTTCCTAGTCCCCCCCCACCTTCCACTTCCTGATGGCTGCTGCACAACCTATTCTGCGTTTTCTGGTAGCGACGCCTTTCTTCATTTTGGCGAGTTCCTCAGTCCACCACGGCAAGGCAAGTTGTTGCTTAACTTTCTTTTCCGGCATAGACGATACACAGGCTTCGTGTATGGCATTATTGAATTATGACTATTTCTTCCAGTTGGGTGTTAGTTGTAACCTTTTCTATTTCACTTTTAGTTATTTGAGATGTTTGCATCAATTGCCTGAGTTTTCCATAAAACTCAGACCAATTCTTTCTTGGTGTTATACTTTCTTGTTGTCCTGTGTATTGTTATGCCGGTCAGTTTTGTGAGTTTTAGTTTGAACAAGATGCCGCTGTGGTCCGAGCTCGTCAGGCCTTGGTCTACCCTCCAGTCATCTACCAGGTCCAGTATGTCGATGGAACAAGCTGTCACATCTACATAACTCGAATAGTGCTTGCCGCCCCTGATGGTGTCGAAGGTTGGAGTGTTCCCGCTGTTGAGTATATGAAGGCCGAGCTCGTCGAATGCATGGGACAGCTGTTCACCCCTGCCATCCACTACAGGACTGCCCCACCAGGTGCTTTTCGCATTGAAGTCGCCGCCTACTAGCCATCTTCGCGGTTTTAACTCCTTTGCTATCTTGTCTAGCTGGTCTGGGTGGGGTTCCATGGGTTGGTCCGGTTCGAGATACATGGAGACCATTACGACCTCCCAGGCGCTGGTCTGGATGCTCACTGTTACAACATTGTTGGTGGTCAGTTTTGGGTGTTGTGTTATTTTGGCGTCGTCGTCAAAGACGGCGATCGCGGCTTTAACTGTTCCCTCCCCCTCGCCAGTGCTCTGGAAGATTCGTACTCCCGGGTAACTCCTTGTCTCCCTCGCTCCTCCCACGTAAGGTTCCTGCAGAAGTGCGAAGGCGATGCCTCGCTGCTTTGCCTCCGCGTAGAGTTCCTCGGTGGCAAGCTTCTTCCTTTGTAAGTTGGCTTGGGCAAATTGGTATTGTATTACGTTGCCGGGGGTGCCCTTAGCAATACGCCACACTTGCTCTCGCTATTTCGTCCCATCTTTTTCGCGTAGGGCATGCCATGCTGAAAGCGTTGTGCTCTGTGTCTTCTGCTTCAGCCTTAAAACAATTCTGGCATCTTGGAGGAACTCTGGCGAGCCAGTCAGCACACTCGGCACGCAGGTGGGGTCCTCCACAGTGACTACACAGGTCCGCTGATGCAGTGCAGTATCGCTTGCTGTGGCCGAAGCCTGGGCAGCGCGTGCACTGCACCAACGGCGTCTGGTCTTCGACTCTAACCCGTTGCAGGTCTATATGGACTGTTGCCGCCTCCGTCGCTCTTTGCCATATTATGGGTGAGACTCCAACCACGACGTGGCAAGTGTGTGGGTTTCTCGTTCTCCTTTTATACCTAACTTCCACTCTGTTTTCCTCGTCCTCGAGGTCGCGGAAAATACCCTTGTTCTGGTTCCTTAGGGCCCTCACTATATCCTCATCAGAGTTTATGGTGAGGACGCCTTTCAGAATCAAGTGGGTCCTTATTTTTCGCGTCCTCGACGACGAGGTTTATACCTTCCTTCGTTAGTCTTTCCTTAATTCTCTCCCTTTCTTCTCTGGTTGCAAGACCCATGACTACCTTTCGATCTTTCGCCTTCCTAACTCTCTCCACCCGGATCCATCCGTCTTTTGCATCTACTGCTGATCTAATTTTACTGAGAACCTCGTCTCCCGTCTCAGTTTCATCCCTTGAGGTTACGACTACAGAGTGCAGGGTGCCTCTCCTGGGGCTGGTACTGCACGCTGCATCGCGTTGGGGACGCCGCCGCTACGCTTGCGTATGTCGCGGTTGTCGCCATTGCTCAAGGGATGCCTGTTGGAGTCTCCATCGAGGGCTCTCAATTTATCTATTTTCCTATTGCTATCCTGTATAAGCTTTGTTTGTTCCTCCAGTTTTGCAAGGAGGATGTCGGTTTGTACTATCTCCGGGTTCTTAGTGGGCTCTCTAGTTTCCTTGGGCTCCTCCTTGCTGGTTCCGGGTTTCCTTTCCTAAACTCAGCTTCGGCTTCCTTCACCAGCTGGTAAAAGCCTATCGAGGGCCTCCAAAACATCGTTTTAATCGATGTTTTGACGTTTCTACCCTCTTTAATGCTTGCCGCTGCTTTATCGTGCAGAGCTCAGGCCTCTGCTGTCCTGCTCGTGTAGGCTTCCTTTGCTACAGCGGCTGGCGGCTTTTTTGCTGGGGATATTGTGATGGTGTTTTGTCTTACAAGGCCAGCCTGTGTTGTCGCTCTTGGTTCAGGTGTGGTGGACGGGTTGCTATGGGTAGCTTCCCATTCACCGACACTGCGCCTGACGCTTGTCTTTTCAGCCATAGTCTTTGGCGGTGACACCGCTTTGTCCTTTTGCGTGGGGGTGCGTCCGAGCATCATTTTCGCGCTTATAGTTGGAGGTAGAGTTCCGGTCAATAGGGACCAGCTCGGTCAAAATGATATTGTGAGTAAAGTTGTAAAAGTTGTAAATACCACAATAAGCTGTTTCTTAATTCTACTGTAATGTAGAGTCGCAGACTCTATTATCAACTCTATTGTTGTTGTCTTTCAACAGTGAAAGAGTCTTATTCTAATCTAAATACAAATACAAATTTTTAGGTCTAATTTTTTATTTCGGCTCTACGTAGAGCTTTAATTCTAGGCCCAGTCGATAGCTCTCCTCTGGCCCTTTTAAACAAGCCCAATCACGGGGGTCTAGCACAACGGGGGCCGGAGTTACGGCGTTTTGAAATTAACCGGTAATTTCGTCCAGATGACCGGCAAAAACCGGTAATCGTCTTTTCTCCGGATCTATTAGGCCAAAACAGGCGTGCTTGGGCTCGTTACAATCGGCGCGTAGTTTCCTATCGACCTGGCGTATTTTCAGGCCTGAAATTTTTATTCTGTCAGAAGGTCCTGAAAACCGGTTTTTTGGGTAGGGCGCAGCCTATCCCTGTCCTATAAGAAAATCCCGACTCTCTAGGACTCGTCGTTCCGGAGATATACGGTGTTGAATATTACCAAGATGGCGGCCGAACTGTCAAACTCAATGTTTGACTGCTTGTATCTCCGGTTCTATAAGACGTAGGAAGGCGGGATTTTGGCCTGTAATAAGCAGGACCTTGCCTATTCGCTGGGGTCGTTTTCAGGACTGCCAAATTTATGGCCTCCGATAAGCCTGCCGACCTTGCTATAGGGTGAACGACAATGCCCTTGACCGATATTCGAAATCCGCAAGTTTCTACGACGACTGGTTACGGAGATAGAGCGTGTTGAAAAAATCCAAGATGGCGGACTAGCTGTCAAAGTCCGACTTTGTTCGCTAATTACTCCGCTCCCAGGCGTCGGAGAAAGACCGGACTTTCACTCCTGACCTTGGCTTGACCCAATGTCTCGTTTGGACGCTATCCCGGGCGTCAAAAAATTTTGGAATATCGGGTCAAAACCTGGCACAATCGGAAGAGCAGTCGCTTCTATAAGTTACAGAGGAAATCCGAACTTTCTAACCTAATTTGTTCGCGAGATATTAGAATTCTAAGTTTTGCCCCAAGTTATCGGAAAAAACCGGTTTTCGGTTTTCCGCGGCTATGGGCGCTAAAGGGGGCGTGTTTCGGGTGTCCTAGGGTGAATTTATGCCTCCTGAGACTTATTCCGGTGTCAAAAAGCTATTTTTATTAATATTTTAGGAATAATTCACAAAAGCACATAAAATTCAATATCTCGCGAAGGACACAACCAAAAATACACAAAAATATAACAATATAGATAAAATCACAATACACAATGTTATAATAAAATATAAAAATGTCAATATAAATTTTCTAAGTTTTCCGGTTTTCAAAAATTTTTCAGGAAAAAGTCTGTAATTTCTTGGTTTTCAGAGCAATAATTCTAAGTCTCTGGCTCCGGGCTCCTTAATTTAGCGCGCAACAGAAACACTAACAAAAGTATATAGTCTGACTGAAGATTTCTAGTTATTCACTGTCAAAGTTTCACTTTTCAAAATTTAATAAATAAAAACTGCAAGTCAAAATTAAAAACAAGGTACCGGTGGGGTCCAGACGATGAGGAGGCTTCACTGCTGCTGGTTCTGGTGCTCGTAGGCGCGCTCCTTCCAGGAGCACGTGTCCACGTGGTACTTGTTTTTGCCGATTGTACTTCGGGGATGATCGGCGGGTGTCGTTGAGGGGCTCACTTAAAGAGCTCAACGAGGGGCTTTCCAACGTCGTATCGCACTTAAAGGTCACTATCCTTGGTGGCACAACACTGCACTTTGAAAATTTTTAACCTAAAATTTTCACTTTTCCACTTTCTACTTCAGATGGCGTTTCACGGATATGCTCACTGTCACTATTTGATGCGCTACGTTGGCCCACACACTGTTTTTGTTTGAAGCCGATCAGGCAAGAATTGCCACGTCCACGAATTTTCTAAGGCGGAGCTTTACAGAAACGATGTTGCTTCGACGCCTGGTGGCACGTGACTCGTTGGTTAGGTTAGGTTAGGTTAGGTTAGGTTAGGTTAGGTTAGGTTAGGTTAGGTTAGGTTAGGTTAGGTTAGGTTAGGTTAGGTTGGGTTGGGTTGGGTTGGGTTGGGTTAGGGTAGGTTGGGTTAGGTTAGGTTGGGTTGGGTGAGGTTGGGTGGGGTTGGGTGAGGTTGGGTTAGGTTGGGTTGGGTTGGGTTGGGTTAGGTTGGGTTGGGTTGGAGTTGGGTTGGGTTAGGTTGGGTTAGGTTGGGTTAGGTTGGGTTAGGTTGGGTTGGGTTAGGTTGGGTTGGGTTGGGTTGGGTTAGGTTGGGTTGGGTTGGGTTGGGTTAGGTTGGGTTGGGTTAGGTTGGGTTGGGTTGGGTTGGGTTGGGTTGGGTTAGGTTGGGTTGGGTTGGGTTAGGTTAGGTTAGGTTGGGTTAGGTTGGGTTGGGTTGGGTTGGGTTGAGTTTAGGTTGGGTTAGGTTGGGTTGGGTTGGGTTAGGTTGGGTTGGGTTAGGTTGGGTTGGGTTGGGTTGGGTTGGGTTAGGTTGGGTTGGGTTGGGTTAGGTTAGGTTAGGTTGGGTTGGGTTAGGTTAGGTTGGGTTGGGTTGGGTTAGGTTGGGTTGGGTTAGGTTGGGTTGGGTTGGGTTGGGTTGGGTTGGGATTTAGGTTAGGTTGGGTTGGGTTGGGTTGGGTTAGGTTGGGTTGGGTTGGGTTGGGTTAGGTTGGGTTGGGTTAGGTTGGGTTGGGTTGGGTTAGGTTGGGTTGGGATTGGGTTAGGTTGGGTTAGGTTAGGTTGGGTTGGGTTGGGTTAGGTTGGGTTAGGTTGGGTTGGGTTGGGTTAGGTTGGGTTGGGTTGGGTTGGGTTGGGTTGGGTTGGGTTGGGTTGGGT